>JAHLJT010002630.1:117798500-118398500 GCA_031308135.1 Acheta domesticus
TAAGCACTTCCCGCAGTTTTAAACGGTTGAAGTTATTGTAATGCAGTTTGAAGGTACGAAACATATTTCAAATCTTCACAAAACTGTTTCAATTGACAGTTTCCCGTGATTTTATTATTTCACTGAACTCCTCTATCCTTAATTT
Source organism: Acheta domesticus (assembly GCA_031308135.1). Taxonomy (NCBI): domain Eukaryota; kingdom Metazoa; phylum Arthropoda; class Insecta; order Orthoptera; family Gryllidae; genus Acheta; species Acheta domesticus. The sequence continues at coordinate 117,798,646 of JAHLJT010002630.1, forward strand.
ATTATTTTTATGCTCAATAACAAAAAATTGTTTGCTCAAAGTGTGCAACTATTCTTTGTACAATTTTAGTTATTCATTCTTATTGTTTCGTTTCAAGATCCCATTAATATTTTGAAGTATGACATCCCATTAAATAGTAGAAGTATTAAACAATTTTATTTCAACATATACTTATGACAAATCCTTATTGTCGATCCTTCAATGCCTTCAATCCTTAGGACAAAAAACTGAAAATGCGCAAATATGGAAAGCCAAGTTCAGGGAAAAATTGCAACAGTTTTGTGAAAATTTGGAATATGTTTCGTATCTTCAAATACTTCGATCAGCTTCCCTCCCTCGACCGCGTGTTAGCAGGGGGAGCGCAGCGTTACCCTGTGTGGCAGACTGATAAGTTCAATATATTCTTTAAACACGACACGCAAAACAATAAAATTACTAAAAAATGTTTATCTCACATATGACAATACTATGGAGTCCGGCAGACCTTCTGACCTTTATCTGCATCTTTCTCTTCTCCTCTCTCTTTCTCTCTCCGTCTCTCTCTCTCTCTCTCTCTCTCTCTCTCTTCGCTTCTCTCTTCGTTTCCGACTCTCTCCGTATGTTGTCTCAGTCTTTCTGATACTGTCTCTGTCTTTGTGTGTATGTCTGTCTCAGTCTCAGCCTCTTTCTCTCTCCCCCTCATTCACAATTTGCTGCAGATTATGCACGTTAATAGAATGTTCGAGATCTCGTCCTGTAAATTACGATGTGCGCAATGTTTCTCTGGAGCCTCAGTTCTCAAAAGTTTAGTTTTTAATTCCCTACAACGCTTTGTTTAGGAGTTATTTAATGATATAGATTAAAAAATCCTACCGAGTATAGCGAGTTGCATTTGACATGAATTTTTACTTTTTTTATTCCACAAAGCCATATAGCGCATTTTTTCAATATTTTAATAGTTATTCTTCTATTCGGGGTGGAGATGAATCCCACATAACAGAGAAAATTAAAATTGGTGAAAAACTGCAGCAGGTGCTAAAGTTACGTTACTCATTAAGTACTAGTGAAGTTACTGCATAGTACGAATATGATCCGTAATGTAGACATAATTACAAAATAACAATGTTAGATAATTTGGGGAAAGCGCGCAGTGAAACTGAACGGGCAAATGGAATAATTATTGTTAACTGTTATTGTCCGGACGAAAAGTAATAACGCGCACTTGCAATTAAATTATTTTTTGAAATTATAGTCTAGGAAATAATTTCATTGTGTCAATGAATTTTGGTATTGTTTCACTGTTGTAAAACGTATTAATACCTTTCTATTTTACTTTTCTTTGAAAAATTGTTACGAAGGTCTCCCTTTTGTTATCATTCGCATATAGACCATTGCTGATTCACAGAGAAGGACGATACCGCGCAATGAACGCGGTACCGAGAAGCGAACGCACTCTGCCGATCGCCTTGTGTGCAGATAGCCCCGTGTCGCGGGCGGCGCGTGCGCAGGAGGAGATCGCGTGGTTCGTGCCGCGCGCCCAGCCGGTGGCGCGCTGGAAGAGCCTGTGGGGCATCTTCTCGCCGGCGCTGTGGGCGGCGGTGGCGGCGTCGCTGGCGGTGGGGGCGGCGGCGGGCGGCGCGCTGCGGCGGCTGGCGCGGGCGCTGGGCGGCGCGCGCCCGCAGGGAGCCCATGGCGCTGTGGCCGCTGCTGCTGGGCTACGGCCCGCCGCTCGCCCTGCGCAGGCACTCACAGCGCGTCTTCTTCGCGCTCTGGGCCGTCTACTGCCTGCAGGTATCACGCGCTCGGACTCGTTGCTTCTTCCGCAACAAGTTTTCATATAATAGTGAAACACAAAAATAGATATCGATATTTTGACGCTAGTAAGCGTTATGAGGATCTTTCGAAGGTGACTGAAACGTATCTGGCCATGTGTCTATCTGTCCATCTGTGAAGAACCTTAGTGCGTAAACTGTACACAAGATTTTTTCTCTTCTGAGACTTTTTCGAATCTCGATCTATTCTCGGACAGTCTGTGGAAAACCAAAAATGTCAAAATTCATTTGTGAGAAACAAAAATAGATTCAAAAAGGTTTAAGATATTAATGGAGAGTTGTCCTTTTCCTTTAACTCGTTTTGCCATAATTACCATCACGCCTATGCTATTTTTTTACAAGAATAATACGAGTGAAAAGAACGAATAAAATAAAAAAATGCTAGTTCTAAATTGAAGTTTATCTGAACAATCACAACGTTTTTCGGGTTCCTTTGACCAAAAACAGCTTTGCCAGAGCAGAAATGTTCATTGTCAGAATGTTATGAACTCTCATGACTTTATTTGCAAGAAACCATGTTATTTTAGTACATTAATTTTAAAATTGGAGTTAAATAGCTTTGAAGTTTTCAAGTGGAAGTCACTTACTTTCAAATCCGTACCTATTTCTCACAAACATCATTCTAGAACTACACTTTGGGAGAACTTACATTGGGTTTGAGAGTAGAACAGCGTCTATTTGTTTGTGTGGTAACAGCAAGTGTTAAGTCAATCGGGTATGAAAGATTAAAGACACTGAATGCATACGTTTCAAATGGCATGGACACCACATACTCGACCAAACCCTTGATTAGAATTCTACCGAGAACAAAGGAAGTGATTACTGTGTTCAGTTACTCCAATTCGAATACAAAATAAGCGCTTTAAAGACCATAAATGATGATTAAGATTTCCGATGAAACTGTCTTAACGGAAAGGAAACTCTTTAGCTTGAGAGTTTGGAACCAGGTGGTCGATAGTTGTTAGAACAAAATAGAGGTTTCCTAACGCCTAAATGTTCTGCATATGAAAAAATAATTTACATCATATATAAAAAACATAATATATAAAAGGTATTCCGACATAAATGCATGCAGACTCTTATTGTTATTTGGGGAATTTCGTGCAATCTCATTTCCGTCGAAAATATTCCTTTCCCAGAAAGCTCCACTTCTTTTCTACTTCCGCGCGCAAAATAAAATTCTCTGCACTTCACGGATACACGCGCAAAATACACGCCGTGGTGATGAATGAGGGCACGTGAGTGCGGCCGCGAAAAAACCGGCGTAGGGGATGGGGCTGAATTTCCCGCTTCGTATTGTGCAGGGTCACTCCGCCCCCAGCGGTCCACGATTGCCGCGTCGCACAGTGTGTAATTTTGACGATCTACGAGGAAAAAAATTAATAACTCTCTTTGAAATGAATTTCTCGTAGTTTTTGGAGGTCTGTTGTCTAAATGATGTCCAAATAAACAAATCTGCTCGTAAAACTTAAATTTTTACAAAATATTTTGTAAAAATGTTTGTAAAATTGTTTTGTAATGTTTGAATTTTTACAAAACATACTATGCAAGAAAAATGAAATGAAAGTATACAAAAATAAAAAGCCGAAAATGAAAAATGAAAACAAAAATTAAGTGAGAGGAATGTACAACAAACATTTACAAATTAGTTTGAAACACTACTTTTTTGCCTTATTCCTTCATTCTAATAACACGAAAAGTTCATGTTTCGCTTTTTGGGGTGCAGTTGTAATTTTGGCGCTTATGCTCGACTTGAATGGATCTGAGCTAATAAGCAACCGGTGGAGAAAATTCATATTTGCGTTGCTTTGGCGTTTTTTCTAGTTCTTTTTCGCCACTTTCGCTTTATTTTCTTCTACTCTCACTTGCCATGTTCGTATTTCTGAACAATAAAAAAATATACAAAATGCACTGAAAATAATTTTTTTGTTGGCGTATGTGTACATACTGGCAGGTTGAAATATTGATATCCATCATCAAAGCAAGTGACAATGATGCAGGCTTTTGAAGAATGGATCTTCGATCTTTTTTAATTGTAATTCTCCTATTGGAAGAGGCTTCACAGAGCTCCTTATCTATAGCTGCCACGCATCTTTTTTTCATACTTCCTTAGTTTGATTTCAATAGCTATGGATAACTTTTTCTGAGCTAGTAGTGTCTACAAAAGGTTTCAATTGTATGGTTTTAGCTTTAATCGCACAGTACCTGAAAGATTCATTAGGTCTTCTAGCTCTATTAAGTTTTACATTTATTTGTGATGGATCTGGGACGTGCCTTTAACATTTAATCAGGAAGGGTAAGAGTTTCTCGTAGCCAGGACGAATTATATTTCAAGAACGACTCATTACTTCTTACGTAGTTTTACAATCCGGTTTCAACTTTTTGACAAATACATCTAACGTAAGACTTAATTTTGTCCAAAAATGCTTTGCTAGGTTCTATAATTCCTAATTCACGTACGAAAACATTTACCTACAGCTTCAGATGATGTATCAATTGAATTTGTTACTCATATATCAAATAACAAACTGCGGGTAACTTGAAGACCCTTTCTGTAAAATGTATATATAATTCAGATAAGCAGGTGTAAGCAGCTAGTCTCTTTCACGATTAGGAACCCAAAAGTACTAGTTTTAAAATGTATATGGTCTGAAAGGTGTATCATGGTGTATAATACACTAAAACTCTAATTGAATTTAGAGGACGTGTAATATACTCAATATAAATCGCTCACCTTTTTCATTAACGTTTTTAGGCACATCAAAAATAAATACTTAAATTTTATCCACATAAAAATAATCGTAAAAGAATGTAAATTACTAATAGTAAACCCACAATCACAGAATGAGACGAGTATGTATTCCTACCGAGAGAACTTTACGGACTGAAAAGGGCGATTCGGAGCTGAGCGCTGGCGGAGCGGCGATGGATGTCTTTGGAGATGCACCATGGAGTCCTTGTGACCTTCAAGAGGAAACTAACCACGTTTCCACATAGTTCAGACATACTACTACACAGAAATATAACAATTTTGCTATTTCAATTCAGTCGAAAATTGCTCTAACTGTTCAGTATCTCAACTAATACAGCTTTAAACATAACTACCTACATTTATTTACATTATGGTACAATGCACTTCACTTGCTCTTTTGAGTTTACAACTTGAAAGTACCTGTAATAAAAAAGTCACCTGCCTACATTAACAGCCACAATCCAAGACTCTCCCTTATGATACAAAATAGAGCATTCATCCCACCTACTTAACTATTCGTTAACTTCCAAATACATTAAAGGCAATGTAAAAAGAGAAATGGGACATTACACTCCTCAAGGAAAAACCCATGAGAGGTTTTCAGGGTCACTTATCTCAAAACTGAAATTCTGTTGACCCAATGCTAAAACAGGACTTCCCAGCATCTACCATGCCATTCTCCAGCAGTTCCATCATAATATTATTTATTGTATATACACAAGAAAAAACAGGTACATTTTCTTCTCAGGAAAGGGCTGCTTGAGGCAGTTGGGAAGGACAATTTGCTTAAGTCACAATTTGCTTGGAGCATCTGCTGCTGTCAGAAAGTACACACCTCCTCGACCACCCCTGCTTCTGTCCACTGAGTAAATGTTGATCCTCAAGTTCTACAAATCTTAATGAATTGCAGGGTTTTACTCTGGTATTATGTTTTTAAAGACAGGCCTCGGTTGCTATTTGCTTGTAGCAACAGAGAGTGGAGGTTGATCTTGGATGATCTGAGCTGGGTTGTGAAGGTGGAGAAATGCAACCAACGTGAAGTATATACCTGCAAAGAACTAACAATAAAGCACACTCATGACTATCTGATTTGCTGTTCTATCGCATAATGGCCATTTAAATGATTCAAGAGAAATTGAGAGAGAAAAGTTTCGCACTCAATTTGGGATTTGAGATCACTGTCACTTATAGCAATAACCCAATTAACAGATGTAAGTTTGACTAATAGTTCCTGTAAAAGCAGGAATGTTAACTGTCCAATAATCAAGTATTAAACAAACAAACAAAAAGTTACTCAAATTTTATGAAGCAGTGGTACCAAAACAAGTCTCAGATTTTAAAATGTTAAAAAAAAAGGAGGAGTAAAATGAATTAATAAAATGCTGAAAGTGCAATACAATATTTGCTCTCTCTCTCTCTGATGCTAAATGGCAAACTTTCTGATAAGTTGCATTATAATTGAATACCATATTCACTTCCGACACATATTTTTTGAAGATCTTTGCCAGCAATTTTGTATGCTAAAGTATAAAATATGAAAATAATAATTCGAAACATCAGGAAAAACAATAATGACAACACTGAATCTAAAACTTCAAACTTTTTCATTAAAATTTTTTAAGTAATCACTACAAAAATCAATTTCGATTCCTGAAATATTGTCAGTTTCTAGTGCTTTACATGCATCTGGTTATATAGTGCAACTATTTATTTATTAGTGTAATACTGGGGAACTCCCCTGGGAACACAGCTCAAAGTCTTGCTCTGCAAAAAGCGTGCGTTTCAATGTCATTGAATAGTCTGTGATGGATCACTCAAAGATCACTCTCAAACACAAAGTGTTTGTGTACATCACATACACAGAAAAAATGTGTCAAACTGTTACGTGCATGTATCCTGGAGCATTTCTTACAAAAGTTGACAAATGAAAAGCCTAAATACGGTCGTTTTCTACAGGACTCCGCAACCGCACATGCTACTTCAGTTTCCTTAAGGATTTACATGCCATTTAAGGAGACAGAACTATCATATGTGGTTTGTGGTCTGCACTCTTTCGTGAACCGACTGTGTGATTTCTTTCTTTGGAGATTCCTGAAAGGTCACATTTATGTAACAAATTCTCATGTGGACAAAATACAGGAATAGATCTCCACAATACCACAGAAACATTCTTTACTGAGCGAACCAGAACTTGTGTAGATGTCAACAATGCATCAGAGCCAATGGTGAGTAGTTCCTGCATCTACTACAATGCGAGTACAATTTAAAATATCTGGTAGCGCAAAGCCCCCTTCCCTCTTTGACATTTCTACCGGCCACCCTGTCTCGATTTCCCCAGCTTCCGTGATCTTGTTCGCCAAGGCCAAATCCCTATGCGACCAGAACATTCATAAAATGGTTGCACTGTAGATTGCCAGCTAAAACAATCAAAATTGTGTCTGACAAGTGAGCAAATTTTGGATTAGTTGAGCAATATGCACAGTAGTTACTTACAATTACCAAGTTCTTCCTGGATCTACTCTTGGCCAAAGCCTTCAGTCTCTTCAATTGCATAATTAAGTTTTTCCACCATCTGGTCATAACTCTTGTAAGGTGGCAAGTCCAAACGATTGAAGCAAGTGTGCGAGCGTGGTAACCATGTGTCTTTGCCAACCTTCTCAATGCAGAATCGCTGCGGTCCATTACTCCCTGAAGACAGAACAAATTTCCAATAGTAATGACTGAACTTTGGGATTTGTTTCCTTTAACCTTCTTCCGGTCATGGTCTAATCTGTAACACTATTGCTCACATGTACTTGGTACAACAATAAATTTCAAAATTATTTCACGTCCATCATTTTGTTATTTAATGTGTAGATGTTTGTGTATTTTCTTTCTTTAAAAGTCAGCTCATTTTCACACACAAATTTGAGTTCTCAAGAAACTTTACAAGATATATTTGAAGCACTGTTATAACTAATTCAATAAACAAATTCATAGGAAGGAAAAATTTCCATCTCCAATTTTGTACTTTTAGGAAGATGCTGAAAAAAATTTAAAACTTTTGCAATTTTGAAAATTTAGAGTTAACAGTGAAAATTGGACCTATGCCACCTTTATCAGTGTATTTCACTCTATTCTTACAAGAAATTTAAAGAAAAATTCGAAGCCATTTTTTAAAAAAATTTTGGAGACGTCCCATGTGCTTCATGTAAAGTACTCTTAAAAAAAAAGTTTAAGTTAATAATTAAAGAATAGAGTTAGTGTATATAAATTTTTAAAAATGTATTTAACATCAAAAAATAGATCAAAACTGTTTGTGGCGTACTATTGGGAGAAGTGTATTTTGTTTTCTTAAATTTTGGGATCTCTACCCAAATTTTGTATACAAGTTGAATTATCAATAAAGGTGGAAACAAGCATTTTTGTTAAAATCGATAGCAAAATATTAATTCCCGTGTATTTTGAAAAGAAGGCCTAAGAATGATTTTGATTAAAGATTAATAGTACAAACAGAATTAATGTTCTATATTTTCTATAAATGCAAAAGTAATTTCCCATCATTCACATAGTTTTTTTCTCGGTCCCTTGAAAAGAGTAAAGAGGGGTTTTACTTTGCAGTACAAAATTAGCATTAATAAATAAGCGTTTGAGATAATTCATCTTGGATGAACAATTTAATTTTCAATTATTTCAATAATATTTTTTATCAACAACATTTGCAACATTTTTCTAATTTTACTGACTATCAAAAGACAATTTTTTTAAATTTTTTTTTTAAATCTTAAATCATAAACCAGTCATAGGTAATGTTGTTACAACTTCCTGACTTACCCATGAGCTCAGCAAAACTCCAACAGGAACTCTGCAAGTGCCAGTGACAAATTGCAGAAGACGGGCACGTTTCTCACTGTCTGCTGATCTCACAAACTGTATCACAACAGCAGTGTTAAAAAGAGACTTTCATGACCTCACGATAAGGGACATTACAATCAAGGTTCCCTTGATCTAAATAGATCAAGGGACAAATCTCTACAAACATGCACTACAATTTGAAACAGTTTTGTATGAGTGTACAACAATCCCAATAACGATCATGTCTACCAATTATGTACATTTAAATCATTGATTAATAAACAATTAATGAACTATAGTAAAGAAACAAACATTGAAAGCAGAGATTAAAACGACTCGAACTCAATAATTTTGTAGTGTATGAATCATATCCCAAAATTTCTGTGGGCAGAAGTTGTGTAAAAGCGATGCTCTTACCTGCCAGAACCAAGCAACTTGCTTGAAGAACGAGTGTAATGTCTATAAATGGCATTTCTTTGCCAATCGTCAACATCGATCTCCTGCATACCACACAACATCAGCTCCAACTCTCGTTCATCAAAGTACTTGAGCCACTCCAGGGGCACACTTCATTGAAGCCTTCCAGGAAAGCACGGGTCTGATCCTCAATGCCTCGAGTCATGCGCCATTCTGTCATTAGCCTTAGGAAAAAAAAATAACAACCACACTGATTGTTAGTTTTTCAAAAGGAAGTAAATATATCATTGAATTTTGGTGGTATGTATATTTTTATATAATATGTTTAGTTATAAAGGCGATTAAATCAAATTATTTCTGTATTTTTAAGAAGGTATTAGTAACTATCAAGTTCCTTTAATTCTCTTGACCTTCCTAATAAGATTTTCTCATTAACTGGATCCTAAATCTGTGTCCCCAAAAAACATGTCTTTATGGAACTTCACTCTTATGAAAATAATGGTCTCTTCTTACTAAAGAACAATACAATTCTGTAAATTTATAACAGTTGAAAACAGCAGAACTCAAGTGATTGAGAATCAAGTGGAAGGAGCAATGTTTTTCTGAGAGATATAAAATTTTACAGTACTCTGAGTTAGAAACAATAAATCAATTTTTATTTGCTCTTACACCTGTTCACAATTACAAATGCTATTACTGTAATAAATAATTGTAAATGATTATTATCCTTGTTACAGGTCTCACTAGAAGAAATTACAGAGTGATCATTTAAATGTTTAATTGAAAAATAAAGTAATATATTTTATGATCAGTAATTAAATATTCATATATGAAAGGGCTAGTGGCCATAGCAGGAAATGAACTGCACTTGAGGTCAAAAACAACTCCGTTTTTAGACTCCACGTCTAAAACCTGCCGAAACAAGATGTATATATTGACTTTTGAAACATAGTTTAATACCATAAATACTTGAATATAACTTGCATATATTTATCAAAAATTACTATCTGAAAATTAGGATGCGGGTAATATTTGCGTCAAGGTCAGTACTGCAAACTTGAAGCATTTTGCAAGTGGTTACATGGTGGCACGGTTTATTCTTCGGGTGTTTGTAATGTGGTGTGTCAAGGGCCTTCTTTACAATTGGAATGTGTCACAGCATTTTGCATCTTTCTTGGATGTGCCACTTACATGATTGCGACTGTATCAAGCAAGCTTTTTTTCGGGATTACTTCTTAAACATAAAATTACGGTGCGAGGAATATTCGAGGGCAGGATATATTTGAGAACATACAGTATAACATTTTCAGCGTCAAATTATTGGGCAGAGTGTCACAAAACATTCTCATGAAAGAACATCCCAAACCTGGCATTCGTTTGTACCTTACTGAAGATATAGCTTACTACAAATGGTCAAGAGGAGAACACAAAATGCAATTAACTCTCAGACTACAAAACCTGGTCAACTGAGCCCTACTTGCCCTATTATAGCCAAAATATAGTTATTTTTTATTCGCTGTTCAGTAAAACTTTCATAAAATGGTTGTTGGGGTATATGAATAACAAGGAAAACAAAGTCACAAAGAACTATCCCAACCCCTTGGATAGTTTACACATAAAATATTGAAAGTTGTGCTTCTGAGACCAATAGATCCGGTTGCTCAGATAAAGTTTTACTACTGTGCTAATGTAATTTAAAGAATTCTTGCATACCGCATATATTCTTCTTTGTTTTCTTCAGTGACTCGCTCTTTGTCACCGCCTTCCTTCAGTTCGTGATGTATTACTTGCCCAAGGACTTCAAATCAACACTAAAGAACAGTTCCAGGCCACATTCATCGATGTTGTTATCATGAATCCACACCAAAGAATTGTAAAACTCTGGGTCGATAGACTCAATGTCTTTCATTGTGAGCTTCTTATTGAGCATGCGCTTGTAGAAGGGCATTGTGAAACCAGAGTATATAAAACGACCATGGTACAAAGCCTATAAAAAAGAGAGAGATTTGAAGATGGTTATACACAACTGAACATATCATAATCAAGGATTCTCAAATATTTAATATTAATATATTGTACTATACCATAGCAATGAAGCGTCCGATAAATTTAAAATACAGCAAATGATCTGGGTTGACATAAGATGCGGGATTGATTTGAAGACTATAGTTGTTTTTGTTGGCGTATTCAAAAAGACAGTACATTGGATTCAAACCTCATGAGATAGCAGGAAGAACCATTCTCTGTGAAATATAATTAAGGAAAAAATTCAAATACAGCATTGAAAGTAGTGAATTCAACATATTTTATATAAAAAATATACAACAGATGATTGGTTTTAAGAATTTTTAGAGTTGTGAAATCATTATTACATAATGGATACTATGGCAGAAGTTCAGCTCATTTCCGTAAAACACGACTTATTAACTAATTTTGAGACAAAGTTTCAAATTAACATTTTGGATTGAAGGGTAATTACTAACAGAGCAATGTTAGATATGTTACTCAAAATGTTGCTTGCTAAAAATAATTAAATTTTCTTCCAAATAATTTACAGCAGTTTCTAAATACTTGAGTCTCAACTATTTGACAGGAAGCAATTGAATTTGAAATTTGAGTCTTGGCTTAAAAACAAGCTCTATTAATTATTAGGTCGGATTGTGATGCCATATTAAGCTGTTTAATTATATTTGTATCATGCAGTGATAAATGGCTATACTAGGTATATGGATGTGTGTGAACACATGCACGTGTATATTTCCATGTAGGGTAATTAGTGTTGTGTGAATTGCACCTATATGAATTAGGGTGCAGTTAGACTTGTATGCATGTGTGTGTGAGCATTCATATGGGCTTGCTTATCATGATAGTATTGTTTAGGAGATACCTGGATTTGCATATGAATGACATGGAAAATAACTTTACATATTTTGTTTTCTATAAAACATGAAATTTGTGTGCTTTTTACAATCTTACCGTGACACACCGCCATAATCTAATCCTTCTTCTCCACGGAAAATAATGTACAATCGCCGCCTAAGTTCGTAAGCAGGCAGTCTCATCAACTGATGGTAAGAATCTTCAAAGAGTGTTTGCCGAGTAACAGTGATCTTTATGTGAGATGCCAAAGCATTACTTTGACAAAGGTACCGGAACTGTCCAAGTTTCCAGCGGAAAGATCGTTCGTAGGCTCGAGGAACTCCGTACACCCCTTTTGGCCTGGAAAACATTTCAAAAATCAAAATGGGTCTTGCATGAATTAAATTTAACAGTAGCTTATGTTAAAAATACTAATTAAATATTGTTCAACTGGCATTAACTCTTTTGGTCATTAGTCCTTATCTGGGCAAGCTGTTTTTGTGTCTGCTAGATATTACCATGTACAAATGTTTCTTTCATTTGACCAACTAATATTCTTTTAACTTGAACTTCAACCCTGAAATCTCTCATCTAAAAGAAGTATGTCTGTTCATCATGTTCATCATGCCATTTGTCACAAAAGGTCTGCCAACTGATTACAGCTTGATAAATAAAATGCTTGTTTTTCTGGTAATTTGTGTTTTATTTGGTATTCAACACTTCTACCTGGCTCATATTTTGTTTTAGTTCTACCACATACTTTCTCTCTGAAAACTTGATACATTGCAAAAATACAGTAATGAAAATATTAAGTAAACAAAGTCACTTTCGGATCATGATCAGATATTGTATTGATCTTGTGAGGTATTGAATTTTCCTTCAAAAACCATTTTTAAATCTATTTGATAAATCCATCCAAAAAAGTATGACTCAAGCATTTATAAATACAGGCGTACAAAATAGTTTTACATTTTTAGGAAGGTCAAACAAAAATTGGCTCAGTATTTATAAAGAAGTCCTCATTATTATTTACCCGACGCAATGAATCTCTTAGACCCTGGTTGAGCATTGAGCGCTTCTTCCGGAGTAATCCTCCATTAATATTTGTTATTTACCAGCACCCTCTTGATTCCAGAGGGCACTATATTTATGTATGTCTCATCTCTGCAGTCAGTAGTCAAGAGGACCGCCAGGTCGCACTTCCGCGTTCATGCCTCTTTCACCACGCGCCCAAGTCACTACCCAGTGGCCAGAATTGGGAAGGAATTAGGACACTTCACATGGGATTGGACGAGCCCCAGTGAAGCAGGCAGACTTGTTTTGTTGGAACAAATTTCACATGAGCTTTTCTGGGAATTGAACTCTGACCCCCTGGTGAAAAGCAAGCAACTTCGGTCTGAGCCATGAGATGCATTTGTCTTGATTAAGTACCGTAACCTCATGTTTCTGATGTTTTTAAACAATTCTACTTGCAATAAAATCTACCGTAAGTGTTGCAATTTATGGAATAAATAATACAGGAGTTCTTTAATGCTACTCTCACACACAAATTATGGCAGTGGGATGAAAAATTCAACAAAAACAGGTAGATATTAATTGAACATATTTTTACCCTTTGGGGGCCCCCGGTCGGGGATCTTGAAATGTAGTTGAGCGTGTGTTGTGATCAACAAAATACCGTACACCATCCTCCGTCAATCTAATTTCCCAACCTGGGGGCAGAGGCACTTCGTCTGCTCCAACTTCTTGCCTGTAAAATGAAAGTTACATCAAGGTTATCTATTGTTAGTGTGGTGTATGATTGCAAAATGTATTATTCTTATTTGATCCTTTTTAACATATGCTTTTACACCCACATGAAAAATATTTTACGAACTGTAAGCAAACCTATTCTGACATGCCTACTGAAACACTTATTTTGCGAGTTGCTTTGAGTACTTCTGTTCTGCATGACTACCACCATTTAGGTTCACACAGGACCATTTCTATAACATGTAACACACACATTTTGATTCCCATTTCATTATACCTCCAATCTTTACTCTTACATTCACCATTTCCTCTTTTCATACAAAAAAGTAGATAATTTTGAAATAAATTATTATTTTCTCCCCCCCTCCCTTCATTCAAGTGCATTGATTATAGACTTGATACAATCAATGTTCCTACATCAAATAATTACAACAAACAGGGGATATTATGTGCACGACTAAAGTGACACAAGATGGAATATCACATGTGGTGACATCCGAGTGGTATCCTGGTGCATTTCAAAATTAATCTGGAAATTTTTATTGTGTGAAATGAATTATTTTGCTGAATGGCTGTACCATTCACCTCTGTATATTTATACTAAATGTTAATGATCCAACAGCTAAATTAGTATGTTATTATTATTATTACTACTACTAGTACTACTGTAAATGTGAATCCCTACGCTAATCTTTAATGCCATTAAATTAATCGCAAAAAATAGTAAAAAGTTGAGAAAATTTTCAAGAAAATTGCTGTTCAATTCCTACTCTTTTATAGCAAAAATATAAGCAACATTCTTCTCATTTAAATTTTTGAATCATTTACAACAGAAACGTATCAAAATTGCTTTTACATAGAATTATTTTTATTTTTCTCCATTAGTTTAGAACTTCTTGAGAGAAATTGTGCCTCAAAATCTTGCTATAACAAGGAAAATGTACCCCTGTGTTCGTGGATCCTCCATTGGGTGGTGCGGTTTTGTGGTTGACAAAGTAGACCCTCCCGTCGGGGCCTGCACTCTCTTCTCCCAGCCCGCTGGCAGAGGTCCCAGTGCGTCTTCCTCTTGGTCAGGTGCCGGTGTGGCAGGGCCTGCTTGATTTTGCCCTGGCTGCAACAAACAATTACTTCTGTTACATTTTTTCCTACTAAAGCCCATTTCACACAGTCATTTTTATTGTTTTCATTGGAGTAGAAAAATGACAGACCAGACTGAACATAATTTGTACAGAAAAATTAGGCATGCTTTAGTTTTCATTGCAGATTTAATCCAGTTTGACCACTGCGCTTCTGGCATCAATTTTCGGAACTCTTTCTCCTTTGCTATGTGCATGATGCAATTTACTGTAACTGTGTTCTAATGTTGCCTCATTCTGTACAAAATAACTACCTTAATTTGTAACCACATATGCAATGTTCAGCTATTTGAGTTTCAGTAAATGATGATCAGAATGAGTTATGAGGAGGTAAATGATGATGAAGAAATTGTAAAATGAGAGTTACCTGAAATTAGAGAACCCTTGGAGTTCCCCACAAGTATGACAGTGATAGAGAGGTAAACTTTGGAATCCAGAGGGAAGGACTATAGCAGAAGCCACAGAAATAACGAGAAATAAATGGTGATGTACTATTTTTAAAAATTTTCCTCAAGTTGCCTCAACATTTCTCTGGACATCATGTGACATTTCAACAGAAGCAATTCAATTTTGCTGGATTTGTCTTTGTTTTCCTTTCCACTTTGGTACACGCTCATGTACGCGTCGAGTTTGCACATGACGTTTTCTAATTTTTAGCACTTTCTTTGCCTAACAAATGCTATGCGTTTTTATTGCGGTGTTTTTGTTTTAATAACACAATGATACCAACTGAAATTACCACTCATCACCTCTTCTAGAATGGTGGTTGCTCTGTTGCACTTGTTACCCTATGCTGATGGTCAATGCTAGCCCACCTGCTATGGAGTACATTCATTGATAGGGGAGGACAGAATCAATTATAGCACTGTTCTTGGGTAATGGCAATAAATAACCAATTTATCATTTTCTCATGAAATGCAAATATTCAGCTTGAAGCAACTGAAGAAATAATACGTCAACTTCTTCTTTACCACAGGTAGAGGAGCGCTGATTGCCCTGCTGGACAACATGGGCTCTCTCCCCTTGCCAATGCTGGAACAGCTGCAATCGCTCGGAGTTGGGTCGCTGCCATGTGGTGGTACGTGTGTTGTGGTCTACTAGTAGATGCGCCCACGAGGGTCCCTTCGGATTTCCCAACCAGGAGGTAATGGCTGAGGACGTTCCCAGGAAGTACTGCGGGTGTTGTGGTCTACATAATAGCGCCGCCCATAAACATCATACCGCATCTCCCACCTGCAAAACAAAGGTACTCCATTAATTGTGCTCACAATTCTGATCTGTGCGTTTCTTACTTCTGTTTATTACTTCAAAATATTGTGAATAAAAGTGCCGTCATACTGATGACAAATTTTCTTTTTATTTATTTATTCACTAAGATTCAGGCAATCCCAGATTATACAATTTATTTTCAGCAAATATAATGAAATTAGAATTAATCATCAAAGCACTAGTTCATTAGCCGACTAATACTAATTATAGAAACAAAATAAAGTTAATGACTAATTTAGAGTAATTTTAACCAAATATGATTAATAACATCAGCCATGAAAATAGGTTTTCATGGTAAATTGAAGAACTTGCCATATATCTAAGAAAAGTAAAATTAATAGTTACTTAGCACCCAAAAAACCTTTTCCTTAATAACTAAATTTATTTCTACACATTCTTACAATTTTTTCAACCTAGCGATGCCCAATGTATAAAAGCATTATCAAGTGATTCACCTAGTCCCAAAAAAGGAATAACTTTTTAACTTGCAGACAGCACTCACCCGACGGGCAGGGGGTCTTCAACGGCTGTGGATCTGGTGGACGCCTGTTCGCCTGCTGGCGATGGCATCGCAGGTGGGGCTGCAGGTGGAGTGGCGGTTCCGTTCACCATGGGCGCAGGTGAGGCGGATGAGCTCCCACTCGCTTGTGCATCTGCACATCAAGCACACAAGGCTTCTTACAATGCGGATCTTGGTAAAACAGTTCAAAAGAAATGGCTATATTACAAAAATGAATGAAATTTTCGCAGTGGCAGACCCATGCTGGGAGAGGGGAGACATGCCTGTGGCGTGTAGTAGTGAAGGTTACAAGCTACATTAAACCCTCAAGTCTCAATGTCACATGCTGCACTCAACTGGACCGCTGCCATCGCGTTCATGACTTTTATGCTTTTCAAAGCTATTTTTCAACAGTAAAAACATATATCTCCCTTTTACCTGTAGATGATATTAAAATACACTCATATTGCTTTGATTGGGAAGTTTGTATATGTTTTCCCCTCCCCTTACTTCAGAATTTACTATGTTTTGGTGATCCTGTGCATTTGAGAGTGCCGGAATTGTGTTGTGTTGGAATGTACGATCAATGATTTACGATATGAACTTTCAAAGTACTCAACTTTTCTGGTTAAGCACCGAGTTAAGCTCACCACACTCCTCCATCAACCTTCTTTACTTCCTTATTCTACTATGTTCTTTGCTATCCTGCAGTGGTTGAAGAATTGAAGGAGGACTTGCATGATAAAAGAAAGTTTTACTAGCTTAACTAGCTGTCAGGCTTGGTCATAATCTGATGAGGTTGTACAGCCAGAGCACTCAAAATGAATAGGTGTGTATAGGCAAAATTCCCTTATCACAAGATTACAAAAAGACATGAAATTGATTTCTCAAGTGTCAAAATTTTAATGCATGAGAACCAATAGTATTAATGGTTGGGTAGCAGAAACTCTCTTTATAAAAACAAATAAATATTGCAACACTCAGGTACAATCTAATGTATTCACTTAATTGTTTGATCATATTTTGTTCATTTTCAATAAAATGTGAAAATTTTTAAATACAGAAAATGGAAGTAACAATTTCAAAAAAAATTGGAAAAAGAAAGGTCCATAAATTTATCATCCCCTCCCCCACACCAT
The DNA here is from genome assembly GCA_031308135.1 of Acheta domesticus. Classification (NCBI taxonomy): domain Eukaryota; kingdom Metazoa; phylum Arthropoda; class Insecta; order Orthoptera; family Gryllidae; genus Acheta; species Acheta domesticus. Next base: position 117,816,114 of record JAHLJT010002630.1, read on the forward strand.
AATTCTTCCAATGGACTCTCCCTTTCCTTTGCTCTGTTCCATTTAATTTCAATTATTGCACGTAGGTGGAGCCAGACATGGATGATATTTGTGTATCTTTCCTGATCTCAATGCAATAGCAATGGGAGGCCATATTTATTTATTTTTTTACTATTATGACACATTTGACGAGTTTCTAAAGAGGTTCGTATTGGATGTTGTGGTGGATGATCCAAAAATAAAAATTTATTGTATTGTAATAGAGGATGATTATTGTTTTAGTCTGAAGATTGGCAGAATAAGTCCCTGAAACATTGCATCTTTTTTACATTTTAAATGTGTGAACCTGTCAATCAAAATCAAAGCCTCAGAAAAAATACAGTGTTTAAAAGAATTAAAAAACATCATGTAAATAGTGCGAATATTAACAGTTTTTATAATTTAATGAGTGTCAAAAAATCAAGGCCAAAAAGAAATAAGTGTAACAAAAATTTTCAATGACTCACACAAATTAATGCCAAAATAAAAAGGTGCAAAACCATGATATTTCCAGTTTATCGTTGTACCTTCCCATAATTTTCTGGTTTTTGAGATGCACAACAGCCCAGCTCACAGCCAGTGCTGACTCACCTGGGAGCGCTGCAGGGCCAGACGCGCTGTGAGGGGCGGGGCCAGGAGGAGGCAGCGCTACGGGGCGGGAGAGAGGCATCTGATGCACTCCAGAGTTGCGGAGGGAGGCTGGAGTGCCAGCAGACGGCACGGGGCTGCCTCCGGCACTGGCTGGGGCCGTGTTGGGGGCAGTGTTCTCGGCCCCAACAGGCGCACTCTGCCCCTCACGCCTCCATTCAGGATGCTGCGATTAGGCCCTGTGGCGTCCGAGTTGGTTTGTCCTGCACAATCAGAAAAGCACACAATCAAAAACTAACCTTCTGCTTACTCCAAATTTTGTTGACAGTGATCAATCAGACTTGCTGAAACAAATTAGGGGAAGGGAACATTAGATAAGTAACGGACAATTGCTATGATTTTACAAACTTTGGCTGATTGTGTTGCAGACTGGTACATTGTATTGTATTGACATTCTGCCAAATGAATAAAATACAGGAAAACAATTCATTATGTTGTTAGAATTTGAGATTAATGCACTCCAAAATTTCTATTTACAGAAATATAAATTACACATATTATTATTTTAGTAAAAGTTGGTCCCTTGAGTTTAAATGAGCACAAGATAAAGTTATTTGATTTTGCTAATTGTGGACTGGTAAGACTGGACTTACCTTCAATAGGCATTGCCTCATTTAATTTCTCTACTAGACGATCATTTAATATTCTAACAAGCTTTTTGAAATAATTGTATCTATTTTGACATTATTTCATGATATGAAATCAACACAAACAAATCTCTCATGCAAACTATTCCTAGCATCTAAATGTATTATCTAAACTGACACTTTTGAGGTAAAATCATATGGCACTCCTGACCAACTGCCATTTGGATAGTGGAGAATTCAATTCACAGGGCAAAGCGTTATTAAGCAGCGTTCACCTGTTTTAGAATCACTCAAAAAAAACTGTTCACTATTTGGGTTCACAAATTCAGAAGAAAAGAGGAGGAGAAAATACCCAACTGCTTAAAGTAAAATCTTGAACACTGTGTATTCAAATACTAAAAAGCCTGAGCATATTCATTAACATTAGCTAGATCAAAAGGAGCCCACTAGAGAGCATGCAAATCATATCAATATTTTATTTATGTATACACACACGAAACATTTTTAAATTGTGTCATTTCAAATATAATATGTGATTACAAATCAAATTCACTTATCCTTCAGAAATTAATTTTAAAAATAAACAAATATGATCCCTCTTTAAGGCAGAAATGAAGTGGTAGGTTTCCTTTAAAATCATCCCAGTTTCTGTATCTGTATGTCGGATAAAAGCTCAGGCATGGGAGTTTGCTAGTTAGGCGAAGGGAATACGACAAGTCCATGTCTCTCTTACACCTCAAGCTCGGGAATTAAAGTAGGCCTAGGCTTTGGGGACACCATTAGCTAGCCGGCAAAGTTGGACAATCGACCCAAAATGCCAAATACATACATACAATAAATAATACTCTTACATATTTAAAAAATATTTTCTTTTAACTTTTCTCCTATTCCCACATTTGTATGAATACATATCAACCTGACTGAGTCTAGTATGATTAGAAGCTTTATTTCAAACTGCCTAATTAGTTCTTAAAATGTTTAATTTTAAAAATGAGTGTTGCCTGCTAGCTCATTCATTGTATACAAGAAATATCTCTTAAAATAAACATTGAAAATTTCTAAACAGCCTTTAATTTTACAACTGATGAGTTAAGTGGTAAGCAACTGCAGTGGCTTCCTGACCTGAAGGACCCAGGTTTGCCTTCCAGCATAGGCTGGGATTTTTTATCAGGTGCTTTTCATTCAGGGTGGCTCTGGGGTCGACTCAGCCTCCTTTCCACCTGAGTACCAGGATCTTTCCTGGGGGTAAAGGTGGCTGGAGCAATGTGCTCGCAACACAACCTCCTCCTTGTGCCCCACCTTCACCTCCCCTGTAGGCCACAATGGCCTGTGCGCAATTGCACAGGGACACCATTACCTTTAAGTTTAGTAGTAAAACAACAAACAACAATGCTACTCACCGAGAGGCTGAGGAGGTGGGGGCCGAGCCGGGGGACCATCGCTGGGAGGAGCCTGCGCTGCAGCAATCGTGGTCGGGTCCACTCGCAAGCCGTTGAGCAGGGCAATGAGCTCGCACACCTTCACGGGCTGGCCCACCTTGGGGTGCTCAGTCATGAGGTCGAGGGTCAGCTCCAGGTTGTCACACCTGCCGCCATAGTGCTGCAGCACCTCCAGCAGTGGAAGCCTTTTCTCTCCCAGAAGAGTGTCCTTGCGGAAGGAACTGTGGTCGCGCAGGCGGAAGTGCAACACCGACCGCGGTGTCACCAACCTGCAGAAGATTCATTAAAGGGAATGAGATTATCACAATTTACTTTGAGGCAGTGTGAAACTGGGGAGGGTACATTAATACTGTTCAAAATAAAAACTGAGCTATGTATTTTCAATTGTAATGCATCTATTTATGAATAACAAATTTACCAATTTTTGCTTTTGTTTTAATTGTCTTAAACCTCTTTGTTTCAACTTTTCCTCAGACTTCACTATTTTATTCAGCCATCAGAATTCACTGACTTTTGAAAAAGTAATTCAAAACTTGAAAATAGAATTCTTCCAATACGAGCAGGTACAGTTGAATGTCTCAAAATTACAGACCTAAAATCTAAAACTCAAAATTTTGATCATTTATTTAGCTTTCTCACAGCTATTTCTCACTAAATAATTAGAAAAGGAGAAACATGAATAAAATAAAATAAGATAAAATGAGTATTAATTTAAAATTGATATATTTGAGGTAATTAAGATAATTCTAATCAAACATTCCATGCTATTTAATAAAAGAGGAGGGAAAAAGAAGAAAGAGAGAGGGGTTTTATTCAAACATGAATCTGCTTAGACAAATAAATTCCTTTCTGTTTTTAAGTATCAATGCCTCTTCTGAAAAGGTGCTCAAGTGTAACTTTGACAACTACTTTTAAATGACCTCCTGAAAATGAAACTCTAGATTAAAGCAATCTTAACAGCATCAAATAACAAAATCAATTTCGCAGCACATCTTCCACAGTAACCTGATGACGTTAAAACAATACATTTTTGTGTGACGCATAAAACATAGACAGATCTCCTCCACTCCTTTACATTTCCTTTTAATATAGCATTGTTTCTCAATGAAAAAAAGTGCCAGTGACTCAAACATGTCATTCTCATTTTGGGCAAAGGGGACAACAATGATGTATGAAATTGCACAAAAAAGTTGAAGAATGGAGAAAATTTGGCCTACATTGATGCTGTGTAAATCTTACGATACTCACACAGTGAATTCCTCATTCCACTTTGGCTGGTAGGTGCACTTAACAACTTCAGTGCGACGTGGAGCCTTGTCGTCTATTGCAAGTTCCACATAAGGATTTGGTTTGAAGAGGCTGCCACTTGCCCGCAAGTGTGCACACTCCACTGCAACACATTTATTTATGCATTTACATACCACATTTTTGCACCACTCCTAGTACAAGAAAATTCAGAATACTTCATATACTCATACTGTTTCAATGTCTGATTGTAAAAATTATTATTCACATAATAGTTATTCAGATTTCATGTCATCACCACTAACTATTTGATATTCCCTCATATTCCTGTATATATTGGCTACTTGTATGTTGAGGTCAACTGGAATGTGATGACTGTAAAAATTAATTTTGAGTTTATGATAAAGGTAATTTTCTGTGTGGGTATTGCCCTTGTATGGAATGTATACATTTTCACTTTCAATAATTTGTAATACTAAAAATGAAAGTTGTTAATAGTTTTACTTATGTGCCTGATATTCAATCGCAGATCACATAATATAACTTCTCTCCTAATTAAGGACAAAATTCTTGGTCAAAGAGTGAAGGATAACATACTTATAATTGATGCTGTAATGTATCAAAATCCACAAAGGTTTGTTCTCAGAGGAAACTGGTGGCATGACCAGTATAAAACTTTTGTATTTTATTTATTAATTATTGGAATTTATTAAACCTTCAAAAATGAAGGTCAAGGTTCACAAATGATGGTCTAATGAGTAGGTAACAAAAATTATCACAATTGCTTGCTTGCAAGAATTTACTTTCTTCATCACAAATGTCACATGGATTGCCTGGAGATTGAACACTGACCCCAGCATAAGAAAGCCTATGCACTAGTCATTATGCCATGTGACAGATCTCAGTGTGTGAGAGTTAAAAGAAAAAAGTGTATTTAATAAAAGGTGTAAAGTCATAGAGAATGTGCATGAACATGATGGAAGCGTTGGTTGCATGGCGACCAAGAACAACAAATGAAAATTTGACTGGGAAGATGTAGAAGACAGAAGCACAGGAAGTTAAGCATGTGTCATTGGTATCCGGAGTGTTTCCATAACATCCAAGATACTGCTTGATAGGGAATCTTTTGTGAGCTCTCATCACATTAGACAGGGTGCACGTGTGAGGACCATGTTGTGGATGCGTAATATAGCAAAATTCGAAGGAGAGAGTTTTTATAGACAATTAATAGAAGAACTGGAGTGGAGCTCATACATAAAATATCAAAGACAATATTACGACATTGATTATTCAAGACATTAGCTGCGAGTAATAGGGCGATGTCATGTGTTTTTAGAAATCAATCAAATGTGGGCACAAACATTAAATGTTTATTGGAAAAACAGAGAACTGAAATTCTGGTGCTGTACATTAGTTAGGTTTCAATAATTAAAATTTCATTCTGTTAAAGTAGGCAAAATAAGTTAGTAAATTAGAGAGTGTTAATAATTTCTGAGTTTTTTTGTATAACGATGGCTTCATTTTTTTCATTTGATGTTTTTTGAAGTTCCATGTGTGTTTTTTCTTTAAAGAAAGATACTTTCAGAGGTATCTTGGAGAATGCCATTGGTATACGCTGTGGAAATCCCCAGCCCTTATCTTCCCAAATAAATGGCAATACATCAGGTTTGTCTGTATAATACAGCCATAAGCACAAATCCTTCAAATACGCTGTAGCTTCCCAGGATTATCATATCAGCAAGTGCAATTTAAATGGTCAGATGCTAATGAAGTGAATTAAGTTTTCGGATTACAAACAAATTTGCTGTTAAAAATACCATTTTACATTCATCTTCATGTTTTGGTAGAATCACCAAGGATTCTTTTGAATGTACAACTTCCTGACAATAATGTAACATTAACAAAACATTTAAAAAAAACCCAACAAAACAAACAACATTTGTGATGGGAATTATATTCAATGTTCAACATATGTGAATTATGAAAATCATGGATAATTTCTTGCTTTGAAATAAATCATTTGGATTTATATCTATCAACTGAAAAATATTTCTGATTCTGACTAATCTCATGGCTAACTTATCTCAAACTGATTATCAAAAAAGATCAGATAAGGTTCAGCAGGAAATAATTATAATAAGTTATTTGTGGAAAGGAGAAATACACTATTGAACTACAAAACCTGTAACAAATAGATAAACTAGTGATGCATCAAAATAGCACAGACTTTTTTGAAGTAGTTTACAAATCTCTTTATTCTAGGCTAGCTTTTTGGTACTGTCCCACCTACTTCTCTGCTGCTATTGATGCCTAAATAATATTTTTTCATGTTTTGTCAATTTTTCGACCTCCTAATAGTACAAATGAAATAGGTCTTTAAAAATATCACAGAAAAGTAAAACATAGTTCTATCCGCAAATTTTCACATAAAGATTCGGAGTCATTCATGAGAAAATGCTGTTTTAGCCTTTCACACAATGCACTATTTTGAGCTCATTTTTACAGAAGTTGAGAATTCCATTAGAAATTATTTGAAGCATTTGCGCTCAGATATGCAAAAACATCTAGACAATGTTTGTAATGTAAACATTGACAATCAGAGAGAGATTTCAAAAAAAATGTTTGAAACATCAAAATAATACTCCAAAATTGAATATGTCATGCAGTTCAGTGTCTTTATTTCTATAGATAGATAAGTATAGATTTTTTTAGAAATAGTTTTAAAAATTGCCTCTATTTGACAAAAAATTATTTGAAAACTACTCATATCTTTAAAAAAAGTACATATGTCCTTATTTAAAGATTTATTTTTGAAGAACAGATTTTATTCATAGGAAAAAATCTATCAATATTGTAGTTGTAAGCTGAAAAAAATGTTGAACTTTTACAATTTTGTAAATTTAGACATTTTAACAAAACTGAGACCTGTGTCATTTTTTCAATTATGCTATTAGAGAGCTGTAGGAGTCAGTTTTGAGAAAAATTTGGATCTTCACAACTTCTTTGTGAAGTACCCCCGAAAATTAAAACATCCCTCTCAAATCTCAGGGGTTCCAACATCAGCCAGATTGATTGGGGAAAAACAATTCCGGTGAAATTCCTGCTAACAGTTTAGGTGCTATAATAGTGTTGTTCACAGACAGATGGGTGGAGAGATGTTTTGCTGTAAACTAATATTTCCGTATCAAGGATCCACAAAATGTGTAATCTGACTGTCCATGTTAGAGAAAGTAATTAACTAAATATAGGAAGAAAAATTAACTACTTTTTCATTATCAGGGATCTACAATAAGAATTTTTCTGATGAAAAATCCCCCTCTTTTTCTGCAGCTTTACATAACTTTCACTATGCCACAACTTATATGTAGTATGTGAGAAAGTAAAAATAATAAAGTCAGAATAGCAAAATAGGATTTTTTTGAGTCATTATAATACTGAAATTAATTACTAAAATTCACGTATCTAAATTTGCTGTACATTCCAACTACAATTTTAAAATGTGAAAATATACAAACATATAGAAATCATCAAACATCTTTACAATTTATTTTGAAACTAGATTCAGTATCCCCAAAGTAAATTAAGCTACAATTATTCAATGTTTAGAATTTTTTTTTTTGAAATACAGACTCAAATTCTTGTTATTGAAACAATTAATTAGAAGATATTTTGGAAAGTTCATATTATTATTCTTTTCAACATGAATTAGGAGACAAATCTACCAATACAGATTTCTGTGATAAGGCACGAAAGAACAAGATCTTGAAATACGTAATGCAAATATGAACACTGAGTGACTGGAAGAAAACAAGTAGAAGCTAAAAGGAAAACAAAACCTTGGGCACCCTATGAATTACAGAACAGGACTCAACACTTATGCAACTTCAAGGACAAAATGTTCTTACAACATAATTCACATATTTATTGTGCTAATAAATTTTCTAAGTGACAGTGGAAAACAACAAATATTTGAATTACATATAAAACACAATATATATAAATAGATCTTTCTTACCAATCTTTGAACTATTTCTCTTGAAAGTACTATTACATAATGGGGCATGACAAATTAATTTTGTAGGTTTTGGAAATAGCCAAGTTAGCAATACTATATTACCATTTAAATTATACTTCATTATGAACATACAGAACAAAATATTTCATAATTTTGGAAAGAATTAAGTTCACTTTCTAAGCATTAATGTTAATTTGAGGAGGTAAATTCTGCAGGTATTTTAAATATATGTTGCTCTATTAAATATCAAATAAATTTAATAAAGAATACTAGAAACAAAAGTTTATCTTCGAATTATAAAATTTATCTTATACTTAGTCAACTCTAAGACAAATTAGAACACTACTACTAATCTACTAATTAAAAACTACTTTAATCTTTATTCCTTAATTTTAAACCCAAAATGCTTATTTATTGTCTGTTATAAAGCAAATTGTGCGATATAAATAACAATATGAAATATGTTTTACTGAGGCACACAAATCAGAAAAGAAATATTCTACGAAAATTACTCTAAAGAGTACTGTAAATACTTTCATAAAAACAACACATGCACTTGCTCCAAACAATCGCCAAACCTCATCTCTTGAACACTTTAACATATTTTTGTACATACAGCTGTTAAAGAAGAAATAAACCTTTCAACTGCCCAATAAGAAAAATTGAGGGCAAACATTGTAAAATGTGACTTGACAATTTAGACAGAAGTAAACCAAAGTATAACGTACCTGTCACACTGAGCTGGTGGAAACCAGGTGCTGCTGGTTCTGACATTATTGGCTGATAGAGCCTAAGGGATAGTGATTGGCCTCACATGGGAACACTCGCAACAACCACAGTCAACCCCATCACGGCTGTCAAGGTGAGAACATGAAACATGTAAGTCATAGCAAACTTTCTGAAGAAAGTAGCCACTATAAATATTAACATTTCTCATGAGGTTAATGATCATAAAATGTTCAAATGAATGCATACGGTAATTACACAACTTATTTGTTTTCACTATAAACTTTCGAAACTTAATTGAAACAATACAAAAATGTAGGGTAAACCCGTTACACGATAATTCTACAATATCCAGGACGCAGTCACGAGAACCATCGAAGTCATGCTCTACATGCTACTAACACAAAAATCATGTTCGTAACATTTCATAAGACTTTCCTATTTTTCCACAACGACGTGCACTCTGACACAAATATCATTACCATAAAATTTATGCGAAATTTCAGTTTAGGAAAAGTAAATGCATTATCACTGAAAATCGCGAAACATTTTTCAACATAATGAAATTGCACATGCTTAAATGTACGAACCTGAAGGCAACTTATCAGTGACCGAATGTTTTAAGAACAAGATAAAGGTTTCATATGACATTTCATTTCACCTTATCAGCTTTCGATTACTATCCGAAGTTTCATGTGAAGAACACGAAGTTTTCCTTTACGTGGTCTACGAGAACCACTGAATTTTTTTCTGCTTCTTGCATAGCATGTTTTCGGTTGAATGTCCACAATAAACCAACACAGAAAATAAAACAAAAACACAATAAAATTATATTTTTTATTTGACAATACCTTCTCCTACTTATCGCACTCGGCAGCCCACCATTGCGAATGTCATGACGTCACACAATGCAAAAGCACTATGCGTGATTATGCGTTCAGAAATGGATAAGAACTCCTGAACTAAAAGCGAGCAAACAGGATAAAATTACTATAGCAGGAACAATTATCGTTGTAAAAACATAATGAACAATCTAATACTCACGTATAGCTTTCGATTATTTTCTTTTATTTTCGACAGGTCATCAGATTGAAACCACTTAAGTGAAAGAACGTCCTAAAAGTTCTGTATTTTATAAAGAATCAAATAAGTCATACACAAATTTAACATTTTCCTACTATTTGAAATTATGTAACTTTGTTCTGACGCTCCTATTTCATCATTAAAACCAACTGAAGCGCATCACGCAAGGGAAACTTACATCGCCTTGAAGCATGTTTGATCGGTAATGTTGGCTAATTTGGAAGTTAGAAAATGGAAGAATATATCCAGCTGTTTGTGTTATTAGCGAGGAGAAATGTTGTGTCCAGAAGTATGGAACTTTCCACCCCCAGCAGCAATACATCAATTTAAGCGGGGGAATTTTACGAAGGATTCGACCGCGTGTGATAAAATAATTAATCTTCACCACTTTAACCATTTGGTAATTATGTTACGTAGTTGACATTGACAGTGAATTACGCATTGCCAGAAACGAGACTGTTTACATGCCCTTTGTTTCAGATTTCTGTGGTGTTACCAAACACATCCAGCGTCCCGGATAGTTTGACAAGCCTATTAGATGTTGATAGTGACTACTATAAGATACAGAAAGTCAATATCGCCGAATTTGTCAATAAAGAATTTATAGAATCCTTTGTTAAAGAAGGTGAGCCGATCAATTTGTAGAAAAACATATTAAAATACGGCATTTCGTTGAGAATTTGATTTTATATTTCTTTTCTAGGACACCTAACTGTGCTCAGTGACAACTCTCGAATAGATTTAGAAGACTGTATGTGTATTACACCTAATGGCCAACTTGTTTTGAATCTAGTAAGGGAGACCTATTTGGAATTAGGTTTGGAAGGAACATCTTCAACGGTTAGTTCTGGGACTGCACAAAGACACAGTAAGTATAGAAATATTTCGATGGACCTAGGCTTTTCATTTCAAGTATTAGAAATAGTGTGATATCAGGAAAGGCATGTTTATCCTTGAAACATAAACATTCACAATGCTTTGTGTTTGAAGTCCAAAATAATAAAATAACTTTCAATAGAGATAGTATCTCACAAATGTACATTTGTCTTGGTGTAATTTGTATGACATCTTTTCTATTTCACTCAATTCTATAACTTTTCTTCATATAGCATAATTGTCTTCGCTTTGTTGCATCTTTGCAACATGTCTGTTAGCCCTTGAGAATTGAGCTTACCTAGAGTAATACTTGAAAGTTTTTGGATACCTCCTCCAGTGGGACACTACTCCAGCCAGGACAGGCTCAAACTTCCTAACTAATTTTCCAATGAATCATAGAGAAATGCATGTGCGTGTGTGTGTAAGGGGAGAAGACGGTACAGGAATGAAGAAGGGAACCCAATCTAAAACTCATTTGGTCCGGTTCTTCCCTGAAACATGCCTGATAGCCATTGGAGAAACCGCAGAAGACTACTGATCAGGGCTGCTGGCTGCTAGAATTCTCCTCCAGACAATGCACTGGATAGATAGCTGGGTCGTATTCATCTGCTTCTGGATGACTAGCAGATGGCTGTTCTAATTGGTAGTGTTCTGTGTTTTCTCCAGCCAGCACCAGGTGAATGCCACAGCAGTAAGTTACAAATGTGCCACGGATGACGCGATCTTTCCTTCCCCTTCCTTGTCCTATCCTCCCCCTTTACACTCACACTCTTTCACGCACTGCGTTACCACACATGTCAGATCTGCCGGGAGCTCAGAACCTGGGGCAGTGCCCCGCTGGAGTAGATACCAGGACAGAGGAATCCGCTGCAAGTTGACGTGTAGGTCAACGCAAGAGCACACATTCCAATGGGGGAGAAATGTTGCCACAAACACACTTCACTTAAGAGTCTAATGGCCTTAGCAGTTGACGTGCCTTGAAACGCAAAATAGTCGATCAAAATCCCCCAGACAGTGCTTTAATTTGACCTAGCTATGAAGGTAGTTTTGAAAATCCGTCACTGCCAGGATTCGTACCAAGGACATCCCGATCAGAAGCGCTGTGGATAATGCTAGCTCTGAGCCAACTTGGCCAGATTTGTTTGTGTGTGTTTGATTTTTGTTGTGATGAAATTGCATTTGTCAATACATTGTATTTTATTCTCAGTTACTTGTGTTTTGCTTTTTATTGTTTTCGTACTTGTTTGTTATGAATATATTAGTTTTTAATGGATATTTCAATATCTAAGTAAAATTATAAGTTTCGATATTTTAACTAAAGTTATTTAAATGATAATTAAAACATTTTGTTCTTTTTTATGGGTTTATCAAGTTTTTTAATGGAATAAAAAGGGTGTTTTTTCGGGGACTGGGCAAAATATAGCCAACCCTGGGCCTGAGCAACAATGGTATGTAGACACATAAGCACATGAAACAAACAGTGCATAAAATATATATTGACATGTAAAAAATATATATTTATATATTGTGAGTGGTACAGTACCAAAAATGTTATTACCTTACACTAATAGAACTGGTATAGCAGGAAACGTGTATATTGTTATACATTACATGTTCCAGAGTTAAGGTTGTTGTTAATGCTTTACGCATTGCAAACTCAAGGTTGTTCTATGTAAATCATGAAGGCTGTTGCCTGATGCTTTATTGCTTTTTGCTTTACTTGGAAATGTGTAGTGAAGCATTAGTTAAGGTATAGTGATAGGTATGGTATATATAATATGTATAATAAGGTATGTATAATGTAAGGTATGTATAATAAGGTATGGAGGTATCAGATAAATAGAAATTTATGACTGTCACAGTGGATCTTGAAAATACACATCTTCTCTCACTAACGTTAGAAACTTCCCACCCATGCTTTGATCCATTATTATCACATATCTTGTGATCCTTGTCTCTGTAATGTAATTAGTCACAGTGTGTTGGCTAATCTCAACTTCATTGAAACTCTTTAAAGTCCGAAGCACTTTCCAAAGTTGTTCCTATTTCTGACTTTATCCACCCATTTTGGATAACATAAGTATTTACTGGCCAATTCTGGAATTAGCCAGATTTTTGTGACTTACACATTTAGGTTTTGTCATGTTTGGAATCTGTTTGATTTTCTCCTTGAATGTTTTGAGATTTTCATTTTAAAAAATTCACAATATACAGCATGTCATTTCCCAATCTTTGAAGCCAAGCTAGGGTACTGATGGAAGAGTAGATTGTTGTCAGATCTGATAAATCTTTTGAGATGAAGTGCTTGATGGTGTTCTAAAGTGGAACAAGATTAAAAGCTAATTTCAGAGAATTTGTCCATTGTCAGCTTGTGTCACAAAACAAGGCCAGCAACTCCTGTGTGAGAATTAATTAGTGAAGATTGAATTTCTTTGCTATATCTTCAACTGGAACTTCCATGAATGAAAGACCCAGACATACCCTGATTTGGTGAAATGATATTGGATGTTTTTGGGCTCAGAACTTTGTGGTTTGTGATGAGTAGACCAGATAAAGCAGGCTTGCACAAGGGCCCCAGCAATGCGCCCCACAACGGCCATGGCAGCCCTTCCACGCCCCACCAGCTCCTAGTGAAAGACTTTTACTTTTGGGGCAAGCGACCTCTGCCCGAGCCCTTGGTGGTAGGAAAGCCCTGTTACTCTTAAGATGGAAATGTGTTGAATTATGTTGAACTAAAACTTGAAATAATGGCTGTAGTTCCTGGAGAGGGGAGGTTTTGTATACTGTTATTTCAGAATAAATTGTTGTACAGCTTCCATACATTTCACGGTCAATCTTTACTGTTGCAACTAATTTTGAAAATATTTGTAATATAAATTACAAGAACAGAAAATTTAACCATTTCTCATTATTAATAATAATACACACTTCATAAATTTAGTTAAGAAATATCTGGTTATAATACACTTCACAATACTTTTTCAAATGTTTACTTTACTTTTTGCTGTTACTTTTTCTCTGACACCATCTTCTGACGTACAAGACGTATTGCTCCATTTCTCTCCATGAATAAAATTTTTTTGCTTGCACTCAGCATTGAATTGACGATTCTGATCAGTAAAGTGAAGGGACAGCTCGGCTGTCAGGGATTATGCAAAGTTTCCTGGTTCTCGTGAGGTGCCATGGGGCGCGGGGTATGGACTTCCCGGCGCCCCAAGAAGGGGCTCAAGTGGGGTGCTTGTGCACCTCTGAGATAGAGGATTTATATTACTGTAGCAGGCAAAACAGTATGCAGTAAATGGATTGCTTTGAAATAATTTAAAAGTTTTTGATAAGGGACTTACGATTCTACATTATTCACAAGACAATTTGGTAAATTAAAGAATTTCCTCAGTGAGTTGACTTATAACCAAAAAAAGTGCAAATTATGTGGTATAGGTCTACCATCTTGAAGTCTCCCCTAAATTAGTTTTTATATTTTTATGTGGTTTTGGTGTTGTGCTATATAAAAGTAATAATATTTTATTAAGGAGAAAGCTACAGTTTTTGAGGTCCAAAAAAATCAGTTTTGAAAAAACTAATTTAAAAATTCCGTGTACATTTGTCCATGGATGTGAAAGTTTCAAGTTGATATCTTTAATTGTTCTGAATTATGAAAGAAAACCTTTACTTTTGTGCTAGTGAAATCCTTTGTGTTCTCATTAGTTGCATCATTTTTAAACCCTATTTTTACAAAACATATCTGTACTAGTTAATTTCACAGATAATTTTGGATTAGGATTGATTTTTCTCTATATGTTCAGAGATGAAGGGAAAAAGGTGGAATCTATCATTTAAATATTATTTCTATGTACTAATTGGATCATGAAACCTATTGTGGGACTTTTCAAATTGGGTTCACAAAAGGGGATTTCTCCTAAAAATTATTGTATGTTGGTCATTTACTTTGTTTATTTAATGTTCTTTGAATGCATGTAAAATAATGAATTTATATTGAAAACTAATTTTTTTATCAGAAATGTTAAATTTTTGTGAATGTTTATGTTTAAATTATTGCACATTGTCTATTTTAGATAAATTATTTAAGATTTTTGCAAAGGATTTCTTAAGACTTATCATTGTCTGTAAGTTATTTACAGAAGTAAACCATGTTGACCTTATTCTGATTGTTGTTTCAAATTTAAGTTCTGCTTTTAAATTTTTTAATTAAATTTAAAATTGTTTAACTAACAATTATTGTTGTAAATAATTTGTTGAATGTTTGTTATGCCACGAACTGGGGTGACATTGTGCCACGCAGGTAACTTTGTGCCATCACGCCTTTTAGAAAACTATTCCCCAAACCTATGTTGTGTAGTCTCCACCAGAGGCATTGATGGACTTGAATAGTGCTCTCTATTACACCATTTAGTTTCTGCATTCTCTTTACTGTGTTTCTGCAATTTTAGTTCTTAATTGTACATCGATTGTCGTTGTGTTCATGTACCTTGGAAAATTTGTATTGCAACTCACAGTGCATTAACTTTAAGGAGAATAAAGTATATGCACTGTTTTACAAGCATTATTCATTATTCTAGTGCTAGAGTATCTACTTTCCGACTTCCTTAGATTTTGGTATTCAAGAGAGAAATAAACTGATAGAAAGTGAAGAAGTGTCTTTGTGCCAGTAGTTCTTGAATATTCAATGCTACATTTTCAAGTTTTTGCCACTTTTGTTTAAATTAGTTAAATTAAACAGCCTATTTTCGAAGTTTCTACGTTTCCTCCCCGGACCCCTTTACATATTCCTTTGAAGGACCTTCGCTATTCAAGATTTTGCAGCAAAAGCGATGTCTAAGAAATCATTTTGAAATCAAAGAGCGCCCAACGAGCGCTCTCTCCCAGGCAGTCACGCTCTTAATCTCTTTCACTGCCTTTGCTCTTTGGCCCTATGCTTCGATATAGCGCGATATGCTGCGATATTGTATTGGCACTGCGACTACTCTACACACCGCAACCAGCCGCAGGCTTTAAGGGAAGAAGAGTTAAGGGGCTGGCCGCGAGCTGTGGCGCCCTAGGGGAATACCAATTTTCTGTCTTGATTTTGAATTTTATTTGGTCAAAAAAGAAAAAAAGAAGAAAAAGAAAGAAAGAAAAAAAAACACAGTAAAAGCTGTATGTGACGTGTGGGAGAGAAGATAATTTGCGCCCGTATTTTTGAGTTCCAGAATCCCTTCCCAACTTCGACTGAAACTAGCTGTAACTAGTCTTCAACTCAAACTAGCTGTAACTTAATTTTAAGAATTTCGCGTGTAATTGAAAGAACACACAACAAATTCGATCAATTCTTGACGGAATAATGTTTGAAGAATTTATTTTCGTTTGATGTTCTATTTGTTGATTCGTAAAGTGTATTTGGCAAGTCCTTTGTGTGAAGTTGGGCGTTCTGGAAGAATTCCCTCTTTCTGTCTGTTCTTTCACACGAGCCCGGCTGTCATAGCGAGCGTCGTGAGGGGTCGTGAACGAGTATGTGGAAGATCTCGAGAGATAGTTATTGTATAAGTGTTGTTTATGTTGATGCTGCCAACAAATCATATTTGTCAAGTAAGTGCGAATCTCTACCGATTAAGAGAGAATGCACTTCTGAAAAATTACAAATATTTCAGTATTGCAATATTTACAAGGATAGTGAAATTTCCGAAAGAAAAACAAGTTCCGTTATCTTCACATCGTGGAGCAGCAATAAGAAGTTCTATCGTGAAATGAACCGGCGGAAAACATATCCAAATATTGTTGCAAAGTGCTGGAGTGCGATCACCGTATTTTCGAAACCTAGTTCGTTTTTGTTTTGTATGAATTCTATTACCGACTAATTGTCTTAATGCAGAACTAATTCAAAAACTCGAGTGCCAATGGAAATCAAAGCCAAAACCATGTGCACGGGAGGCGAACAAACCTGACAAGGATACGGCGCATAAAATTATGTAAGTAATATTTGAACATAGACTTTTATTAATCTTAGTTTTAATTAATTTACATGAATAGCTTACATTTTATTACAAATTAATGTTGTGAAGTTTAGAAATTACATTCGCGTCGTTGGATGGAGCTGGAAACTTCAGTTTGTGGGAGCACCAGCCGTCACTGCTTTGAAAAACTATAGATTTCGAAAATACTGATGTTTTTATTGTGCAACGACATACTTGCGCCTTACTTTTCTACATAGTCTCCGAGTCCATTCCAAGGCTTTGGCATATCGTGGAACGAATTTTCGTATCGTCGTTGTGTTATGGTACATGGTGGTTGTCTTACAATTGCCGGCTGGTGCCAGAAACAGGCCGTGTTATTACCTGTGGGCAAATGGCGCGGGGTGCCTAAAACAACATTTTTTGGCCTTCTTATCTATTAATTTTTTTCTTTTTTACACATGACATTTTACTTGAAATATAATTTTTGACATGAAGGTTTGGGCGATTATAGGAGAGATCGACTCTGGCTTGGCCGCACTTTTTTTTTCGTGACGGTTTCGTCCTTTCAGTCGACAATCAATTTTGAGGGGTTTCTATGGAGGACTCTAAACTGACCTTATTTCAGGGATGGATTTGAATGGTTCTTTTCGTTTTTGTCCCGAATTCGTCCGTTACTTAACGTACACTATGTGAAATTTCCAAATTTTTGATAGTTTTTGGAAAATTAAAGAATTTTTCACTTTCTGTAGTTATTTTATGAGGCACGAACAAAACACTCGGCTTTACCGGGGCTTTCTTCATATCCAATCCTTGTAAAAGAGGAAGAAGATAAATTTTATATAAATCACGGTGTTTGAGATTATTTTTAATGAAATTGTTTTATTTTTTAATAAAATACTAGTATTTTCGTTAATTTTACTTTATGGTACATTGCTATTAAATACAATTTTTTTATCTTTCATACTGCTACTGGCATGTTGCCAATGTATTAGGTATTACTCACGCAACTTTTCTTGACCGATGGATTGAAGGAATGCGGGTAGAGTGGCGGTATTAGTTACGGAATCGGCCACTAGGTTGTATGAAGCGATGTCAATCTCTAGATAATCAGTCATGCCTTCGCAACTTTCTCAATAATTTGCGTTGTAACTTTCTCAGGAGTTCGAGGTATTTCCTGTGATGAATCTTCACCTGCTTCGGTCATTTTTTTAGATTTTGTGGCGAATATCAAGGACAGATGTTCTCGTCTTCAACAGAAAATAGTTTCTATTTCGCGCCAGTGAAGATGTGTTTGAAATGTCATCAGTGCTCGCTGTGAGCTTTTGCCTTCAACTGTTTGTGTCAGAGAGGGGGAAGGAAGGTTATCGGTCAAGAAAAGTTGCGCACTGCAGTCCGTCTGACCAGAAGGCCTAGGTTCGAGTCCCGACGGTGGCAGAATTTTTGACACTAGCTTGTCAGCTAGGTGGAATTCAGTCGCTGTTTGGAGCAGAATTCTAGCGGCCGGCTGTTCTGATGTGTAGTTTTCCGAGGTTTCTCTCCGGTCAACACCAGGCGAATGCCGGAGCAATACCGTAACAAACGGACCGCGCGCGATCTTTCCTTCCTCATCCTTGTCCTGTCCTGTCCTCTCCTCTTACACACACTTATACTAACATACACTAAACTACCACACATGCGAGAGACCGGTCGGGGGCTTAGAGCTTGTCCCGGCTGGGGCGGTGCCTGACCCGCTGATAGGAGATACCTTGTGGAGGAAGAGCCCGCTAGTGGACGGTAGGTGGACACCATTGAACGAGGGGAAACCACAGCCACTTTCCGAGGAAAAAACTACGCACTGCACTTCGGAGACGCATGACCGGAATCACTAACAGTGGATGAATGCAGGCGAGGGACGGGTGATGATGTGTGTGTGTGTGTCCGCTGCGCAGCGTGAGGGGGCGAGGGCGAGGGCGGCCCCATGCCCCAGCTGCGGCAGCCGGCGGCGCTGGAGGCCGCGGCGCTGCGGGCCGTGGGCGCGTTCGTGGCGGCGGCCGGCCGCGCCATGCTGCTGCCCGTGTGCGCGCTCACGCAGCGCGACCCCGACCGCGGCCTCGCCGCCCTCCAGGTACGCCCTCCACCCCCGCCTCGCCCCACCGCTCCGCCCCCTGCTACCCGCTCCATCCAGCTCCACCCACCCCCTCCCAACCGGCGCTGCCAGGCGTACTCTTCCCCTCGCACTCGTCGTATACTGCGATTTTTGTAACTTTGCTCCTGACAGAAATCAGCTATTCAAGGTTTCATCCAATCGGGAGCTTGAACGTCACCATAGTGACGTCACAGTCGCGAAATATAAGCTTCTGATTCGATGGTAGCGAAACAGCTGACTTCTGTCAGGGACAATGTTACGAAAATCGCAGTGTAGCTGTCGTTCTCCCCCCTCCCTCCCACAAACCATGACTTCTCGACCCTCTCGCCCGGGGGACTTCTGTGAACGCAACCCGTAATACATCCATGTACTGCGTATTGCATTAAAAACAAACCACTGCTATCCATTTGCCAAATAAAATTGAAAAATCTTCCTTAGTAGTCACACACACCGTTATAGGGAGCCGTTATTCCAAATTTCGCTTTTATACCGTCAGTAGTTTTGGGTTTGCAGTGAAACGCGAGTCCATCACTCCAGCCTCAGCTGGACTATGATGGAAAAACATGCATGGTCCCGGAATTGCTGTGTTATGGATTTGCCCGCGAGTGTATTGTCGTTTCGGGGACGCGCAGAGCTCTTGCTGTGTTCGATTGCTAGCGATTGCTGTTGGATGAAGGAAGTGCGTGCTTCCATTTGGGGGCTCGTCACACAGTGAGCGCTGCACCGTTTTTGATCGTGTTCGCTAATCGAAGCGAAAACGAGCGGAAATTTGAGATGACATCGGAGGTTAGTTCATCGGAAACGGAAACCATGGTCCAGATGTGAGTGCAGACGTATTCACGTACACTGCGTCTGATTTTCACTAAACTGTGCAACGTAACCCCAAGTTCGTTTGTGTATCAAAATATATCTTAAGATACTAAGAAATTACAAAAAAAATATATTGAAGATTCTAAAGTGAAAATTGTTTAAAAATACATATGTAGAACTTTGTATTGTGTCATAATTTTCTTTCACATTAAATTAAAAGTTTTTTAGCAATTGGAAAATAAAAATGCTTCATTTCGCTCAAGATTTCTACTGCGTTCTCGGACATGCGTTTTCAAAGGGTAAAGTCTCTGTTACAATGCACTTAAGTGTCATGCACCAAACAAATGCACTCTCGAACAACTCCGTAACTATGCATTTCCACAAGAATATTGAAATAGCATTTTTTTCTGGTTGAGAAGTTCATTTCGAAACGTTTGCCGTTGAGTTTTAATACATTCTGAATATTTAAAAATAATGAATATGTCCCCCCCCCCATGAGATACTGACGTAAGTTCTGTTGACCATGCATGTAGGTGCGTTTACACTGAACTTTGACACCAAAGTTCAGTAAGAAGTAGAATTTTCAACTTCCAGTAACAGTTTGAAAATATAACTCTGGAACATTCATCAAATTCTATCAATCAGTATTTTGAATGTAGTCACCAAAATTTTGTGGGGCCCTTAAAATTTCTGAACTCCTACCCTGTTTCCTTTCAATTTCCAGAAATCGACATTCCTTCATAACGTTCCTATTTTGTACATCATTGCCCATTCACAGTACAAACAACATAAGCATGGCGTTAACATAAAAGTTAGGACTATGACCATAAGCAGACTCATTCGCAATGCCTTCGCATAAGCATAAAACGTAACACGTTGACTTAATAGCTTGCAAGCTTCTGTGCTTATGCTTATGTAAGAAATAACAAATGAACCAATCACAATACGTTAACCCAAAATCGAGTATCGAAGTCGATAAATCGAACAAAAGACTGGTTTTCCAGATTGCGTATTTGATTTTCGGCGGTTTTCTGCGTTATTTTGTAGCGTACGATCTATGTGTATTGTATAATATCGATTCTCACATCCAAGCAAAAGTAACTGGAATGACCCGCAGACAATAGAAAATCTTATTTTGCTTGTGCTTATGTTGGACATTGTGAATACTTCACTGTATCACTTACATGCGTTGTGCTTACGTTAACGTTTGCATTGTGAATGGGCCTTTAGGGCGAGCCACTTCAGGCGCAAAGTTCCTACACTTCGGTTTTTCTTTCTTGGCGCACGGGGGTGTGCCAGTAAAATGGAATATGGATTCGACAAGCGAACGCACCATGACGCCCGAAAAGAAATGCGAACGAGGGCAGTGCATTGTGTACTTGAGGAGTGGTTGTTTTAGATTGGGAACATGCTTACCAACATTTCGAAAATGTATCTTGGCATTACGCGTTGGAATTACGTGTTAAACAAACTCAAATTTCTGGTGTGCAAATTTATTTATTTATTTATGTATTTACGTCAAAAACAGTTAAAAACTGTGTGTGACGAGCTATGGGGAGAAGTGAATTCTGTGCACGTTTTCATAATTCTGTGATCTATTCTAAGCCATATTCTAATCGAAATATGAATACAGAAAAAAGAGCGTTTTTTTCCCCCAAGTTTTGTTGACAAAATAAAACAAAACAAAAATGTTGACATGGCATTCTGGATTTTCTGTGATTTACAGATATTTCAAATTTCAAGCAGAAATTAGTAGAAATTGGTACTTATACATTTGATGCGGATAATGTGAGGTTTCCGATTACATTACCTTCATAACTCACTCGCTTTTTGCGAATCAGGTGGTGTACTATCAGGATTATGTTGCAGATTGCAACTGTGAGCGAGTGCAGTTTTTTAGCACTATATTACGATTTTTCTTATTCTTCCCCTTAAGTCCTTACAGCCACGATGCAATATCACACGGCATTTCGCGTCTTTCTCCGTCATGCCACTAGAAGGCGCTTGTTCGCAAGCACTGTTTGATACGGTCGCGATCATGCGGTATCTGGCGGCACGACTCTGAACGTCGCGAAATACCGTGGCATATTCTATCGTGATGATAGACCTTGAGGGGCAAAGTTAGAAAAATCGCAGTATCCTATACTCTTGCATGAAAACGTTGGGAACGATGCACTTGACGACTCCACTCGCACGTATCCGATGCGCTCCTCGTTCGCGGAGTTGGTCGTTCGAGAGCGGATTGCTTGTCGTTGGGTTCAATAAGGGATTATGGATGCGACACCGATGGCGATGTTTTGAAAACATCGATGATTTATAGAAACATCGATATATTAAAGACTATTTTTTTAAAACATCGATGTTTTATTCTCAAGGTTTTTA
This sequence comes from Acheta domesticus, assembly GCA_031308135.1. Taxonomy (NCBI): domain Eukaryota; kingdom Metazoa; phylum Arthropoda; class Insecta; order Orthoptera; family Gryllidae; genus Acheta; species Acheta domesticus. Next base: position 117,838,016 of record JAHLJT010002630.1, read on the forward strand.
CGGTTTGGTACGGTACGGTATGGTTTGTTTGTGACCGAACAAATCCCATAATCACAATTTTGTGAAAGTTAATAATAATAATGATAATAATAATAATAATAATAACAACAACAACAAAAATATAAATAAAACTGATTGTTCCAGTGTCAGCTAATGTGTTCGAACCAGACAATCGCTGTTTTTACCGTCCTCATCGAGGATCCTTTGTCCTTATTATTTTGACTTTGTAGTTAAATCTTAATTATAATCGACCACTGTCAAAAACTAAATTGTTGCGCCCGAATGTAATGTTCTAACTTATAAGTTACAAAACCACCTTAAAAACATCGATGTTTTTTGGTCGATGTATTATGAACAGAAATGGTTTAATTGTGAAGATTGATGTTTAGTTATCGGTGTCGCATCACTATAAGGTGTGAAAACATGATGAAAAGATATGGGTGAGCCATTGCGCGTCGAATCGAGCTTCAGCTAATGAGCTTTAGGCACCAGTTTGCGTCACAATGTTAGCAGGAATTTTAAACGCAGCCAGATACCAAAATTATCACTCTGTTACAAGTCGTTGAAGCTGTATATTAAGCACTTAAAAAAATAGTGCTTCTTTTATATCAATTTCACCTTCGCGTTATTTTGCGTTGAACATTGTCACTTGATATCACTTTCAAAATGCTCGTCAACGCTTGTCGCTTGCCGTACAGCAGAGCGGCCAGTCTGGACAGACCTTTCAAGCGAAATGCCCGTGTTGTGGTCATGTGATTCGAGACGCAAACTAGTGCTGCGCAGAACGAGAAAAATCGGCGCCCTGGACCAACTCACCCATGTCTTTGCACCATGTGAGACGTTACGAAACCACCTTGAAAACATGGATTTTTTTGGTCGAAGTATTATGAACATCTATGTTTAGAAACATCGATGCATTATGGACATCAGGGCCGTTTTAACACATTTGTGGGCCGTAGGGCCCACGTTAATAATGGGGGCCCCCTATTCTTAATTTCACAGTTCGTCCCAATTCAAAGATAAGTTTTGTTAAAAAAATGAACGCGTCATCACTGAGTGACATTGTTGCAGCAATTAGCAATATTCCAGAATATAAATATTATCCAATAATGCGCAAGACATCACTCCGTTATGCCAATTTTTTGCGTATAGTTTAATCATACATCACTTTTTTATCCGTTTTTTGATTTTCATCTTTTGAAAAATTTAACATTAAATATTTTTCAAGAACTATCAGGGGCCCTGGGCCCTGGCCCATTGGTCCCATGCGTTAAGATGGACCTGATAAACATCGACGTTTAGTAACATCGATGTATTGTAAACATGGACGTTCAGTAGCATCGACGTATTACGAACGTCGATGTTTGGTATCGAGGGTTGAGGGCGTCGTGTCCCCGCAGGAGCGCCTGCACGCGCTGAACGAGCTGCTGTACGCCAGCGTGCCGTGGTACCTGTTCGACAAGATGGCGCAGCAGGTGCTGACGGCGGTGTCGGCGCTCATCCAGGAGACGAAGAACGAGTTCAACAACTTCGAGTCGATGAGCCTGTTCATGAACCACATGAACGTGGTGGTGAGCCTGACGGAGGTGGCGGTGCACCCGCACCTGCGCCGCATCGACATCGCGCTCTGGCCCAAGATCATGCGCTACGTGCTCTACCGCAACCTGCACCGCATGACCGGCCTGGAGAGCCTCAACCTGGGCTCGGGCAGCAGCGGCTGGAAGATGGCCGACATCGAGAAGTCGATCGTGGCCGGCATCACGGCCATGCACCACCTCACCTCGCTGTGCCTGTGCTTCGACTGCACCGACCACATCCTGGCGCTGGTGGGGGAGGCGTGCGGGCGCCTGCAGAAGCTGGACGTGACGTCGTCGCGCTCCGTCACCAACCGTAGCGTGCCCGCCCTGCTGCAGTGCTCCAGGCTGCGCGAGCTGCACCTGTACCGCACGTCCGTCACGGTGGAGGGCTACGCGCAGCTGCTCGTGGGCCTCAAGGAGCTGGAGGACTTTGGGCGCTGCGACGAGTTCGGGCAGGTGCTGGAGTTCGCCAAGAACTCGCTGGACAACGGCCCCTACGGCCTGCGCATCTTCCAGAGCCGCGACGTCACCACGGCGCACCTCAACCTCCTCGTGGAGATGTGCCCCAAGGTGACGCACGTGTCCATCTTCCACGACGAGCGGATCAGCGACATCACTGTTTTAGCGCACCTGGACGACCTGAGCGAGCTCAAGCTGCTGTCGTGCGACTTTTTCACGGACCACGTGAAGCAGCTCCTGGAGATCAAGGGCCGGAACCTGACGTGGCTGCACCTGGAGCACGTGGAAGAGATCGACCTGAACGCTCTCATGTACATCAGTCAGTTTTGCCCGAATCTGAAGAAGCTGACGTTCTATAACTGCGAGTTCCTCGACCACACGTCGCTCTCGTACACGAAGCTCACCGTGCCGCCGTTCCAGTGCCTCGAGAGAATCGTGTGCCTGGCGGACTGCGCCCTGTTGCACCTCGAGTTCCTCCTGTCCAACTGCTTCAACATTCGCTTCATCCAGCTGGGCTCGTCCACCGGCATAGGCGACGAGACGATGGCCAAGGTGCTGATGCGGAACCCCATGAGGAAGTTGGAAGAGTTGAGAATTCTGTACAGCGACAACCTCAGCATGCAGACCGTGCAGCTGCTAATGACCCACTGCCACTCGCTGCGCGTGCTGTCCGAACTGGAGAGTTGGCAAGGCATCTCCCAAGGGGAGCTCACGGAATTCAGAAACCATTTGGCCGTCAGTAACATCGACCTTGATGTCAGGCCGACCCTTTCCTACTGACAACGGCGAATGGTGATGTTTCTGTTGACTATGTTTCGAAATTTATGTTGTTTTCCAACAACATGCCAATAAAATGGTATTAAAATCGATCTTACGAATGAAGATGGCTTTTAGGAAAATAGAGGTTATTAATTTCACAATTAGTTGCTTAACACTGCATTGTGTTTTAATTGGCTTCATGCGAGATGAACAGAACACTTTATTGATTTGAGTATCATTATTAGAAGGGAACACGCATGTTATTACTAGAAAAAGCATACGACCGTACTCGTCTTCAAGACAGTTATTTATAATTTTCAGTGTACAATGAATTTTGTATTGCTTTTTGAATTATGTAAATAGGTTACTTATTAATCTGTATTCTATCGCGCATTCATTCACTGAAGTTTTGTTTCCAAAAGAAACATGGACTGAAAGTAACTTGTCTTTGCATTCAAAAGAGTGACGAAATGTGATTTCTTTAGTAGAACATTGTTAAAACAATTGGAATTATGTATTTTTGTATCATATTTTCGTCTGCATATTTATCCTCAAGAAACACACCGTAAAATTCTGGAGGAATTTTTTTTGAAGATGGAAACAGAACAATATTGAGTACTAAATTATGAACCAAGGCATAAGTTAAAAATGTGTGCAAGAGTTTGAAGAAAGTAATGATTTTCTGCCTGAAAATTTTAGAAAATCATATCCTGAAAGTTTCAAATTTAAAAACTTTGAATTAAGGATTACATCATGATCTGCTTCTTTATAATGAAAATTACAAAGATTTATGAAGTCAATTAGTCCACATCATAATGTTGTTTAGGCATTCTGACACCTTTTATAATGTAAAAGTCATAAAATATTATATATTGTTTGATATTAATATTCACTTTGCCAGACATGGAATGTACGTATAATTATACGTATGGAATATATGTATAGAATATACGTAAAGGATGTATGTGTAGAATGCCTTTAAAATACATGACAATGTGTTATATCTCTCTAATGTACACGTCCATATTTTATAACATTGATGTCTATGTAAGTTACCAAATGTAAGCTTCATAATCTGGTTTACTGAAATATTGAATAATGCAACTAATTTTGCTCAAAGTAACACGAGGTGACTGATTTACAAGACTGGACACGTTTTGTATGCTGCTGTCGCTTGTGTCCTCTGTCAGTGAGAGCTAGTCATTTTGAAATGCATTGTGTTGCTTTATTTATTTTTTATAAACATTCATTTTAACACTTTATACTTAACATTTTTATTGTGCCTGTTCCCCACTGTACAGTACATGTATATAATTCTTGCCACTTACTGTTGTATATATCCAATGAGGGAACTAAATTTTTATCTTCGAAATTCAAATAACTTTGAGGACCTTGTTTATTTTAGGATTACTTTTTTTCCCTGGTGTTATAATTATTTTCTTTTTGTTGCAAGTTTTACTTTCTCTCCTTTCCAATAATTCAAATTAAACATTTTGTTGTCTTCCATGTAGCATATCAAACATATGGAGGGAATTGATCTTCTTAAAAATGCCGAATTTATTTCCATCTAAAAATGTAAAAGTGGTTTCTGGTTTTCTAGAATCACAGTTTTTCAGAAGCCTACTTGAGAAGACACTATGAAATGAATGTTTTCCTAAAAAAATAAAATAAATTCTTTCAAATGGTGCTTTATTATAATTAATAATAAGAGGATAACTGAAAATCTGTGTTTTCAGTGAATGTAATGTTATTTTGATAGCCCTGTTGATAAACTTTGTATCTGCTTTACAAATACTACAAAAGCATGTACGTTCCCTTGGAATGTTCTGAAAATCAATTCTGTGATAAGTTGTGTACTTACAGCATGTGTATTTTCTGGAGAATAAACTTCAGTAACATGCAGTTTGTTGTTTTATTTTTATAGCATTTTCCTCTTTCCTTTCTGGGTGCATTGTTGTGAAATAAATTTATAAAAAATTACTACTTCAGGGAAAGGTGCTAGGTGATCTAAATTGGAGAAAGCTTATCATTTAGAAAGAATGAACCAAGGTTTCATTCTTGAGAAAAATCAAGAACTGGAATACCAAAGACCTTGAAAACGACAAACCATTATCTCTAATTAAGGGATTACGAAATACATACTTAGAAACATTACTAATGTATAAAACAACAATGAGGATTTAAAAAACTTTAATGACCACAGAAACTCATATAATTGGATTCCACTTTTCACATGTTACACATACACAACAAACTACAAAAATATAAATTAATACACTCAAAGCCATCAAGTTAACATGGAAATCTCTTTAAATAACTGACTGTAAGCACTATTACACAAAACAACAATTCTAAACCAGTTTTAATTTGTTACCCTCGAGAAAAATAGTATATGCACTTTTGTCACAAATGCAGATTAAACATTAAAAAAAAAATGAATTAACACACACAAAACCATCAAGCTAACATGAAAACCTCGTCTGGTAACTGTGCATAAACAGTGGTGTTAATTTTACATTACCCGTATAATCTTTATACAATTGATCAATAGAAATCTATCTGCATTATAATTGCATCAGTCTGACTTGTACATTAGCAAGCATTCTATTTTCCCAATAAACAAATTCCCTGATATTCGAGGACTCCACTAACAAAAAAAAATCCTGAATTATCAATTCCAATGCAGACAAGTGATAATCATGACTTATCACAAGCTTTTTTAAAGATTTCATCCAAGTTGCCAAAAGAAATCAAATACCATCAATAAACAAATACAGGTCACAAAAGTTATGTACTCTACAACTTAAGTCTCTTCCCTGCTCAATTCATTTTCCTTTGAACCCATTTGAAATGGAAAATTTTCTCAAATGAAACTTCCGACACACAGTTCAAGTGTATGAAAAATGTCATCTAAAAATGGGTCATTTTCCTTTGCAATAACATAAAATTAATGTCTATATTAAAAGGCATTGTTCTAAAGAATAAAGGAAAAAAAAGGCATTTCGTTTACCCCCCTCCCTACTAATGTGCTTCACCCTTAACGGGTGCTCTGAGGCCCTTAATGTGCGACTTGTATCCCAAAAAGACCTGTGGAGTGCTGCGCTTGTGACCGCCAATGTTTCTCTCCATAAATTATTATATTAGTATCACCCACCACCTCCTTGCGAAACTTCTCTAAGAGCCTCTGGACATCACCTTTACATTGGGAAGAGGTGGCATATCGCTTCCTTGCTGATTAGGCCCCTGGGCTGCGTGTGCACGACCAGCCACCAAAGCCAGGGCAGCGAAGGGGCTCAGGATTGGGGGACAACATGTTTCAATACATTGTGTATAATTTAGAGCAATTAAGGTTAAGTCATTATTGTTACAGATTACATCACATCAATATTTATTGCACATCTAGATGTATTGCTGATGGCATTTTTATGATTTTATATGTGCAATATTTTAGTAGGTGGTCTTACGTTACATTATGTATCAGTCAAGATCCAATATGTTTGTTAATGTTATAAACCTTCTCTGGAACCAAACTACTCTAAAAATCCTGTTTTAAAATTAAACAATATAGTAAATTGTGTGGACCTGCATACAACAGAGTACCATTTGCATGAATTTTGTTCATTTCATGAATATTGAAAAATTTCAGGTTTTCTTTCTATCCATTTTGTTATAAGCAGTTCTACTTTTATTGTGGAGTAGAAAATTATTGGCTGAAATATCTGATTGAAAAGGGTGGAGTTATGTAGATAATTACAAAATTTTGCGTTTTGTTCCACATTTTTATTCACATAAGATATCCAGATTCTTGTATTTCATTTTCCATTCAAAAAACTTGATTGAGAGGTGATGCGTAGAGCCATCTCCTGTGTTGAATGTTTGGAAAAACCAACAGAAAGTAACTAGGTAAGTAGAGTGATTTATATTTAATTTGAACAGTTAGAAAAAACATTTTTACATTTTATACGTTTTTAACAAATATACAAATTGAAATTTTTATCAATGCTGGTAAATACATTTGTTCAAAAGTATCCTTTAAGGTTCAAATATTTTGGATTGCGCAGTGGAATTTGGTGAGGAGTTCCTACATCTAGGTTCGATAGAAAACATTTTCTGGGATATATTTGTTGATCTTGGATATATTGGGATATATTTGATGATCTTGCAGGTGTAAGTTTATATTCAGAACATAAAAGCCAATTTTGGATCAGGGTATTGGCTTATTTCAGCCATGCCCGTACATTGTCTCTGCTGTAGGGTGGTGGTAAGTAATTAATATTTCAGTCTTTTTTCACGGGACTGATCCCAACTGGAATTTTAGAGGCTCTTCTCTTTTTGTTTTTCCGCACTGAAAATAAATATTTGACCACAAAGCTTTTCTTACTTCTCTTTTATCAGATGATATTAACTGGGGGTAAGTTTTCATACAGCTGTTTGTTTTTCTACTCTCAATAATATCTACAATAATAATAGTAATTACATTTTATTGTTATTGATTAGATATGCAGAGAAATTAGAAATACTTACTGTGTCACCAAAAAAAAGTACAGTTATGATTTTATCTGCTTATTTCTGCATCAATGTTTTTGAAGCAGTACTCAATGAAATCATTATGAAGAAGTTTTATTTAGTACTTTCTTAGTCCAGTAGCACAACCATCATCAAATATTCCTGAAGTAATAACTTGATTTTGAATAGTTAATGAGAAAATTAAAGGATTAAAGGCAAGATTGAAAAGCAATTTATTGGTGCTTTGTTATTTGCTCTGGTTTTGAGAATTCAAACATTTTGATGTGTACAGAGTTTGTGATGTCTATATTTGGTAGATGAATTATGCACCCAACACATTTGAAAGATTTTACATATTCTCAACAGTTATTTTAAAAGAAATTTACTGATTGTCTAAAATAATTTTATAAAGGAAGGAATCAACAATTGTAGGAATTAGAAAGTAATTAAAACCACTATTGGATACATCTGTTTTGCATCAACTCAGTTAAGGAATGTTCAGGTCATTTGTTAGATTATATTATTTCTTAGTTATATATGAAGGGAATTGGTCCCATAGGGATCTGCAAGAAAGAACTTAATGAAGCCCCCACTGATAGTCTTGAATACCATGATTCCATCAGTGGCCTGAAGCAAAGGTTCTCAACCTTTCTAAAGATTGTACTTCTTACACACAAGACAAAGTTGAATGTATCCCCACAATAAAATTACCTAAAATGAACGGTTTTAAATATTTTTTCTGATCAAATATTATTAAGGATTTTTGAATATTTGCATAGGAGGTAATTCCAAGAACATTGAAGTTGGTCAATTTAGTGAAAAAATCTTTAAAATTTGCATTCTTAATAATTACAAGAGAAAGGACGATACTAAACTTTCTTTCCAGTTACATCAAAACAAAGTATAACCATGCCCTGGTTTTAGAATACCTTGAAAATCTTGAGTATGCATGAATTTTTTAGTTAAATGATTCATTTCTTCTTCGAATCTTGCCATGGAAGTTGTTCATGTACCATGTAACCTGGAGTCTAAACATGTGTGGCACAGATTGAAAAGTGTGATCGAAGGAAAATGTTTGTATAATTTTATATAATTGATTATTAGTATAATTTTTTGAATAACATAAGTATGTGAGAAAATTGAATTTTGTGTGAAGATATGAAATGTTCATTAAATGTTCTTCAATTAATGTTCATTTTTTCTTGATAATCCTTGCAAAAATCTTTACATTGTACACAGATGTTTTGCGAGTACAAATTACGACAGGAACATAATGCATATTGTATAACTCTACTTGTTTTTAAATCCAAATAAGGTAGAATGATTAAATATATTGATATTGCATTTGTTGCAGTAGTGACAGTAGACCTGTGCTGTCCTAGCTTCACACCAGGTAAAAAGAACTACAGCAGAGTGCAAGAAGCTCTACGAAACAGACTTCCAGTATTTGATTTGTTGCTTGTGTGGGAGCCACCTGGTAAGACCTGATTTTTTTCAAAAGAAAGGTTATTGATATTGTTACCACTACTACTGGGTCTTTAGTTTTATTTACAACCCAAGTCCAGGAGCAGTTGTTCTTATTTTGGCAGTTTGGCAACCACATGCTTTTGCCTCCTTTCAAGACAGCCGTGGATGGCATGTTGAGATGACAGAGGAGGAAATGAGTGCCAGGCTGTATCTTAAGCTTTTGCTGTGCTTTTCCCATTCAAGGCTTTAGGCGGGCATGTACGTGGCTCACATGCTAAAATCTTTTCGTGCTGTGCAGGGTGGGATGGGATGGGCAGTCATGAGCAGGCAAATGAAACATCTCTTTAGGCGATTGTGTCCAGCCAGTATGCTTAAGAAACAAAACTGTAATACTGAAGACATGGAGGAAAGTTATGACTGATATATTAACAGCAACGTAACAATAATTATTATTTAATAAAAGCCAGCTCAGAGAGGAATTAGAACTTTATCTCGTGAAACATTACTGCCAAGCTCTTCTTATTTATAACAATAATATCAATTACTGATTAATTTGTCAAAACAAACATTAATACAATATTAATTATTGAAAATAATTAATAAAAAATAATGGCAATAAACTAACCTTCGGGTAAATGCTCAAAACGATACCATTCACCCGGAGATAAGTTCTTTACTCCTTTTAGTGTAGTGGCTGCAACACGTTGAAGATTAATGACAGAAACACATGTTCAAGGGTTGCTAAAAGTGAAAGGAATGCCGAATGTATTTCACACGTTCTCAAATTGCCAAAAAAAGAGGAGTGGTGGCCCCAGACGTGGGTTGTGAGTTACACTAAAGACCTAATTTGTTTTGGTGGCTCTTTAAGGGATGCTTTATTTTAAGTAGATGTGCGATATTTTAGCCATCATTCTATGGCATGTGTTCTTGACCTGAAGAAAGCAAAGGCAATAGAAAGATTGCATTAAGTATTGATCCAACTGCTTACAATAAAGCATCTTCTGGGTAGCCAAGAGAAAGGAAGTGAAGTTTGAAGAAAACATACATGCACAAATAAATGAAAATCATATTGAGGATACCTTGTGTATTACAGCTGATTACCCGGCATTGCCCTGGTATGTATTTATCGCAATTGTCTCTTGTGGAGCTTCATCCATCTCTCCCGCACTCTTTCTGGCCTGCCATGACCATCCTGCCCTATCCAATGTGCCCTTCTTGCTCATTATGCTCTGCTTGCTGGTTCCGCATGGTCCACTCATTCTGGTCCTTCCATCCCTCTCAGGTTTTACTAAGAAAGTCTGGTTGGTTACACCATTTATAACTCAAGAATGGCTGGATAAATTTTAATTATCTCTTTTTTGTTGGATTCATCTCCGCCCCGAACAGCAGAATAACTAATAAAATATTGGAAAAATAACGCTGTAGAATAAAAAAGTGAACAGTCATGTTACATGTAAAGTAAACATCCATGTCAAATGCAACACGCTACACTCAGTAGGATTTTTGAATCTATATCATTAAATAACTCCAAAATGAAATGTTCTATGGCATTAAAAACTAAAATTTTGATGCCAAAGGCCTCAAAGAAGCGTTTCTCACACTGTAATCTAGAGGATGAGATCTTATTGAACCTTCTATTATGTTTTTGCTGGTCCGGCGCTTCTCAATACTATCTCATCTGCTCAAAGACATGCAGAATCTGCAACTAAATGTGAATGAGATAGACAGAGAGAAGCAGAGACAGACAGAGAGACACACACACAGTCAGAGGCGGGGAGAGAGACAAAGAGAAAAGGAGAGATGGAGAGAGAAAGGGACAGGGAAGGAGAACGAGGGAGATTAAGGGCAGAATAACATCTGCCGGGCTCTGCTAGTATTGTATAAAACACATGGGACAAGATTTTGAATCATTTGGATTATATATTTTTTTTGTTTGGTCAAGCTTGGTACAAAAACATTGTATGTTCACTCTCAGTCATTTTTGGAGACTTCTCATTCTGGAGATACAAAGTGTGTGTGTGTGTGTGTGTATGTGATATTGTCTAGGAGTTAATTCATTTTGATCACTAGTAATGAATTGTAATCATTTCTTGCATAATACATTAATATTTTTATGGTATCTTGCAGTGGCCAATTTGATTTTATAATATCTTGTGCATCTAAAAATACTTGGCTATGAAGAAATAAAATATTTAATAATTTAATAAATTCCCATTAATGAAAAATTATTGATTCTAATAGGGTTTCACTGGAAGAATGACATGACATTCTCCCAACCCGCTTAATCCATTTATTATCTCAAAAACAGCTATTGTCAATTCTGCTAACCATATATTGTCACAGTAAAACTCCGTTTATGTGTTTCTCACTTATACGTTTTTTTGTTTTGGTAAGTCTCGGATAAATTCCCATAATTCCGATGTTAAATTATTTTAGTTATGTGTTTTACGTTTTTCACATTTACACGTTCATAATAAAAGCACCGTATAACTTTCAAATGATCCCGGTGAGGCGCGGGGCGACTTGCGCCGAGAGCCCGGAACTCGTATGTTACTCGAGTCGGCACGCTCCAGAGCGCTTCTACAGCCTCTGAGGCGACTTCCCGCTAATGAAACTTGCAATATTACAAGTCGAGCTAGCTGAGGGGCCGTGATCGCGCGAGCCCGCGGGCCACCTCCGGCAGCGGAACGTCGAAACATTTCAGTCGGGTGCGTACGGGAGTTCTCTGAGCATCTCGGGAGGAGAAGGTAGCTCCGAGGGAAGGTCACAGGCGTACCCGGGAGAGAGTGAACGACGTAGATGACCAAAAAGTGAGGAAGTTTGTGCACAGTGTGTCCCAAACTCTGAAGACTCTTTTGCTCACCGTAATAACATACGCGATCCTTTCGGTAGCGGCATGACACAAGCAGCTAATGAAACTGTAACGACAGTGTAAAAACATTGAGATTTTATTTTGCTCATAATCAATTTCACTTAGGCTTTTTTCTCACCTATACGTTTCTTCCTTTCAGTCCCCTGAAAAACGTAAAAGTGAAGTTTTACCGTACTTATCTTTGTACCTACCATTTCTTTAAAGATCGAGCAGTGTTACGCATGACACCTAGTTAGTAAAAATCTCATTATTTTACTGAAAATTAGAGAAATTCACATTCATTAGTGTATCATGGCGCCTAATTGTTTTTTCCAGGTGAAAAAATATGTCCATCATCTGTTGCAAAGTATTTTCATACTCGTGGTTACTCTGTGCTGCTTTGTCAGCCCAAAACTTTGAGGCGCTTGGAGCAGAAAGTATCAGTTCCCACATTCCCATTGCACAAAAAGGATGAAGACCCTGAAGAATGGAATGAAGACGCTGAGGATCTCTTGGAATGGCTGGGAGCGTTCTCTTTGGGGGCAGACATGTGAGTGAGACAATTTTCCTCTCTGTTCCTAAGGCATCTTACTCTCAGAACTAGCAAACTAGGGACGGTTGTCATTTAGTGGCGGATCCAGGTGAGAGGGGTAGGATCCAGGAGAGGGTCCTTTGTATGGTACAATTTATTTATATTAAAATTATGTAATTATTTAAACAATGATATTCTATATTATCAAATATACTCTACAAAATAATATACAACTACAAATATGTTTATTATTTAAGAAAACTCTGTGATGCCCCTCGCCCCCAATGATTGGTTGGCTCCACCCATTGTCATCTACTAGTATTTTCATAGCCGGCTGAAGTTTTCTAGAAGAAATAATTACTTATTTATTTGCAATATGAGACACCAATATTTTTGCCTCTGGAAATGTGCATTTTAAGAAAAAAATGCTTTTTGCTTCTTGGCAGTGTCTAATGTCTGTTTGGTGAAGATTGTTGTTAAATTAACTTGCTTATGAACTTTTAAAAAAATTCCTTTTTAACTTATGTTAAAAGGGTGGAAGTTTCTTCTATTTATAACTTCATTTAGTGGTTGACTTGACTGTTATTGCTGATGATGTGGATACTAGCTAGTCACAATCCCTAGGCTACAACAGTATTAAATAATTTAATTTTTATTATTAACTAAATTAACCTGGTGCTGGGTGTCCCAAATTTTAAGTGTCTAGTTTCAGCTGTGTTTGTATATAGCAGTCAGTTAATTTCTTTTCTTAAAAATTATTTAATAATATTTCCAAATTTATTTGTACAATATCCCGACATTTCCCAGAACTGCCAGGTTCCAATCTCACAAGGGTTTTCACCCTGTGGACTTGCTTTATTTGGTGAGCATGTCTCAACATTGTTCCATGCACTATCATCACACTGTTATTAAATTCAAATGTTGCAGAACGACTGGGTCTCCTGACAATTATTTAAATAGTTATGAACCTCCTTCACCCTCTGTTGTATGCAATGGTGTACTTGTTTTGGAATGGAGAGGATTCTTTTCTGCGCAGAGGATTTACCGTTTTTACTCCCTGCTCAGGTGAGTCACTAATTTATGAATCTAAGAGGTCTTTTATAAACTTTAAGTACTGAAAAAATAAGAGAAAATTACTTTCCATTTGTCCAAGACTGTTCTTCAAAGAGAGAACAACCTAAAGACTGCTACTTTTAGTGGTTCAGGCAAAGGTTTGTGCTGTACTGTGAAAAAAGAAAGAAAAGAAATTTAAAAATGAATAATTGAGTAGGGTGTTTCATGGAGTACTTGAAGTACATCGTATAAGCGCTTTGGAAGATGTTTTGGAATTAGGATATAAACGAAGACATTTTTATTTTTTCATGCTTTACAAATTTGCTTACATGCTGAAGTTGTGATACAGTTAGTAAGGGTACTAAGTAAGTTAGTACACTGAAATCATTTGAAAGTGATTCTCACATATAATTAATGAGCAAATTAGGTTGGATAGGACCGCAATCTCCCCCACCTTATTTGATGACCGCTATTCATTACATATGTTTTTAAATAGTCTGAACAAGCAACGACATTAAGAGCTACATTGATTTATAGTATATGTTCTTGAATGACTTAAATGTATAGTATATGTTCTTAAATGTATAGTATTATATTAAATTAATAGTATATGTTCTTAAATGACTGAATTAAATGAAGAATTGCTTGAATGAAGAGATTCTATTGAAGCGTAAGTTTTTGAGACCTCTCTACTAACCCAAATGAAAGATGGACCCAGTACTACATAAAAATCATAATTTACCTAATTACACCTCACTCTGGTCCAATTTGAAAGAAGTTTCCCTTCAATATAAATCTGAAAAGAAATTTAATCCTTTTTCAAAGTGGGATGCATTTTGTCTTTTGAAAGTTTGTAAGTCTCCCTTAATCTACTTGTTTGATGTTTGTGCACTGCGGGCACACTAAGACTTTGTAGATGACATATTATTGCATTTTAGAATTTTATCACCATTTTAATACATTCCTGTATTTTTTAAGATTTCATGCCTGAAGAAAACTTTTTATTAAAGTTAAAATGTTTATGACATTGCAACTGTTCCATTTGGACAATTTTATAATATTACAGCATGTACAACAGACATTAATGTTATTATATGACATGAGTATATACAATAATCAAATGTTTCAAGTTCTCTGTACAGGATTGTCATTTGCAGCTGAACAGAAATGGTCTAATTTTCATGAAGCAACACCCAATCATTTCACAAATTATTGGATGGTAACCGAAAGCACTGTTGTTTTTATTTTCATAATTTTTTGTTGAATGGTTCTGGTATATATTATTTTCTCGCCTTCATAAGAAGAGAAAGTATTGTAATTGTGTGTAAGAAAACGGGCCCTAGTAAGGGATAAGTTGTGTTTGTATAAGTAGTAAATTATTTCTTCCAACATGTTGTGTAGTCATAATCCATATTTTGTGGATTGTTGATACCAAAAAATCAATTGACGGCTGAATGAGTATCCTCAACATTTACACAAATTTTTCAAAAATGGCTTCAATTTTTTTTAAATTTAACCTTGTCCTGAGATTATCAATGTTATACAAAATGAAGGTGCAAGACTAATTTTTGTTGATATCCCTGTTTTGCAAAACATAAAAAAAATTCGGCGTCTTCCCACAATCAGAAAGTGAAAGATAAGAGATTGTTCAAATTCAATCTTGAAATAAGGTCAGGAATACTTTTTGCACAAGTTTGCAGTTTTGTAATATAGGCAATTTTTAAACAATTTCCCCCCCCAAAAATGGCTCTAAATTTTTTCTTTAGGATTTGTCATCATATGTATCAAAGGTTGGTTAAAAAAAATCTGTGAACTCTGTATTCACAAAAATTTTAAAAGTAAATTTTGAAGGTCAAGCGAGAAATTAATTTTTCATGAACTTCTTTCCCCCTAAAAGATAATTTTTAGTAATCTCCTGTAACAGAATGTGTGAGGAATTTGAAAACCGAAGACATTGTGTACTCTAAAAACTTATAATTTGTTGCAGGAGATTCATAGACGACACGCCAGCAACTCCTTGGGGGAGCCTACATGTCAATGGGTTTGCCGATGCTCCGATCAGTTGGGGCAAGCAGGAGCACACGTTTTTCACAGATGGAGACAACAACTATACACTGTTCCTACAACCATCTCAGTACTTAGCCTGTACCATGTACAGTTCAAGTAGGCGCCCACGATCTCTTACGAAGCGAAGAAAGCATTATTAGAATCTCCAACATACACACTTGCACAAAGTCGTTAGAGAAAACAAAACTTTGCAATCATGGCTTCTTAACACATAGCAGACCAGCACCTTTTGCCTTTTCGAAGATATGGAAACTCTTCTGAACATATTGAACAAAGCTGAATGCAGTGTTGTGAAAAGTTCTAAGAGCACTGCATTTCCTCAAAGAGTGCAAGATGAGAACTCTTGTTGGCGATCCAAAGTGTGTTAAAAATATTATCTGTCAAGAAAAATAGGATTGTAATCGTAATATGAATAAATTCTTTAATAAAAAAATCATTTTGTTTGCCTTTAATTCAGGGTTCACACACAATTTTTTTTTTCAATTAAATTTCAATTTAACAAAATTTTATTACAAAAAAACATAACAGTTTATTTCCTCTTCTTTCCCTTTTTGACAACTTCATTAGGATTCCTTCGCATCCAATTCTTTATCTGAGTATGATTGCTTCTGATTCCAAGCATAGCAGATCGTGAAGTGACATCTCTCAGTACAAAGGGGGAATATCCTGCAAAGTAAATAGAAAACATAGTTTACAAGAATATGCATAATTGATGCAAAAATTGGAAGCTTATTACAAAAAGTACTATTGTATCAATTTAACATAACCAAACAGGAATGAAAAGACAACTTGTGTCCTTTATAACTATTAACACACCTAGTTATGAGTGTTATTACTGCAGAGGCTGAAAGTAGTGGAGTAGTGGAGCAGTAGTGTAGTGGAGCTGAGATTTTTAGTTTTGACAAGACAGTAATAACATTGTAACATTTGGTGGTATGTTCAGCATTTTAATGGTCACCATAAAATCTCATGATTTTCTTTAATTAATTTTAATACATTTTCGTGTTATTTCACTCAGGTAAATGGCATTAGTTTCCTGTACAACTAAGTATCTTCAGAAGAGATTAAGCAGTATTTTCCTTCATTGTAGCCAGACCTCGTCCATTTTTTACTTTCCCGTATACATACGTATACACAGAGTGATATACGTAGTATAGGGAAAGTTATGTAATGCTGCGTGAAAAAATGACCAATTTTCGGCGGAAAAAATTAATTGCCAGGCAGTGAAAACGAATAAGTGGATAAAACCAGTTGCTAAATTAAGAAAAAAAAATCCCCTAACACGTGGTGAAGCTAGAAACCCTGTTTTGTAAGTCCTTGATACCGAAAACCCAATTGAAAGGAAAACGTCCGTCTGTGAACACTGCTAGCGCCTAAACCATACGTACGATTTCTTCCAAAATGGATATCCCCTGGTCGATCTGATTCTAGTCGAAGCTTTGAGATTTTGAAAAAGATTCTTCAAAATTTGGGGGTACTTTATATGAAGCCCCCCGAGGATTTTCAACATTTTCTCAAAAACGGCTACAAATTTTTTCTTTAAATTTCTTGTATGAATAGAGTAAAATACACTTTTTAACATGGCATAGGTATGATTTTCACGTACAGCTCTGAATTTTCGAAAATTGTGAAAGTTCGAATTTTTTGTGGCGTCTTTCTCCAACTACAAAATTGAAAATAGAGATTTTTTCTTCAAATAAAATTTGTTCTGCATATTGAGTTCTTTAATAAAGGTCATGTAAATTTTTTTCAAAATTTGGTAGTTTTCGTGCAATATTGCGTGCAATATGTGCAATTTTAAAAAATTACAAAAACAAGATTTTCTCAAAAACGACTCCAAATTTTTTCTTTAAACTTTTTATAGGGATAGTGATAAATGTACTCTATCAATGACATAAAAGCCATTTTGGTCTATCTGTTTTTTTTTCAAAATTTACAAAAATGTAAATTTTTTTACTCGTCTCTCACGTCATTAATATTTACATTATCGGCGATTTTTTCACATTATTATCTTTACGAGTATATGTGCTTTAAATAATGTCCAAGTTTCTCGAAAACACAATCGTTTTCTGTGTAAAGTAGCTCAAATTTCGGCATTTTCAGAAATGCTCAAACGCCATTTTCTCGTATATGGCTGCAAATTTTTTCTTGAAACTTTTGTAACGGATAGTGCTAATTACACTCTTTAGTATAGCGTAAAGTTTATTTTGAGTTATTATTTTGTTTTTTCAAAAATTACATAATTGTAATTTTTTTGAAAGATCTCTCACATCTTTAATATGCACATTACCAGCAATTTGTAAACGTTATTATATTTGTGAGTGTAAGTGCTTCAAATAACTTCAAATAAAGTATTTTGAAAACTCAATCATTTTCTGTGAAAATGAAATTCAAATTTCGCATTTTTAGTAGGGCAAAAACGCCATTTTCTCTTGAATGGCACATTTTTTTTATTTTTTAAAGAAAATTGCCATTTACGACTAGGGTTTATTGTTCTTCAATATACTAAAATTAATGTTTACGTTCTACCAATAGGAAACCGAAAAATTAAGAAAATTACAAAAAAAAATGTAGTTGTGGCGGTGATAGATGATAGCTGGCAAGAAAGAGTTTGTGGCAATTCAGAATAGCTAGCGAAGACCCAAGGAAATAGAAAACTAATACGGGAAAGTCTGTACCATTCTCTAGCACCACTAGTTGTTGTTTCAAATCAGTTTGCTTACGAGACTGCAGTTGAAATTATGATGGCATCGAGAATTCAGCGTTTGAGATCGTCACAGCTTGAATTGAGTAAATCAGTAAACAATTCTGTGAGTTAAAATTCTTACTTTACTGAAGATTGTTAAAACATGTTCTAGAGTTATTCCGAGGAGTGTGAAGAAAATGACAGTAATGATAACTCGGACTTTGTTCATATAATGCAATATACAGGCGTTATTGGTAATGGGGTGAAGCTCTCCGCATCAAACATTAAGTTACAAAAATATGTATTATGAATTAAACAAATAAATTAAAATGTTTTGTTTGTAAGAAAACAAAAAATAATTCGAAACCAGAATACAGTTTCTTATGCCACGGCTTGCTGGACTGGTGCCACCAGCTACCTGGGGATTTAAAGGGTTTGCAACGAGGAAAATGCTGCGTCCTGCCATGTGGGACAGAGGACCGCAAAGGGTTAATATACAGGGAAGTTGTTAATAAACGTGTACAGTTACATCTTAACAGGGGTTAAAGACATGTGACCGAAAACGGTTTAACAGTGTCTGTTAAGAACATTTGAACCAACAGAGTCATACAAGATGGTGTATACGTATACATTCTATTTCCTGTGTATATGACTTTCTCTTACAAGAGGTTGAGTAACAGGAGACATTAAGTATTGAACACACAGCCGATAACTTCAATCACATCTGTTATTCGCTGTTAATCAGCCTAAAAAACATTAATACCTGTTGAATACCATAATTATTTTTCGTGTTCTTTGATGCATATTTCATTACTTGTGATATGGCATAAATAATTTTGTTCAGTACTTTCTCTGCACAAAGCAAAATGTCACTGGTGATGTACTATTCTTTAAAATTAGTTGCAATACGAGTTTGTACTCGTGAAGACAATGATAACCCATAAATGATGACTTGGAGCACTTGTATTAAGAACCCACTTGTATTTGGCGAAAGAGGTCACCATAATAGAATAAGCAAGAGATATATCAGAGTGGTAAGTTTCTCAACCAAATATATAACTTCATGCAGCAACCCTTTAGAAATTCCTAAATACAAGTACCAGATTCGTATTTACATCAGCAATGCAGATACTAATTGCATGATTTCTTTTCATTCCCTGTAAAGATGTTGGTTTATTTTTTCTCATTTTATATGCTTCAAAAAAAAAAAAAAAAAAAAAAAAAAAAAAAAAAAAAAAAAAAAAAAAAAAAAAAAAAAAAAAAAAAGGAGAGAGAGGAGAGAGAGAGAGAGAGGAGGAGGAGAGAGAGAGGAGAGAGAGGGAGAGAGAGAGAGAAGAAGAAGATGGATGCCACTAGTAACAAGGTATCTAGAAGTGCCATCTTTCAACTGAGCTCCAAAATCTTGTCAATTTATAATTACGCTAAACAAAAATCTAAATGAAACTGATTTTCTTTCATTATTTTAAACTTGTGAATAATTCCATTTTAAAACTCACTCCTGTCACTGAAACATTTTCACTTGTACACAAAGCTCACTATTATAAGCTAATGACAAAACATATTATTCTGTAATTCTAATTGGTATTGAAACTGACAATGGAGTTTAAACATTACAAAAGTAGCATCATTCAAATGTTCAAAAATAATTTCTTATTTACATGTCATTACCTGCAATGTAATCTGCTTCCAGAGGGTTGTTCTTTGCACAAGCCAACTGTGTGGCATGTTGCTGTGGAATCCGTTGGTCAGGGCAAAGAATAGGATTGACTGCATGCTTGCCACCTTTTGGTGTGGGCAAGGAGAACTGAGGAGAAAGAAATATTACTTTAAAAGCTTTGTCAGCAATTAAACCTTGCTCACATCCTTATCAGTCAACAAAGAAAAGGCCTGGCGCATTCTGGAAATATCAGTGTTTACAACTGACATGCAGAATGTATTGTATTCTGTAATTCCTAAAGCTTTAGGTATCAACAATTCTCTGGCCACGGGTAAAAGTTCTTAAGTCAATTTTTGGCAAAATTGGGTTAAGTACTGAAACTACAAGTTAAGTACTTATATTTTATTTAAGTAACACAACCAAAATTCAAATGTTGCCTCCGTAAGGGAAAAAAAAAAAAAGAGTTGGCTCAATTTATGACTTAAGAACTTTCATGCCAGGACCACAGAATTTTGTACTTACTGCTGTCATACATGCTTGTGTGAACAGGGTTGTGTTGTTGAAGCTGTTTTCAACTTTCATCACCAAACTGTGTGTTGCTACAGAATAGCACAGATTTAGATTTGAACTGATCAAATCAAGCAAATGGAGCAAATCAAGAATATACCGTGGCCAGAAGCATACAATGCTTTAGTGATCTCTATTAAATGAACAACTAGCTTTCACAAATTTCAAAATATTGAACAAAAATGTGCATCCTCAAAAGAGGATGTTGGATGTTTATGGGCTAAGCAGACTGCATCTGAGTACATCAGGTTTTTGAAGAGGGCTACTGCTCCAACATGGAAAATAGTTTTGATGTGTAATAAATACAAACACAAAAATTTATGAACTTATAGCCACTGATAATCATACGTACAATAAATATTTACTCAGAAACATGTTAACTTGTTTATGCCACCTTATCCAACTTTGAATGTAAAGAAATAAACAAGTTGTTAATAATCTTATTTTCCTCTACTTGTATGATGAAAAGAGTTCTTCCAACAGCTATCAAATGTTATAAACAGTAACAGTTTATCTTGCACAAACTACAATGGATTACACCAAATATTAATAGTTCTTTTAAGGCATACACACCCTCTTTCCGCGTCCAGTAGGAGCTTTTCGAAAACTAATTTGAACTTCTTCAGTTCCATCGGGTTTTAAAAGAACCGCTGCACGCCTTAGTGTCTTGTTACCACAGTGAGGACAAAAGTGCAATTCCATCTTTGAGGTTGTTTTGAAACAGGAGTAGCAGCGCAAAATGTGTGTACGCATTTCTTTGATGATTCGTCCATCAGCTGCTAGTACCTTCATGCCCAGCTGTTTGATGACATTCTGTTCCAAAACACATTGCATAGAAGCCATAAGTAATATAACATTATCACAAAACTATTAAAAAATTATTAGTTGCATTATCTGTGAGTAAATTAGTTTATACAGAGCATATTTGGTGATATTTATGCACAAATTGAGTTTTTTAATAGAAAGTTCTCCTGCTTACAACATTCAAAATTGTCAGTCCCTTGACAAATGTGATAACAGGATTCCGTTGTGTAGCAAATAACATCAAATTATGCCCGCATTTACAAGTATGTGTCAAACATTAGATGAGTAGTCACAATATTTGCACAACTTTTCCTGACTGATGGCTTGGTCAAATAGGGGTAGAGTAGGGATCTTTATTACAAAACCAGCCAGTAGAGTTTTTAAAGCAATGCCAAACTCTAGAAAATCATACCTACATTTCAATGTAACGTGTGACTTGCTAATTTCTTGAACTGGGAGGCATACTGACTTAGTTTGCTTGACATGATACATCTTATATTAAAACGAATTCCTTGTCATTTAAATAGTAATTAACAACTTACAATACTATAAATCAACCATTCACTCAAAGATATGTGAAAAGTTGGTGGAATTATGTAAAAAATGTATTTACAAATGGTATCATAAATTGTTCTCTTTGGATGTTTTTAGCAGGTCCTTCTGTAGGAGTTAATGGATTATTGTCTAATTAAGTCTTTATTACTCTTATTGAAGAAATACTTGCTCTAATGCAAGCAGAAGCCCAATCTACAGCATTAGTTAAGAATCTTTCTGAATAATTTTGGGTTGCCGCTATTTTAACTTCTATTTTTCTCTTAAGTTCATGGTGTTCCGTGTGAAGGACCTGCACCTGCCTCAGTCATTTCTTTACATTTTTTCGAGAAAAAACACAAACACGAATTCTCGCCTTCAACAGCAAATAGCCTCTTTTCACATCAACAAATATGTGTTTGGAATGTTGATATCTGTGCTTGCTGTGAGCCTGTTTATTAACCAGGGTGGGGAATGGTAGGCCATTGGTCAAGAAAAGTTAAATGGGAAATAAGTTAAATCTTACAGGACTTAGACAATTCCCACCTGAATAGCAAAGTCACCAGTAATGCAGGCAACAGTGACTGGATCTACGTCTACATGTGCTGCTTTCAGATCTTGCTTTGCCTGCTCAACATTATCAGGTGTAATCCATGCACTGTCGTCCCATGCATCTTCGTCCTCCTCGGAATCTTCTTCGTCTGTTGTGGCACGCGCAGCTTCTTCCTCTGCGCTTTCTGCACTCCATGCGGCAGCAGCAGGCACCTCTTTCATCTCTGTTTTGCGCAAGGCCTCTTCCAGGTCTCTCACGGCTTGAGTCTCCTCCTCTTCTGTCTGGATCTGCCTGTCCTGGTGCAGAACGTCTCGCAAGAGCTCACTGTCAATCTCTTGTTCAGCCTGCAGGAACCAAGAAGATGCGTAAAAATTACTGTGAATTGCAATAGAACCATGACATCTCACATCAATTCATAATTCTGATTGCACATTGTTCTAAAGTTTTCAAATATTGCCCTTCACATTTCTGAGAAGTTGGAAGTTTAAAGAAGTTGTAGTTAAATAATCAACTGGACAAAAGTTTAAATAATTACACAGAACAGGGAGTGCAGAACCTAAGATGATGGGATAGTTGAGAGACATGTAAAAGATGGAGGGGGGAGTGAGTCCAGGAACGACGGAGATTAAATTTAACACCAACTTGTATACTGTGTGTGTATTTGTGATGAATAAATGTTCATTTTTGATAAAAAATTGTTTTTCTTCAAATGAAAAATTTCATGTATAAGCTGCACCTCCATTTCACAAGATACTTTGGTGAAAAAAGTGTGGCTTATACATGAGCAAATAAGCAAATATGGTATATGGTCTCAGTGCCACAAATTCCAACATTACTAGCTTAAAAAAATGTTGATATTAAGACACAGATGACAATGCAGAATCAAGTATGGAGAGAGCATGAACTCTAGAGAAGGATCTAGAGAAATTACCAATGAAAAATATATGAAGCAATTGAAAACATGCGATTTCTTCAAGGATAAATAAGGATATCGAAATGTTTAGTTTGTGTTGCTAATGTATTTTGCTGGACTTCTACTTTAATAAAATCAATAGTTAAGGAGAAATTCCATTTAATTTTGACATCATCGGATATAGTGAACCAAAAATGTTAGTCCCCATAAGTACACTACAACTGGAGCCAACTCTATATAAAAATAATGGCATTCTAAAACATGGATCAATCTGTGAAGGCCAAACTTAATCTTGTGAATATTTTGTTCCATTTTATGTTATGAAGCATGCCTTTCTGTTAAAAGCAACTCTCTTTACATAAAACATTAATGTATCCTGAATACCATAAGAAAATACTTTTTATCTTACCACCTCTGGAACCTTCTGGTCAGTCACAGTATCCACTTCAGGCACCCTCTTTGGATCAATAACAGTGGCATCCTCTAACCGCATAGTTGTTGCACACGCCAAACTCTGAAACATCATCAAACATGCATAAAAATCATAAATATAAACCACAGTAAATAGTATAAATTCCATACTTCTATTACAACAAATTGGTCTTGATAATAATAACTTTATCATCTTCACTTTAGGGACTTTGTGAATTGTTTAAAATTAACAATGGTCTATATTACTTCTGTGATATTGGTATATTTTACAGCTCTTCCCACCCAACCAATCTAATAAATGAGGAGTCAAAAGAACGAATTTTACAGAGGAAATTAATTGCACTTTCACATTATAAATATTAATATTTGTTAAAAACAAAAATGAATCTAAATTAGACAAGAGCAAATGGAACCCCACAACAGACAACCTGCTTGAAGGGCTCTTTCTCGACATTTCTTAAATATGTAGATTTGTTTTTGATATCCTTAGAACCCAAGCAGCAATGTTCCCAACATCAAGAATAATTTTTAATTTAATTCTAATAATTTATTTAAATAGTGTGCATTGGAATAAAAAAAATAATAAAATCTTTCGATATTTTAGACAACCTGTGAATCTTTTACTAGTTCTGTTTTATTTCAGAGTTTTAAAAAATAGCTCTCTTACTGGTGGTTTGCCCCCTTCAATAATGACAACATCACTTTCCAAGTCTTCTTCTTTATCCTGACCTGGATCAGTTTGTTTGTCTTCGTCATCACTAATTATAGCTCCACTTTGTTCTCCCTCTGGAAGTTCTTCCTTATTCTTCACACAAAAAGAAAATTTATTAAGAAAAATTACATAATTAATTTGCTACAAACATTAACAATGTAAAGAATGTGTAAAACTGGAAGAACCTTTAACCATACAACTTGAAATAAAAACTAACATTGGTGTAGGTATTGGTTAAAGGTATTATAAAGAATATTGAGAGATTTTCCAATTACTATATTAAATTTCCATAAAAACATTAATTTATTTAAAGATTATATTTTAATTATCTATTTTAATTTGAAATGTAGTTTCATTTAGTCCAAAAATATGAAACTTCACCTCTTTATCAAATGTGATAAATGGAAATAACAATTTTGAATTTTGAACAAATGGATACAAAAAAACTATCATGCCTGTTCATTAACAGTCACATTATTTGACAAGAACAATTGTTAGACCATTGTTAGTTTAAATGTATTAATACTGTTACATTAACTTTTATCTTCACTTAAATCACAATTATTCATACAATGTTTGATTTCCCAGAGTAGCATATATTCTGTAGCATTTGAAATGTAATGAAATACAGGCCCCCTTTGGCAAGATTTACTTTTATTTATTCTTAGATGTTTAATGTTTATTTATTAATTACCTTAAAAATATTATTGGTCTTACGAAGGGTATTATTGGACTTATGACAATACATATCCCATTTTGTCAGTTTGTAAAAGTAATATCCAAAGAGCTTTTCACTAACTGAAGTAATCTATGGTTCTTAGTGCACTTACGCTGAAAATCGAGTATGATTTTGAATACTCAAAATGGCTTCGATCAAATATTTTATACCTTTCTAGGTGGCATGTAGAATCCAGCAATAGCCAAATAAGCAGGATCAAATTTTTGTGATAATTTGTCCACTCTTTGCACGGTAGGTTCAGTTTTCAAGTGGGCAACACCAACGTGTTCTTTTTCCAGTTGGTAAGTCAAGGCCAGCACCTGGATGTCCACTGCCGACAAACTGCTGTAGTCTCCAGTTTTCTTGGAAAATTCTGTAACTACACTCCCACAAAAATTTTTTAGGTAATTTACATGTTATTAATGTCGGCACATTTCATCATTAATATTTATTTGATGATTATTCCTACAGAATAAGGACATCTGTATTGTCATTAGTTATACATCGTATTTACTTTCTTTGTGCATCACAGGTACATGGGTACATTCCCTTGTTTTTTTTAATGCCATGCAACTGTAGACAAGTGTTACTTACTTGTGCAAGAAAGAGTGTATGTGTTACTAATTTTTCCAGGATTAAAATAGCAATTTCAAATTGATAGAAAGTGATTCACTTTTGTATATGAACGTGCAAAAGAAGGACTGCAAAATAAAATATTTTAATTCTCACAAAATAAAGCTGGTGATATTTGGTAGTTGATAATATTTGAACTATCTGACAAATGTTAAACTCCTCTATAATAATTTGCATAAGAAACTATTGTTTGGTGAATAAGTGCTAATGTGATGTTCCGTATAATTCAATGAAAATAGAACTAAGATAAAAGTAAGTCAAACAATACTCTACCACTTTTGGGAGACTATTTAAATTCAACATTTACAACCTTTATCATCTTCATAGATTACATGCTATTAACTCATTACGAATTTATGGATTTGAGAGTGGGAGGGATTTCCTACAAGTCAAATTGAAATTTGGACAAATTTTGGAGTACTTAAGACATTCAGCTAGAAGATGTAATGTTTTTCATCTTTATAATAATTTAACTTGTTGAAAATAATGATTTCTGATAACTTTCAAATTTTAAATTTCTTCAAATTGAAATTCTTTGCAAAAATGTAAACCTAAAAAGGGTATATGTTTATGTTTCCATCCAATCATCTATATCACGAAAAGGTATTTTATGATTAGTGAATTCATGAAGATTTAAGGGAGCAAAATATGCCAGACATTATTGTCGAGTTATTTAGCTTATTGGCAAATATTTTTGGCTCAAAAGCATGCCTGGATAAAAGTAATTTAAATATCTAAAAAGTAATACAGTAAAATCTGTCCAAGTTGGAAATATGCCTTAAACAAAAAAATTTTATGGCCCACAAAGTCCAATGGCATTTTGTACAACAAAAAAATTGAACCAATTTTTTATGTCCTGCAAAATCTCTGAACAAAATGGAATTCTGGTGAATGTAATGGATTTGGCAGTGGCTTTTGTGTAACATACTCTTAATGGAATGTAGTACCCACTGGTCAATATTTTGGTTCACTGTCCCTGTGATTTTGCGATTTTATTGTGGAAGCCACACAGTTGACAACCACGGGAGAAGAACTGTATTGCACAACACGATGCTAAGCTCAATGTTCAAAAGGACAAGTCACATTCCGGTCACCTAGCCCAGTACCTGACTTACAGACACCGCATTGGATGCTTATGCCCACCATCAATGCCTCGGAAGGCTGCAAAGTAAGAACCCTGCGTAACTCCTGATATGGTCTGCACTCCGAAGGGAAAGGTTTGCAGATGTCACTGATAAAGGGTTTGTAGCTTTGGTCTGAGCATGCCTCTGTTGCTTTACCGCGTGCCTCCCTGCACCACACCAAGAGACTTACTTCTGGGGTCATCCATAAATTACACAACGCTAAAGGGGGAGAGAAAGGAGGTCTGAGGCAGCATTACGCCGAGTTACATACAGGAAGGGGAATGTGTTACAAGGGGAAGAGGGGATATTGCAAATATTAGAAATTTGCATTATGTAATATGTGGATGGCTCCCCCTCATTAAGAGACACATTACTCAAGCTCATGCAAAACTATCAGAAAGTTGCAACTACTTTATTCGTTTATTTTTTTTCAATTTATAAGGGACCCTTGTCTATCTACCTGACATGCACTGGTCCCTGCCATTACTTCGAAGGACAGGGGTCCATGAAAAGGAAAATGAAGAAATCAACCAGGGAATGGATTATGAATTCTAGATCCAAGAATATTTCCATATCTGGTCCAATGGTAAATGCTAAAGTTAAAGAACTTTCTGAACAACATGGCAATTTTTACTTTCCCATATACGTATGTATTTACTGAGTAATATACGTAGTATAGGGAAAGTTATGTAATGGTGCGCGAAAAATGGCGAATTTTTTATTTAAGGCCTCTAATAGGTGGTTGGTTCATTTAAAAAATTGTCACACACTAGTGTGGAAAGAAAGGTGTGGGGTGTCTAACAATGTTAATGTGAAAAGTGTAGAAGAATGGAAAACAAAAATTACCAGCATTACTGAAGGCTACAAACCAAAGAATATATGCAATGGGGATGAAAATGGATTATTTTTCAGGAATTATCGAATAAAAGTCTAAATGAGGAACAATGCATAGAAGGTAAGCACACAACAATCTCTTGTAATAGGAAAGTCACAAAAACTGAAGTGTTTTAAGGATTTGAATGAGTCTGTGTCCAATTTACTTGACATGCCAACAAGAAGGCTTCAATGACAGCCTCACTGACAGAAGAATGGCTTGTTTCCATCAGCAACAGAATGGAACTAAAGAAAAGTTATTTTTTGACAATTCAAGCATCCACACTTGAATCTTTCCAATGTAAGATTCATGTGGTTCCTGGCTAATTCAACAGCCATTATGCAATCTAAGATCTAAGGTAAAATTTACTGCTTGAAGAGTCATTAGTCATGACCGTAAGTTTTTGATGCAATCACTCGTTGGAAAAATGGAAGACTCTGGTTACTAATGTAACAGAAATGTCGAAATTGCTTACAGTTCTTGATGAAATTCAGTGGATAGACAAAGCAGTAAAATCTATAAAGCCTTATACCATCCAAAAATGCTTCATGACGGCAGGTTTTTCACCTGCCGATGTGGATGAATCGTCAACAGAGAACAACACTGAAGATGCAGCCCATGATATGAAAAAGCTATGTATTGATTGGGGTGTGGGAGCAGAAGTAAGCAATATTGATAAAGTGTTTACAGAGCGAGACGTTGATACTAAAAGTGACAATATCATTCCCAGATCAGATGCTGTAGAAAATATGGTTAATGAAATGATTTGCTCTCGCCACACCTATTCTAAAGCTCTGTAATGTATTCTACAGCTACAGAATTTTGCCCTCACTCTTAACAATCCTGAACTACTAAAGAGTTTTTAAACATCAATGAACATAATTGAAAATGAGTTAGTAAGTAGTAAAATTGAAGAGAAAACATTGAATGAATGTTGGAAACAATAATTTTGTAGTGAAGGAATTGGTCTATATTTGTCCATTTCATACTCAGTATAACAATATAATATAATAAAAAATAAGTATGGTATAATACTATAATTGAATATTCAATAATAAACAAACATAATATTCAGAAACTAGGAATATTTCATTATTAGAGTTTTGCTACGTAAATGCATCAATATGTGCATTTTTTCATTCATAATAAAATAATATAATTGCCAAGTTTTGTCATGGAAATACCAGTATCACAAGAGACAAAACAAGTCAACATAGTATAAAACAGAAAACTCACTACATTTGAATTTTTTTGGGTTCTGAACAATTCTGGCTTAGACAGATTTTATTGTACAACCAACTCACAATATTAATAAAATCATACATCAGATATTTGAGATCATAACAGTAATGATCTCAAATATCGTAATGATGACTATAACCATAAATTAAAAAATTATTTTTGTACTTTATGGTTATAGGTTTCACAAGCTAAGCAGGTAAAATTGGCATATTCTTTAGAAAAATTGATGGCTTGCCAAACCAATGGTTTGTTTTCTTTAATAATTATTAAAAATATTTTTCTAAATATCTTAACTGAAGCAATTTTTACTCCCCCTCGGAAATGTATTTTGGACCAGTGGTTCTCAACATTTCACCGTTTAATGATTGGATTCGCCGAAGGTAAAATATATGGCCATGAAGGGCAATTTTGTGTACTACAAATGGTTCCTCTGACCTAGTCTTTTTTGAAACTGTGGAAATACATCTTACAGTTGCATGATGGATTATGAAGACAAACAGAAGGCAAGGAGGAAGGACAATAAACAGGTCGGGGTCCAAGGCGATAAAGCAATTTGCTGCACCTAGCCTAAATATTAAAAAGAGATAAGAGCAATCAAATTATGCTAAATAATGAACAAGAAAAATGCAATTTCATGCATTAACACAAATATGTTCAATTATATCCAATTAAACTATGTCTTAGTAGTAAACATAAAACAGCTTACCAAATTTAATATTTTCAGTAAAGACATCTTTGATAATTAAATCATAAGGAAGCACAACCAGTCTTCTTAATTGCCTTTTGTTAGTTATTTCGTCTACAACGCCTTGAACCGTGTATACGTTGCTAGCAAGATCCTTAAATTAAAACAAGTCGAAACAAAAATTTCCATGGCATTCAAATATTGTCAACTACACCATGACAACACATTTTGAAATAAACAATACCTGAATATTCTCATTCTTGATGAAAGCTGTTGTATCAACGACAAGGTGTTCCACTTTACGCGCAGCAGGCATTTTGTAAAATATTAAATTTCACAGGAAAAAAGCAATCGAGTGCAATTATAATCGACAACGTAACATTTAAACTGTCACCCAACACGTGTTCTTGGTGAAGCAACTTTCACACCGCCTCACACTGTTCGGCAGCACTTGATAAGGTTGCGCATTTCGCTGCTCCATTTACACCGTTCATTTGTTGTCAATGGATCACGTGGGATAGATTTAACCAATGCCAGCATATCGTTCTTCTCCATGTTAAAGTTGTAACTTCCGGTGGCATACACCCTGGAGGAAAGATTAGTATTTGCCACAGTATTCATGCGTTTATGAATTTGTTAAATATTCTTAGGAGTAATAATGATCTTGCTCGAGATCAATAACCGCATTGTTGAAGAAACGCTGTCTGTGAAATTCAAGAATGCTCTTTTAGGGTAAGTTATTCGATCCCTAACCAGAACAAGCACCGCCCGCACAGCACCGGTAGGGCGTAGTGCACCCAGATAAGCATGAGAGATCTTCAGGATGAATTGAAGAGCATGTTTTAGAGGTTGTATTTCTGTCACGAAGTGCCTTCAACGAAAGATACGTCGCTTGTGATTGATGCCAAGCTTAAGTTTTCGTTATTGAAAAATTTGACATAACGTTTGATGACATTGACAGTGAGTGACCTGAATGTTTTGGATGTTTTAGTGGAAACCTTTTCCAACATTACCATGGATTTATTGTCATATAATGCCTACATTTTGTGATATAACAAGTGTTTTTGAGTAATTAATGATTAAATGATGTTTTCAGCCATAAGCCAGAATCAACTGACATTACGATAGCTGACTTTGATGGGGTACTTTTTCACATTTCAAATGTTGGAGGGGATAAGACAAAAGTGAGAGTAAGTGAATGGTCTATTATTTATTTATAGAATAATTTAAGTACAGTAGATATAATAAATTTTACATTGGTGTGGATTTTTGTTTCAGATAAGTATCTCACTCAAGTTTTACAAGGAATTGCAAGAGCATGGTGCTGATGAACTATTGAAAAAGGAATATGGCCCTCTTTTAACACAAGTGGAAGATGGTGTGTAGGAATTATTTCTTGTGTAAATTCATATGTATCAAACTTGGTTATGGCTTTCTGAGATGCAATTTTTTATTCCAGGTTACAATGTTTCTGTTTTGGTTGACTTAGAAAATGTTCCTGAAGACTGGGAAAATGTAGTAAAAAAGATTGGTTTATTAAAAAGAAATTGTTTTGCTTCAGTATTTGAAAAGTATTTTGATTTTCAAGAAAGAGGTGAAGAGGGACACAAAAGAGCTGTCATCAACTACAGAAATGATGAAACCTTGTAAGTCATTGCTCAAATTGTTTTTTGGTGATGCCATGTTATTGAGAGATTATAGATTGTAATGGCATTTTATTTTATGCACCAGAATTCTACTGATCAATGTTCTATCCGTATATGAAATGAAAGTGGTTTGAGATATGAAGATTCTAAAAACAAAAAAGGTGTACCTACATAAAAACTGTGAATATAATGGTTATGTTTTTTATGTGTATGTGCATTTTCTGTTAATTACTTGAATTTTTCTGTTTAATTTTTTTCTGATTGCAGTCTAAAAAAATTTAGTTATTTAGTGGTATTGAAAAGTTTGTTATATGATTTTTATGTACATACTTATAAAAAGAGATTTTCCATTTCTTGATAATAATCTATTTTTTTTAGATCAGTATTATGAGAAACCAGTAGCAACATACAAGATATGTGTTTATTTGAGGTGCTTATGAATTTATAAAT
This sequence comes from Acheta domesticus, assembly GCA_031308135.1. Classification (NCBI taxonomy): domain Eukaryota; kingdom Metazoa; phylum Arthropoda; class Insecta; order Orthoptera; family Gryllidae; genus Acheta; species Acheta domesticus. Next base: position 117,869,514 of record JAHLJT010002630.1, read on the forward strand.
ACAAATTGTTGAATCATTGTGATAAGTGATTTCTGTTTTAAAATTGAAAACTGATATCTTCAATTAGAACTAGGAGTTTTTTTTCTGGAACGATGTTTTGCAAGATAAAAATTAATTCTAGGCATTGTTCAGATTTTATTAATAAATAGTTTAACCTAATCCTTATAAAACTCTTGCTGTTGTGATTCCAAACAAATTGAAAACTTTCATAGCTTTACAAAGAGAGGAAGAAGCATTTTGATTCTTTCTTGTGTAAATGTTCTCTAATGCTATTTGTGATATTTTTCTGATATGTTTTGTTGACAAGTATTGAGTTCGGAGATGTAATCATTGAAACACAATTTTCGTTGCAGGTATGTTGAAGCAAAGGCTGACAGGGTGACAGTAGTATTCAGCACGATCTTCAAGGATGAGGATGATGTTGTTATTGGCAAGGTGTTCATGCAGGAATTTAAAGAAGGACGACGTGCTTCCCACACAGCGCCTCAGGTGCTGTTCAGTCACAGGGAGCCACCGCTAGAATTGCAAAACACAGATGCACGTGTTGGAGAGAACATCGGGTACATTACATTTGGTAAGACAGTTACTTTTTTGAATGATGTGTCCTGCCATTTGAAATCCGTGTCCTAGGTCTGCATTTGCTTGAAAGTTCTGCTGCCTTTCGTGTACTTCATTGTACAAATAGAAACTTAAATTTAATTTAATACTCTGAAACTCTGTGCTGCTTTAATATTTTTGATAAATCTATTATATTTTCTGTTTAATTATCAACAGGTTTGAAACTACATTTTAATTTCATGAACAAGTTTTTGTTAGGATATTTATTTAGTTTTCAAATATCTTATATTTGGGAAACTTGCTTAATTTCTTCTTGTTGAATTTAGAAATCCTATATACAAAGAAAATTCTGGGTTGGTTAAACAAGTATGAAATCTATAGCTTGTCACAAATAATCTTTAAATAATGTGTGTGTTACTCAATGAAATAATATTTGTATGAATTATTTGAATTAATTTCCTTTTTCTTGTATATCTTATTGGGATACATAAATAACATTGGAATGCTTACCAAAAATATTTCTGTGACACTATAGGATATGCTAAATTGTTTTATTGTTTGCCTGTAATGAATAGACATTGGTCATGTGTAATTATGTCATTTACAAAATAAGTACATTGCACTCTTTGCATAAGGTATTAAGTATTTGAAATTGTCTTCACTGCCAAAGAAAATAAAATAAAATGTTTTCCAGAGTCTTACAATCTGTTTTTAAAGTGTCCTTGTTTCACATGTTTGAAAAAGGGGAACCTTTTTTAAGGTAGTGCTAATGTTGTTTTATTTCTCCAACAGTTCTCTTTCCAAGACATACTGCACAAGCAACGCGTGATAACACCATCAATCTAATTCATATGTTTCGAGACTATCTGCATTACCATATTAAGTGCTCTAAAGCCTACATACACTCGCGGATGCGGGCCAAGACCTCAGACTTCCTTAAGGTGCTCAACCGGGCACGGCCAGAACCCAAGAATGTTGAGAAGAAAACCATCACGTAAGTGTCTTAGAAGTCATTGAACAGAATACTCTTTGTATACTCTTTTGAGCAGGAGAGGCAGAACTATACAGATAAATGGTAGTGTGCAAATGTTATGATTTTTCCTAATGTTTCCAAATGAACCAGATATGAGCATACTCTCACATCCTCTTCTTTGATAGCAGCATTGAAATCATAAACACCTCATAACTCTGCAACTTCATGCTAGAAAGAATTTTGTGTAAAGAGGAAATGTAATTTGCTTTTTGTGATGAAGAATTTAACTTCTTTGAAAACATCTTCTTTTTGAAGCATGAACTTTTGTGCAACGCAAATTATCAACAGAGGTTAAGACTTCTTTGGAAAATTTCTGATCTGGTTCACTCTCTTATTTCTCTTAGAAACCCACCACCAACAAAACAATAAAATCACCACAGTAGACACACATCTATTGCTGAGCAAAAGAGTTGCTGAATTGCTGGATTACTTCACACTTAAACTTGACATTTGGCCCTACTTGCCTCTTAATAGTGGGAGAGAGAAGATAAATACTTAGCTTGTACCATTGCACAGCTATGGTTGCAATTTTATATGCTAAATGATACCTCGTACACTACTACACTACATGATATATTGTTTTGGCAACATCATCCTTCTATTTCTGCCTCTTCTGTTGTTAACTGTTGAGCAAGGTTAAAACTGTGAAGTGTTGTTAAACCACTTAAATTCCAATGGTGAAATGATAGTACACGTTAATGAGAATGTGATTTGAAAAAAGGCCACTTTATTTTCCACCAGCTTTTGTCAGATAGTTTTCATAGTTTTCAAAATTAAAAAATTAAACTTTGTAAATATTTCAAAATTTTTTGTCACTTTGAAATCTTCTTTTCCCTTTGACAGAAAAAAGCCTAAAAATAGAGCAATATAAAAGTTAGGTATAGAAATGGAGGGGACAATTTTGTTTGTAAAAACAAAACCGTGTGTGTTCTTGTGCTTCGTATGAAAAGAAATAGAGAAAATCTTAGTGAATCATAAATAGTTCAAATATAAGTGTGTTTTATTTGCTGCTAAAAGATTGCTGAGCCCAGTGGAAAAATGAAAGAAACCTATTGCACCACCTACTACTACCCGTAATGTATTTTTAATTTATTAAGCAGTTGATTCTGTGTATACTGAGAAAAATGAAATATACATTTCTCTTGTGTAACATTTCATTTCTTTTCAACAAAATATCATTATAACTACAGAGGGAATTAGTGAATCTGTTCTTTTTAGAATATTGTTTAGAATTTGAACAAAAGTATTCAATATTTCTTTGATATGTGATTGTACAGAGAATCAGTGCTCTTTTCTGATGTTCCATGTATCAAAGTTCAAAGCAGACAGTACAAATTGAGATGTAGACTGCAGTGGAAAGTAGTCTGAATGTTTAAGGAAGTTAATAATGAAGAACTTTACCATGTAAAATTTTGAGGAATTAAGGAAATAGGTGTATTAGCTTTCAAATAATCTAGGTTTTTGAGACTTCTGATGACTACTAGAACTAAAGAATTAAAATATGTGCAGTAGTTTTGGAGATGCCTCACCAAGTAACCAAACAAAATTATATATATTATTAAAGATTTATTACTTTTTGATGAAATTTGTATTTGGGGAGGAATATTTAGAAATCAGTATAATATTTGTAAGTTGTATAACAATTGTTACATAGGTATGTGTGTTGGAACACAAATATGTGACTAATATTTGCATCTTGTTTCAGTGGTCGATCCTTTATAAGAAAGGAATGATTTGCACCAAGGTTTAGCTGCAGTGTGTACAAAGCAGGCGTCTGTGAGGGTGCATTGAGAGGGTGGTGACAGGCACTTCCCAGCTAGCCATCCACGAATCCGAAGGTGATCAGGAGTGCAGGCTGCAACCACAGTGACAGGCATCTGGCATCCACGTCACCAATGGATGCCATCTCCTGCTGCCGTGGCACAAGGCATGGTGTCCACCGGACTGTAGAGTGTGCCACTTGCCAAGGCCTGTAGTGAAAATGAAAAAAAAAAATTGGTGTCAGGTTTTATTCTTAGAAATTCAATGCCAAAATCGTACAGAATTGTGTCTGCCAAGGTTCTTTAAAAATGTTTGCTGCTGGAGAGGAGTGGAAAAATAGCGTTTGTGTACAGTGAGATCTCTGTTTTGTTTTCTCTGGAATGCTGTAGATTGCATTCAGCCTACGGTTCGTATGCCACTGAAGTTTTGTGTATAAGGGAATAAAATTATATGACAACTTCAAGAGATCGTTTAGAGATAAGAAAACTTTTAGAGAATTCCAAACTAGAATTCAAGATGGAAATTTAGCTGTGCCACTTTATGGTGTGCTTGATTTAACAAATATTTTCTATTGTTATTGCATGTTGTGTTAAGTGAGGGAATGTATTGCCTTCAAAAATTGGCTTTTGACTTGTGTTTTATACTTCATTAAGCTGTTAAAAGTTAGCTTGTACCTTCGTTACTCTCTTTTGTTCATTGTGTTCACTTGAGCTTACTCTTCTGCATGTTTATTAATTATTACTAGCAGAGCGCTTTGCAAAGCTTTACAAGAAAGATTCTTGTGGCAGACACATTCAGTGATACTCCATATTCCTCAATCTAGGATTTAAATTTGCTCATGATCAGATGGCAGGAACTGCCATGTTGTAGAAGAGGGGGGGTGAGAACTAGAGGGAACAAAAACAAGATCAATTGTTGAATGATGTTTTTTTTAATCTTGTGAATATTGTAATTAATAATCCCTGTGATGATTTAATATATACATGTAAGAGATCATAATTAAGAGAAATGCAATAATTATGCTGCATGTCAAAATTGTCTTTGTTATACTGTAGAACTTGGGCTCCTGAAGTTCTCTTTGGAAAATGTATTTTGCAATGTTTTTGCATTTCAAAGAGCTCTTAACAAGTCATTTCCTTGTTGTGTTTTAAAATCTGTACTGGTAATATGAAATGTATTATTTTTCTGAAGACATTATTTTTCTGGTTTAAGCCTTTAAATATTGAGCTGATGTAGCTGGCTACTTTGACTTGAAAATACTGTCTAGTGACAATCGCAACTGTATTTTGTAATGAAGAACTGAGTTCATTTTCTAGTAACTTGATAGTGAATTTATAAAGCTTTCTTGTTATTGAAAATATCTCAACTGTTGATGAATTATTTTGGTTACTTCATGATATATTCATTATTTTCAACATTAAAATCATTTTAATATTAACAGTGGTGCACACGCCATATGAAGAAACTAGCGTAATTTCTTTATATTTTATTTAGTACGTAGGAAGTAACTTGCATTTGATATGGGTTTATTTATTTGAGTCATTGTGTGTAAGAGAGTGTGCATTTCTTTTTTGAAATCACTCTCTTTGTGAACTTCAGGACCTGCTACATTTGGTTGTGACTCTGTTCTGCTTCTCACGTATTGAGGAGTTGTCACTAACCCTTAGCTTGTGACTTACATGCAAGTTTGGACAAGTCTCTTGACTTCTCTTTAGATAGCGGTGGGAAAGTTCCTGCCCACTCCATCAAATCTAGAACAGTGTAGGGTCTATGTACAAATGCCAAATTGACAAGCTTAGAGCTTAGCTCTGTTCTCTCGTACTATTTCCTGCGGTCTGCTGGCTTTGTGCTGGGCAGGTGCTAGGTGCCTCTACGCTACCAGGATGATCAGCTCAATGGTACTCTACAGTTACTGCAGGTTGAAAGACAGCTCCGATTGCAGAACTATGTTGTGATTTAGTGTGGGAACGGGTGATACTGCCAGCAATGGGGGAGAAGGGAATCATTTGCAGAGAATTGCTTTGTGCAGTTGTTATATCATTGCTAGGAACGTGTTGCTTTGTGGGTGTGCTATGCTTGCAGAGGCTTGCTTGTATTGTAGATGTTTTGTGCGTGTGTGTGTGTGTGTGTGTGAGAGAGAGAGAGAGAAAAGTCTATGGGTGTTCCTGCTGTGAAATCATGTTCCTGAAGTCTCAAAATTGTTGGTTGTCCTGAGGTGAAGCGGGAAGAGGTGTCTCTTGCAAGGCACAGAGCCAGCCAGACTGCATCTATTCCAGAGCACTTTGGGATTTGTCTTGGTTCTCTGAAGCCTCAAGAATAGTGCCTCAGTTTGTATGCCAGGCATAAGATGAAGATATAATTGTGGGCCTATTGTTCTTGTACTTTGCAGGATTGCTTTGTGTGTAAAATGAAATTTCATTATGTGCCAGTGTGCTGCCATACTTTGACTACATAATTTACATCTGGATAAAAAACAGTGCCATTGTTAAGAGAAATATGTTGATATTAAGCATTTTCTCTAGTAATTTTCCAGATATTTCGCTCATGAAGGGCTAACATATTTCCATTTCTTGTAAGAATGTAGTAAAAATTTGTACAAGGGAAGACATTGAATCATATTTTGACCTATGGTGCTTAACTAGTGTAGATGTATTTCCAGTCATCAGGCAATTTTTAAGTAAAAGAAGTTTTGTGGTGGGGTGCACTCTTGATCAACTACTGTCTTCAAGAGGCAATGGCCTTTCAATGCTTCAGTAACAAGTTGTTTGTATCTGCTTCAGTGAACTGTTTGTTCCAAAGTGCTCTGCTGTGGTTAATCCTTTCCAAATCCTGGTGCAGTGACCGAGCACAAGAGAGCTTTGTGAAATGAGATGGGAGCATTTATTTTTTTGACCATTGCGCCTTTGTTGCTGCCAAGTTGCGTGTTCTACCTGCGAGGGTGGGACTGGGTCTCTCTTGTTCAGATGCCGAGACCCAAGTTCAGTCAACTAAGCATAAGGAGAATTAATTGTTATTTTTAATATTGATGTGCAATTATCTTCAGTAAGAACCTGGATATATAGAGAGAGATTTATTATTTTGTGAATTTGGATCCTGGTAACTGTTTTGTTTTCCAAGGCCCAGTGCCACCCTTATGTTAGGTCCTTATTTTATATATATTTTGTCTTGGGTGAAGTGGATACCAAATTCATGATCCACAGACACCTTGTTCCACATTTTTAATCATGTATCTATAGTATCTTTAAGTTTGATGTAACACATACTTTAATTTATGTTTTATAATTATGCCGCCACACTATTGATTAAAAGTATTGATTACTATATTCTCTCAATTCTTTGTCTTGGTCTAAACTGCAGATTGCAGTTCATGATTACATCCAATTATTGATATTTAAGCTTGAAATTCCCAACTTAAGTAGAAATGTACTTTAATTTTTGGGGAGCACGAAGTACTGTGCATAACATGCATTTAGAGAGTCCATAGGTATCTCTGGGAAGGGAGGGTGGGGGTGTCAAAGGATGCGATTTAAATGCTAGTTTCTGTGTGCAAGCCATACTTTTTCCATTAATGGTAATGAGGGATACACAGAAGATTAAAACAGGTCAAGTTAGCTATTAATGAGCTAACTTGAGCTATTCATGAATTCATTAATTTACTCTGGCAATTATCTTGGAAGCAATAGTGAGCACGAAAAAATTGTCACAAAACTATTCACATAAGGAATTCTATATTATCCTAAAATATTACATGCTACAAGTTTTGCTCATTGGACTCAAAAATGAACTGTCTGCCAACATTTGTAGGTTGAGAAGGTCCAACGAACCTTAATGTGTGTGGCAGATAACATTATGGATTTGCTTGTTTCTGTGTCATGTTTCTTTAGTACATTTTCTGAAGTTAATGTTCTGCTTGTATTGGCAGCACCATCCTATGTTTGCCCTGAAACATACTGGCGAATAGAGTCAATCCAGTTCAGGAGTTTTTGACTTCCTTCTTGCATTGACCCCTTTTATAATAATTGTTTTCTTCATCTACCTCCAAAAACCTTTCTACAATATACAGCATTTAATCGTAATAGATTGAATTGCATGTAAACAGTATAAAGATAATTCCATGTTCTAATATTTGTGTAAATATATCTATTTTTAATAATAGGAGATGATTCGGTTTCTCAAGAGCTGAGTTTCTAATCTTTATTGTCGTGCACAATTACAACATGCTGAACATGTTTTAAGAAATGGCCACAAAATTTCTATTGTGCACGTTCCGGAGAATATTTTCTTGCATTACATTGAAGCTGTATATTCTGGTGGATATATAGTTATTATTTCTTAGGTTTTCTAAACATCCTTTTAATGAATGATGTATACAAAAGAAGATGAGCAATTTTGTAAGTTATTAGATTTGTAGAAAACAATTCAAAACATTAATACTTTTTTTTTTACTTTCTCACCCTTGGCAGGTACTTCTTTAGTAATGAAAGAGATATGGATTATGCAGAGGAATTGCTGGTTCATTTTTAGTTATTGATCCCAGTTGACCCCTTTATCTTCATTGACCTCTCTAAAATTTCATGAACGCCTAAAGCGTTGATGTCAACTCAGTTGGGAACCCCTGGTCTAGTTAATATGTCAAGAATTAAAATAAAAGAAGAACTACTTATTGTAATTGAAAATATTGGGAGGATTGGAACAACATTGGATGCAAAGCTAGCTGCCCAAGCATTTACTTATTTTTAATCTATTGTCAGGAAACAGGAAAAAATTGTATGTAATATATGGGGAAGAAGTACAGCCTGCGCACATTTTCTTGAGCTCCAGAATTCCTACCCCTCTTACTATTTTACTAAAAATAGGTGCATTTATAGCCATGCACAGCTTAAATCATGGGGGGGGGGGGACATCTACATTTCCGAGCTCCCGTTTCCATTAAAATTTCTTCTTTGCTCTCCTCCGCGCTTCCATCGTTGACTTCTGAAATCCGTATGCCACGTGGGGCTCTCGAACCTATCGTCTCCTACATTATTTCAGTAGTTTCCCTTTGTGGTTCTCACACGCAACCAATCTTTATAAATGAGGTCTCTAAAGAAAGGGAATGTCACGGAGACGCGACGAATTGCACTCTGACTTTAAAAATGCAAAGGTTTTGTTGAGAGAGAAAAAGAAAAAAACGTAAATATTCACGTCAAATGCAACCCCGCAATACACGTCAGGATTTTTTAAACAAATCTATATCGTTAAATAACTCCTAAACGGAGCGTTCTAGGGCATTCAAAACTTTACTTTTGAGGCCAAAGGCGTCAAATAATTTTTTTTTTCACATCGTAATCTACATGATATCGTCTTGACCATTCTATTACATTTTTGCTGGATCGACGCTTCTCGATTCTATCCCAACTGTTCAGAGCGTAAAGAATCTGCAACTGTATGTGAAATTACTAATTACTTGATATTCTATGCGATTGAATTACACGGGTGTACTTCTTTGCTCGATAATAAAGTTAAATAAGAATAGTGTGTATTGACGAGGGCGTATTATATTGTTATCAATTAGTAGTAGTATGTACTTAGGTCGAGCACATCTGATATCCTTAACGGATATGCGAAGCAGTTACAGGCTGCCACCTTCTAAAATGTTGCTCCTGGGTCTTCTCGCTAAAGCCGCTGTTATTGTGCTCCTCCATGTTTGCCTGTCTTCTGTTAATCTTGTGATTTCGGACCATTCACAGTCCAATGCTTTTATTATTTCATCAGACAATCTGAATCTACGTCTGCCACAGCTTCTACGACCTTCTGTGACCCATAACATTAAATCTTTTTATAGTGATTCTGATCTTCTCATGAGGTTTTCAAAGTATTGCAGTTTGAGTTTTGTTGCTCTTGTTTCAATAGAGGGGCCAGGCTTAATTTCTTCCAGAACTGATTTGTTGGTTCGCTTTGCTGTCCATGGAATCTTTAATAACCTTCTCCATGTCCACAACGCAAAGGCATCAAGTCTTCTCTTATCTTCTTTGCGTAGGGTGCAGCTCTCGCAGCCGAACATTACTATTGAGAATACCATGATTTTGACAATTTGAAGTTTGGTGTTTTTCAAGATGTCTGAGTCATTCATGATTTTTTATTTTTCATTTTTGTCATGGCTACTTTTTCCTAACCATATTCTCTTTTTGATATCCTGAGAAGAGTCACCTTTTTGTCAATAAATGCTCCAAGAAAATTGAATTCCTCAATAGTCTTTAACATCTGGCCTTGGAAAATTTCTGCTTCCTCTCCAATGCACATTATCCTCATCTTATTTAAGTTGAGATGAAGACCATATTCACTGCTTACTTGACTTACTCTTTCCAATAAATTTTGCAAATCTTTCGTTTTAGCCAGAAGGGTTGTGTCGTCGGCGTATCTGAGGTTGTTAATCTTACGCCCTCCTATTCTTACTCCTATTTCTAAATCCTCTTGCCCCGCCATGTTCATGATATTTTCACTGCAGATGTTGAACAGGCTAGGTGATTATGTTATCAATTACAAGGGGACATATGGAATAAGAGTCGGAGGATAAGATGGTTTTGGAGAAAAATATATATTACAGGCTCAACATGGAAATGGAAAAATAAGGAAGAGGATGGGGATAGCATGCGGGAGTTCTCGCACGGGTGCGCTAGTGTAACTAATGTCGTGGGCGCTGGAAGCGTAAGCTCTCCCGGCCATAGACACTGCACTGACATAGTTGATGGCCTGAGCACCTAATCCCAGAGGTCAAGCGAGGGGCTGTATCTTATTTCCCCCATGTATCAAGAGTATCTGGACGAGACGGAAACTGCAGAAAATATATTTATTCATTAGAAACAAAGTGTGACTACAAATGTGCAAATACTGAACGTGTTTGTACTAAATGAAGGAGATGGTTGTCTGACTCCTGTCGAAGTCGCCGTTTGACAATGGCTTGGGAAAGGATTTTTGTGCTCTTAAAAATCTTGCAATTTGCTTTTAAAAATGTGCATTTATGGCCTAAAAATTCTTAAATATGCACTTTAATATGCAATAAAATGAACAATAGTTCCTTTCCCGTGTAAACTTTTCGTGATAAAATTCAGGGGAAGCATGCTTGGAATGAAAAAATATATTTTTGAGCATACATAATTTAATCTTCCTTATTTCGCGGAGAAATAATTGAAATAAATATTCACATTAGGAAAGTACATTGTATGTCTTGATACATTTCTTTTATTCATTTTAAAAATACATAAAAAAATATCCTACACTTGCACAAGTATTTTATCATCTACAGAAAAGTAAAACAACGCAAACTATGACAACTTCTATCTAATCAATGAACATTCACGAATAATTATATTCTTTGAAAAACGAAACGTGTCAACGTCTTTATTTTAACGAAATATGCAAAATATGCGCCTTTAATTACACGAATATGCCCCAACAGGAAAAAAACATCAAATATGCCCAAATATACATTAACAAATTAATCTACATAGCATCCAGTTCTAACCAAATGTCAAGTAATTTCACTTAGCTGTGCCCTAAAGCAACGGACAAAAATATGCAAAATCATAGAAATGCGCTCCCTAGCAATGACATAATACGTGGCAAATGCGTCAGCTGTACTCGGCGGGTTTGCCTATCTTCAGGCGTAGAGCGATTGACTCAACGCGGTTGGCCCGAGATCAAGCAGAACGGTTATCAGAGGAAGTGAATCAGGAAAAACGGAGGAAGCGAGTGCAAATTCGTGGCTTTGGTGTTGATTTGATGTCGACATAAGCTTTTGCTGAAGCGAGTCAGGGCACAAAAGCGCAACGTAATTGAATTGTGGTCAGAAACTTTTAATGTCGAAAATTCATTTCTGTTTGCAAAATAGTTTCTATTATATGAGAGTGACTATTGCAATTAAATTTTGCCGACAACACTCGCCTCTAACATCGTCTCCTATATTTTTTCAATAGTATTCATTCCCTTTGCGGCTCTCATAAGCAACCAATCTGTATAAATGACGTGTCTAAAGAAACAGAATTTCACGGAGACTTGACGAATTGCACTTTGATTTTAAAAATTAGAAGGATCTGTTTAAAAAATGAATCTAAATATTCATACAAAATGCAATACGCAACGCAAGTCAGGATTTTCGAACCTATAGCGTTAAATAACTCCTAAACGAAGCGTTCTAGGGCCTTAAAAACTAAAAGTCCGAGGCCAAAGGCCTCAAAGAATCGTTCCTCACACATAATCTACAGGATGAGATCTTCTTGACCATTCTATTACATTTTTGCTGGTTCGATGCTTCTCGGTTCTACCCCACCTGTTCAGAGCCTGTAGAATCTGCAACTGTATGTGAAATTACTACTTACTTGGCATTCTATTCGACTGAATTACACGGGTGCACCTCTTTGCTCGATAATAAAGTTAAATAAGAATAGTTTGTATTGACAAGGATGTAATATATTTTATCAATTACAAGGTGACATATAGGACAAGTGACGGAGGATAAGAGGGTGTTGAAGAAAAATACATATTACAGGCTTAAGAAGGAAATGGAAAAATAAGGAAGAGAGTGGGGTATAGCATGCGCGAGTTCTCGCGCGGGTACGCTAGTAATATACATAAATACATTAATTTATAGCCCTCATTCTCCAGTTGGCGAAATGGAAAAAATAATAGGAAGTAAAGCAGCTCAAGGAGAAGTTAGCCAACGTTCGTGAAATGAATGCGAGTGGCGTGTTAAACGAGACCTCTATTAGTAAGGCTGGTGTTACACTCCGACCTCCCCCCCCCCTTCCCCTCACGATGTATTTCAGCATGAATGAATGTCAAAACAACCGCTCACACGACTGAACAGACCATTATACTTCGCTTTATGTAGAGCTCCACTTGACGTTAATCAGCTGTTACGGTGTACCAATCAGGAGCTTACACGTCGCTACAGTGACGTCACTATGGTGACGTTCAAGCCCCCGACTGGATGACACCGTGACAACTTATTTACGTCAAGTGCAGTTATATTTAAACCCAAGTATATTCATAGTGTCCTTTAACAGGTAATTAGGTGTTACGGTGTCATCCAATGGGAGCTTAAATGTCATCATAATGACGTCACTGTAGTGACGTTCAAGCTCGCGATTAGATGACGCCGTGTCAGCTAATTCACGTCAAAGAACTTCATTTATTTAACAGGTGTACAATGTTATACTGTTATAACATTTTCCTCTACCAAAACAGAAATAGCTTTCATTAACTATACTTTTAATCTTTCTCTCCATTGTACCTTGTCTTCCCAATCACCTTTTTTTAATTTTTTCTCTTTCATAATTGTATTAATACCATTTATCCATGTAATGTCTGGACTTCTCTTCGTTTTCCCTATCGGCTTTCATTCTAAAATCCTAGAATGAGTTTTCTTTTTGTCTATTCTTCGAACAAGCGCATATCATTCCTTCGGTCCTTTTTTTCATTAATAAAGTGAATTTCATTTCCATTATTTCTTTAATTTTCTCATTTCTAATTTTATCCATTTTTGAAATTCTTGTCGAAAGTCTTGAATTTTAAATGCCAAACTTCAGCACCATAAGTTATTTCACTTTTAAATATATGTGTGTGTGTTCTCTGTTTTCTAATACTTTTGTTCCGTAGTATCCTATTTTATATAGCAATAGCTTTCTTCCTTTAATTATTCTTTCCATAATTTCGTTTTCATAAAAATAACTTTTGTGAAATATAACGCATAAATATTTAATTTTATCAGAGCTTTGAATATATCGTCTTCCTTCTTCTAAAATTCGAGATAAATCTCAAATTGCCATATATTGGTCTAATTTAAATTAATTCTTAATCCCAATCTTTCATCCCAAATTTTCCACCAATTTTCTCGTCATTGGCTATTAAAAGTTGATAATTAGCATATAATAAAGAATAAATTGTATCATTATCAAACTGAAGCCCCATTATTTAGCACTTTCTATGCCAAAGGACTCTGTTTAAATCGAAGTACAGTCGACTCCAGTTATAGTGAACTCCGCTATAGTGAACTCGATTGATTGATTGATGTTTCCGGGCGCGTCAACTGCTCAGGTCATTAGTTCCGTAAGTGTAGTGCGTGTTTTCCCCGGGAGGTGGCGATGATCTTTTCCCCGCCGGATGGCGAGATCTGGCGCCGACCTACCGTCGACTAGCGGGGTTTTCCCCCCGACCAAGTATCTCCCACCAGCGGGGCACCGCCCCAGCCGGGACAAGTTGTAAGCTCCCGACCGGTCTCCCGGCATGTGTGGTTGTGTAGTGCATGTTAGTGTAAGTGTGTGTGTAAGAGGGAGAGGATAGGACAAGGATGAGGAAGGAAAGATCGCGCGCGGTCCGTGGCCCGTTTGTTAGGGTACTGCTCCGGCATTCGCCTGGTGTTGATCGGAGAAACCACGGAAAACTACCGATCAGAGCAGCCGGCCGCTAGAATTCTCCTCCAGACAACGACTGAATTCGACCTAGCTGACAAGCTAGTGTCGAAAATCCTGCCGCCGTCGGGACTCGAACCTAGGACCTCCCGGTCAGAGGGACTGCAGTAACATCAGGTTGATGCACTGAGCCATCTCTCCCGGTAGTGAACTCGAGTCACTGGTCCCGATTCCCTTACATTACAAAGAAGCATAAGACGCAGTGAACCTGAACCTCGACTGTAATGAACGTAGGAAAGAAGTCCTGGAAATTAATTGGATCTCGTATGTTATTAGGCGAGTAAAAGGACTTTTAGAGAGTGGGACGGTGTTCCAAGAGTGCATGAGGCATTGAAAGGTGTCAAGACGGCATTACGATACTTAGAGGACAATGCGGAATCAAGTATGGAGAGAGCACGACATCTGCAGAAGTATCAAGAGAAATTACTAATGAAAAATGTACGAAGTAAATAATTGAAAATAATAGATTTTTTAAGTGCAAATGAAGCCACTGAAATTTTCAGTTCGTGCTGTTAATGAATTTGTTTGTATCTCTATATTAATAAAACCACTTATTGTGGAGAAATTCCATTTAATTTTGGCATCGGATATAGTGAACCACACATGTTAGTCCCCAGACGTTAACTATAAGCGGAGTCGACTGTGTACGATGGCTGCGAAAGTGGCTTAGCGGCACTTTGCTCAAGAGGCAGCCCTGAGTGGTGCCACGCCTCCTGGGCCCGAATTGTGGCTCTTGACGCCCTTGTGCAGGAGCGAGCCTTGATGTCTGCCAAGCGCCGGGGCCGCACCTGCCTTATCTCGGCCGATCCTCTTTCTGTTATCAGGCCTGCGAGTGCTCTCTGGCGGAAGAACTGATAAGTTCTGCTCTGCGGAAGGTCGTCGATCTCAGTGGGCCCTACAGCCCGTTTTACATGGCCAGTTTTTCATTATGTAGTATGTCATCCTGTTCAGAAAATGGATGTCCATTTTGTACGCGGTTTTGTATCGGTATCGAAACTGGATGAACGATACTGAATAACTATTTGTTTTATATTGTGTTAGTACATTGCAAGTTACCTTTATATGCTTTTAAACATGAAAACATTTCTCTCTTAGAATGGAAATAGAAGGATGCGAGAACTCTCGCTCGGGTACGCGGAGGTAGTAGGGGAAACCTAGTGCCATGGCACATCACAAAGAACATTTTTTAAAAATTAGCTAAAGTAATATAGCTTGAAATAAATGGAAAACAAAAATCAAAACGCGCTAGCCTACAATACTACGTGAATTAATTTTAAAGAAACTAAATTTAAAATTACAGAAAGAGTAGCGCAAGTCACTCGACAACTGCACGATTTAAACGTTGGTGGTATCTGGAAGTATGTACATCAACGCCCAGCTGCAAACTCATATTGTAAATAATACACCGTTTGATATTAAACTCAAGGTGTCGGTTAGTTAAGATATTCAATTCGCAAACATCGTTTGAGCAACATTTCCATGTACCGAAGTGAAGTATAAGCGTACTAAATTGTTTCAAATGGTAAGAAATGGTATTAAGTACTCAAAGGTGAAAATATTAGTTTGATTATTTTTTGGCTTGGAATTTATTTTCTTGAGGTACGTAAGAAGGCAGAAAATAATCCAACACTTTTTAGTATACAAATAATTTTTCAATTTTCGCACCCCAGCAAGCTGGCACTCTGACTCTCCAAAACCCCCTCTGTTCCTCATAACAAATCAAGTGGTTGGCACATGCCAGCCAGATTTTCAAACGGCTGGGCACGGAGGCTGCTGGACACATGGGACAAAGGCACTGGAAAGTGGAAACTTCCTTGCTACCCCCCGTGACGCAAGAGGAGCGGGCAGGGGCACCGGACAGTGCCCTCTGGAATACAAAGCCTGGCGACGATTTTGTGACGTAAGCACGAGTAGGCCCACGAAGAGACTCTCCGGCCGGATACTCCGTGTGTTATGCGTGTTGCTATGTTGTGATTTTTCAGCAATTTGATTATTTTTAATTACAGAAATTCGAACTTGGTAAGTACAAGTAGTTTCTGATTAAGTTCACTTTACGTCTTAGATCTAAAATTAAGGCAAATGTAAGCAAATGACATATTTGTGCTTCAATTTGTAAAAACGTGTTAAGAAGCTTTTAGGTTATTGTGCATATTGATCATACAGTGTTTAGGACTTACGTGATTACACAGTTAACAGATGTTAACAAATTCGGAACTATTCAAACCCTCATTGTTTCATTTACAGCCCATCACAATAACTTTCAAGTGTTGTGTGCCCAATTGTAAAGGCAACTACTGAAACGGCCCTGCTGTTAGTGTGTTCGGCTTTCCCAAAGAGAGTGCGTGGATCAGAGCTATTTGCAGAAAGAAAACTTTCATACCCAACAATAACTCAAGGGTAGGTATTTAAAAATACTTTAAACTTGCAAACGGTGATAATGATAGTGATAGTTTTGGGGATAGTTATTGTAATGTTGAAAAATGTATTCAATCGTTGCCTCATCAACAAATAATAAAGAATCATTCACATATCTAGCACAAAATATTACTTCATTTTGACTTAAGATTACTGTGTCCGCTGCATAACCGATTCAGAAAAGGGATAACTCATGGGTCCACCTATTGAAGTCCCCTGTTTTTGTTTGTAACAAGAATCATTGAACATGAAGAATTTGTTATTTAACATTAATCTAATTGCTAGCGGGATCTCCTCATTCGGTATTTTAAATGAATTTTCCTTACCAATTTTTCGTTCAGAGCTTCAAATATTACGTTATGTGGGGTCTTATATGTTTTAATATATACATAATTGTTACGTGATATGTCAACTCAAAATCTAGCATGCAGCATGATTCTGCTTCTGTACTTTTCTTTCCCAAAATATTTTAAATCGCCTATTCTATAAAAATAATTTTTATATGTATTAATGTAGGAATATGTATGCATATGCATTGAGAAACTACTTAAATGTTTTGTTGTGTTGCACAAAATGTGTATTGAGTAATATATGTAAATTGTGATATAATTTTCTTCCAAATAAATTACTATTCCTAAAATTAAAGTGTATTTTTATTAACTTCCGATTCTAATTTTGTTGATAGTTGTAGGAAAAGTTTTATTTTTGTCTTTCGAAGAAACATTTTCCTGAAATAAAAGCAACGTATTTCTAAAAAATAAATCCTTCGATTTTCGTTACCAAAATCTGTTGGTGTAAAATGAAGTGCCCGGGAGAAATATAATGTGAAATGCTCTTGCTATTAACTTCAGCATAGATCGTAGGCCCGCGGCGGGGCTGGTGGGCCTACTCATCGTGACGTCATTGGCAAGATGGCTGCCCGTCGCCAGGCTTTATATTCTAGAGGGCACTGCACCGGACCCCCAGTGGGAAGGGCGGTTCGTTGTCAGAGCACCTCGTGAGTAGACGTGCATGCTCGCCCGAGACGGGAGTGCGGTCCTTGAGGCACAGCGTGTGCGAAACACGGGTGTCGGCCACCGGCGCGGTAAAGCGGAAGGTGGGGGATGCACCAGCCCTAGGGACGGGGAGCAGGCGCGTGGGAGGTACTGGCGAATATAACCCCAGAGCTGTTAATTTGTACATTCTGTAAATAAACCAATTGTACATAGAGTTCGTGTCTGTGTCGTTATTTAGCTACCACGACACCACACAAGGAAAGCTATATAATATTGCAAAGAGTACGGTTGTACTTGTCCGATCCGGTATTTTCGTACTACTTTACTTTGCTTTCTCAAGAGTAAAAACCTCTTCTATTATTTTCGGACTATTAAGGAAAGCGAAAAGCTAACTCTCAATGAAGGCTGAATAATTTCTTCAAATGTTTTTAAAGAAGTAGTGTGAATTGTTCCAAGAACATCTCTCAATAAGAACATCCCTCCTTTATTGAAAACTGGTTTCCAAGATCAACTGCATTGTTATTTTTGTTTGATATTCTGTAAGTACATTAGAAGTTACATTTATACATTTTTTAAACAAACACGTTTCATTAACGACTTTCCTTCTTAATGGAAAGGATAGACAAATGGATAGGAGTTTAACGTACGGGAGTTCACGCACGGGTACGCTAGTTGAAATTAAAATTTCAATCAATTAAATCAAATTTCAATCAATTAAATTTTCAATAAAAAAAGTTCAATAAAAAATTCAATCAATTAAAAATAATAATCTTAAACACCGTGGTCTTTTTCCTCTTTCACAAAGATTGGATGTAGAAAGCCTGGGAATGCCGGCTATTTTGTTTGTGTCAGATATTTATTGCGTTTATTGCTTTTAATTTTCTGTGTTCTTGAACATAAATAATCCTCTCACAATAAAACTTAGTCGAGATAAAACTGAGAGAACAGAAAGAATGGTGGCACTTCAGATCGAGGTTAGCATAAATGCTCAATTAGTGTATTTCTGTGAAGTAAAACCTAACCAAGTAAGCTGGATTGCAATTTGAGACAATCGCTACCGATACGAATATTGAAACCATGATTGAAACTTCTTGCTTCTTCTTCTGCCTGCTTCTTACCACTATGATTGAAACTGATTGCGATGTCTCGATCGCATAAATAACAGAAATAAATCTCTGTGAGACACTGCGACTAGGAATTAAGGTTCTGGACAGCCAAAATTATTTAAGATTTAAAAAATGGCGTTTCTAGCGGAGGACTCTTTAGACTCTAATGTTGAAATACTCATATTAGATATTATAAATAAGTCATTTTGCAAAATCATAAAAAGTTTTCACATTCAATTTCGAAGACAGAAATTTGCCTAAAATTCGATGTGTTGTAAATCACAGTGCGTTACAAGGGGGAGAGGGGGTATTGAAAATACTCGAAATTTGCGTTTGCTGGTACAGAGTAAATTATAAGTGCGCCTTTGTGCAAGACATGCACGTTTGGTGGTGAGTGTACATATACATAATAGATAATATTGAGCATGTTTTAGGTATTAAAATTGGAACATGTCAAGAACATGATACTGTCAAAGTTAACTATTTTCAATTTGGCAAGATACTTTGAAAAAATGTCACAGCAAAGACATACGCACACATATGTTATTTTATAACTTTAATAATTATTTATGTATATATACATAAATAATATTGTGTAATAAAAATAGAACAAAGTGGTCTATGGAGACAAAGATTATACACAGTGAGAAGATGAAAGAGTACTGGAGGAAGAAGAAAGAATGTCAAAGGAAGAAGCAATGGAATTAGTGCGTGGTCCCTAGACGACCCAAAGGAAAGAAGAAGAAGAAAAATAGAACAAAGTAGAAAAAAGTACATAATCAAAAATTATGTATAGTTACATAGTCAAAGACTATCTCTAATGTCAGCGGTAGCCCAGGGCTTGAAGGCAGTACACGCCACTGTAAGTAACCTTCTGCGTACAGGCAGTGGCGTAGCTTCAGTTGGTGTCACCTGGGGCGAAGCTAAAGGTGTCACCTCCCCATAAATTAAGTATAAAAATATAAATTGCTACATTAATTGTACATTATTTTATTAAAAATGCAAACATATTTGCACATGATAGTTATTTATAACATATTTAAAAATTCTATGTAATTAAGAATAATTGCAATTAAATCATAATCTATGCTTATGATTAAATGTATACTTAATAAATTAATATAATTTTTAACTAAACCATAAAAATTATATAATTCCAACAATAACATTTTCAAACTACTAAACCTAAGAAAGCTAAGTATTAATACATACAATTTTTAAGTGAATGCTTTAAATTATATAATTCCAGCGATAAAATAATTTAATTGGTGTCACCCCTAGAATGGTGTCACCCGGGGAGCGCCGCCCCCTGCCCACCCCTAGCTACGCCACTGCGTACAGGAGCATGTCTATATTACGTGTATGTCGTATTTGCCTCCCCTTGCACCTGTACTTTATTGGGGGGCGAACCCGGGGTGAGTGCCTAGGCGGTAGCCTTTACCTGCACCCTCCTTAGGGCTACAAGTACCCCGTTGGGCCAATATCCGGATCCCGCCGGAACGCAGTTAGCCGTCTCGGCAACCTCCCCATTCAACGCCTGGGTCTAGGGCCGCCCTGCCAGCTCAGAGCTACTAGCTATCCGGGCTAGTGCCGGAGTGAATATCGCCTGTATGACGACGCGCCACTCACATGCGCCGGGACACCAAGTCCCTCCTCTTTGCCCAGAGTATCGGACCACTGCCACGACGAAGCCAAGAGCCCAACCGGGGGCCGCCCGAACTAAGGTCCGGGCGGCTCGGGGCCCCCATCCCGTCTTCCCACTGCCTGCACCTTCAGGCTATCGACCTGGGTTGGACCGTAACCAAGGCAACCTGACTGTAGGTAATTTCCCGCCAGACTTTTATTTGTAGATTCCGGAGTACCCTAGGTCTCCTTCACTCAATCCTGCCTTAAGGTCGACGCGCCAGGGGCCCAACTGGTGGGTCACCGGGTTGAACCGTCAACCATCGCCTGCTCACTGCCTCCATCTTGAGGCTAACGACGTGAGTGTCGCCGTGAAACTGGAGGTGCGGGTGGTCGTCTCCCACTCTCCACCAGAGGTCGTCTCCACTACGCAGCCAGTGCCACCCCCTCTGCGGGGGAGCCGTGGGGGGCGTCTGCGGGGGAGCGTAGAGGAGCAGGTGCAACGGCGGCCCTCGTGAGCGCAGGGGCGGCGCGCGGCGGCGGGCGCGGGGCCGCCGGATCGGCAGGTGGCGTGCGGCGGCGGCGGCGGCGTCTGGGCCGCGCATCGATTGGCGACGTCGTCGGCAGCTTGGACCGCGCCCTCATCCGCTAATGGCCCAGGGCGTGGTCGCCCGACGCCCCCGCCCACGCGGCGCGACGCCCGCCCGCCCGCGGGCCAGTCGCCGGCTCGCGGCCGCCGACGCCTCCGACGCCGCGCCGCCATGGTGAGTAGCAGCGCCGCCAGACGGAACCCTGGGGCACCCGAGGCTGCGCTTTGCGCTATGGCAACAAAATTGACTATACAGATTTAATTACATTTGTTGAAAAAATGTGCAAAGACAATTGTAACATGGTCACCATTTGGATTTCTTTACGACCGCGGAACATATTTCCGAGCGTAATTGCGTCCAACAAAGTGACAATTAAAGGTAACCATATATATGTATATTGTCTTTGCATATTTGCAATATATATAGTAGATACGAATGCAAACTCTCGCTTCTGAAAAACTGTGTTTTTCAATTTCTATACGTATCAAACGCTTTAGAATTAAAGCTTCGGAGGCGGCATAGTGTGAAAGCTTAAATTCTTTTACGTTTACAAAAATAGCTGGTGTTTAGGACTGGAAAACGGAACCCTGGGGCACTCCCTTCTCCGAACCAGAGGCTCCCCTTTGCGCTACAATAAAAAAATGCAGTTTAGATATAGTAGATACCAATGCAAACTCTCAACTGAACGCTTCTGAACAAAATTGCATTGTTGAATTTCGATACCTGTCTAATGATTTGGAGCTGAAAAGAGGGGAAGGGCAAAGTGTCGAATCTTAAATCGTTCACAAAAACAGCTGTTGCTTAGTGCCGGAATGCGGAACCCTGGGGCACCCCGCTCTCCAAACTAGTGACTGCCTTTCGCGTTACAGCAACAAAAGGTACTATATATGGAAGATACGAATGCAAATTCTCGCTTCTGAAAAAAATGCGTTGTTCAATTTCTATACTTGTCAAACCATTTAGAACTGAAGCTTGGGAGAGGGACATAGAGTCAACGCTTCAATACCCTACAGTTTGCGCTACAAATCGTAGTATCCAAAAGTAAGTTGTTTAGGGCTGTAATACGGGACCCTGGGGCACTCCGCTTTCCGAACCAGAGGCTGCACTTTGCGCGACAACAAAAAATGCAGTTTAGATATAGTAGATACGAATGCAAACTCTCGCTTCTGAGAAACTGTGTTGTTCAATTTCTATACTTGTCAAACGATTCAGAATTGAAGCTTCTGTGTGTGTTGGCAGGGGTGCGTGGCGCCCGAGGCGGGCGTGGGCGTGGGCGCGGGCGCGGGCGCGGGCGTGGGCGTGGGCGTGGCGGAGCCGCCCGACGACTGGCTGGAGCAGCCCGTGGCCGCGGGCTTCCGCGTCTGGCAGATCCTCTTCCTCTGCCTCGCCAGCCTGCTCGCCCTCGGTGAGCACGCTCCGCCACCAGCACTTGGATTACGTCTCCAGTGGCTCACTTGCACCAGTCGCACATACAGCATCAGAGCCAATTATAGCTCGAAATTCTTGATAACAGCACCAGTTCCAACAAGAGCAATCAAGTAGTTCCAACAAGAGCAATCCAATTGAGCATCAGTATTTTAAATAGAGCTTCAAAACTTCATTAGATCTCCAGTGTCTCACTTGCACCAGTTGCATACACAGCACTAGTGTCAATTATAGCTCGAAATTCTTGATAACAGCACCAGTCCTACCAAGAGCACAAGAGTCTCATTTAGAGCTCCAGAGTCTCAATTGGGCATCAGCATTTTAAATAGATCTTCGAAACCTCATTCGATCGCCAGTGGCGCAGTTACACCTGTCGAACGTAGACAGCCAGTTGCAATTAGAGCACAAAAGTCTCACTAACATTCTCACATTCACCACAAGATTGTCATTCTAGCTTCAGAGTTTCATTCAGAGCTGCAGTCTCAATTGAGCATCCGAATAGGGAGTTTTAGCGCTAGCGTAAGGAGACATCCTTAAACTCTATTGATCACGTGACTAACTACTTTACACGGTCGTCATGTACAACGTTCAGAAGAGTTTTAGCAAATAGCGCCATTGCGTTACGAAATAAACATTTCAAGCGTTGAACACCGAAATTGCAAAATATATCAAAGAGTGTAGGGTAGTGGTGACACGTTTCATCCCCGATACGATTCAAAAGTATAACAAATTTAAATTGTGCCTAGAGTTTTAGATTTTGTGGCCCTCCGCAAGGAGTACGCAGTCTGGAGTTTTGAATAGGCTTCCCTTCAGAATATAGAAAGTATCTTAAAACAGCATTCATTACGAACACAAGACAGACCCGAACATACTTCAACTTCTTTTTCGTGTATTTGTTTTCTGTTACCTCTCCAATATTTCCCGTTTATTCTTGCTAGCTTTGTGGTATAATTTTAACTGCTTCATTCACGAAAATCGGTTTAACAGTATTTTTAGGCGCCCATTCTGCAACTTCTAAGGTGACCGTAGAGACTCCTACAGGCGTGCACTATTTATGAAGGGATAAGGTCATACCTTAGGCCTAAGGCAAGTTGTTATGACTTCAAGGTCCGCCACGTGACTGTTAGTACATAACGATGCTACTTTACGCGTGGCGCTAAAATTCCCTAATTTTAATTATAGCTCTTTAGAGCACCAGTGACTCACCATCGCGTATAAAGTACGAGTAGCAAATACAGTACCAAATTCGTTCAGTACAAACGTCTCACCTAACTCTCAGTACACACTCATTTACATCACACCGGGAGAGATGACTCAGTGCATCAGCCTGATGTCACTACAGTCCCTCTGACCGGGAGGTCCTCTCCCGACGACGGCAGGATTTTCGACACTAGCTTCTCAGCTAGGTCGAATTCAGTCGCTGTCTGGAGGAGAATTCTAGCGGCCGGCTGCTCTGATCGGTAGTTTTCCGCGGCTTCTCCGATCAACACCAGGCAAATGCCTGAGCAGTACCCTAACAAACGGGCCACGGGCAAACGGACCACGGGCCCGGATCTTTCCTTCCTCTTCCTTGTCCTATCCTCTCCTCTTACACACACACTTACACTAACATGCACTACACTACCACACATGCCGGGAGACTAGACGGGAGCTTAGGGTTGTCTCAGCTAGGACGGTGGCCCGCTGGTGGGAGATACCTGAGATATCTGGTTTGGGAAAACTCTGCTAGACGATGTGTAAGGCGGCGCCGGACATCGCATACCAACTTGGGACGGTCACACCCACCTCTCCCGATAAACATCCCCTACACTTACGGAAACAATGACCCTTGCGTTTGACGTCACCGCAAACATCAAACAATCCCACTTCGCGATCCCGACGTTTCCACCGTGGTTTTCTTCAGGGTTGAAGTGTTGACCTGAAACAATTTAGGCCTGACGAAGGCCACAACCAGATGATCAAAACGTCGGCCTCCCAGTCTTGTACACGGCTTCGTCTGGACAACCAGACTCATTCTCACCGCGAGAAGCTTGTCTCATTTATTCCAAAGGCAGTGGGCGCATTGATGTTAAAGGTTGTGATGCCGACGTTTTGAACTTGGGTTTCCTTAGGGCAGAAGTGCTACTCTGAAACACATCAGGCCTAAGGAAGGCCACGATCAGACGTTCGAAACGTCGGCTTCCCAGCCTTGGACACGGCTTTCCCCGGACTCTGTCCGCGAGAAGCTTGTCACATTCATTTTAAAGGCAGTAGGCCCGTGAGAGCGAGTCTCACTAACAGAAACGTGTCTCGATGTTGAAGGCTGTAACGCCGACGTTTTGAACGTGGGTTTCTTCAGAACTGAAACGCTTTAGACCTGAAGAAGGCCACTAACTCGAAACGACGGCTTTCTCGTGTTGGATGCCGTTTCATCCGGACAACCAGAATCATTCTGTCCGCGAGAAGCTTGTCACATTTATTCTAAAGGCAGTGGGCCCGTGAGAGCGAGTCTTACCAAGTAAACCTTGTCTCGTGGATGTTGAAGGGGGTAATGCCGACGTTTTGAATGCGGGTTTCTTCAGAACTGAAACGCTTTAGGCCTGAAGAAGGCCACTAACTCGTGGGCTTCGTGGTGTTGGAGGCCGTTTCACCCGGACAACCGGAACCATTCTCTCCGGAGCGTCGCATTGTGCGCGAGGCGTGAGTGAGTGGGCGTGCACGTGTGCGCATGCGCAGTGATCCTGCTGTGCTGCTGCGTGCGCTTCCGCATCCCGCGCACCAAGCAGGAGATCGAGGCGGACTTCGTGCGCAAGCGCATCGCGCGCCACTTCCGGCGCCACCTGCGCGCCATCGACAACGCCGACATGGACGACATGGACCTCCGCCAGGGTGAGACACCGCCGCCGGCGCCACGCTCCCCCACCACGCCTCCCTGCACCACGGTGTAACATATGCACGTGTGTTCAACTCACGGTGTAAGATGCACAGGTGTGTCGACTAGCCGCCTTTGGGGCAAAGTTTCTGAAACCAGTTTGAGGCTAGTTCCTCGCTTGTCCGCACGGTGCGCACGAACGGTTTGGGTCACGGTGTAATATATATATATATATATATATATATATATATATATATATATATATATATAAAGATATCTTAAACTGTGGCTATTACACAGTTTTACGAAACATTTCCTACCCATTTTCGTAACTGTTCGCTCTGGACTTTACCAATTCCATCGCGAGTGACAAATCTCTGACTTGAAATTAGAAATCAGCTGGCCACAGAGCTGTTGAATGGATCACGACCAATCACGACCTTGCCAAATGAGACCCAACGATCGCAGCGCTTATACGCGAGAAGTGTGAGAACTAGCTTCACATAAGCTTCAGTTTTAGACTGGGAGTGAACACACCTATATATCTTACACTGTGGTTCACTCCCAGTCGAAAACTGAAGCTTATCTGAGGCTGTACTTGAGTTTTTATTTCTTGGCGCTTGCGGCGTGTCTTCACGATGGAATACCTCACGGTATTTCACGTTGTTCGCCGTCGTGCAGTTAGGAGTCGCAAGATCGCCAGCACTGCTCGATGCAGCCGCGATCATGCGACTCCCAGCGGCACAACTGAGAACGACGCGAAATACTGTGAGATATTCCATAGTGAGGACACGCCCCCACACGCCAAGAAATAAAACCCCAAGTATAGTTCTCACAGTTCTCGCGTATAAGCGCTGCGATCTTTGGGTCTCATTTGGCAAGGTCGTGATTGGTCGTGATCCATTCGACAGCTCTGTGGCCAGCTGATTACTTATTTCAAGTCAGCGATTCGTCGCTTCGCGGTGGAATTGGTAAAGTCCAAAGCGAACAGTTACGAAACTGGTTAGGAAATATTACATAAAACTGTGTAATAACCACAGTTTAAGATGTCGTCTTAAGATGTATATATATATATCTTACACCGTGACCCAAACCGATCGTGCGCAGCGTACGGACAAGCGAGGAACTAGCCTCAAACTGGCTTCAGAAAATTTGCCCCAAAGGCGGCTAGTTAACAACACCTATGTATCTCACACCGAGACCAGCACTGACTTCGAGCTTGTGGAGACGGTCACGTTTTAACAAAGAACATGTGATGGGAAGTGACACGTGTGAGGGTTTCGCACTTGTGGTAGGCGGGGTTGCCAGATTGGGCGGAATTCCGCTTTTTGGGCTTGAAAACGGCTCTCTCTCGCGGGACAAAAATTGACTTCGCGGAATATCGCCCAATGGGCGAAAATGCATCAAAACGTGTGCAGTTTTTGGGCGGGTTTCCAGGTTAAGACGAAATCTTCAAAAAACAATCACAACAACGTTGACAGTGAGTTTCATTTTTTTAGTTTTTTATTTCATATATTCTTTTTCATTAATCATTTGTTAATGTGTTCAAATTAACGTTCAGAAGTGAGTAATGTCAGTAGTTGTACGGCAGGAGTAGAGTAATTTTAGACCTCTAGTAGGGCGTGTTCTAAAAGTCATAGTATCTTTGTCGTGCACAACGTCAGTACAATACGTATCTCATTGGCAGAACTTGTAGTTCATTTTAGGACACCCCATTTTAAATTACGTTTAGTTGCAATTATCCAAAAAACATTTCAATGGAATATCACAGTGTGATAAAAAATAATCTCATTTGAAAATAATTATTTTAACCCTTCCTCCCATCTGCTATAGTCACGAAAATAGTCATAATTTTTAAATATTAAGATACAACTTATTATTGCAAAAAGCATACTTTTTTCATAAATTATTAATTATAATATTCACAAAAATAATATTAATCAAGCATTCCTTTGGGCCACTACCTAAAAAAACCCACTCAAATGGAAATTAATTTAATACAAATTCAAATTTCGCGCTTGAAAAGTTGAATTTTTCTTATTGGGTGGAATTGGGTGGATTTACAGCCATCTAACGACGGATGTTTGTACGACGCATCTGGCAACCCGGGAGGTGGGAAGTTGCACGAAGTTTCATGAGTGGTGGGAAGATTCACGTGTGAGGATGTTACACATGTGGAGGGCAGTGACATGAAGTTACATGTGTGACATTGCTCCTGGTTAGTAAGCAACACGCCGAGCACTTGTATTCGGCAGGTTCACAAAACCGCTTTGCGTGAGAACATGAGTTGCCAAACACCATTGGCTCAATCCATTTTAAGTGGTTGCCCGACTTCTCAGAAAAAAGTCATACTTTGTATATAATTTATCCTATGTTTTGCCCGTTTAAAAAATATTGTTCATGTTGGCGACCATTTTTGTTTTAAGCAGCGCTCCATTCTTTGCGTTTGTAGACATACGGTTTTATTAATTACCCAGTGCTAGTTTGTTGTGGCATTGTAAACTAAAATGCTTTGAATTTAGTAAATTGGTCTACAAACTAAAGTGATATTTATCTACCTTATGTTTTTATTTGGATAATATTTCCAACAAATCTATACAGCACAAATGAACAAATTTCGATTTTCAGAGAGTAACTTTTCAAAGTAGGAATATAGTTACAACCTTAAATTTTTCCGTGATTTTACACGTAAGAGTGTAGTTACAAAAATATCAATGTTAAGTAGCATACCACTTAAACATTAATTTCCTAAAATTTGAATTTTGTTTTTTCCGAAATTTTCGACTCTAATATGGATATGCAATGTTGATAAAACTTTGGAATATGTACACGTAAAATATCGCTACAATACCAAGTTGCAGTATCACTGCACGTAGCTAAAAAAATGGCCACCATTTGTGAACCATGTACAATATTAAAAAAAAAAAGTTTTGAACAACCAAAATGTAAAGGAATTTATATGAAAAAGTATAAATTCTCCCTGAGATTGTGAGGCGACCAATTGATTTAATTCCAAACCTTTGTAATGGGATGACTCCAATGTATGATAAGTTGTTTGTCAATCTCGGCCAAATGTCACCCGGGCAATTTCGATATTTTCAATTTACCATCACATGTTCATTGGCAAAATGTGATCATACTTTACTTCTCCCCCCCCACATGCTTTAGTAGCTAGTAACTTTCATTTTGTGACATTCTGTGTTGCAATAAGTAGCTCGCTATAAGTAATAGAAGAGGCGGTGTTTAGATTGCTAAGCTTACAGTTCACCCAAATTGATGCACGACTCGTCTCCTTGAAAAAAATCGATTCATTTCAACGAGATCTTGGAGAACTACAGCACTAACCCTCCAGCGGAATTGCGTCGCATATAACCTTAGGCTTTTAAGGCACACTTGACGCTTTGCTATGTGTATCCAAGTTGATGACGAGGCTACAATCTCCTGCTTGCGCGATTATCAGAAAATATCCTCCATGTTGTCCAACGTCCAATTTCGAACTCATTTCACGTCAAAAAAAGTTTGCTATAAGGATACTTTATTAGAAAAAACAAAAATCAAATTAAAAAGAGTTTATTTAAGACAATGACTTACAATCGAGGAAGCGTATATCAAGCACTTGTTTCTAAGATAGCCTGAATATAATCCTTTCGGAATTTCTTGGTGTGTTCACGGCACAAACACAACAATGCTTTGATCTACGGAACAGAAAGCTTTGGAAACTGAGAATTTCCAAAGTCTCTCGTTCTCCATTTTCGTTCACCGATTTCGCGGAATCGGGTTTCCTGCATTAATTTGAGTGAACCTATGCAAGGCACAACACCGCTTGTGGCACCTAGGGAAGGCAACGAAACCAAATTGCTCTACACTCCGCTTGCAACTCTCAAGAAGGGATTGGCAGTTACAGCGTTACCGGAGTAAACAAATTTTAACCCATACTCTGTAGCAGTGGTCGGCAAACTTTCAGATATTGATCAGAATGACGTAATTTGAAACTTTACGTCCCATTAACACACTTTTTTAAGAAAATGGATTTACTTATTCCTAACGCAATATTTTAAGAAAATGGATTTACATATTTCTATTTGGTACACTTTTTGTTTGGATAATAATATAACAAATCTATTGAAATTGCCAAAAGTGTTGTCGAACAAGATCTATTTCTATCGGTTGTCTTTTTTTCACATTTGCAAATTTCACTTTTCCTGATTTTGAAATATTTTCCAAACTGTTTATTAATCGAGTTTTCCAGAACAATTTTCCTTATGAAATGCGACTATTTTACTTCGCAATGCTTTCTTTAGAAATAAAATGCGATATTTTCAAGATATACTCGTTCTTCCAACGTAACTGCGCAGCCCAGATGCTCACAACGGCTTTAAGGAAGAGTTTCCTAATTCACAGAAGTATTTTGTTACAAATTCGCAATATAATGATATTGTTCTATTTTACGTATATAATATTAAATCAAATGAATTTCTTCTTAGAAATGTTATTCAATGAGCTCAGCGTATTTAATAATATCTGAATGACTTGTCGGGCCATTAAAATTTTGTCGACCTCTGCTCAATTGTCATATGTTCCACTGCTATGTTGAATTGTTGGGCTATGATCGGAGGACAATTAAATAATCAAGGATTAATTTTTCTTTGAATTCTGTATTATTCAAATTTATGAAAGTCAAAAGTTGAATTATTTAGAAAGCTGTGAATATATTTCTGTCCAATTCTATGTAGATTCTTCATGTAATAACTTTGAAATGATTAATGACGTCACTGTATTTCTCATTAACATCTTAATACACATATATTTCGTTGCCATCTCTAATTTTGGGTTGTTTACTGATGTATTACATAGTTTCGCAAAAAGCCCGAAGTGTTAGCAACACAGCCTATAAAATCTACTACGTGTTCTTGGCTGTCCGGGATGAGCCGCGTCTCAGTCGGTTTTGCTGACGTTTCGGCCATCTTGCTGTAGCCTTCTTCAGAGCTATACTGCTGTATAGCTCCGCAGTATAGCTCTGAAGAAGGCTACAGCAAGATGGCCGAAACGTCAGCAAAACCGACTGAGACGCGGCTCATCCCGGACAGCCAAGAACATAATGACTCCAGCCGCGGAAGCCTACGAATCTATAAAATCTACTACGTCACAACCCCTCTCCTTTCCCTCCTATGCTAAACTGCATGGCACGGACGATGTCAAAATCCACTAGATGAGAATCATGTCCTCCGTCCTCAAGTTCAATGCTGGATAGTGTCAGAAATTTAACTGGCTACTTTTGCTTTACACTTGACTGTTCCGACAGTATATTATGGTAGATGTTGATTAGTGAATGGAAATTGAATTAGATCACAACTTTGGCACAATTGGCTTTTTTACAAAGAAGTAATCATTTGAGTTACAATAATATCTTGAATAAAGCAAGAGAAATATTTTTCAAACAAATTAAAAGAATTGAACACTTTATTAACATTTGCATTCTTTTTTCACAGTTACATTTAAACATTACTGATAGTAGAGACACGTGTTAATTCCATCACAATGTAATTTCGATCTGACGTTATTTTCTTCTTCAGACAGGTCAGCTTTGAATTGAGCTTTCATAATGATAATATTGATAGATGTTTGCGGGTCAGATCACAATTTTGTATAATTTTAGTGCGCATATTTTAAGTACCTATGCAGAGACACACAAAACACATGACTATGATGGTACATTAATTCAAACTCATTTAAAATATCTCAAGAAGTAACCCGCCATGTCATTTTATTTTGTGAAAAAATAGTTTTATCTAATATCAATACTAGTATTTCCATTTTCCACCCCACACATGATAGGGAGAAAGATGAAGGCAGCCTACAGGAATGTAAACGAACTGTGTATGGAGTTTTTCGCTGACAAGTCAAAAAGTAATGCAGCAAGAGCTCTTACAATTTATTTCGTCGCGTGATATACTGATACACATTAAGAAGGCACTGGTCTTCATTACTTCGCAGCCTAATAAGTTCCTTGTAACGCATTTGTTGTGCCCATCAGTGCTTATGCGCATTTGTCACATCTGCAGGCGAAGATATCAATGCGGGGTATGGCCATGGGTGCTTCGAAGACAACGAATCGAAGAACCGAATCCGGGGAATTCATGAATTCACGTCCGGAACGCACATAGGTTTTGCACATAGGTGCATTTACACATAGGTTTTGAGTTGCCTACTTCTCAAGTGCTTCTTCAACGATCCGAAGAGATGAAAGTAACTTTTTTAAATCTAATTTCTTCGTGCTCAGCTTACATGTTGATCAAGAATTTGAAGCATGGAGGACCTATCTCTATAGTAATTCACCACATGTGCATTGGTAATGCTTATGGACGTGTAATGGTAATGTAATTGGAAGGGAAAGACTTGTGCATTATTGGTCTGTCCGTACACACCGGATTCAGCCAGCTCACACCAGTATACGCAGTACTCACGTCCGGATTTCTCCTGGCCTTTTCAGACCTACACGTCGAATAGTTTCGATGGAGGAGTAATGATAACTATAAGTTTTGAATGTTGATGGAGCAAAGTGAACATGAGAAAAGCTGGTACTTCGCTCCTACTCTTCCACTTGGACCGCCCGGGGTTTGAACATCGATCTCCAGAGGAGGGAAGCGAGTACTCTGACCACGACACCACGGTCATAACTGTCACCATTCGGTGTCTCTCCGCTTGCGAGAAATTCAGTGTGCGATAGAAAGCAGTTAATGCAGTAAATTCCATTTCTTCCGGCTGTTGATGATGCGAGGCAAGGAAATTGGGAAGTGGCTATGCTAAACCAATGAGCAAGTTGAATATGTCATCCGGACCTGACCATAAGTTCTTCCATTTTGACCTTGATGCCTAGTTCTTCCGGATGATCGAATATTTGGACAAGCAGAGTGACAATCTATAGAAGTAATGAGTACTGGTGTCTTCCCAATGTGTATTGATGTATGTAGCTGTGTTATTAATCTGTGTCCAAGAGAACTCTTGTTTTATTCCTTTTTTATTCGCCTTCGTTTATAACAGCAATACTGCGGACGGAGAACTGTGAATTTTTCTAGTGGATTTAATTTTGTGTGAAACGTGAGATAATTAAGTAGGAGGGGAGTCTAAATTACAACAAAAGTCAAGGAAGGTCTGTTTTCTATCACTCCTAGTGTCATTCTTTTCTAACTCTACCTATAATTTTCTTACTTTCGGAAATAAAGATAAAGTTGAAAAGAGATTGTTAGATTTTAAGAATTGTTTTCGAATGACGTGATAATAGGGATGAGGGTCATGTAGAGGGCATTGGCTGAGGGACGAGGGACCGGAAGAGCCGAAATAGCACACAGTCTCACAGACCTTTCTAAAGCTAAGATTGGTTGGAGGATGTTTTCTCCATTATCGTGTATTATTGTGCTCTTACTTTTCATCATTATGATCACGAGTTCTCAAAGAAACGTTATTTCTAAATCTAGTAAATTACCGGAATTAAGACTGTTATACCACAGAATGGAGAATTTTATGGGTAAATATTTGAATAAATTACGTTATTTCCAAGCAGTGGTAGGATTAAAATACTTTCCCCTGATTCTTTCATGTTTCACTAATTTACCCCGCATATATTTAAAATTATTGTAACCAGATTATCTACGCAGCAAATGGTGAAATTAAAGTATGTGGTGGTGTTCAAATAAAATCTCAGGACAATTGTTGAGTAAAGAAAATTCACATCGGAAGAAATTCTTGCTTTTCATAAAAAAGGTAATTTTGACCAAGTGTACTGTAAACACAGAATAAATGTGAGAAAACCAACTATTTGTTAACGCAACATTTTCGAGAGTCACTCTTCTGGAGAAATTTCTAATTTCTTGAAAGAACCAAAGTATGACCGAATTATTAAAGTAAATATCAAATTGTTGGTCATAAAGATTATTTTTATTTATAGCTAATAAACCGTGCGGTATAAAAAAATATATGGATTAAGCAAAAATGTTTTGATAAAGCATAGCACAATTCCATTTATTATTACAGATGAATAATTTTTCAATTAACACACGAAAATTAAATTGTTAGACTAGTAATGCGTATAATACAACGTTTTATACAGAAGACGGTATTTGAGGTCGTTTCGATTCCTTTAGTAAGTGAGAATTAAATGCCAACTTTGAAACGGCATTGTATAGGCCACTTATATTATTTCATCCCTTTTCATTGTGTGTTAATAGTGCAACTTTCTAGTGTTGGCAAGTGTTGACACACACTTTCAATAAAAGAGATCAGGGTAGGTTTAGAGAAAGTCGGAAATGTAAAGCTAGAATTGGAAAATCAAACACAAAATTTAATGTCATATATTTTTCTAGGATCTTTTGATACTACTCAAAATTATTTTCCCCAAAGCGAAACATTATTATTCAGGTTTTATAAAAAATTAACTTTGAATAATGAATGAGAACTATTTGACCGTAAAGAATGAACACAATAATTAATTGTATTGTACAAGTAAAACATTTTCTTTCTGAATCAATTATCAGGGAAAGAACAATGAAAATTATTATTCTTAAAATCATGAGGTCTTTGTCTTTAAAGAGATACCATAACTACATGTATTGGTTAACATTTCCATTCCACAACTACAAATATTGGTTAACATTTCCTGCGTAGATATTCTGAGCAAATTGTAGATCTGCACCCAATGCTTGCATATAGTTACGCTAAGTAGTTGCACGTAATGAAACATACACGGTAAAAGCGTATTGTCAGCAGTGGCGTAGTGTCAGCGAAGGCGAGGTAGACATGGTCTACCCACCGAAGAAAAATACTTCGAAAAGAGTAATAGAATTTAAAATACACTGTGTATCTCAGAATACACGTTACAAACATTTATTCTGAGACACAATTTGATTTAAAAGATGAGGGCAAAAGTTCTAGAGTTAGGGTTCTTAAATTTTTAATGGACATGAATGCTTCTTTATGTCCACAGTTTCTATTGAGAGGTAGAAAATAATCTTTCTCGCCCGGAAGTATTTCAGAACGCTACAATTTGTTATTGTGTTCTGAGTGTAGTTGTGTTTTCAACTTCAGAAAAATAATCTCATTTTGAGTTATTCAACCGCTACATTTTTATAATATTCAAAAATCTTTACTAAGGTAAAATTATTTGCGGTTGACTATTTGTAAAAAGTCTTTGATTGCTGTAGCGGTCTGCCTGTGCCATCTCTAGTAAAATAAAGACGGCGCTGTGTCTACCCATGTTTTACGCTCGCTACGCCACTGTTACGATCGAGTTTTAGTTTCCGCCGCCGCCGTCTCCGCCGCCAGCGTCGTCGCCGCCGCCATGTCGTCTCCGCTACAACATGGCGCCTTCTACGCTTCCGTGCAGGGTGATTCGCAAACAAATACATTATTAAATAAAAGGACTGTACAAGTTTATTTCGTGCTAGTACGAAATAAAGCTTTTTGAGTAGGTCAAGGACCAGGTTCCTCCATTATTGATTCAAGTTTCACTCACAAATCACAGTAACTGAAAATCGGTAGACGCAAACTGTGCCAATTAGGATTTCTGACACTACAAGGCCTCCGAAATAGCACATCTAGTGGATTTTGCCTTCTCTGTTGCATGCATTCAACGTAAAGAAACAAAAGTTGAGGGCACTAAAGTCAACATATCTTCAGAGTGCGTACTTCATTTCCTACATTGTACGGTTGAAATGGATGTGAATTTTAAACGTATGGATGTTTCACCACTTGTAAAATACAGGCGAAACATTTGTAGATTCTTTTAATAATATGAGATTACAAAACGTTTTCACACTATAGTAATACATTCAATAATATGTAAAAACATCGATCATGGCATTTTTCGAGACTTGAAACATGAACATAGTGGCTTGCAATTAACATCCTGGACTGGAATTTTTCACATACATGCGAATATCGGTTTGTATATATTTCTGTGAATATTTAATTAGGCTTAGCAGATATCAAATTACATAATATATTTTTAGCAATTTATTATTTATTTATTTAATGTTTACATTATCACAAAAGTAGATAAAATATCACCTCCATTGTTTTTTTTTTGAAAATTATGTTAAGAAATGTATTTCCATCTATGTATTCCATTTCTTTTTATGTTTTTCATTCAGTGCGGATCCTCAAGAATGTTTTATAACTTTTTTGGCTAATACGTTATCTGACTACACTACACTTAGTACTCGAATATCGCCTAGCGTGACAAAGTGTATGTTAACCAAAAAGGTTCGTTTTCAAAGATTTCGAGAAAGATGATCTATTTTGGTGATTCATATATTTGTTCATTAAAATATAAACATTAAGAATTTATAAATAAGATTAAAATTTAACGTTTCTCACTATTATTGCTATTATTATTATTATTATTATTATTTACGCATCCTGTTATTAAATATTAATATCAAAATAAATTTTGCAAAAAATATCGGATTCGATTCATAAGCTTCGCATATCTAAACGACTAAATAGAAAGAGCATTTTGTTAAAAATACGTAAGGACTACCATTTTGATTTTCTTTTATTTTTTTATAATTTTGATTGTCAACTTTATTTTTTGTTGCTAAGGTATTTTAATTGCTTTTAATTTCGAATTCTTTTTCTAAATTTCGATATTAAACACTGAGTAGACCAGCCTAGTGACACTACATGGAAAATCGAAGGGGGAATTTAGTCTAAACTAAATTCGTTCTAAACTGAATTTAAAAAAAAAACCTGGCGCGAACGCATTAATATTTTTTGTTCCTCCTTCCAAACAACTTCTGCCTAATGAGCAGCACTCACAAAAACAGCAGCAACAGGAAAACTCGTTACACACACACACATTATACACATACACGTACACACATACACATACACACAAATACACCTACACATACACATACATACATACACATAAACACCATACACACACACACACACGGAAATTCAGATGCTCACCGAAGACGCTCTGATTCACTTGCAAGTTACGTAAATCTTGTCCATTCACTGCTGGTACCTTGTGCAAACTGTGTGGTTGGGTGCAAACTGATCAAGGAGGAGGGACCTGGTGTGGGCGGCAAAAGGGGGGGCGAAGAGGGAGGAGGGAAGCAGGGGAGGGGGGGAAGGGAAGGAGGGAAGATGGGTGACGCGGGGAGCCAGGGAGGGAAAGGAGAAGAAGGGGCGAGGGGGGACAAAGAGCGGCGAGAAGTGTAATAACGTGATTATGCAAAGTTTTCAACTGATGGAAGGTGAAACTAAAAGCGTGCCTAGGCATGTGTGGGTCAAAGGAGAAGAACGGCACTTGGATTCAGATTGCTTACTGTTGTGGGAAAGTAATTGAGTGAACTTAAACTGCGTAATGGAACTATTGAAATATTATAAATGTTACTGTGTTTCAAACTGCGAAGATTTTGTAAATTTTGTATGATTATTAACGGTAGCTTCTTCTTAACTTCTAAGATTACTACAGGGGATGGAGGGCACGAAGGGAACAAAGGGGGAGGACAAGGCGAGGGAAATGACAATGGCGAGGGCGATAGGAAGGGCGAGGGAGACGGCGACGGCGAGGGCAAGGCTAGGGTAAAGACAAGGGGCTGGGCAAGGGCAAGGAGTAGGGCAAGGGCGAGTGCAAGGGTGAGGGCGAGGGGGCAAGTGTGAGGGGAGGGCGATGGCAAGGGCGAGGGCAAGTGTGAGGGCAAGTGTGAGGGCAAATGTGAGGGCAGGGGCAAGGGCAAGGGCGAGGTCAAGTGTGAGGGCAAGGGCGATGGCAAGTGTGAGGGCAAGTGCGAGGACAAGGGTGATGGCAAGTGCGAGGGCAAGGGCAAGTGTGAGGGCGAGGGCGAGGGCAAGTGCGAGGGCAAGAGCAAGGGCAAGAGCAAGGGCGAGGGCAAGGGCGAGGGCAAGGGCGAGGGCGAGGGCGAGGGCAAGGGGCGGAGCGAGAGCGTAGGGTGGCTGGGGTGGCGGGCGGCGGATCGGAGGGGAGCGCCGTGTGTTGTGCGGAAGGCGCTGCTGCGACGGCAGAGGCGGAGGCGGCGGCGGCGTCGTAGCGGCGCGGCGTGCGCGGTGCGTGCGCGCGTGCGAGCGGAGAGGGCGTCGCAGCGTTGGAGCGCGTGCGGGCGGAGCTGCGCGCCGCCGGGGGCGGAGGCGGCGGGGGCGGGGAGTCGGCGGCGGAGAGCCTGTCGGCGGCGCTGTCGGCCGCCGCGTCGCTGTCCTCGGTGGCCACGTCCTGCCACGGCGCCGCGCCCGGCCCGCAGCTCGCCACGGGGGCGCGCGCCCACGACCACGCAGGTGACTGCCTTCCCCTGCCCCTCGCCCTCGCCCTTGCACTCGCCCTTGCACTCGCCCTTGCACTAGCCCTTACACTCGCACTTGCACGCACCCTTGCGCTAGCCCTTGCACTCACCCTTGCACTCGCCCTTGCACTCGCCCTTGCACTCGCCCTTGCACTCGCCCTTGCACTCGCCCTTGCACTTGCCCTTGCCCTCGTCCTTGCCCTCGCCCTTGCACTCGCCCTTGCCATTGTTCTCGCCCTTGCACTCGCCCTTGCACTCGCCCTTGCACTCGCCCTTGCCCTTGCCCTCGCCCTTGCACTCGCCTTTCCACTCACCTTCGCTCTCGCCCTTCCCCTCGCCCCCGCTCTCGCCGTTGCATTTGCCCCCGCCCTTGCCCTCGCCGTTGCCCTCGCCCTTGCAATCGCCCTTTCACTCGTCCTTGCCCTTGCCCCCGCCCTTGCCCTCGCCCTTGCACTCACCCTTGCACTCGCCCTTGCCCTCGCCCTGACATTCGCCCTTGCACTCGCCCTTGCCCCCGCCCTCGTCCTTCCCCTTCCCTTTGCCCTCGCCCTCTCCTTTGCTTCGCCCTTGCCCTCTTCCTTTCCTTCGCCCTTGCCCTCTTCCTTCCCCTCGCCCTGACACTCGCCCTTGTCCTCGTCCTTGCTTTCGATCTTGTCCTCGCCCTTGCCCTCGCTCTTACCCTCACTCTAGCGCTCACTATTCAACTTGGCCCTCGCCCTGTCCCTCTCCTTGCCCTTGCCCTTGCCCTCGCCCTGGTCCTTGCACTCGTCCTCGCCTTGAGTCGCGCTCTTGCCCTTGTCTTTGCACTTGCCCTCCCCTCGTCCTTTTCCTCCCCATTGCCCGCGCCCTTGCCCTACCTCTGCAAACGAAACAGAGTGAGTTATTTCATTTGGTAAAAACCCCACAGAACGTCTTCCTCGTAATATTAGCAATAAATTATTTCATTAACATGTTATCCTCAGAAGCACACAATCCCGTAGAAGGTGTTTTTTTCTAACTTTTCAATTTTGTCTTTATGACACAGCAACTTTACGGGCATTTCTGAGCATCCAAGCGTTGATGCAGAAGCTGGGATCATTAATGTCAATCATGCAAACAAGTGAACTGCAGTTCGGATCGCCAGCTGTCGCGCTAAGGTTCTGACGCGCATCTCGGTGTTTTTCATAGTTTTTATCCAAAAAAGTAGATTTTTGTCGGACATTTTAAGATATTCTCAGCGCTTCAATTCATTTTCAGCACATCATTCTGGCCACCGTAGAAGAAGTGGAAGGAAGTGCTGTGCAGGGAGGATTCGTTTTTGAGCAAATTGGTATAAGAAATATTTATTCGCCTAATAAAGGAGAAGATAGTGTGATTTTTACCGCATGAAATGTCTCACCTGTATATAATTGAGTTACAGATTCTAAACCGTTTCCTCAGACTGGCCCAACACTCCAACACGCTAGTGTATCTTCAATGGTGGATCCAGAACATATTTCAGTGGATTTCAATTCAAACCCCCACCCCCTAAAATATTTTTGAAATAGAACGTTTTTAACTATTAACATGAAATACTAAAATGTCCAAATGCTTCGTAATGGGAAAAGTGGTCTTGTGTTGATATCTATATCGGGAAAGCGACATGCTGAACTTTGGAGGTAAACTAAATCGATAGGGGCGGGCCAACATAGTACGAAAAAAAATCATTGTGATCCAAATGCTGAACAAATGTGTTCATAGGACTACAGTGTGTGTACAGAAAGCGTATTCACACATTAATTACTGAACTTACAAAAATCTACGTTTTTCTCTGGCTTACAATACAGAAATTGGGGTTAACACTCTTTCTCCAACTCTTTCAACTTTTTGTGGAGTTGGACGTTGAAGACGCTCAGTGTAACGGATCCAGGAGTGTAAGGGACCATGCCCCCGACCAAATCTCACATTTTTTATAGTTTACTCAATCTATTCAAAATAATTACCCTTCTAATCATTTCTGAATAGTAAACGTTTTTTCTAGAGAAATATATTTTTTAACTTTTTACATTACATTTTTTAATGCAGTATATTACAATACAATTTTTTTACAATATATTTTTTAGTGATTGGGTATTTGACTAGCCACCGACAATATTGTCCGATTAAAATAAGTTTGAGTCTGACAGTTCGTAGCCACCGTTTGTTCGAACGGAATCCGCAAGTTTATTAACTTGTTTATTTCTATCACAAATTTTCCCGTTACAGCCGCTGGGAAGTCACAGGTTTCCCAGCATCGACGCGGCGACCCCGCCAGCTGTCAGACACAAAGTTAATTTAATCGGCCACTGCCTTAAGGCCAGTCGCAAATCGGGACGCAGTTCATGCGCTCATGCGCAGGTCCGAGTAGCAGAGGTTATCAGACACTCACCATCAGTCATCCTGCGTGACGTCACGGAACTGCGTCTCGTTTTGCGAGTAGCCTAAAACCTCATTCACAATGCGAACTTAAACGTAACGTAATGCTCTAAACTTAACCGTAAAATTTACGTGTAAAAACAAGCGTTCACAATGACGAACGTAAGCTGGAACGTAAGTTTCGCCTGAGCCAATCAGAATTCAATGTACTGAAACTTGATCGATTCGTCTCTAACATGGTGAAAAGATCTTTCCACCATGGTTTTTAGCTTTTTCTTCGAGATTCCTATTGATTTGTCTTTATATACATGCGAGTAGAAGTTGTAGTAGTGCTCACATTCCCTTTATCTTATAAACAAGGATTCTCATGAACCAAATTCACGAGTAATTCGTCGGACATAATTAGTTTATTCGCCATCTCAGGTTAAAGTCACAATAAAAATTGTCCAAATTCTTACATTGAATTCACTACACGCATGAAAAGCGATCGTAAACTAGTTCTCTACATTTCAAAAACAATGCCATAACCACAAACTACCTGAACACAATCTGAAATCGAACTTCCATGCTGCTCTCTGATTGGTCTTCGGTAGAATTCCGACGTTAACTAAACGCAAAAGCTTGGAGCTTGCGAACTCTTAATTTTACGGTCTTGCGTCAACGGTTACGTCAAGGCATTGTGAATGGTCTCGCTTAGTAACTCATTTCTAGATTTTGCGGCTACGTTACATTTACGTTTAAGTTTGCATTGTGAATGAGGCCTAACGCGCGCGTCGTGTGGTGGCGCAGGGCTGGAGGTGGCGGCAGCGGCGGGCGGCGGCGGCGGCGCGGGCGGCGGGGGCGGGGGCGGCGGTCTGCGCGTGCGGGCGCGGCTGTCGTGCTTCCTGGCGCGGCTGAGGGCGCCACGCGCGCCCCCGCCCACGCGACACCTCGACTAGCGGCCACGCCCCCTCGCCCCTTCACCCCACCTCTCCCCTCCACCCCTCCTTCCTCCCCTCATCACACCTCTTCTCTCCTCCCCTCCCCTGACACCTCACTCCTCCTCACCTCCCCTCCTCCCTCCCCCCTTCCTCCCCTCCCCCAACAACACGTCTCCTCTACTTCCGTGCCTTCACCCCTCCTCCCCTCCCTTCATCAAACCTCTCCCATCCTCTCCCCTAATGACCCCTCCCCGCCCACCTCAGCTCTCCTCCCCTGCCCTGTCCTCTCCACCCCCTCTCCTCCCACCCCCTCCACTCCTTTCCTCCCCTCCTCACTCCTAACAACATCTCTTCTCTCTTTCTCTCCCTCTTACTCTCCCCTCACTACACCTCTTCACCCTCCCTCAACCACCCCTCCCCACCCACCTCCCCTCTCCACCCCTGCTCTCTCATATCCTCCCATCCCATCACCATACCTCTCCTCTACTTCCCACCCCCTCCCCACTCCTCGACCACACCTCATCACAGCCAGCGACACATGAAGCGAGGCACTTCACCTTCGGGAAAGTGTCTCCAACTGTATGCCATTCATTTCGATTTTAGTCGATTCACTATTTGTACAAACACAAAAGAAATTAATAAACTGATTATAAAAATTCACGTAATTTTTATTTTTATGGAAATACATTTTCAATTGCCTTCAAATTCATGTTTATTACAATAAAGTATAGTGTTTAATTATTATTAGTTATTTCGTAGCTACGAGTACAAATATTTTTTATTATTTCATAAAGTATACAAACACGACGAATGAATTTACTACACAAACTCGTCATGGGGCCCCTCACTATCAAAAAAATAAATCCTACATCTTTACCACAAAACATTAATTACAATAGAATAACGGTTTGTACAAATATAAAAGAAAAAGTATGAAGTTTCTAATGGAATTGGATTTATACTTTTTATTTAAATGTGATTTTAATTATTTTGTCTACAGATTCAAATACATGTTTAGCAGAGTAGTAATCTATTTTTAAATGTTTAAGTCAAGAGGATTTCAACACCCAGATATATTAAAATGTAACAATTGCGTAGCGATCTTGTTTTAATAACACAAACGTTTTGATATAGACTTTCTGTGTACATCTTTTACGTACTACATTAAGAAATTTCACAGTATCCTCTTTCCATGTCCGTCTAATGTATGGCCAAATGCCCACAAGAAATTATAGTAGTCTATTTGATTATCCAATTATTTCACAGGTACATATTTCATGAGATTTTTTTGTGAGTTTTTGCCAGTGTTTGTACTAGCATGCTTTCTGGCACGCGGAGATGCACTGCCCTGCCTCGACTTGCCACCATCCCTCCCACCACCCTGCTCAAGACGACCGTCCGGAAGGCAACCTTCGCGCATATGCTCTTTGCAGACTTTTTGCGGAGAGTAGCGTAAAATGTTTGTCTCGTTCGTCTTACTTCTTGTGATAGCGTGTGTATTCACAATTCCGCGACCGAAAATTAATAGAATTGAATCTCCCTGTGCCATTAATAATACATTGAGTAATTATTTGAATCGTCAAGTTTTGGATTAGTAACTTTATATTGATGAATCTGTATATCTGTGGTCACGGGGTAAAAGTTCTTAAGTCAAAAATCTTAGTTTGGAGAAAACAAGTGTTAGTTTTTCGAGCCACCGCTTGTTCCTACGCTAAACGCTAGTTCTTAATGTTTTTTCTCGTTAAGAAGGCAACATTTGAATTTGGTCGTTTTCCTCAAGTAAAATATAGATACTTAACTTGTAGTTTCAGACTTAACCCAATTTTGTCAAAAATTGACTTAAGAAATTTTACCCCGTGACCACAGAAATTTGATTTTGTAAGTTCCCTTGATTCCCAGGCGATCGGTTAAATATAAGAAATAGTTTTAAAATTAATAATATAATAGTGTGTTTATGATTGCCGTGGATTGGACCAGCAGCTACCGAGCGAGGTGTCTCAGTGCATCCACTGATGTCACTGCAGTCCCTCTGACCGGGAGGTCCTAGGCAGAATTTTCAACACTAGCTTATCAACTAGGTCGAATTCAGTCGCTGTCTGGAGGAGAATTCCAGCGGCCGGCTGCTCTGATCGGTAGTTTTCCGTGGTTTCTCCGATCAACACCAGGCGAATGCCGGAGCAGTACTCTGACAAACGGGCCACGGACCGCGCGCGGTCTTTCCTTCCTCTTCCTTGTCCTCTCCTCTCTTCTTACACATACACACTTACACTAACATGCACTACACTACCACACATGCCGGGAGACCGGTCGGGAGCTTACAGCTTATCCCGGCTGAGGCGGTGGCCCGCTGGTGGGAGATGTCTGGTTGAGGGGAAAACCCCGCTAGTCGACGGTAGGTCGGCGCCAGATCTCGCCATCCAGCTGGGAAAGATCACCACCACTTCCCAAGAGAAAAAAACACGCACTACAGTTACGGGACATACGACCTAAGTAGTTGACGCGCCCGGAAACTCGAATCAATCAATCAATCAATCAATCGAGCTGCAGCTCGTGCTGCTAACTTAATTTACGTTGCAAGCGCTCTCACCAGCAAGATGCTACTGCGGAGAGATTTTCTTGGCGCGGTTGTCACTCGTGCGGTCCCTAAGAAGCAAAAAGCAATGAGCTAGGGGCTAGGGTTTGATTGTGTTCAGTGAATTTTATTGATTGATTGATTCGTGTTTCTGGGCGCGTCAACTACGCAGGCATTAGTCCCGTAAGTGTAGTGCGTGTTTATTCTCGGGAGGTTGCGATTATCTTTTTCCCACTGGATGGCGATATGTGGCGCCGACCCACCGTCGACTAGCGGGGTTTTCCCCTCAACCAGGTATCTCCCACCAAAGGGACACCGCCCCAGCCGGGACAAGCTGTAAGCTCCCGACCGGTCTCCCGACATGTGTGGTAGTGTAGTACATGTTAGTGTAAGTGTGTGTGTGTAAGAGGAGAGGATAGGACAAGGAAGAGGAAGGAAGGTCGCGCGCGGTCCGTGGCCCGTTTGTTAGGGTACTGCTCGGGCATTCGCCTCTTGATCGGAGAAACCACGGACAACTACCGATCAGAGCAGCCGGCCGCTGGAATTCTCCTCCAGACAACGACTGAATTCGACCTAGCTGACGTGCGAGTGTCGCAAATCCTGCCTAGGAGCTCCCGGTCAGAGGGACTGCAGTGACATCAGGTTGATGCACTAAGCCATCTCTCCCGGTCTGTTCAGTGAAGGATTGTTATTGAGGCGTGGAGGCAATTCCCGTGATGATGATAATGATGATGAAAATTATGATTGGTGCCTTGAACCCGATGGTTCGTGGGCTTCCATGCAGGTGATAGAGTCTTGCGTTTTCGAAATGCAACTTTCATCCTGAATGTGAGTGATGGTGGAGTGAAATTGGGGAATAATTGGTGATAAATTGAATTATTGTGCTTGAGATGATGGATTCGATTTAAAACATGATGGGATGAGAAGTCAGCCTTTCCAAAAACAAAGCAAATTTTTGAGCAAATGATTTACATTCAGTTTTTGGGTGGACTACCCTCGAAGACAAACTTTAAGTGAGAGCGGTCGAATAGCGCATCACATGATTCATTATTCGCTGTTTCATTATTGCCTGACAATAAGTATCAGTTTTTTGAATCTTGGTCTCAAATCGTAAGTCAGGAACTGAAAAGCAAAGTGATAGTGGCAGCGAACAGAACTCATAACTTAAAGGAAAATTTTGGCGGTTTATTTGGGAACGCTATTTTGAAAGTTAAGGCTTTCTTTTCAACAAAACTTTCCTGACGGTAGGGAAACTTAAAGCTTCTTCGTGAAACAAATAGAGAATAAAAAATCAGAAACTACCAACATCCACTAAGAGTCTTACAGCAAGCCAGAACTCCTGTCCTTCTTTGTTCGAAAGTTTTCACAGGGTTTAAAAAAAATTGCTTTCTTCCACCCCCCTAGTACGTTGGCGGTGTATCCAATAAAAGTTGAAATAATTTTTTTCACAAAGGTTAGAATGTAATCCTAAAGCATACAGTCTATTTCATGTCCATCAATCATAGACACAAAGTGAATGAACATGTTCAACATGAACATTATCCTTA
Organism: Acheta domesticus; assembly: GCA_031308135.1. Taxonomy (NCBI): domain Eukaryota; kingdom Metazoa; phylum Arthropoda; class Insecta; order Orthoptera; family Gryllidae; genus Acheta; species Acheta domesticus. Next base: position 117,914,033 of record JAHLJT010002630.1, read on the forward strand.
GTTAGATTTAAACGCTTATCGTTACGTAGTTCGCATGAAACTAGATTATGGCGTATTACGATAAATCAACGTTTGTAGAAAAGAGATGGTATGGCAGTCGGATTGGAGAATTCCTTGCAAACACCACATCACTCAGCTACTTGTGTAATGTAATAAAACAATTTTTTACATGAAATAATTTTTTACAGTACATAATAAACTTTTGTACATTACATAATAAACTTTTTACACAATAAAACAATTATTTCACGTTTATTATGTACAGGAGTGTTACTAGTAAGTAAAATAAGACAAAAACAGTTATTACAAAAACATTATCAACTGATATGTTTTTTGGTATTAAATTGCATTCTTAGATATTATAATACGACATACAATTGCCTTGTTCTACAATTTATTTGCTTTATTCAGGAGTTTTTGAATAACGTAAAATTTACGACACACGCCTGCTGGTGTGAAAATTGTACGCGCGCCCGCTGAAAGGTTAAGCGTGTATTAGCCATAATTTATGAAATTTGTTTTAACCAGTTACTTTTTGGGTATTCTCTTGTCCTACACATACGTATTTGGCATTTTAGATCCGGATGAATCTGACTTTCGCCAGCTGCCGATGGTCCCAGTGTTTTTGTTTATCACTCACGCGTTGTGTAGGCGAGACACATGGCGCACTCCCAGGGCCCCTCCCAGCTCTCTTGGTCTGTCTGAACTTTTTCTCTCGTCACTCAGCTGCAGAAACAGATGGTTCAGTATTACAAAGCCACCACCGCTTTATGGTAGTTCTGCCCTCGAAACCTCTCAGAAATCTGGCTCCCTGTCCGAGAGCCACCTTAGGGGATTATCTCTCTCTCTCCCTCCTTCTCTCTCTGTCAGTATATATGTAGGTATATTTGTTCATTATATTATTTTTTTGCATTATATTCATTTTTGTTCCCAAATTATGTAAATTGTTTTTTTTTTAATTTCTGTGTTAATTTTTCTTTGTGAAAAAAATATATTGATTTCTGTAGTAAATAATAAAGAATTTCAGTGTTTCAGGAATGTTTATATGTTTCTGAGATGCAAATTTTTGCGTAGAAAGTATTTTTCAAACTAATTTTTGAGTGCTTATTGCCATCCAGTAATTATTACGATTCCAAGGAGACTCTATCTGAAAATTGTCTGAGAGCTTATTTTCGAAGTTTCGATGTTTCCTCCTGGACACCTGTGTGTGTGTGAGAGAAAGAGGGAGACAAAGAGGGAGAGAGAGAGGGAGAGAGAGGGGGAGAGAGGGAGGGAGAGAGGGAGAGAGAGGGAGAGAGTGGGAGAGAGAGGGAGAGAGAGGGAGAGAGACAGATGGAGAAAGAGAGAGGGAGAAAGAGAGGGAGAAAAAGAGGGAAAGAGAGAGGGAGAGAGAGGGAGAGGGAGAGAGAGGGAGAGGGAGAGAGAGGGAGAGGGAGAGAGAGGGAGAGGGAGGGATGTAGAGGGAGAAATACGGAGAGAGGGAGAGAGGGGGAGGGAGAGAGAATGAGAGGGGGAGGGAGAGAGAATGAGAGAGAGGGAGAGACAGGGGGAGAGAGGGAAGGAGAGAGAGGGAGAGAGAGGGGGAGAGAGGGGAGAGAGAGGGAGAGAGAGGGAGAGAGAGGGAGAGAGAGGGAGAGAGAGGGAGAGAGAGGGAGAGAGAGGGAGAGAGAGGGAGAGAGAGGGAGAGAGAGGGAGAGAGAGGGAGAGAGAGGGAGAGAGAGGGAGAGAGAGGGTGAGAGAGGGGAGAGAGGGGAGAGAGAAGGAGAGAGAGAGAAAATGTGTGTTGCATGTCGTGTTTTATCCTTAAACATTTGGGAATGAAATGAAGCACGCGTGCACGCGGTGTGGCTGCGCGCTGGGAGCGGCCGGCGGCGCTGCTCCCTTGTGCGGCCGCTCCCTGCGCGCAGTCATCGTCGCTTCGGCGCGTGACGCCAGCGCCCCCTCCCCCCCCCTCCACCACACACGGCGCCGGCGCAGTGGGCGCGCCACGCGCTTCCCACCAGGCTCCTCAAGCTGCATTAACCTCTTCAGCACCATTATTATACTGCGATTTTCGTAACTTTGCCCCTGACAGGAATCAGCTCTTCACGGTTTCATCCAGTCGGGAGCTTGAACGTCACCATAGTGACGTCACTGTCGTGAAATATAAGCTCCCGATTGGATGGCAGCGAAACAACTGGTTTCTGTCAGGGGCGAAGTTACGAAAATCGCAGTATCGGGAGAGGATTTTTATGCCCTAAAAATCTCGAAATATACTTTTAAAAATATGCATTTATGAACTAAAAATTCTGAAATATGCCCTTTAATACGGACTTATAATTAACAATATTTCATTTCTTCTGCAAACCTGTCTTGATAAAATTCTTGCAATGAAATGAAAATTTGCTTGGAATGCCCCCGACCGAGCTCCCAGCATGTGTGGTAGTGTAGTGCATGTTAGTGTAAGTGTGTTTTGTAAGTAAGGGATAGGACAAGGAAGAGGAAGGGAATATCGCGCGTGGTCCGTGGCCCGTTTGTTAGGGTGCTGCTCCGGCATTCGCCTGGTGTTGATCGGAGGAACCACGGAAAACTACCGATCAGAGCAGCCGGCCGCTAGAATTCTTCTCCTGACAGCGGCGGAATTCGGCCTAGGTCTCTAGCTAGTGTCGAAATTCCTGCCATTGTCGGGACATAAACCCTAGGATTTCACGGTTAGAGACAACGCAGAGACGTCGTTGACATTTCGCTCAGTGGCAACGTCGAGGTTCAACCGTTGCTCCTCCGAGCAGGATTGATTATTATTATTATAATACTGGCATTTCCCTACACATAAACATAGTGTATTTTATGAATAATTTGAGTTTGTAAGCTCACTTATAGTTTGCTTAAAGAGTCTTTGCACGTCATTCATGTGTCCCGGCAAAGTCACAGTCGCGGCAAAGAATGTGAGAGTCTGTGTAAGTAAGAGGAGAGGATAGGACAAGAAAACGGAAGGAAAGATCGCGCGCGGTCCGTGGCCCGTTTATTAGGATACTGCTCCGGCATTCACCTGGTGTAGGTCGGAGAAATCACGGACAACTATCGATCAGAGCAGCAGGCCGAGAATTCTCCTCCAGACAGCGGCTGAATTTGTCCCTTGCTATCTTATCTATCTTTGTCCTTTGTTATATATCTGTCGATAATCCTGCCACCGTCGGGACTATTTACACGTACGCGGAAACTTCAAACCATTGCATTGTTATTTTTATTACTGATATTGGCACGTATTATACATACATTTTTAAAATGTAAGCCAACTCTGTAACGTTTACATGCTACCAAATTCGCAAAGTTTTCTAAATAATTTTTACGTTTCTGGACAAAAAAATCAAGTTAAACTCGCTGTCAATGTTAAAATTGCAAATATTTAATTTTTTATCGTTAATTGTGTTCAAATACATTCAATGAGAGAGTATAGATGTTAGATATAGTTTCATTTCTGTCATGTTTATAGTATGTAGAATCAATTACTTACACTTCCTTCATGTTTTCGCCAACATTTCCAGCGTGACATCGGTAAATATGTGCAGGTGATAAGGAGAAGTATCAGAGGGGACAAGGAAGAAACAAGAAAACATCATTCTTCCTCGATTGTATCTCATTCCGAAAATCTATTCTAGCTTTGCCTTGTTGTTTCTTGTTATCCTTTCTTTTTTCTTTCTGTTTGTGTTTCTTTCTTCTTCTTGATCATCATCTTTATCATCATATTCTTCTTCTAAGACTTCGAGAATGTGTTTCCTGTCATTTTGTCGTTACTTTTGTAAGATTTGCACCTTCCACGCCTCATTCTCCAATGAAAGACCTATTTTTTGTTGGGATTGGAATTGGGGGTAGAATACACTTCTTCCACATGCGAATCAAGATGTATCATTACGACTATTCCACTCGTGAAATTAAACCAATAGTGTTTAACTAAACACACAAAAAGCCTCAATCAGGGCGGTGTATCTCAAAAAGTTTATCGCTTTTTCTATGCTATGTTTCTTACCGCTTCTCCCTACTGGCCAATCATACACTGAGACTCATCTATTTTAGGAGGCGGTTTACATCGATCGCTATGTCGATGTCCAATAAATTGCATATGCACTATAACATAACCTCTTATGATTTTAACGTAGCTTTCAGTTACTTTCAATATTTAGCGCAGTTTGGAAGTCTGTTGGAGGTAATTTCATTTGTGGAATAGTTCTATTAAATATCACTCGTGCTTTTTAAATTCTCAGATAAATCCCCTTCTCGCTTCGCGAATCGGGGATTTATCGACAATTTCCAAAGCACTCGTGGTATTACCTACGATAGTTTCCTATAGCGCGGGTTCTGTCAACACTGTTCCGAACTACCTCCATTTGCCTAAAAACGTCAGGCAAAAACTCTTGTTACAATTTACTCGCCATTGGTCACGTGATTGTGGTAACTAATAACGTTTTTCATTTCGCTTCCACCTCGTGTTTTGGGCCCACTGTTCGTCTCGCGCGGCCGGCTGCGCGGCCAGAGGCTCAACGCCGCTCCAGGGCTGCTCCAGGGCATTCGATCACGCGCCAATCTCGGTCATTTCAAAAGCGCTGCACCTCCATCAGCGGTGTACGTAGAAATGAAAGGAGATGGACCTAAAACTTAAAAAAACTCTATTGGAAGATCGGCAGAAAATCCTCTCTCTCTCTCTCTCTCTGTTTGCAAAAAAACTACTAGTGTACAACGCGATATTAAAACCAGTTTGGACTTACGGTTTACAACACTGGGGAAAAGCTAGTCATTCAAATATTGAAATTCTACAAACATTTCAATCAAAAGTTCTACGATACATAACTAATGCACCAACGATACATAACTAATGCAGGTATGTGTATCTAATAATACTTTACTCACTGATTTACAGATTCCAACTATCCATCAGACCATAACCGAATATAGCAAAAGATATGCAAAACGACTTGAAAACTATCCAAATTATCTAGCAGAGAACATACTGGACAACAGTGAAGATATCAGAAGATTAAAAAGACACCATCCGTAAGATCTGAGTCAAACATAAAATTGATCGTTCCCTTTTTAAGGGGAGCTTCTCACGACAGTAACCAATACAAACGGCGAAGCGGGGTTTATGAAAAGTCAATGGCTTCACAATAGTTCGTTAAATATTGTTTTGAGTTGTTGTGAAACAGGAGACGAGGCTGAAAAAGCAAAATTCTGTGAATGAGAAAAAAAAGTGTACCCAATGGTAATGCATCTTCGTTCTATTCAGGCCAATCAGAAAACAATTCAACGTCATTAAAACCTTTTCGTAATCGATGTGATATTGATTAATCAGAGCAGTCGCTGGTTTACGTTCAGCGATTGACCCCTGACGACCCCGTTACCTTTATTGAACCCCTTTGAAATTCCATTGGCCCCTTTGGAAACCTCTGGTTTTATAAAGTTAGACGGGGTTGAGGGTGGTTCCCCAGGGCCGGATCATTTGGAGGGGGCCAGCATAGATTTTTGTTAAATAATAAATATATTTGTAACATTGTATATTATTTTTGTGGCGTAAACACTATTATTTTTTAAAATAGTTTCATAGTTCTAACATAAATAAATATTTAAATCAATTTTGCAAGTAAATGAAGGTAACAATCTAAAACTGTAGGCCTTTTGGGGGAGCCATGGTCCCCTCAAGATCTACCACTGGTCTCCTCGGTGGAAGCTGATGCGAAATGTAGAATGTTTGAATTATAACAAAAAATATTTGTTACTTACATGTCCATCCCTTTGCCGTGGGACTGGGCAATATCAATGGGGTGGCGTAGGAGAGGCGGATTTCTCAATAAATTGCAAAATAATTTATTGAAATATTTGTAAATTTAAGAATCAATGCCTCTTGGTGTATTATTTAAACAGCACTCGTTTTAAACAGGCATGGATTCGACGTCCAGCGACCCAGTGACATATCCAGGAGGGGCATGGGGGCATGTTCCCCCGCGGAAGGCCTAGCGGTATTGTGTAGTACCATATACGTATGTATGTATTGTGACGTACTGGAGTGAATGACACAGACACTGCGTTTAAGATAACGATATTTACATTTATTTACAAGAAGTTAACAATTAAAGAAATTTTACAAATACTACTTAAACCCCGGCAATCTTTTTCTTCCCCTAAGCCGCGAAAACCCCGCGTCCGTCCCTAGACCTTACGGCCCAGTGCCATTGCTCGAAAGCAGGTACAACGCATGATGCGATGCAATCGGAAGTTAAGCCCTCGGTATACACATACGTACATGGCATGGCGCCAAAACCGGTCTCCGCCCCGGAAACCACGAGCTGGAGTGCACTGGAGATCCCACCGAGCCTCTCGGCTAACAACAAGCTCTACGAATCTATCTGAATCTCCGCGAGCGCAGAAAGCGCCCGCCTTATACACACCCCCATGTCCCTCACTCGGCGTCATGCTGTCGGCGTCCCGAGGTTCGATGTCTAACCAGTTCCAGGGGTCTTTCACAATCGTCCCAGACTCGCCACTAACTTTTCTCAACACTTTGCGTGGGATGTTTCCTGGAGCCGTCACATCCTGTCGGGCGCCCTTTTATTTTTAGCTCAGGTGCGCCCTTTCACTACAGCTTCCGGCTCAGGTATGCCGCTCGCTTGGAAGCGTTGCCACGACGCCACAGTATGTACTTGGCGCGACAGCCCGTGAACGGGCTCAGGCCTACTGGCGACGTCCCTGCCTCGCGGCCATGGGTTAAGGGGGTACGTGTGGTTAGCATGTAGGCATTCCCACGCCGTATTCCGGTCTTCTCAACCTGAGAAGTGAATTTTCTCATCGTCACACAGCAACATATACTGGGACATTGCAAGAAAAACGCACACTTTAAAGTTGCCTCCACCGGGAATCGAGCCCGGGGCCGCGTAGTGGAAAGCAAGCGCGCTGACCAAGAACTAACCGCGAGCTAATCTCTCTCGCTCTCTCTCTCTCTCGCTCGCTCTCTCTCTCGCTCGCTCTCTCTCTCGCTCTCTCTCTCGCTCTCTCGCTCTCTCTCTCGCTCTCTCGCTCTCTCTCTCGCTCTCTCTCTATCTCTGTGTGTGTATATATATATATATATATATATATATATATATATATTACAAAAATAATATACACTGTAATAACAAATATGTTCATTATTTAATAAAAATCCATGATGCCGCCCCCCCCAAATCGCAATTTTTTATAGGGCTTCTATAGGAAACGTTCTTTCAAGACCATCTTCAATCGAATTGAATGGTCTTGGTTCTTCTATAGGAAAATCCTCCGAAGCTCCTGCGACTGTCCCCCCATCTACCGGCGGCGCGCGGCGACGGAGGGCGCGCCGGAAGCGCTGCCAGTGGCCGGAAGAGGAAGTGGGCGCCGCCGCCGCCGCCGCCGGCGCGTTCGTGCGCGAGGCAGCCAGCAGACGTGGCCAGAATGCGTCTGAGATCCTCAGGCCGACCGACTTGGGTGACCCAGAGCATCAACTGACGGCACTGCAGTGCCTCTGACCGGGAGCTCCTAGGCTTCCGCTTCCGGCGATGGCAGGAATTTCGACACTACTTCCATTTTTCTATAGTTGGCCGATGGCTTTAGGTCATTGTTACACTTCCTACCTTGTAAAATGAATCTTTTTCATTCATTCGCGAACATCCTTCTCAATGGGGCTCGTGGCCTCAGAAATCTGCTGTTAAAAATATTCATTTTTTAAGGCAGGATGTGTAATAATGGCCTAATGTCGTCGGCCACGATAGAAAAATCGAAGTGCCGCTAGGATAGGTAGATCGAATTCAGTTGCTATCTGGAGGATAACTCTAGCGGCTCTGTTCGGTAGTTTTCCGTCGTTTCTCCGATCAACACCAGACGAATGCCGGAGGAGTACCCTAACAAACGAGCCACGGACCGCGCGCGATCTATCCTTCCTCTTCCTCGTCCTATCCTCACCCGTTACACACACACCCTTATAGTAAGATAAGACTTTAAGTAAGTAGTAACTACCACACATGCCGGGAGACCGGCCGGGAGCTTACAGCTTGTCCCGGCTGGGGCGGTGCCCCGCTGGTGGGAGATACCTGGTTGAGGGAAAATCCCGTTAGCCGACGGTACGTCGGCGCCCGATCTCTCCATCCAGCAGGGAAAAGATCATCGCCACCTCCCGCGATAACAACATGTATTGCACTTACGGGACTAATGACAGCTGTTGACGCACCCAAAGGAACACTACTCAAGCAATCGGTCGATCAATCTATGGGCCGAATTCAGGGAAGAAGAAAAAGAAGAAGGAGAGAAAAAAGAAGAAAAACTGTTTTTGAGAAAATATGGTTTACATAGTTCTTTTAAATTATTTGACTGAAAATTAGGTGAAAACTACCCACATTTTCAAACACTTGTATAGGACATTAAAGAACTAGTTTTGAACAACGGGTTTTATTACGAAAAATGTCTACCTTCAATCATGCAAATGTGGCAAAATATCGAAAAACTTAAATTTTCGGAAATCGAGATGATTTACTGAAAATAAGATAGTATCAGATAATTAATCAGAAAATACCTTACGCCCGATACTGACTTACGATTGTCCTGCCTGGTGGTTGTCCTGCCGCCCGAATAACTGTCAACAAAATTCAAGTCTTCCAAAACAGCATTTCCGGTATAGAAATTTGTACTCTCTTGTCGGCTCTTTTACGTAAAAAAATACAGATATTCACAAATAAAAAAAGGGTATTCCCTACAAGTCAAAACAGACGGTGTTGCCAGACACTACAATGAGCAAGATGTCATTGTCATACAAGCATAGTAGCATTAGCACGTAAGCATATACAACAGCTGGAAGTCATATTATCTAAAGAAGTCATCACACAATAAGTAATGAAAGATGGCGTTTATTTCAATCGGTTCGAATCTAGGTGCGACAAAAATATGAAATGAAATGGTCGTTGAATGAAAACAGTCATTGAACCTTTCCTCACATATATCACGAAAATTACATTTATTTCAAAATCTACCCAGAGTTGCAGCCCCAGTTTCTGCCTAGATATAGATCAACCAACACCACCTAGACACGTAAAGTATGTCTAGGGAGTGTTGGATCAACCCGCAGAACCTCTCATATCCAACCGACTCCCTTTTACATAATTTTACACAATCTGACGGGCATAAGATATGAAATTAACAATTCTTTCATCAATAATAAAAAAACATAGACTTCTTTTCTTTATAATCCGTATTGCTTAGTAATATTTAAACGAGTTTGCCTTGGTCACCCTTTTGCATAATCTTTGTTTGAAATTACTCGCTCACAACAAATCAAAAGCCTCATCGATGAGCATTATTTTATCAGCAATGTGGCAATAAACAAATTTAAAAATTCACGAACTGATATATCTAAACTTAAATCTGACAACACAAGAGAGAGTTATATATCCCTAGTCGTGGCTTTTACCAGACAAAAGTTCTCTTGGAATAATCCTTCCTCTTCTTCTTGTTCTTGGTTTTCTTATTATTATTATTTGAGAAAACAAAAATCGTCGAAAGTGAATAGCTGTGCTTGAAGGGGAAAGAAAAGAAAAAAAGAAAAAAACAACAAAAAACCAACTTCTTACCGAGAAGGTTGCAATGGGTTACTCAAGAATCAAGCACGCATAAATAAATAGCCATATATTTATCATAATATTTTTTATATGTTAGTACAGTACATATCAATGAACACACAGGGCGACATTGAAGGTCACGAGTTCGGCTGTCCACAAATGGAGTGGAATAGACATAGGGTACACTATGACATCACAAACAGAAATGATAAACATACAGCTGAAAAATTACGCAATTAATTAGGGATCGGGATATTGCGACATTTCTGAACTTGGAGTATCGATACTATTTTATTCGATACTAGTGTCAAGGGCGTAGGTAATGAACAATTTTAATATTGTATCGACACTGAAACGGCTGTTTCGGTATATATAGCGAAACAATAACTGTTGTGAAATACATTCATTGTTACAATCATTTTAAGTTAATATATAAAAATATACCTATTTGAAATAATAAATATAAATGAAATATATATGTGTAAATTGTAAATACATATAATAAAATACTTATTCGTAATTAATTATAAATACATATAATAAAATGTATTAAAACATTCTGAAAAATATTTGAACATTTAAAAAAATACATATTTCTTCCTACATTTTAAATCGTGTGATCGGTATCGCCGATATTTTAATTCCGTTAATTTCAAGGCATCGACACTTTGTGTTATTGGTAATCGTCTTCAACGCAAACTCTCGTACTAAATCTTGCAGAGCAACATTCAAAATGAGGGTGTCTCACACCCAACAGGAATGACGCACAGCGCATGACAGGATCAAAATGGAGAGGCAAGATCCAATGCTTTGCATCTTCCTCAGTGAATGGTAATCATTTTTGGATAGCAATATTACAAAATAACATTATCTATTAACTGTACATAAATTTTACTAGAATAAATATACAAAATATATCGAAAGAAAAGTATAATTAAATTGTTTTGTGTTACCAACTAATTCACTGAATCGTGATTCTTTTATTAATTTAAGGGAATGGATTTAATTAATTTGAAAAAATTGGAGTACCATAAAACTGAAATTGTAATTTCAAATAAAAATCTAAATACTTTTATTAAATTTGTATAATAAAGGTAATGAAAATATACCATTCAATGTATTTAAAAATGTGTTGTAACATTAATTAGTCCACATATTTCTACAGTATTGTTTTGTAGATTGCTTTAAAACTATTACATTCAATATTTTCATATTTTGTTCTTAAGTACCTTTCTCTACCATATTTTCACTTGGACTTTGGAAATGATGTGAACCGCATGGGTTTAAGAAACATGGATGTGATAACTAACATGACCACTAACGCGGGTAATCATAGATGTGTTGATAATTTTGTTAATAAAAGAGATACCTTAATTCTGTCAAAAATTGTGTTATTAAAATGTTTGAAAGCGTGCACTTTTGAGAATTTAAAAACGTAGGCTTTACTTGGCAACTTTTTTCCCACTAAATGGTAATTATTAAAATAAATAATAATGAAAGAACGGTAAACATTAAGATAATCATTAAAACTGCCCTTAAATGATAAGAAATACATTATATTTGAACCAAAAACTACAATTTTACTTAGTTGACTCAGGTGTGACTTTTTTCATCAAACTAAAATACAAACGATTCTCTGTAACATTCTGAAAATTCTGTTGGTTGACATGAAGAGTATCTTGGTATTGTAAGTAATAAACTACTTGTTTTCTAATACATTACAAGACTTCTGTTAGTTCAGACTTGCAGTTCATCCTCCTAATATGATTTCGTAGTTTTTCCAGCTACAATCTTCTGACGTAGCTCGGAAAACCGAGAATTTTTTTGTCGCAATATGCGGACATTTTCTTCAAATATACGGATTGTACAGCTATCATTATGTAAATCTCAATTCATATGCGTTATTTAGCTTAATTTTAGTTAACTTGCACGTAAAAGATATTATTGATATTTATATTAGACACACTGAAGGTACCAAAACACAATAGAGTAGAATAAGAAAATTTAATATTTAGAATATATTACGCGATGAAAATATTGAGAGATTTATTTAATCTCACGAATCACAAATGTGTTACAGTTAATAAATGTGAAAAAAATTTGCTGTGTATATTTGTTCTGCGGGTGTTATTGTCCAAATATGTTCAGTGTGATCGGAACATCCTTACATAATTCAGCAAGAGAACTAACCGTGGTCACTGAATCACGAAAGACTATTCTTGCAGGGCCAATGACATTAAAATCTCTATATCACAAGCTGAACACGAAGTATTTTTAAAAATTGCAGCTGACCTGAAACAAAACTGATCGTTGCAGAAACATGGTACATATTGATTACTGTTACAACCCATTTTTACAAGAAATTAACCATCAGTCGATTAATTTCATTATTACTAACATAACCCACGGTGTCCCATGCTGATACAAAATTTATATAGATATCACAATAATTTGTTTTCATTTAAAGACTGGAAATATAGGTTTACATAGTCGGAGAATCAATATTTGGCGCTAAGTATTTGAAATATTTACACCATGCAACATCATATGTTATGATTCATTACAATTAGTGCTGACTATAATAGTGAACAAGAAAAGCGTTAAAGAAATGATCTACAATACAGTCTTTCACTTGCTCAATATTTCGTTAAGTTCAGAATTGAAGTTTTCGGACATTATTTACCTTTGTGCGTTGTTTCTTGTGCACATTTACATTCAATTGTTTTTACTCGTACTTTAACCATCGCGAAAAAACTTATCACAAGCCGCCAGTATGGAGTTGTCAGGAAAGAGGGAATTTAATAAAGAATGATAGGTTGGAATCTAATGTTTTAGACAAAAATACTCTTCTATAAATAATTGGTCAATGTATGATTATTTTGTTTCGCAATTAGAAAACTAAGTTTCTAAGATTCAAGTCTAATGTTATTACAGATCCTTAGTGATCTGCCTGACACTTTTCAATATTTTTATTTAAAAACATTAATAACGGTTTTACTTTCAAAATACCGTAAAAAGGGATTTCATTGTCCCGTTTGCGGTTATGTTCCAAACGTGTGTTCAATAACTATTATTATATTAACTGTTATAATAATGACGAGGGTACACTTGCTTCACTAGTAGCGAGATCTTGTGAGATCGCCGATTCTCCTACAAGATTCAGAAGCAATCGGTTTGTAACGCGTCGTGCAGTCTTTTTATTATTTGGGACAGTGTAATTTCGCAGGGACTTGGTAACCCATTTTTACGGTAACCGTTCAATGATTTTTTTCTACCATCTCCGTTTGAAAAACTACTCGTTCGGTTTATCCAGGCACATTAAAGTTTTACAAGATTACGACTGTGAACTTACATTTCTTCACTTCATTCAACAAACATTCACATAAACCGATTTAAATTCAATGTACCTCTTTTATAAATGTATATTATTATTATATATTAGTTTTCATTCATGAACATTATTATTTCTACTAGTACGTGTAATTCATGGCTGGACACGCACCTTTCAAACAATACAATTCTTCTTCTTCACTTGGTGGTTACTTTAGAAACATTTTGAAAATATCCAAAAAAGTCTCTAGCAAATATGTATACAATTTGAGAGATTGTACATTCACATACAATTTTGATTTAACACATTGGGAGAAAACAATGGATTGAGAGCAAACAACGTGGGGTAGAAACGCGTTATGAATGCCGTACAGCCAAATTTACATTCTACTTAGTACGTTTACACCGTGTATTCAAAATATGATGTGTTTATAGGATAGGTAAAACATATACATGATTTGAAAGGTTGGGAGAAGATAGTTCTAACCGCCAGAGAGAAAATACTTCTTATAAAATCATAAAATGCTTTAGCTTCTGTGTAGACATTTTATGACTTTCTAAAAACATTCTTTAATTCCATGAACACATTTGTATAGCGTTTTGTCCGTAATGTTTATTTTACGAGATATTCTAAGATATTTATTTTTTATTAATGATATGATGGTTAGCACTATTTTCCTCAACCCTTTCATTTCTAAAGAACATTAAATATTAAGTATTTCTACAGCACTTGTTGATTCGCATTCGCGTAAAATACATACTTTTTACAGACTATTTTTCCTTAACTTTACACATTATACTATATTTGAAGGAACAACACATTTTATTATATACACAAAATTCAGAAACATCTCCCCCTCCCGAAAATATGGAAAGAGTAATTTTCTTAGAGTATTCCACATGTGAAATATGAATCAATTAGTTTAAATAATTTCTTGGATCAACGATTTAGGTGCGAATTATCCGGCTAGTTACTTTTTTCCTGCTGAGAATTTGCAAATTTAATTTTTTCGTTGGTGATGTAATATTACTGACCTTTATTGAACATTTTGATTAATACGATGATATTGGTATTACAATGACTTGTGATTTATTGATATCAAGTGGGATTTTTAGATTATGTATAGTTTTAACTTGTGGAATACTATTAGTCCAGTCATGCACACCACAGATAAATCGAGTTTCCAAATCATTCATAGTGTAACTTTTATAAGAGACGAAAAGTTACGGATAAAAGTTCTTCATACTAATCATCTGTGTATAGAAATTGGAGGCAGATAATATTTAATATCCCGGTAAAATCAATCCAATAAACAAAGAAATTGAAATTAATGGCAAATTTCCTAATTCGTGTGTGAAAGAAATCTCAGGCATTTAGATGTTCTATTAGCATCGTATACTAATCGGAAGAGCACAGTTGATAACAGGTGTTCCGAAATTGGGAATCTTTCAACATTGCTTTGGGCGTTAGGTTGAAAGTAGTGACGTAAAATTTAAAATACTTTTGTTAAATAACTTTGTATTTTCAATTTGACAGTTTCTCATTTCGATTACATGTGCAACCGTCAACTACTGGGAGAACCAATAAATAGCACCTGTGTGCCAATGGGTAACAAAGAAACAATGGTAGGCCCATTGTATAAACGCCTTTTGAAACGGCTTGTGTTTTTAATTGGTTGTTAACGAGCCTACGGATGCGTGGGTGAACTGCTTTAACTGTGCAAAAAGGGTATTTGCTTTTTCCGCGCTATTCAGTCGATTGATTTATTGGTGTTTCCGGGTGCTTCAACTGCTAAGATTATTAGTTACGTAAGTGTAGTGCATGTTTTATCCAGGGAGGTGACGGCGATCTTTTATGCTTTGATGTACCAACACGGTTCAAATACTAAAATTGCTGATTCGTCCATGAACTGTCAACCACCAAATTTTATTCCTAATATTACCATTTCATAAAATAATTTCAACACATATTCACGATAATTATGTTATCACTTTCTTGAGAATCTATTGATTAAACCAATCTATTGTTGTAAATATGTATATATTTTATAATACTTTGATCAAACATAACCTATACAACGCATTTATTGTAATAACAAACATCGATTAATAAATTCATACGGTATATTCTTTGGCATTGAATGTAATAATGAATTATTGTATTTATTTAGTGCATTAAGGTATGTTAAACTGTTCGAATCTTTGGAAACATGGATTTGAATTTTGCGATGACATTTCGGAACCATCGCTTTTGGATCTTCACCTTGTTGCTTACTCCATGACCTCTGAGTTCTTACCCCGTGGCAGCGACCCTGGGCGAGAGGGCGTGGGCGGGGTGCGGATACAATTGGCGGCGGGAAGCCTTCTCCGGCAGATGGCGTCAGACCGCCGTCACGTTGGCTGCTTCGTGTGACCTGCGGGCAGAAAGTGAGGGACTATAAGTGGGGGACCAAAATTGTGATTCTAGATTGCAGTAAGATCCGAATAAAATAGATGGGACTTGATCCTTAGAATTTTCCGGTTCGAAACCATCGCCAGCGTATTACTGCCCCTGACCGCATGCACCAAATCGCCCTACCAATTCTTAACCAGGCCTGTAGGGGGTAAAGGTTCTTCGAAAAGGCGGTGTATGGTACTTTGGAAAAGCTACAACACTGCCACTACATGAAAAGCTACACGGAACTACTCGGGAGTCAGCTTACCACTTCACTTGTTCCGACTGGATACTTGCGAGAGAAGTGCACCACTCCAAATAAACTGCTAAGTATTGAATCCCAACGTAAATAACAATATCGAGAAGATTTTTAGATAAAGTTTGGGACATCTGAAAATAAGTTAAGGAACAGCGAAATGAATAAATTAATATTACTGAGAAACAGTAATTAGTTTTCTCTTTATTTCCTAAACCTCGTTGAAGTCCTAAAGACGAATCTGATGAGACTTGCGATTGAGGTGTACGTTAAAAGCAATAAGCACTAATGGGTTAGCTGGGGTGAAATTGTCGCGATCTCCTAGTAAATAAGGATTGGTAAGTGATAAAATGGTCAATGATATTAGTAGTACTAAAAATCCGAATAAAGTTACAATCCTTCAGGCAAGAGGCCAGTTACGTACTTGGATAATTATTAGATATTACTGTTAATAAGAGACAAGATATCGTAGGTACCCAACTAATTTTAAAATTGCACAGGTGTGCATTACAATTGTCTGAGAAGTATAGCACTTGGGTTTATCGGCAAGGACCCCGAAAACCTCCTTGAACAGGGAACCCCCTTGAAGGGATTTTCCACAAAATTAGTCTAACAAATCCAAAAAATTGCACAATTCATTAAAATAATTTACAGAATGAAGAGTTGGCAATTTTTACTGCAAACATACGTGACTAATCTGATGAAAATACCAGAATCAATTTACCTAGTACATGTCTTTAAAATAATTATATCAGACCATTCCACTCGTGAAATTCAAACCAATAGTGTTGAACTATAAATACAAAATGCCCCAATCAGGGCGGTGTATCTCAAAAAGTTTATCGCTTTTTCTATCCGATTTTTCTTACCGCTTCTCCCTCCTGGCCAATCATAAACTGTGACTCATCTATCTTAGGAGGCGATATACATCGATCGCTATGTAGATGTCGAATAAACCGCCTGTCTTATAACGTAACCTCATTGATTTTAACATATTTTCAATATTTGGCACAGTTTGAAACTCTGATGATCATAATTTCATTCGTGGAGTGGTCGTATTAATTATCACACGTACTTTGGAAATTCTCAGATAAATCTTCGCTTCGCGATTCGGAGATTTATCGATAATTTCCAAAGCATTCGTAGTATTACCTACGATAATATTATCCGATAAAAGATCTTGCTACTGTGACTGTTCAATGTCCCAAGCACATTGAACACACAAGTTCTTTAACATCACAACATTTGAACTACCCGCCACAAGAACACGGCCTCAGTCATAATTATTCGGTGTAAGGGATCGACGCAGCCCTTTTCCGTCAACCAATCACGGCGAGGCAGACACGGAAAACACAGCTCGCACTACTATTCAACCCAGTTCCTTTCTATGGAGGACGCTGCAGCATACTCTACTACGAATGTTTACTACCGATTAACATTTTCTTTCGGAAGAGAAATTATTGAAGAGGTTCTTCTAAGAGGTATGTTTACATTGTATAGCGTGGAAATAAAATAAACTATTTTAACAGAATAAACGTGAGACGTGTATGCGGTTGTAAATAAGATTATACGAGTAATACGAAGCATTTCCAATTTCAACTTTTGTTTTTCATTTCTGTTTCTTCTACTAGGATTGGCATGTTCTACAACTTGTGGATGTGACGATTTGATTCGGCACGGATGTTTCTATCCCACGCTTTGCTTGAAGAAGCTGGAGGAGAAGTGGTTGAGAAGAAATTCAGTTAGACGCCCGGAACAAATCACAATCTTACTACGAAAAAGACGAGAACAACTGAACCGCCGCGCCGTCCACAGGCATTTGCCTCAGCACGAAGTAAGAGCAGTCTGAATTACAGTAAACCCTCGTTAGCACGAACTTGCTTACGACGAATTTTGCCGTAACACGAACAAAACTTTGGTCCCGGCAAGGGATTACGGTAATACGAACATTTATAATACTCGGATAACACGAATTTTTATAACACGAACTCCAATTATTTCGAACCCTCGGAAATCGTGTTAAAGAAGGTTTACTATATTTACAGTGGAAAAGTAGAAACACGATAGAAACTAAAGAAAACTTGGATCACGTCGAGTTGTAGACAGTACTGTGGTGTAGCGGTCGGCGAACTGTTTTTTCTAGGCGTCAAGGTCAGGTTGCGTTCAACGGCAGTAGAGGGGGAGAGCAGAGCCTCCACAAAATTAACGCATTCAAAGAATAAAACTATGCCGTAGCGATCTCTGACCGAAGGGTCGCGGGTTCGAGTCCCACCTCGGGCATGTGTTCGTCCTTTCACCCCCTATCATCATATCATGTCATCTTCACAGTTACCATAATGTTAAAACCAATAGTGGTCGCTAATGATCTAGAAGTTGATGCGACTTTAAATAACACACACACTCACAAAGAATAAAACTGTCTTGTATTCAAAGAAAGGAATTCTTCTGTTTTGTGCTACATTATAGGGCAGAAATGTAGCTTTGGATTGTATAAATACATACATGGTTGAATAAGTAGTGTTATCAAGCTGCAATGTGTGAAAGGAATTAACGACAGTTCTTGTTGAAGAAAAATTGAATGGGTAATATTTATATTTCAATGCATAAAAGTTTATTAAACTTCAGGTTTGAAGAAGTCGAACCCAATAAACCTATAATTTTCGTAATATTCGCAAATTAAGTATACTTTGAGTTTTGTGTATATGAAATTAAGGAACAAGGTTTTTCACTTACAAAAGTAGTTGTTTAATGTAATTTTTGTAAGAAAATGTTAGAGCGTTGAAAGGGAAGTTTGTTTGTTTGGATGTTATGCTTTTTTTTTCAGAAATGCATTTTGTTTACGATGTTTCTTTTATTTGTGTGACGAGTTATGTTGTATGTGCTATATGTGCGTAATCTGAAAGATTAATTATGTTCATATTCACAATAAGTTGGTATACCAGTATTTGTAGCACGAATCCTCGACATGAGAAATTCCAATTAGGACTAGTATATAAATGAAACGTAAATTTTCTTAGAATTTCACAACTCTTAATCCCGCAACTTTTCTTGAACGATGACCTTGCTTCCCCCTCTTTGGCACAATAAACAGTTGAATACGAAAGCTCGCAGCGGGCACTGATGACAACTTTCCAAACACATCTTCACTTGTGCAAAATAGAAACTGTTTTCTGTTGTAGACGAGAATTTAGGTCCGTGATTTTCTCCACAAAAATCTAAAGAAATGACCGAAGCGAGGTGAAGATCCATCACAGGATATACCGCGAAGTCCTGAGAAAGTTAGAACGCAAATTATTGAGAAAGTTGCGAAGGCACGACTGTTTCTCCAGCGATTAGCATTACTTCATAAAATCTAGTGGCCGATTTCGTAACTAATACCCCAGTCTACTCGAATTTCTTCAATCCATCGTTCAAGAAAAGTTGAGCGAGTAATACTTGTACTTACGTTAGTATTTGAAACACCCTCCCCAATCGGTGAGTACGAGATGGCCGAAAAGCGGATCAGTTCGCATCACCCTCCGGGTTGGGTGCAGTTTATTGTCCCGCAAGAGGAACGCAAGTGAAGTTGTACTACCGTTTCTGATGTAGTTAGAATGTACGAGAATGCCAAACGTGTGTGCAATAATTATGATTAGGTGAAGTTACTGAACATTCAGTGTGGAACTAAAAAAGGGTGGCATGTTATTGGTAAATATTTTGTTAAAAAAAACTACAATTTTCAAATGTGAATTAGGAACTCACTCCAGGGCTCACATTATGGATTACCACAAGATATCTGCAACCCCCATGGGATTTAAAATTTTTAAAATTTAATGATAAAGAATTTCTCATTTCCCCCCAATTTTTACACCATAAACGAAAACACCCTTTAAAGCTATAAAATCTCCCATTTGGCTATCGTAATATTGTCTATTGATGGCGGTATGTACTCAGAACACGAAATACATTAGTGCGTTTATCGATGACAGTAAGTTTTATATTTCTCGAGAGCGAAATGTTATCGTTTTTTAAATATTGCTAACAATCCTTTGTTGGTATTTTTATTCATCATTCTGCTAGAAAAAGTGATGGAAAAGTGGGGAAGGGTTTTGGAACTGAAAAAAACTCAGTTTAATATTCTCCCTCAGTACTAAAACTAGTTGTGATTGGAGGTTCGCCCTCAATTGTTTATTTTTTATAATTGAAGAGTGATCTAAGTGCCAAATTGATATAGATCAAAGTGCCAAAAGTTCAGATTTGCTCTTTTTCATCCCAAAGTAATGTAATTGCCAAGGCCAATGTAATGTAATTGCCACTGAAACTCAAAATCTTTCTATTTAGTTTCAATCTGCTACAAAACGCAGACTTTATGTATTTACCGTCTGTGAATCTCACAGTTTTTTCCTGTTGCCATCAATTTTTGTTTTCGGTAGTTTGGTGGTTCGCTAGTTTTTTGTCAGTTCAGTGCGTTTAGATGGAGGTTAGGAATAGTTTTTGCGAGCGAATTACATTGTTCTAATATCGTCACTATAAAGAATATTCTCAGAATTGACACAAATCATTTCGAAAACCATATAAAAATGTGGGTATACACAAAAGGCCTTAAATGGATGTAAACGGACGGGCCAAAAATACTGAATTTCAAAGAGCCCATGATGTTTGCTTTCATGACGCTTGTGAATTATACTCGCAATAGAGAAAATTTTAATAAAAAAATTATGCATTTAAATAACAATTCTCAAAAACGAAATTTTTGAAGGGTACTTTTCATGCATTCTAACAACATAAATACATCGATATTACGCACACGTTCCCGGGTTGGTGGACTTACAAGAACAATAAGGAGGAAAACGGCTCTAGCACAAGTTAGCCAACTTTAGTGAACTAAATGAGAATAATTTTTGTTGTGAATGAACAGAAAAAATTGTTTCAGAGCAACCCTAGATTGTCAGTGTTCAGATGTACTAGTTTAGCCATAATCTACATATGTCCCTCTTGTGATATTGCTTTCCATTACCAGGCTACTATATTGGAGCATATAAACTTAGTGTTTGTTTACACCGCCGGTACTACCTATATAGTTTATACTTTCTCGCCTTTACTCCATAAGAAAAGTATTGTAATCGCGCGCGGGAAAACGGCGAATATTCAACTAAAAATCTTATTGCCAGGCCCTGGTAACGAAAAAGTGGATACATTTTATTCCTGTATAAGTAAATCACTTCTTCTAACACATTATGTATTCAGATTACACGTTTTGTGGGTCTTTGATACCGAAAAACGGAGTGTCGGCAAAACGTCTTTCTGCCAACCTACCTGTCGGTCCGTCCCGTGGTCAATGCTACCGCCTAAAGCGTTCAACCGATTTTCTTCAAAAATTATATTCCCCGATAGATTTAAAGGAACTCAAATTCCTGCGTGTTTGAAACGGATATTTTAATTTTGGGGGATACTCTACAAGAAAGCGCATTTACATTTTCATAATTTTCTTAAAAAGGGATCCAAAAAATTTTTAAATCAAACTTTGGCCTCGGATAGAATGAAAAACCGCTTATGAGAATGCTGCAGGTTTCATATTCATTGAAATCCTGATTTTTCGAAAATTGCACGAGTTCAAAATGACTTTCGGCTTCTTCCTACGTCTACAGTATTGAAGTGAAGTACTGAAGTATTGAAGATGGGTTTTTTTCCTTAATTAAATGTGTTCTTCAAAGACAGATCTTGAAATTAGGTCTTGAACAACTTTTCAAACACATCAGTAGTTTTCCAATAATTTTGCGTGAAGTGTAGATGGTATTCAATAATTTTTTCTCTCAAAAACGGCTCCAATTTTTTCTTGATATTTTCCCCTCGTGTGTATATCATAAAATGCTATAAAAGTTGCTGGTCCCATCTTCGGCGTATTTTCTAACTTGCAAGAACGAAACAAAATTGCAAAACTAAAATATTCGATTTTTTTTAAAAATCTGTTGTAAAAATCCGATCTTTAATGAAATTCATGTACAAGTTTTGAAGAAAATGGTGGATTTGGTGCAATTGTTCTTTGGAGTTAATGCAAATTAAAAAAGAGAAACTCACAAAAAAAATTCTTAACATTTTCTTCACTTTTTCCACGGATAGAACAAGAAACGCTTACAAAAGTAATGCAGGTCTCATTTTCTTTTAACTCTCCCCACATTCGAAAAGTGCACATCTAGAAATAATGCGAGAACGTGTGTGCTGTCGGACCACCACTATACTGCTATTTTTCCATAGCTGTCTCTCAAGGCCCGTCTTCACGACGGAATACGACTCTGCATTTCGCGTCTTTCTCGGCCGTGCCTTTAGATGTCGCATGATCAAGCAGTGCTTGATGCGGTCGCGATCATGCGACATCTAGCGGCACGACCGAGAAAGACGCGAAATGCCGTGATATATTTCATTGTGAAGACGGGTCTTGAGAAGCAGCTATGGAAAAATCGCAGTATAGTTCGTTGCTTGTTCAGGGGAAATAAATGAAAACGGGAGTAGCGTAGCGTGACTCGCGTGTTTGGGGATGCTTAACAATAACGCGAACTGAAGATATCATGATTCTTAATGTTCTCTAGAATCTAGGTTATTGAAACAAATGTTAGAATACTTCTACAGATTTATGTCAGGAGACTTTTTGAAGGCAAATTATGCAATCGCTGAGCTTTAGTTTTCATGCGCAATTGACAATGATATAACTTGTGAATTTATATATTTCTAACCAAAATAAAATTTAATATATTTAAGAAAGAATTCAACCTCTTGGATATTAATTAAGAATTAGTGTACAAGTACTATTTCTTCTGTTTGTGCCCAAGACGAAGCACATAATCACGAGTGAGAAAGAAAAAAATATTTCTCAGACACCCTCAACTGTGCTGCGCTCTCGTGCACAAACGAGCAACTTGATCATAAGCCTTTTCTCAGCCGTATGCTAGCTTATAGGGACTCGGGAATCAAGGGGGCAGGAGTGAAGAGGAGAGGGGGAACCTCGCCGTCTGCGCATGCGTCATAGTTCGTCGCAATCTCGCGGCAGATGCTATCTAGACTAGATATTTTATCATCCAAGCAATCAAAGGTTAGCTTGTAACAAGGAGCCGAATTCAATCATAGGAAATCAATTTAAAATTAAAACAAAACATGCTTCGCTCAATGTATTTCACTCACTGGGAAAATTTTCAATACAATATTTAGGGTTCTTTGATGAATATTTTACGTGGCGATGCTGAGCATCTTAGCGTTTCCTGACACTACGTCACCGGAAAACGGAACTCGATGGTTACTTACCCCGTGCATCGCGGACCTACGGCGGGGACGGGCGATGTTTTGGAGGCGGTTGGGGCGGCCGGCCCTTTGGCAGAGGCGCTGGGGGCGGCGACGGCCGCGCCTCGGGGCGCGACCGGGACAGAGGGCCCTTTAGGGCTGGCCTTGCAGGCGGCCTGCTGCCTGAGAGCGGACATGGTGACTGTCACAGAGACAGGTCGCACTTTAGGGCTGGCGGCGGCAGAGACGGTCGACCCGTCAGGGTCGGCGGTGGAAGTGGTGGCGGCCAGTCCCTTGGGGGCGGGCGCGATGACGGCGGGAGAGACAGTCGGCCCTTTGGGACTGGCGATGGCGACGGGCAGTCCTTTAGGTTTGGCGATGGTGGAGACGGCCGCCGGTAAAGGAGGCATCAACTCGGGGGTGGCGATGGAGGCAGCGGGCGGCCAGCGGGTGGCGGCGGTGCTGGCAACGATGGCGTCAGCTGACCCCTTGCGGGTGGGGAAGACGGCGGCGGTCGAGGCAGAGGCGGCAGAACCTTCAAGGAAAAAAATTGATGAGTGATACTTTTTGATTCTGATCAGGCTCAGATGCATTTATCTTTAGGGACCCCTAGATTTGTCTTGAATAGATATCTGCATTTGTCTTTGGGGTTTAACGGCATTTGTCTTTGGGGGTTAACGGCATTTGTCTTTGGGGGTTATCGGCATTTGTCTTTGGGGGTTATCGGCATTTGTCTTTGGGGGTTATCGGCATTTGTCTTTGGGGGTTATCGGCATTTGTCTTTGGGGGTTATCGGCATTTGTCTTTGGGGGTTATCGGCATTTGTCTTTGGGGGTTATCGGCATTTGTCTTTGGGGGTTATCGGCATTTGTCTTTGGGGGTTATCGGCATTTGTCTTTGGGGGTTATCGGCATTTGTCTTTGGGGGTTATCGGCATTTGTCTTTGGGGGTTATCGGCATTTGTCTTTGGGGGTTATCGGCATTTGTCTTTGGGGGTTATCGGCATTTGTCTTTGGGGGTTATCGGCATTTGTCTTTGGGGGTTATCGGCATTTGTCTTTGGGGGTTATCGGCATTTGTCTTTGGGGGTTATCGGCATTTGTCTTTGGGTATACCTGCCTTTGTCTTTGGGTATACCTGCCTTTGTCTTTGGGTATACCTGCCTTTGTCTTTGGGTATACCTGCCTTTGTCTTCGGGGGCTCTCTGCGTGCACCTACCCGTGGCGCAGGGTGCGAGGAGGAGGTCTCGGGCGGCGGCGTCGGGGGCGGCAGCTCGCAGCTTCTGGCCGGGCGCAGCGCGTGGAAGAGGTCGAGCGTGGCGGGGCCCAGGCGGCTGCGGTTGCCCCTCACTTCCTCCTCCTCCTCCTCGCCCTCCTCTTCCTCCTCCGACCGCAGCTGCGCGCGCAAACACACGCAACACAGGTGAAAGGAAAATCATGAAATATTCTCTTATACTTGGATCAAATGGTCAAATGCTGGAGCGCGTATTACTCGCGCAACTTTTCTTGAATGATGCATTGAAGAAATGCGGGTGGAGTGGGGATATTCGTTACGAAATCGGCCACTAGATTTTTTGAAGCAATGCCAATCTGTGGAGAATCAGTCACGCCTTCGCAACTTTCTCAATAATTTGCGTTCTAACTTTCTCAGGAGTTCGAGGTACCTCCTATGATGAATCTTCACCTGGTTTGGTAATTTCTTTAGACTTTTTGGAGAAAATCACGGACAGAAGTTCTCGTCTTCAACAGAAAATAGTTTCCATTTTGCGCCAGTAAAGATGTTTTTGGAATGTTGTCAGCAGTGCTCGCTGTGAGCTTTTGACTTCAACCATTTATTGTGCCAGATTGGGGGGGGGGCAGGGTCATTGATCTAGAAAAGTTGCGCGAGTAACAGAGGATCGAAAATGAACACATTTTGCCTATGAACGTGGAGTGGGGAATTTCATAAAGAAAAATTAAGCGGGAAATAAAAAAAGCACCCAATTTACACAATTCGACTCCTTTGTAATTTCTCCCTTAATTTTTCTGTCTGAGCAAATATATTCATTTCTTTTGTAAATAATAAACAATTTACAAGTTTCTGGAGTGATTCTATGTTTCCATAATGCAAATTTTTGCCTAGAAATCAATTCTTTTCAAACCAACTTTTGAGTGCTTATTGCGGCTGAACGATTCGAAATATCAACGTATTTTATTAAACAAAATATGCTTAGAATTGCCTTTAGAGCTTATTTTGGAAGTTTCGCCGTTTCCTCCCCGGACACACCCTGTGCGTGCACGAGGCGAGAAACCAACCCTGGCGGAGGCGACGTGTCCGAGCGAGGCGAGCAGCACGGCCTCCCTGGCGCGCAGCAGCCCCGCGCTGCCGCCGGCGGGGGCGCAGGCGGGGGAGGCGCTGCAGGCGGCGGGCGCGGGCGGCGGGGGCGACGGCGAGGGCGAGGGCGACGCGTCGAGGCGCGTGGGGCTGGTGGGCGCCGACTCGGGCCACGCGCGACCGCCCGCCGGCCACACGCCGCCGCCGCTGCGACCTGCGCACACAGGTTTATTATATGATAATATATTTATTATGTCCTGCTAATGAGCTTTCGCTCGGTGGTAGGATTTATACAGATCATATAAAGACATACAAATACAACTTAAAAATACATATTAAAGGGAAACTACAACTAAGTAAGTGAGAAATAAAACACACATAAATATTTGCCATCACACGCAGTTCCCTAGACGATTCCGGAAGGAACGCACACTAGGGAGAAAAGTCGCTAGTGCTGCAGCAGGTAGACTGTTCCAGTCAGTTATAGGGGTCAGTATTAGGGTGCGGATTTCTATGATTTTGCATATTTTTGTCTCTTGGTTCAGGACATAGCTAAGTGAAATTTCTCGACGTTTGTTTACAATATGATGCTATGTAGATTAATATGTTACAGCATATTTGTGCATATTTGGTTGGTTTTTCCTGTTCGAGCATATTCGTGTAATTATAGGCGCATGTTTTGCATATTTCGTTAAAAAATAGACTAACCTATCAAACGTTTCATCTTTTCGAAGAATCTTATATAATTGTGGGCGTTCATTGATTCGAAAGAGCCAGTCACAGTTTGCGTTTTTGTTTTCTGTACACGATAAAATACTCGGGGAAAATGTGGGATATTTCTTGACAACATATTTTTTAAACCAGTCAGAAGAATTTCAACAAGACATACAATGTACTTCAATAATATGAATATTTACTTCGATTGTTCCTCTCGCGAAGGTAGGGTAAATTATATTACGTTTGCATAAAAAATATATCTTTTCATTCGAAGCAAATATTCATTTCATTCCAAGAATTGTATCAAGACAGGTTGCAGAAGAAATGAAATATTGTTAATTTTAAATGCATATTAAAGAGCATATTTCAGAATTTTTAGGTCATAAATGCTTATTTTTACGAGCATATTTCAAGATTTTTTAGGGCATAAAAATCCGCTCCCTATTTATTGTTTCACTAAAATCTAGGAGGGTCATTGAAGGGCTTCAATGATCGGTTGGATTCGCCCGTACTGTACAGCTGCGACGGGGAGAGTAGCTCAGTGCGTCAACCTCATGACACTGCAGTCCCTCTGACGGGAGGTCCTAGGACTCCACTCCCCACGGCGCGCCGTGGCGCCGCGGCGGCAGGATTTTCCACACTAGCCACAGAGCTAGGTCGAATTCAGTCGCTGTCTGGAATTCTAGTGGCCAGCTGCTCTGATCTGTAGTTTTCCATGGTTTCTCCGATCAACAGCAGACGAATGCCGGAGCAGTACCCTAACAAACGGGCCACAGACCGCGCGCGATCTTTCCTTCCTCTTCCTTGTCCTGTCCTCACTCCTTACACACACACACACACACACACACACTTACACTAACATGCACTACACTACCACACATTTCGGGAGACTGGTCGGGAGCTTACAGCTTGTCTCGGCTGAGGCGGGACCATAATTTAATACGATGTCTGTCTTACTTTTTCGCATTGCAGTTACCTCTCTTCATCTGTCTCTTGTTTCTCCATCAATTTCTCTTTTCCATCCCCCCTCTCACTCTCTCGCTCTCTCCGTTTTTCTCCCTTCCTCCCTCCCCTTTTCTCCCTGACTTTCCGTATCTCCCTCCCGTCTCTCTCGCTCCCTAACTCACTCTCTCGCTCCCTCACTCACTCTCTCGCTCCCTCACTCACTCTCTCGCTCCCTCACTCACTCTCTCGCTCCCTCACTCACTCTCTCGCTCCCTCACTCACTCTCTCGCTCTCACTCACTCTCTCGCTCCCTCCCTCTCTCTCGCTCCCTCCCCCTCCCTCTCTCTCGCTCCCTCCCCCTCCCTCTCTCTCGCTCCCTCCCCCTCCCTCTCTCTCGCTCCCTCCCCCTCCCTCTCTCTCGCTCCCTCCCCCTCCCTCTCTCTCGCTCCCTCCCCCTCCCTCTCTTTCACTCCCTCCCCCTCCCTCTCTCTCGCTCCCTCCCCCTCCCCCTCTCTCGCTCCCTCCCCCTCTCTCCCTCGCTCCCTCCCCCTCCCTCTCTCCCTCGCTTCCTCCCCTCCCTCTCTCTCTCGCTCCCTCCCCCTCCCTCTCTCTCTCGCTCCCTCCCCCTCCCTCTCTCTCGCTCCCTCCCCCTCTTTCTCTCGCTCCCTCCCCCTCTTTCTCTCGCTCCCTCCCATTCTCTGTCGCTCCTGCCCCACTCTCTCTCCCTCCTCTCTCTCTCTCACACACACAATCAAACAGAAACTTCCCTGCAGCAATTAGCAGGTCGGAGTACCAATAGTGGTGAAGTTGGAACAACTAGGGAACGAGGCTGCTCTCTGCAGGAGCGCTTCGGAGGAGCCTCCTCCGGTCGATAGTTCCGTGATTTCCTGCCATTAATTGAGGGCGGGCGGCTGCACAGGAGGTGCCTCGACCACGGCACTCGCCATCTATTCTCTTGTTTCCACTCAACTCTTCAGCTAGCACTCTCCAACGTGTGACGCGACGGCGATGACAAAACATTCATGTTATCTTATAGTGCAGGCGGTGAATCATTTTGCCTTCAGAAGGAGAGGTAGAAGATTTTAATTTTTAAAATTTTGTTTATACTGCAGTTAGTAAAAAAATCTTAAGTTTGTCACCTCGAAATACTTCGGGAAACGTTGTGGTAGCCAAGAAACCAAAACATTTTCGGACGGTTTTTTCGCAATAAATTTTAATGATTAATCTAAGGCAAATATAGTTATGTAAAATTTTAAAGGTCATAAAATTCTTACAAATCTGCTTAATAAATTATTTCCCTGAAGCAAACATAGCTACGAGATATTAAAATTTCACCAAATTTTCCTTTTTATTCTGAAGTTGCCCAAAATTACTATTGATCTAATGTAATATTTTTGAATTATTAAGATCATTATAAATAAGAAGCGATGAAATACTAATGTTTTTAAAACTTACTGAGGTTAAACTCGCGTTCGAAAGTTCATGTAAGAACGACACTAGGCCTAGATGTTCAGGCAACTAACATGATTTACAAAATCACTGTTTCTACTGAAAAACTTTACTCAAAACATTTCAGTAGAAAAATTGACGAGATCCGGTGCCGAAACTACACGTCAGCTTGCGAGGGTTTCCCCAACCAGGTATTTCCCACCAACGGGGGGGGGGGCGCACCACCCCAGCCAAGACACGCTCTAAGCTCCCGACGCATGTGGTAGTGGAGTGCATGTAAGTGTGTGTAAGGGGTAAGAGGTACATCAAGGAAGAGGAATGAAAGATCGCGCGCGATCTGTGGCCCGTTTGTTAGGGTACAGCACCGGCATTAGCCTGGTGTTGATTGGAGAAACCACGGAAAACTTTGGAGCAAATCAGCTGAACGGCTTGGCCGCTAGCGTTGTTCACGGACGGACAGACAGACAGACAGACAGACAGACAGGACGGGCGGACGTTTTGCCGTCATTCGATTTTTCGGTATCAAAGACCCACAAAACAGGGATTCTGGCTACATCACGTTTAAGGATTTTTTTCTTAATTTATCAACTGTATTTTTCCACTTTTTTCGTTATAAGGGCTTTGTAATAAAGAGTTTTTCTACTAAAAAATTAGCGGTTTTTTCCCCGCAGCATTACATAACCTTCTCCCTACTGCGTAAGTGGAAGCAAGAAAGTAAAAAATGTAATTGAGTGTTAATACTAAGAGGAGACTTCAGTATATCGCACATTCGGATTTCGCATTTCCGTTATGTAATGTAATGAAAATCAATGAACTACCCATGTCGTGTTTACCTAGCTTGACCCTGACTCGGCACCAACACTCCTCTCACCACGGACGCCCGGAAACCACTCGGGCAGGGAGTTGGCGGAAGGAAATTGACGAAATGCTTTCCGGCACACTGCTCTTGCACCCAGTTCATGAAGCACTTACCGCAAGGCCCAGTAAATCTTTATTTCTTTCAGTATTTCACGCAGACGTTTTTAACAGAGGCATAAAATGTAAGGGAGGTAATGATTTAGATATTAATGTACTTTAACAACAACACGTCAAACAGGCAGGTGCGGATTTTGGGGGGGAAATGAGGGAAATTTTTTCCGTAAGTGTTAATTTTAAATTGTCACGAAACTTTTAAGCAAATATTTTTTCGGATAATCATTAAAACGAATAAAATCGTGTCGCAGCATCTTTTAAGTGTAGCCTGCGACATTTTACATCTGTAATATGACACATTTGACCAAAACATTTTTAATTTTCCCTCCCAAAATTTGTCTCTGGATTCGCCCATGAAACAGGTTAGACAATGGTTTATAAAAGTTAATTACAATAATGAAAAAGAAGTAAGCACGAATTTTATTAATGTTGTGTGAATGGAATCGCAATAAGATAAAGG
This sequence comes from Acheta domesticus, assembly GCA_031308135.1. NCBI lineage: Eukaryota > Metazoa > Arthropoda > Insecta > Orthoptera > Gryllidae > Acheta > Acheta domesticus. The sequence goes on from JAHLJT010002630.1 coordinate 117,943,749, forward strand.
TGTAAAAACTATATATAAACATATTTGTTTATTTTGTATTGCATGTGGCTTTATGTTGTGGGGTACTACTCCCAAACTTGGCGACTGTGGGAAAAACTCTGTTCATTGTGCATTGCGAAAGATTTTTTTATCTAATTTTGAATCATGTTACTACGTTCATTTGTTGTTCTGTAATGTAATTTTCCTTATTTATCCTGTGGCACAAATCAGCTGTTTCGCTGCCAACCAATCGGGAGCTGAAATGTCGCTACAGTGACGTCACTATGGTGACGTTCAAGCTCCCGATTGAATGAAACCATCAACAGCTGATTTGTGTCACACGCAGAAGAAGGAAAATCGCAATGTAGGTGGGTTCACTTGCCGCCGACATGCCGTCTTGCCATCTAGAACGAGCAATTTACTTATCTAAAGTACGGAAAGAAATGTACGTTTTTTCGTAATTGACGCGTAACTGACGCAGTTAACAATAAATTAACTAATTATTTGTTGCCTGTGGGGTACGTTCATCGTTTTTAATCAAGATTTCGGATGATTTTTAACGTAAATTTTAATAAAGAATTAACGGCTTGGTCAAGTGATCCATCGAAAACTATTTACGTAATTAGCGACGTTAGGAATTAAATGTTGAAAAAACCTATTAATCTATATTTTTTATAAAAAAAATACTAATTATTTTGAAAATACGTATAAAAATGTTTTAGGTATTTGAAAATTGAGAAGTGTCTTCCACCTATTAGAAAGCAAATAAACAAGAAAAAACCGAAAAGTATGAGAGTAAAAGGAGGTATAACAGAATTTACGTAAAGGTATTAAAAAATTGCATTGAATCTGAAGCGGTTATCGGTCTGGCCTCTGCGGTCATATTTTCTGAAAGGAGGAAACTAACATATTTGAGAAAGCAAAAATAAATTTTACGCAAAGAAAAATCATGAGACTAAGTCGTAATCTTGGATTCTTTAAAATTTGTAGACATTATCGTAAAAGAAGCCACGTTTTGAAATAAGAGGGAATTATCCGTCTGGGAAAGGGGTTTGACGTAAAATGTACCTACCAAGGAACGCCTGGATGTGACAAAAACTTGCGTGGTAAATGTACATTGGAAATGTCAATTACGAAACCTCTTGTTGCTTTTTATGTTTTGAATAAAGAAAAAGAAAATACCTATTGGAGAAAGACCTGATAGTACAGTACTTATTTTCTGATTAATTATTCCGCATCTACATTTAATTACCGATATTTAATGTAAATGAAATTGCACAATAAAATGAAAGACTTATTACAACAACTACTTCGCTTGCGACCTTATGTAGCGTAAGTATTTGGCTATAAGCATTCGCAGGGTTTCTTTTTCGTTCTCACTGCTATAAAGTTATCAGTCCTGTGACCTTGTGAATGAGATAAGGACTGAAGGCCTCATTAGAAAAGTCATACCGTCTCTTCCCGCCATCTAGGAACGATGTTGAGAACCAAGTTGCCTGTGATGCCGGAGGCGCACGAGAGAGCGCCAGTGTTCAAAACCGACACGAAGCGTAATTCGCCTATTCTCGTTACGTTCATATTTTGCGCTTGTATTTCACATTCTCTAAAAACTATTCGATTTTTTGTTCGAATGATACAGAATAAAAGCCCATAAGAGTATTATAATGTATATAAAATGCAAAGCATAAAAATACTCAAAATGCAACCGAGAGATGCCACTCCTCAAATCATCCCGTAAACGAATTCATTGCGTCGAGATAAGAATAAGATTTTATACGAAGCGCGTGAAATCATCAGTTTCTCCGAGATTGATTTTTTCAATATCGACGCAAGAGATTAAAAACTTTCTTGAAATACAACTTGCGAAAATAATGCTCATTCCACTAAAGAAATACACTAGCACTTTTCTGAAACAGCATAATGATAATTAGGGGTCTGATTTCAATGATTTTGCTTATTTTTGTCAGTTGCTTCAGGGCACAGCTAAGTGAAATTTCTTGATATTTGAGTAGAATTGGATGCAATGTATGTTATTGCATATTTGCCAGATATTTCCTGTTGGTGAATATTCGCGTAAATATAAGAGCATATTTTGCATGTTGTGTTAAAATAGGGAAAACATTTCATGTTTTCGTGGTTGTGAGCGTTCATTGATTGGAAAAACTTGTCTAGATTTACCTTTTTCTTTTCTGTAGATGATAAGACTTGTGCAAATGGAGGATATTTCTTTGTATATTTTTTAAACCAGGCAGAAAAAGTGAAAGAAGACCTACCATGTACTTTACTAAGGTGCATATTTAATCCAATTACTTCTACCGAGAAGTGAACTAGATAATATTATGTTTGCACAAAAATATATTTTTTGCATTCCAAGCCTGCTTGTCCTGAATTTTATCAAGAAAGGATTATACAGGTCTTGAAATATTGTTAATTTTAATTGCACATTAAAGCGCATATTTCAGAATTTTTAGGTCATAAATGTATATTTTAAAAGCGTTTTTCAAGATTTTTAGGATATAAAAATCCGATTATAGTAAACAAAAGGTAGTTTTAATGAAGTGAGCCGCCACAGATGTCTATTTTTATTTCCTGTTGGACATCTACGAAGGGAAATTGAATTGGGGGAAGTCAGTCACTAGTTTAAAATTTACATAGTTTATTGAAATATATTTTTTGTATACATGTTGTTAGGGTACATTAAAATCAGTTCGGTGGTGGGGGTGCCACCAGTTCTGTGACGAAAAGGATAAAGGGAGAGTGTTCATGAAAAATGAATGCTCCCTCAACACTTAGGAGAAGTACAAGGAATGAGGAATGAAATAATGTCTAAAAAAACGTTTAAAAAATCGACATGATTTTTGTGATACTTATTACATTATAAATGTGAAGTAAAGATGAACGTTACAATTGAAATGGAATGTTATTCACAGAGAATGCGAAAGTGTTGTAGTTTGGTTTAATCCAAAGCTAAGTATTGCGAACATATTTCAAAATATACTGTAACAATAAAACACATTTTAAGGAATGGAAACAGCACAGTCTGGGCAGATTGTGGTTGCATGTTGCAAACATATATAACGAGTACATTTTGCACATCTGTATCGGGTGAATCTGCTTTTGGCGCGTCCGCACTTGTAACATCTTTGGCGCTTCGGAGGGTTCGCAGAAGGCTCTGGAGCTGTAGCAGCAGGCGGTGCTTCGACCTGGGCCGGGAAGATTTCGTTTATCTGATGCCTCAGTTCTCTTGGCAATGACTTGCACTGGGCCCTCTCCTTCAACGCTTCGTCTCCGAGTTCTCTGGCCAAGTTTTTCAGGAATCGGCTGCGAACAATTGGCGGTCCGTTGCCTTGGTTACCGCGGAAAACAATATGAGCGTTTATCCCCGCCAGGTTCAGCATGCAGTAGAACAGGACCATAGGCCATCTGTTGGACCTCCGCGCCACGTTGTTCGAGTTGCACATGTGGTCCACCTTGTCCACGGCAGATTTCGTGGCATTGTAAAACTGCAAGATGTCCGGCTTCGTTTGGTCTTCCGGCGTGTCCTCCAGTTCGTGTTGAAGGGTGGAGATGAGCAGCACGTTCCTGTTCTTGCGTGGCACGTAGGACAGTAGCAAACAGGAGTCCTTGTAGGCAAACTTGCTTGAAAACTGTGGTCTGCCTCTGACGTTGACGAAGCTTGAAGGAATTTCGAGTTTGTTCTTTTTTATCGATCCCACTAGCGTGAGTTTGTTCTGCAATAGCTCTTCTGCCAGACGCAAACTTGTGAACCAACTGTCCGTTGTTACGTTGCGCCCTGAGCCCAAAATTTCTGAACAAAGTCTCTTTACCACATCTGGCGGCCGGTTGCTGACTCGAAACGGTCCCTCGGGTTGCTTTCCGACGTACACCTCCATGTTGTGAGTATAATATGTCTTTGCATCCGCGAGTAGAAACACCTTTATTCCGTAAGTATTTGACTTGCTGGGAATAAATTGCCGAAATTGACATCTGCCACGAAAAAGCTCGAGTTTTGCATCGATGGTGCAAAATTCCCCAATACAATAAGACTGTTGGCAATTCTTAACAAATGAATTGAAAATTTCTCTAATAGGCGCTAAATTATCTACTTCTTTTCTTTGTCCTCTTGTCTCTTTGTGATCGAATCTCAAACAATACAACAAGAACTTAAATCTTCTTTCCGGCATTATAAGTCGACATAGTTCTGTCCCCATTTTGTCCAATGCAAAAATGTCCCTGGTATTTGTGTGATTATCCTTTTTTGCGGCACATATATAAAGAACAGCAAACAAAGCCTTCATTTCCGTTACATTGGTGAGTTTTGCATCTCTCTCACGACTGTACTTGGCTTGAACAGTTTTTATTTTCTCATTCGTACATTCAACAATTAGCGAAATCATGTCACTATCAATAAAGCATTCCCAGCATTCTTTAACTGTTTTGCAAGTTTTTGCGTTTCCCTTGGCGCCGGGTAAATGAGTGACGAGAGTGTGTCTTTGCGCCTTCTTGCTTTCAGGTGGCTTGTCACTTCGCCATTTCGTGACCCCGTCCCGGCCCATGCGAACCGTACCTGTTAGCTGCTCAAGGAGTTCCTCCTCCGAATCAGTCTCGTCGTTCTCTTGTTCTGTGTCGGTGTCCTCTTTCTGGACTTCCACGGCATCGTGTTCATCTTCGCTCAGCTCATCAATATCATCCTCATGTTCTTCCACCATTTCGCGTAACAGCTGCCGATCGTACTCATCGTCGATGTAAAATATGGCCCTTTTGTCCATAGCTGCAAATAACGTTTCGTGAAAACAATTACATGACGCGAGGAACAACACATGTCACATTTTCATCGTTCTGAGATAGTACTTGAAGACCTTGCGGTAATAACATGCCACGCCACATTTCTGATGAAATTGAGATATTAATGTGTTTCGATGCCCAATAGATGTATCTAGATGTTGGGTTTTTGTTTTAAAGATTCGCCACCAGATGGCAGTGTAATTCATAAATTAATGTTCCTTATTCTAATGTGTTCGTAGGATGCAAAGTTTAAACCTTTACTGCACTTTTTATCACAACTTACGTACTGTAGCGTAGCATGTCATTGCCCTGAGGTCTTCATTTGCATTTTAAAATCTGTGATAGTATTTTATACATAAGCATACTCGTATCGAATTTCGTGAACCATTTGAATTACGTACTAGTTCGAATATATGTATGCTTTTCAACAGTAAGGTTTCATCTTTAAAAATCCAAATATCTGATTACACTCGACATACGAAACGTCATATTATTCCCCAAAGGGCATCAAATATCGGACATTCTGAATATCGGACACAATATGAAGAATACACACCAGCAACGTACCTTCTGCTAAAAGTCTAATTCAGGCGACTTTCTTTGGAGTCAATCACGTGCGCGCGACTTCCGCGTGCCGAGTCACGCCCGCGAGCGAGCCATTCAGCGGCGCCTGCAGGACGCGGGCGCTTATCAGAACCGTCGCGCGGCGTCTGGCAGAGGTCAGGGGAAGGAGGGCAGGGCTGCCAATCGCCCGCAAACAAAGTTTTCTCCTCGGTGGGAAGGGGTGTATCTGTCTGTGTCAATTGGCATTTGAAGTTTGTATTGAGTATTATGGTAGGTTATTCGTGAATAAAATTTATTGAAATGTAATAGAGAATGATAATTGATTTTAGCCTGAAGATGAGAAAAAAATCATTACCTGAAACGTCGCATCAAGTAAATCTTGTGACTAAACAACTGTTTTTATAATTTAATGCTTTCAATATGCTTATATTCATAAACCTGTGAGTCAAAAATTGAAGGCCAAGAAGAAATAGTGTTTCTGTTTGTACAGATTAATGAAACGTTCAGATTTCCTTCTTCATAAAAATTACTAGGAATTTCTTCTTAAGATGTCTTTACACACATTGTGTACACATAAGCGAAAATGAAGAAAAATTTTAGAAGTATATTAAGTAAATAAATATTTGCATAATACATAATAAAAAAATAAATCATTGCATCGAAGTAAGAAGACGCATAATGTTCTGAAGATTGGTATGCCGTCGTGAAATAGGAGCAATGAAAAACAATTCTAATTAAGTTAATGTTGGAACATATTTAGAATTGTTTATTATTTATTCCAAGTTTTAGAATCATTTTATTATTATTATTATTATTATTATTATTATTATCATCATCATCATCATCATCATTATTATTATCATCATATTATTATGAACATTAACTTGTTCTTCATGGAACGTATTGATCGCGAGCCCATTACATTGTTCTTTGTTAATAATTTTCGTCAGATGTACCTACTTCTAGAGATTTTGACATACCTCAACTACGCTCTTCAAATTTTCGAAAAATGTAATTGTGTGTACTATACATTACTGTTTCAAGAACGTGTGTGTTTTAATAACACAATTTTTTAAATATTATAGTAATTGGAAACCTTTTGTTACTAAAATACGTTGAACATTAAATATTATCATAATCAATGCATCATAGAAGTTAATAAATATAAATGATAGTGGATTATGCTGTTATTAGAATATGGATTTGTATGCTTTTTTATTACTTCGTGTGATTCCAAGATAATTTTCACTTATATAACTACCGTGTGACTGTTTGCTCAACATTGTTTCAGTACTTGATAAGCGGCGGCAGACTGCACCTGAAACGTGGGGTCATTGTAACGTATTTGGAGTAAACAAATGCAAGTTCTCCTTAGGATCATAGTTATCTTCCGACTTCACCATTTCTCTCATTCTGACCTTGATGATTTAATAAATAATACATATTGGATCATTTTAAAATATTTGCACCACTTTCATTTAACGGTATATCGCTCTTTAAATTTCAGCAATATTGTAGTTTGCAACTACAACACGATTTGTTAAGTAAATACAGAACACACATTATCGAGCGAAGTCAAAACCACTCTCATTCTCTTCTCTTGCTCTTTCTTCCACTTCTTCCCTTTTTCTTCCTCATCATCTTCTGTTTTTTGAAGCTCAAATTTCCGACTAAATGCTTTTTAATTCATTTCGAATGCGCTATTTGTCGTCTTTGAGGAATTGCAGGTAGACATTACGCGACATATACGTCGTAACTCTGCATTTGTTTACAGCTGTATTTAGCATCGGTGATCGCAGCGAGCATGTGAGGGATGGGCGTGGCGTGGCGTGGCGTGGCGTGGCATGGCGGGGAATGGCGTGGCGGGGCCTGGCGTGGCGGGGCGTGGCGGGGCGTGGCGGGGCGTGGCGGGGCGTGGCGGGGCGTGGCGGGGTGTGGCGGGGCGTGGCGGGGTGTGGCGGGGCGGGGCGTGGCAAAGACTTTGCGAAGGAAGAGGGTGGCTTTTCGCAGAGCTGGCTAGGACGAAAACAATTTATTCCTATTTCTGTCCGAGAGAACTGTAGTAAATAAATTTTCGGGCAACGCTTCGCTAGTACAGAATGACTTGTTTTTACCCGTGTACAATATATTAACGATTAGGATGCTCCTAACGCGGCTCATCAATAGCAAGTTCGTAGATGGATTAGAGTAGAGCCGAATTAAACATTTTTGTTCAGTTTCCATCAACTGATTGCTTCGGATTCTCCCTCCCTTCCCCCCCATCTCTCTCTCTCTCTCTCTCTCTCTGGCACATGTGATTGTGACAGACACTATGGTTTAGAAAGCGAAACTATAGGTGCTGAAACAGCACGTACCTTCTCGCCCGTATTTTCACGCAAAATTACGCGAAAAGTACTCGTATTTTCAATTGTTTGTTAATGATTGCGGGCGCGTCAACTACTGAGGTCATTATTCCCGTAAGTGTAGCTTTTCCAACGGGAGGTGGCGGTGATCTTCCCCCGCTGGATGGCGAGATCCGGCGCCGATCTACCGTCGACTAGCGGGGTTTCCCCCAACCAGAACCTCACCAGCGAGGCACTTCCCCAGCCGGGACAAGCTTTAAGCTCCCGGCTGGTCTTCCGACAAGTGTGATAGTGCACTACAAGTGAGTGAAGGTGTGTGTAAGTGGTGAGGATAGGACAAGGAAGAGGAAGGAAAGATCGCGCGCGGTCCGTGCCCCGTTTGTTGGGGGTACTGCTCCAGCATTCGCCTGGTGTTGAGCGGAGAAACCACGGAAAACTACGGATCAGAGCAGCCGGACGCTAGAATTCTCCTCCAGACAGCGTCTGAATATGGCCTAGCTGACAAGCTAATGTCGAAAATTCTGCCATCGTCGGGACTCGAACCTAGGACTCTCGGTCAGAGGCTCTGCAGTGACATCAGGTTGATGCCCTGAGCCACCTCTCCCGGTCAAATTTTCGAAAAATTGTACGTGACCTTATTTCAGAATCTATCTTTAAGAAACATATTTCATTAAGGGAAATATATCGATCTTTAGTATTTTAGTTGTAGGAAGACTCCGAAATTTTGAACCTTGCAATTTCCGAAAAATCAGGGTTTTCAACTAACACGAGGTCTGCAGCGTGCTCTTAAACGTCCTCCACACTATCCAACAACAAAATTTAATAAAAAACGATGGAACTATCTTTTTTCATTTGGAAACTGTCGCAGGGGCTTTATGTGTAGTATCCCCAAAAATTAATATATAGGTTTGAAATTCAAAGGGTCGCGACATCATTCAGATTGATTAGGGATTATCAATTTTGGAGAAAATCTTTTGGAGCCGCTGGTGCCTAAACCATGCATAGGATTTTTTTCAAATTGAAGAAACCCCTTTCGAACTGGGTTCACTTGAGGGCCGCGATTTTGAAAATCCTTTTTAAAAATTTGGGAGTATTTTACAAGAAACCAGGGACGTTTTCAAAATTTTCTCAAAAAACGGTTCCAATTTTTGTTTAACTTTGTTGTAAGAATAGGGTAAAAAACACTTATAAATGAGGCATAGGTCCGATATTCACGGTTAACTCGGAATTTTCGAAAATTACGGCGTCTTCCTACAACTCGAAAATTGAAGGTCCCTCGAGATCCTTCAAAAAAAAATGTTCTCTATAGGGAGCTCTTTCATTAATGCCTTGTACATTGTTTCGAAAATTTTAGTAGTTTTCGCACAATATTACATAAAGTTGATTTGGGGGTATTTTTTTTTTAATTACACAAATGTAATTTTTTGAAGGATATCTCACCGTTAATATGGACATTTACAGCACTTTGTAAATACTATCGTATTTGTGAGTTGAAGTGCTTCAAACGACTTCAAATGAAGCTTTTCGAAATCTCAAAAACATTGTTGGCAAACGAGCTTCAAATTTCGCATTTATAGTAGCGCTTAAACGCCATTTTATTAAAAATCGCTCCAAGTATTTAAAAGAAAATTGCCATTTAGAATGAGGTTTTACTGTTCGTGATGATTCTTAAAATAATATTTGCGTTCTACCATTAGGAAACCGAAAAATTAAGAAAATATTTAAAAAAAATGTACTTTAGGCGGCGATAGATGGCAGTTGGTAAGAGTGTGTGGCAAGTCCGAATAGCTAGCCGAAACTAAAGGAAATAGAAAACTAATAGGGAAATTCTGTGCCATTCTGTAGCTCCACTAGTTAATTCATTTAAATACGTTCTGGTAATAAGCATTTTAAATTTTGTGGCTCAATGTGTCCCACTTTCCCCCATTCCATTTTGTTTTCTCGAGATTGCGAGTTTGCGTCCATCAAAATTATCTCAAGTTTTTTTTGTAAATTAATTCCAAATGTTTGGTTTTCATTTCAGAAAAATCTCTTATTATTCTTTCTTTAAATATTGGTTCTTGAGAACATTTAGTTCTTGAAAACACTTTGTTTTCTATTGAAGTAGTAACTAAGTTGGAGAGTCTGTTATCTGCCATAGAATTACGTAAATGTGTAAATTCTTTCCAGAGTGCTCATTGATCGTTCTGTGATAGCTGATATTGGAATGCTGATAATCAATTGCAACAACTTTTCCATCTGCTCATGTATGATTTGGGCTGAAAAAAAGGATAACGTTCTCAAGATTTTGAAATTCAAAGTTAGGAAATGTCTTTTTGAACTGAGCAAATTTCATGTCATTTAAGAGTTCGACAAACGAAAGTTCATCAGATACGGAGAATCATTGGTCTAAATGCACTTCGAGGGAATAAAGTATTCCAAAAGCACAAAGTTCCTCAAACAAAATGTTCGCGATTGAAGTCTGTTACACGATTTTTGTTTAATTCATTACTTGTGGAGGCATTCATGCACAACCTTTAGAGAACGTAAAACTAATACTTGTCTTAGCAACCCTAAGTTCATTGATGTATAAGTTTACATCACTAGTGAACTTTGCTTAAAAAATGAGGAACAGATGTTCACCGTGGTTAACAATTTTATTGATTCAGCAAAACGAAACTGTAAACATTAAAGAATCTAACATTTTTATGAGACAAATTGCACAAATCATAGATTCAGTGATGTAGTTTCCCGCATTTCTTCGTTCTTGGTAATGATGATTGGTCATAGACATAGCACGAGAATTATAGTTCCATCGTGTTTGAACTGGATGAGGTAATTGAAATTCCTGTGACGAAGTACTTCTGAACGACGACTTGTAGATCTATTAAAGAAGGAAAAAAATCTCTGCGGAGAAAAAAATTATTTTTAATGGGTTTGGCACTAGTATGTAAAAGAAACAGGTTCAGTTGATGTCAGTGGCGTGCGGTGATAATTTTGGTAGAGGAAGCACTTTTGAAGTCTAAGGTATAAAAAACGTAAAACAGTTGAAGATTATATGAATTTTCACAAAATGTGAATATTAACCCGGGCGTCTTGCATATGAACGTAACTGATCGCCCCGGAATAAACAGACCCCAGGGAAAATTTCACAATAATTTTTTTTCGCAATAAATAAGTGGAAAAAACATATTACGAAAAATTATTCAGCTAAACATTTATTCAAAAATTAATTGATGCAGTTTATCTTACCCCGAAGAAGAAGGCCAATGTCCTTCGAAACGTTGGTAAAAGTTGTTTAATAAAAATTTGTTATTGTGTCTGCCTAAAAATTATTGGACCTACAAAGAACATAAAATCATTAAAAAGGCAGTCTTTGAAATATAATATTGAGAAAATTGCCGATCGTAGAGTGCGTATAAAACAAAAACGAACTAGGTTTCGAAAATGCGGTGAAAGCACTCTAGCACTTTGCGGCAAGCTCTAGTTTTTGCTGACGTTTCACACTAGTTAATTTCGTGATCTTAGTTGTTATTGCCGCTACTAGTCGCCATGTTAACGAAATAAAATTATTTTTTTTCAAAAATTTCACTACCCTTTTGTTTATTGCAATAAAGAAAGACCTGTAATTTTTAGAGATATAATTATTCTCTGTTAAATCGATATTCATTCTTCATTCCCAGAGAAATATGGTTTGTCGGCAGCTTTGACAACAAAATCTCAAACAACACTTGTACAATAACTCGAGATCGTTCCGTGCACTCATTCACGGCCAGTTCACTGTCACGAGGCTCGCGACGTCTGCCGGCCGCGAGTCAACGAACAGGGACGGAAAGGGGATTTCTTCCAGAACGGCCAGCTTTGCACAAAGGACTCATCAAATGCACATTTGGAATCAACAAATCAACCTGATATCACTACAGTCCCTCTGACCGGGAGGTCCTAGTACTCCACTCCCCACGGCGGCAGGACTTTCGACACTGACTTGTCACCTGGGTCGAATTCAGTCGCTGTCTGGAGGAGAATTCTAGCGGCCCGCTGCTCTGATTGGTAGTTTTCCGTGTTTTTTCTGATCAACACCAGGCGAATGCCCGAGCAGTACCCTAACAAACGGGCCACGGACCGCGCGCGATCTTTCCTTCCTCTTCCTTGTCCTATTCTCTCCTCTTACACACACTAACATGCACTACACTGCCACACATGTTGGGAGAGAGGTCGGGAGCTTAGAGCTTGTGCTGGCTGGGGCGGTGTCCCGATGGTGGGAGGTACCTGGTTGAGGGGGAAACCCCGCTAGTCGACGGCAGGTCGGCGCCAGATCTCGCCATCCAGCGGGGAAAAGATCACCGCCACCTCCCGAGGAAAAGACACGCATTACACTTACGGGACTAATGGCCTAAGTAGTTGACGCGCCCGGAAACACGAATCAATCAGTTGAATCAACAAACCTAATAACAGACGAAAATATATATTCCCCAAACACAATACCGTCAGGAATTGTCTGAACTTGTGTATTTTCAATACAGGGTTGCCAAATTGGGGAATTTTGTCCCCAAAATTCCTGGACCTCATGACCTCATTTATTCCTGGACCTCAAGAAAATGTGCTCAGATAATCTCCTCCCCACGCGTTACATTTCTACTGTTTCTACTGTTTTTTCGACCAAATAAATAAATAAATCAAAAACGGGGGTTGTTTTCGTTGTTGAGGACCGAATGGGAAACATAAATGAACGGGGACATGTTTGGGGATTTTGTTTGGGGAAATTATTTTCTTCCTGAGTCGAGATAGAAATATTATTCTCTCTGTTATTATTAATAAAAACGACATAATATACTTCACTAGCTCTCATTTTATGGACCAAAAAGAGACAAATAAACGACAGGCATACTGAAAGAAAAACATGAGAGAAACGAAGACAGTATAGGGCTTCCAGCAACTCAAAGGACGATGATTGGTTCATTTGAATTATTTGAATTTAAGGGGATAGCCAATGAACTCGCCAGGGACAGCTTATGTCATTTGGCCATAATTTGGAGAAAACGTTTCTAAGTTGGAGAATTGTGTTTCATCGGAGGGATTATTCGGATAAATTCCGTTGTAGTGGTTGGGAACGAGCTCGCAACACATCTGGCAACTCTGTGTCAACAACATGCGTAATTCATAAAATTAAATTGCAGTTAGTGTCAGACGAAGACAGAAAATTGGTATTCCCCAGTCGCCGCGCTGTGCGGTGTGAGAGGGTGGCTCGTTGCCAGAGAATGTGTAGCTTGTTGCCGTGCGAGGGCAAACCGAGGACCCTATATTAAGGAAAACGCGCGGTCAAAGAATAAATGCAGTGAATGCAGAGTATAAGAGCGTGAATGGTCCACGGAGACAGAGAGCGCCAGCTGGGCGCTCTTTGGTTTCAAAATGATTCCATCGTCAATACGTCGATACATACATCGATATCGCTACAGTATCTTGAATATTCAATGTCATTAAAAGGAAAATGTATATTCCTACGATATTACAAGATCTTTTTCAAACATCTGGGGATTGTGCAGCCGTCGAGCAACCTAGGTTGATTGATTGAATGATTCGTGTTTCTCGGCGCGTCAACTAATTATGTCATTAGTCCCGTAAGTGTAGTGCATGTATTTTCTCGGGCGGTGGCGAAGATCTTTTCCCCGCTGGATGGCGAGATCCGGCGCCGACCTACCGTCGACTAGCGGGGTTTCCCCTCAACTAGGTATCTCCCATCAGCGGGACATCGCACCAGCTGGGACAAGCTCTAAGTTCCCGACCGGTCTCCCGGCACGTGTGGTAGTGTAGTGCCTGTTAGTGTAAGTGTGTGTGTAAGAGAAGAGGATAGGACAAGGAAGAGGAAGGAAAGATCGCGATACACACACACTAACATGCACTACACTACCACACATGCCAGGAGACCGGTCGGGAGCTGAGACCTTGTGCCGGCTGGGGCGGTGCCTCGCTGGTGGGATTGGGGTTGGGGAACCCCAATAAGCAGACATAATAGGTCGGCGACGGATATTACCATCCACTGAGGGAAGATCACAGCCACCTCCTGAAAAAACAAAACAACCAACAACAAAAACATGCACTACACTTACGGGACTGATAACCATAGTAGTTGACGCAACCGAAAGCACTTCTGAATCATTTAATGAACTAGTTATTCTATTTAAATAAAAAATGCGCTGTTGGAAATCATTGGAGGGGAAACCGTTGTTGGAAAACTAGAACGCCAGCGCGCAAAGCGCGTTGCAGGCCATTGCGTTGTGCTTCGCCCACCGGGGTCTCTCCCCCTCCCCCTCCCCCTCCCCCCTGCGCCCGCGCGCGCACCCGGATGTGGCCGAGCAGAGCGCGTCGGCTTTATTGCCCGCCGCCCGAGCGCCGAATGGAGCGATCTGGTTGCAGCCGCCGCTCGCTCACTCTTGTCTTGACATCCGTGGACGACTCCGCAGGAACAGCGCCGACCAAGCTCGACACATTACAACCCAAATGGGGCACTTTTAGTGGGTCGAAGCGAGGAGAAGTTGGGGGTGCGGTGTTGGGGGTGTTGCGGAGTTGGGGGTGTTGTGGAGTTGGGGGCGGTGCGGAGTCGGGGGGCGGTGCGGAGTCGGGGGGCGGTGCGGAGTCGGGGGGCGGTGCGGAGTCGGGGGGCGGTGCGGAGTCGGGGGGCGGTGCGGAGTCGGGGGGCGGTGCGGAGTCGGGGGGCGGTGCGGAGTCGGGGGGCGGTGCGGAGTCGGGGGGCGGTGCGGAGTCGGGGGGCGGTGCGGAATCGGGGGGCGGTGCGGAGTCGGGGGGCGGTGCGGAGTCGGGGGGCGGTGCGGAGTCGGGGGGCGGTGCGGAGTCGGGGGGCGGTGCGGAGTCGGGGGGCGGTGCGGAGTCGGGGGGCGGTGCGGAGTCGGGGGGCGGTGCGGAGTCGGGGGGCGGTGCGGAGTCGGGGGGCGGTGCGGAGTCGGGGGGCGGTGCGGAGTCGGGGGGCGGTGCGGAGTCGGGGGGGCGGTGCGGAGTCGGGGGGCGGTGCGGAGTCGGGTGGCGGTGCGGAGTCGGGGGGCGGTGCGGAGTCGGGGGGCGGTGCGGAGTCGGGGGGCGGGTGCGGAGTCGGGGGGCGGTGCGGAGTCGGGGGGCGGTGCGGAGTCGGGGGGCGGTGCGGAGTCGGGGGGGCGGTGCGGAGTCGGGGGGGCGGTGCGGAGTCGGGCACTGCGCGGTGTATGGTGGAGAGCTCACGCCTCAATTGTCACAGCGCTGAGAAGCGCTCCGGAAATTGTGAGTAAATATTACATTATGAAACGACGATGTAATATTGGGTATTAATACACGAGTGTGATATTACGATACGAGTGAGTATCGTAAACTTCAAATGGGTGTATTAATACCTATTACATCGAGTTTCATACGGTACTTTTTCTACGACTTTTATAAGTCAAACTTTTACATTGAGTCGTTTCGTTGCCGTTGACATAAAGGTTTTACACAAGGCCACCTAGCGGACAGGTCCCTAATCCTACCCTCACATGCTGCCGCAAGTGCCTGTGGTTACCAGTTCGTCTGCGAGGGAGTACTGCGCTAGTCCAATAGGATCGAAGTAAAATTTCGATCCAATTTATTTTAAATAATATTCCACGAAAAATAATACAAAAGAAATTAAAACTGAGAAGCATAATAGAATATTATATGTAATTTTAATGTACACAATCGAGCGAAACATTTACTAGAACGATTCTCAATGATTAACTGTCAATAGTTTGTAAACTTCTCGGAGATTGGACAAGTATCTGTATCATAATGAAATCTGTATCGAAATGATAACATTATGCAACTGGTCGCAACCATCAAATGACAGCATTATACAATGGGAGTAGAAAAATAAATGTTTGAAACCGAATGTCGTTAATAAAAACAATTCGTCTTTTGAAAGGTAATTACATGGCATTTTTATTTCAAGAAGTAAAACATGTGAAAATGGCTTTAGTATTTGACAGAATGTCCACTGACATTAATTTTGACGTTAAAAAACACCTCTGAAGGCATTTGGCAACCCTGCTTCGCCTTGCCCCGAGGGACGAAGCGAAGGGGGGGGGTGCGGGCTGGAAAGGTCGCCGCGAAACATTTGCCGCGCGGCGCCCGCTGCATTCCGAGTGATCCTGGCCGCCCAGGAAGTGGCCGACAGTGTTGCCACACGTACCAGGATCCTGGTATTTTTAATCTGGATTTAATGAAGACGCCCTGAATTACGTGTAAATACCAGCATTTTAAGTCTATGTAATTTATGATGGACGATTTCTGATTCCTGTAATAATTTTTATTCAATAATTTAACACGAACACAAGATACAAATAACTGTGATATTGGTGAAAACACTGTTGTGAAAACATTAGGAGTGACATTAGGAATGACAAGATATTAAATATCTTGGTACTGAATTGAATTTAACGAAATTCCTATGCCCGTTAAAACATTATAGAATTATAATGTGAACTATATCAAAATCAATTGTAATTGGTACCAGGATAATTGGATATTTGGTGTTGTAAATGCCAGGAGTTTTGAAGGTTGGTACTGCCAATCTCATTTAACCGTCTGGCAACGCGGCTTGCCGAAGTAGATTTGGGTGGAATTACTGCGTTGAAGGAGCCACTGGCGAATCCAGGGTACAGCAGGGGTGCTAAGGGAGCAGTAGGCCTTTTTTATTTTAGTTCTCTCGCTCATTACGATGTTCGAAAGCAGAGAATAATGAGAAAACTGTGGTGCTACAACAGCACATACTTTCTCTCATGTGAAAAACATGCAATTTTCGAAAATTAAGATGGTTCGACGAAAATAAGACATAAAATTGAGGGATAAACTGCATTCACAAAGAAATATCTAGTTTTAATATTGGAGGTATAGGACGGTTTTCAAAATTAATTTGAACTTTCGCAGTTTTCAAAATTTTTAGAGTTTTTAACGAAAATGGGAACTATATCATGTTTATAAATGCACTTACTCCTTTTCGAGCAAATAATTTAAAGAAAGAAATTACAGCCATTCCCTCCAAAAAAAATGGACAATTTCACAAAATTTCACTTGAATTAACATTCCCCGGAACGGCTCCATTAGATTTCGCTCCTGGCGAATGTTCCGAATGAAAAGCCTCTCATCTGTCAGTTGAGTGTTACACATGCATCCACACATTCCGATTTTCGGGTGTAAAATTGCGTAAAATAAAAATCTCCTCGTCACCTGTGCAACCGTTGGAACCATTTCTGGAACAGCGCTTACAGAACTTAATCGTGACGTTTGAGCATAGCAGCGCTCAAATGACCCTCAAACACGGATTTACGACCGAAAATCCCGGTTCCATTGGTTCCCGGTTCCACGACCGAAAATCACGACCAAAAATCCCGATCGAAAATCCCGATCGAAAATCCCGATCGAAAATCCCGACCGAAAATCCCGATCGAAAATCCCGATTCCACGACCGAAAATCCCGGTGTTGTTGTCGTGATTCCTTTACTTTTCATCTCTATAACAAGAAGAAATGTATGGGAAAAGTGGACACAAATATAGGAAATTGACTTTTTATCATGAGTACTGATAAAATTATAAGTTATGTATGTGCTGGTATGTAATGTTTGGAATGAAATAAGATAAAAACATTTAGTAAGGCTGAACTCGGAATGTGCACTGAACCGATGTAACCAGAACTGCACTGAACCAAGTTCGCCTTTAGTTTATAGATATTGGTGTCACTGTTTTGATAGAATTCCTGTTGATTTTCATTTTGAACTTGACTATAGTAATTTTTCTTGTGAGTACTTACAATATTGACATCTAAATAACCAAACTGTTGTTCCAATTGTTTAATTAATCAGCCTTTATTTTACAATGTTTTCACTTATATCTACATACTGAAAGTTAATGATTTTAATATTTCATTCGTTTTATAAGCAGGGGAAAATATAATCGATAATATTAAATTAATAAATTAATTTGGAACGACACATTTAATCGACAGATCTTAATCGAATAATAGAGTTAATATATTATTTTGTTAATACAGACAGTATGCATTGACGAACACCACTTTTGCGGATGACTTATCTTTAGCGACGCTAACACACGTAAAGTGTGAAAAGTGGCCAGCCATGCTGTTTGTGCGCTTGTGAAGAGCCGAATAGAAGGCGAAAACCGATTCCAGTAATGGTGAACCCTCGCCGGTCCTCAAGAAGGATCGATGAGGTTCGCCTTTGCTGTTTTTTTCACTGCATTGGTGCACTGTTTCCTTCGCATCTGAGGAATATACAAATTTTGCTTACGCCAGTCCAGCCTAGTGCAGTAGTTCACGGCTGCATAGGCTTTCTCAGTGAAGGGTGGTAAAACAACACCGTATTACGGATAAGCAATCGATTGGTCCCTTGGCTGTGTGCATTTTCCTTGCAAATGTCCCAGTATATGTTGCTGTGTGACGATGAGAAAATTCACTTCTCAGGTTGAGAAGACCGGAATACGACGTGGGGATGTCTACGTGCTAACCACACGTACCCACTTAGCCCATGGCCGCGAGGCAGGGACGTCACTAGTAGGCCTGAACCCGTTCAAGGGCTGATGCGCCAAATAGAAACCATTTTGCAAACATTGATAGTTTTTGATCGACATATTATCAATGTGTTATCGATTTTTAACATTGTTATCCAGGCCATTTATTAACATCGATGTTTGTTAACAGCATACAGTCGACTCCGGTTATAGTGAACTTCTGGGGACTATCATGTTTGGTTCACTATATCCGATGATGTCAAAATTAAATGGAATTTCTCCACAATGATTGATTTTATTAATACAGAGATACAGAACAATTAATTAACAGCACGAATTGAAAGTGTCAATATCTTTACTTGTCCTTAAAAAATCAATTTTTTCAATTGTTTATTTCGTATATTTTTCATTAGTAATTTCTCTAGATCCTTCCCCAGAGTTCGTGCTCTCTCCATACTTGATTCTGCATTGTACTCTGCATCTAAGTAAGGTAATGCAGTCTTGACACCTTTCAATGCCTCTTGCACTGTTGGAACACAGTCCCACTCTCCAAAGGCTCTTTCAATCACCTAATAGCATAAGAGATCCAATTAATTTCCAGGACTTCTTTCCTACGTTCACTATAGCCGAGGCTCAGGTTCACTATAACCGAATCTTCTTAAGCTTATTTGTAATGTAAGTGAAACGGGACCAGTTGCTTAAGTTCACTATAACAGAGGGTTCAATATATCCGAGTTCACTCTAATCGAAGTCGACTATACTTTTTTCCCCCTGGAGGGAATTAATTTCCAAGACATATTTCCAACGTTCACTGTAGGCAAGGTTCAGGTTCACTGTAGCTGGATCTTCTTAATTTAAGTGAAGCGGGACCGGTGACTTGAGTTCACTTTAACAGAGGGTTCACTATATCCGAGTTCATTATAACCGGAGTCGACAATACCAGTTTAAAAAGATGGATGGTTTTTGATCGATGAAGTTTGATGATGTTTCGAGGCGTCGCGTCTCCGTTGGCGCGGTGCCGCGGCGGGCGTCGCGGGGCGCCGTGGGGCGTCGCCTTTAAGCGCCCCGACGCCGCTCGCGTAATTCCTGAATTAGCTCGGGGCGCCGCGACGCCTTGCAGGCGCCGCCGCCTCGCTCGCGGCGCCGGGACGCTCCACGCCGCCTAGATGGATGGCAGGAATTCTGTCGCTGGCTGGAGGGGCATTCTAGCGGCCCACCGCGCTGGTTCGGTGGTTTTCCGTGGTTTCTCCCATCAACGCCACGCGAATAGTGGAGCAGTACTCTAAGAAACGGGGCACGGACCGCGCGCGATGTTTCCTTCCTCTTCTTTGTCCTATCCTCACTCCTGACACACATTTATACTTCAGTTTTTCTTTCTTGCGCACGGGGGTGTGTCAATAAAAATGGGATATCTCACGAGTCGCATGATAGCCAGCACTGCTCGATACAGTCCAGATGATGCGTCTCCTAGCGGCACAATTGAGAACGACGTTAAATACCGTGAGAGATTCCATTTCGATGACACACTCCCACGCGCCAAGAAAGAAAAAACGAAGTATACATGCACAACACACATGTCGGGAAGCACTTTAAGAGCTTACAGCTTGTTTCGGCTGGGACCAAGCCTCTCTGCGGGAATACCTTAGACGCCTCCCCGCCTCACACGCCGCCCGCCCCGCCCCGCCCCGCCCCGCCTTGCCCGGTCCGCCATCTTCGCCCGCCCCGCCTGCCGCGCGGCCTTCTTCGCTTGTCTCGCCCGGCATGTCGGCCCTCCTGCTCGAACACCCTGCTCCCCGCCCCGCCCTGCTCTTCCCCGAAATGGCCTCCCCGCCCTTCCCCGCCTTGCCCCACCCCACCTCCCCCTACCCCACCCTACCCCGTCCTGACCCGCCCTGCCCCACCACCCTACCCCGCCCCACCCACCCTACCCCGCCCTCCCTGCCCTGCCCCGCCCCGCCCTACCCACCCCGCCCCGCCCTGCCCTACCCCACCCTACCCCACTTTACCCCGCCCTGCCCCGCCCTGCCACACCCCACCCCGCCCTACTTCGCCCTGCTCCACCCTACTCCGCCCTCCCCTTCCCCGCGCGCCCTCCCCCGCCCCTCTCTCCCCCGCCCCTCCCTTCCCCGCCCATCCCTTCCCGCCTGCCCCCGCCCTGCTGCGCCCTTCCCCGCCCTTCTTCCCCCACTCCGCTCCCCGTGCCGCAGCCCACCCACTTCTCCCCCCCCACGAGTGGCCACCACTCCGCCCCGCCCACACTTCCGCCTCACCACCCACCCATCCACTCTGCTCTGCCCGCTCGCATCCTCCGCCCCGCCTCCTGCCTTCCTGGCTCCGCCCGCCCCGCCCCCTCCCCACCCGCCGCGCCCTGGCGCGCGTCTCCCGACTCCACTCGCAACACTGTCACAGTCCACCTGCTCTGCGGGTTGCGTTCCTTCCCCCACACACTATTGTGCGATATTTGTAACTTTGCCTCTCAAGCATTTTCTGTCGACAATGAACATTCGCAGTGAGTGATGGCTGTTATGCATTTACGATCGTTTGTTTGACAATGTACCGTTAGTTCTCTTGCACTCGGAGATTGTGAAAAGCGTTTTTTGCTAATAATAAATTGACCGAGTTCTTAAGCATTTCATTGTACAATTTGTGAAATTCAACTGAAGTCAGTTGATAGACTATAGTACAAAATCTCGTTGATATTTTATCACTGTCAATCGTATCGGTATTCAATATTCAGTATTACAAAAGAAAATGAAATTGCGTAGTATAGGTCCCTAATTTTAAAAAAATATTCAGAGAAAATATAAGATCGCATATTCGACGTTTCGTATGATTGACATTCTGGCAATCGACGTCTCACTTTATATATTGTCCTCACGTAACGACCATATAGGCAATTATTTCATTGTACAATGCCCCATTGTCACTTTAAACGCCTGTGCCTCGCTTTCAATCAAATACGTTTTACTACTTCCAATGTCGCCCTTTTTTTGGACACCTCATTGCTTTTCGCGGGGGAAATAGCAATAATTTGAAATTCTTTTTCAGAGGTAATAAGTAATGAAACATTTACGAATGTTTACGCACTGCTCGAAAAGCGTTATTGTTCTGAAAAGCGCAGAAGCATTGACGATGTGGCAGGTTAGAAATACGAAACAGTAAGGTATTAACTGGTCTTGCGACATACAATAAATGTATGTTGCGACATACAATGCATTGCATTGTATTTCAATGCCTCCGCGTGTTTTTTAATCAGCTAACACTGTTCCGAAGAGAGTAGAACACAAGTCCTGTCGGAAATTGTGCAAAAGAAATCATTAAATTAAGAGATTTAATAAGACAGACACACATACACGCTCATGCTCTGACGTTTGCTTCAGGCTGCACGCACGTTGTACCGGTAATTGAGATGTGATTCTTTGATTAGTGAATTGCCAAGGATTTGTCCCTTAAGTGCAGTACGTTATTAATCGGGGGAGGTGGCGGTGATCTTCGCTGATTGACGAGATCCTGCACAGACCTACATAGGATTGCGGAGATTTCCCCAACCAGGTATCTCCCACCAGCGGGGCACCGCCCCAGCCGCGACAAGCTGTAAGCTCCCGACCGGTCTCCCGGCATGTGTGGTAGTGTAGTGCATGTTAGTATAAGCGTGTGTGTAAGAGGAGAGGACAAGTAAGAGGAAGGAAAGATCGCGCGCGGTCCGTGGCCCGTTTGTTAGGGTACTGCTCCGGCATTCGCCTGGTGTTGATCGGAGAAACCACGGAAAAACAACCGATCAGAGTAGCCGGTCGCTAGAATTCTCCTCCAGACAGCGCTCAAATTCGACCTAGATATCTTGTTAGTGTGGAAAATCCTACCTCCTTCGGGAGTGGAAGCGTAGGACCTCCCGGTCAGAGACACTGCAGTGACATCAATTGATGCTCTGCGCCACATTTGTCGGTGCAAAAAATGAATTGGTGTTAGTCGTTGAGAAAACTGGCGCTATACGTGAACAAAAGTGCAGTTACATGAACGGAGGTTTTACGAACATATTGAAACCACATTTTTCCGTGTAAATGTGCAGGCACGTTTTGTGGACAGGTCAGTATAGGAAGAAATCAACAGATTTCTGTGCGGTTCATGCGAATAATATGCTTTCGTACGAACGTCGACCAAGAAACTCCAATTTTTTTGTTTACTGGACCTTCAGTGCATAGGCCTACTGTGGTCGTACTTTGCTTTTGTGAGTTAATATTATTTGTGTTTCTGTTTTCTGATTTATTAGTAGTTTCCGAGAATGTGAAGTGATTTACTGAGAATATATTTCTTTTTCATTTTAATGTTCTCATAATGATTTTTCAAATGCAAATAGACGTAGACTAATTATATGATACGACACTATGGATTATTAGGACGTTTATTTGACACATTAAATAACAGAAGATAGAAATGAAAGGTACACTTAACTTAGTAACAGAAAAAATGTCGTCATTGAGTCTCTAATGTAAATGTTTCACAATGTTCATTTTTTCCTTTCCATCTGTAGAATACCAATATTCAAAAATCAAAAATTTAAAATGATTTCAACATTTTTGTGGCGGTTTGAAGTGAATACCAGAAGCAATATGTTTGAGAATGTCACTGGCATGTAAAAACTTCTGAACGTGTGTTATAAAATATTGCGTATTTCACGTAATGTAATCAACTTTCATCAAAACTGTCATGACGTAAAATATTCGAATTGATATTCTCAACATGTTTTTCTGCAGGAACACCCGCTATATCGTTTTTCAAGATCCGTCCAGAACCGTTTGACAAATCTTTTTCTAGAAACAATCTTAGTAAGTGGATGTACACAGCTATATTTCCACCGTCCTGTCTAGATGAATAACCCATGAACCCAAGCTCCTTCAGACTGGCATCGGAGTTCTTTCTTTAAAGAGGAAGTAAACTGAATTCTTGAGTTCTGCATAGTATCCAGTCGGATGGAATCTGCGTCTGCTCTGAAATTGCTTGAAAATTAATTAGTTCCTCGATTGTCCTTAGGGAGAGATATTTTTCAATTTTAGTTTTTAATGAAGCACTAGAACGTGAAAACGAGATTCTTCAAGACGAGAGAAGGGAAAGTCTGCTCAATGTGTAGTTGCAATTTACTCTATTATTTGATTGTAAAAAAAATTAGAAAGCATCTCAAATAATACGTATCCTCGATGCAGTTCTTGAAGTTCTGTGTTTATTTTTAAATAAAATAGAAATAACTGTCTGTAAATATTACTAAGTGTTGCAAAAGAAACTAGATAAATAACTAGCGGCGATATTACAGCACGTACTTCCGCGCATTATTTGTAACTTTCGAAATTTCAAAATATTCAGAGACGAAGGAAAATTAGACCTGCGCTATTTTTCAGTGTCCTGTCACAAAATGTAAATCAGCACACTTAAAATGATTAAAATTAGGTGAACACACACACAAGGTTTTTGGTCGTTGGCCTGTGATAATTTAATCCATATACAGGAAGAAGATTTATCCACTTTTTCGATACAAGGGTACGGCAATAAGAGATTTTTTGTGTTGAAAAATCGTCATTTTCCTTCGCAGGATTACAATTCTGTCTCAATACTGCGTAAGAAGTATGCGAGAATTTTCTCGCATACTTATTACCATTATCATAAGTAATAATTATAATTAATAATAATAATAATAATAATAATAATAATAATGTAAATTTGTGCAAAACATTTAACTCCTTGGCGAGATTGGGGAAGTACACATGAATTTATTCGAAACAGTCCATATTTTATTCAAAGTATTGTACAAGTATGCATCGACCCTAGAATATGCTTCAAAGAAGCTCATGGCAACATGAGGTACATTTAATTAGAGAAAGTAGTAAATTTACCTTCGGAATTGATAGCACAAATATTTTATTATTAATGTGCTACAAATCACTAATGCATTAGGTAATATTAATAGTTTCTCTAATAATAGTTTATACAATTAGTGTATAATGTTAAGCATTATTGCACGAGTACAGGTTTTGAAAACGAGCGACGTTAGGAGCGATTTTTCAAATTTGTACGAATGCAATAAAGCATCATTACAAACGAGTTGCATTCACTATTTTTTGTATGACAGCATTATAAATTTATAAGAGAATCAAACTTAATTTTGAGAAACAACATTGTTGGGACGTCACTGGTACTTGACATCCAACGCCCTCTGGAAAGCAAATTCAAGATGACATTGTTGACATCTGTGCGAGAAAACTGTGGTCGGCTGTTCTGCTTACCTATCCCTCCCCATAATCTCTCGCTGCGATTGGCTGAATGTGTGATGACGTAATCATTCGTCCCGTAAATACGACGTCCCGTAAATACGTACTAATACGACGTCATTTGTATCGTAAAGTGGTCTATTATGAACCACTTCTTGTAACAGAAATGGTGTTTTATAATGATGGTATACAAAAAAAAATATTATCACAGAAGTACCGATATCTTTTAGTGCGTACTAATGAAATTCGATGAATGCAAATGTAGAGTATAAAAACGTTGAATGCTGCTGGCAATATTTTTCGCCAGCCAACGCCCCGCCAGCCCCAAGCGCGTTGCCCGTCGCCCCGCTGCCCGGTTCCGCCCCCATCGCCCCGATGCCCCATCGCCCGCTGCCCCGGGCCGCTCGATACGTCCCCAGACTCCGACCCCCCCCCCCACCCGCCCCTCGCCCCACCTCACGCACCCGCTCCGCCTTCACCATCGCCTCCGGCTTAGTCACCGCCTCCGCCTCCACCTCCGCTTCCGCCTCTGCCTCCATCACCACATCTGCCTCCGCCTTTGCCTCCATTTCCGCCTCCACTATCCGGAGAGAGACCTCAGTGAATCAACTGGTGTCACTGCAGTCCCTCTGACTGGGAGGCCCTAGGCAGGATTTTCGACTCTAGCTTGTCAGCTAGGTCAAGTTCAGTCGCTGTCTGGAAGAGAATTCTAGCGGCCGGCTGCTCTGATCGGGAGTTTTCAGTGGTTTCTCCGATCAACACCAGGCGAATGGCGGAGCAGTACCCTAACAAACGGGCCACGGACCGCGCACGATCTTTCCTTCCTCTTCCTTGTCCTATCCTCTCCTCTTACACACACACACACACTTACACTAACATGCACTACACTACCACACATGCCGGGAGACCGGTCGGGTGATTAGAGCTTGTCCCTGCTGGGGCGGTGTCCCTCTGATGGGACATACCTGGTTCAGGGAAAACTCCGCTAGTCGACAGTAGGTCAGCGCCAGATCTCGCCATGGAGCGGGAAAGATCACCGCCACCTCCCAATGACTTACTACACTTACGGGACTAATGACCTTAGTTGTTGACGCGCCCGGAATGACGATCAATCAATCCACCTCCATCGCCGCCTCTGCCTCCGCCTTCGCCTGTTCAGCCGCCGCCGCGTGCTTCTTCGCCCTCGCCGCCGCCTTCGCCGCCGCCCCCTGCCGCTCAAGCGACGCCGCCGCCTTTCGCGAAAGGTCAGCCGCTAATTGAAATGTCGTGTGGGCGCGAAGGGCCTCAACATCCCATTATGCGCGGCCATCAAAGCTTCCGCACTCATTGCGCGTGTTGTAGCGTCCGAGAGCCAAGTTCGTTTCATTGGAATTGCAACGCTTTACGGATTACTACAATCGAGTCGTTGACAACCTTTGTCTCTCGAAGAGACGCTTCGAAATTTTTACAATACTTGCGTACCCGTGCGAGAACTCTCGCATGCTCTACCCCACCCTCTTCCTTATTTTTCCATTTCCATATTAAACCTGCAATATACATATATATATTCTTCAAGACCCTCTTTTCCTCCGTCACTTGTTCTATATGTCACCTTGTAATTGATAACAATATAATACATCCCTGTCAATACCAACTATTCTTATTTAAATGTATTATCGAGCAAAGAGGTACACCTGTGTAATTCAGTCGCATAGAATATGAAATAATTAGTAATTTCACATACAGTTGCAGATACTACAGGCTCTGAACAGGTGGTGAGAAATCGAGAAGCGTTGAACCAGCAAAAATGTAATACAGTGGTCAATAAGATCTCATCCTGAACATTTCTTTGAAGAGGAAAATTTCTTTGAGGAACATTTCTTTGAAGCCTTTTCCTCACAGAAATATTCCTCAAAGAAATAAGACCTTTGGCTTGACATGCGCAGCGGATTGCATTTTATTTGCATACTTAGATGCGTTTTTTTAAACAAATGCTTCATATTTTTAAAGTCAAAGTGCAATTCGTCACGTCTTCGTGAAATTCTTTTTAAGACTGGCTGCCTGTGAGAGCCGCAAAGGGAAAGTATACTACTGAAATAATACAGGAGACGATTCCGCCGACATCCGACGTTAACAACACGCTCCTAGTTGCAAGGCCTGCAAAAGAATTGTTTCAAAATTTCAAATACTTTCAACTGAAAATTAGTGGGGTTCGAGAATGGCACATACTTTCTCTTACTAAATTGATTCCTGTTCTCGTGCAGCTGGGTATTTTTTTGGTATTGTTCCATCCTCGTCTCAGCTGCTACACAATGGCCCCTAACAGTTTTTTTTCACATTTTCTCAATTTATAGTTTACTTAATAATAAAATTGAAATATCAATTTAAGAATATTACACAAAAGTGGATTCTAGTCCTATCTGCAAATTTTATTTGAAAATGTTGGAGCCGTTTGTGAAAAAATATCGCTTGACTGTTTCTGAAAAAGCGCAATTTTAGCTTATGTTCCCAGAGAAGAAAATATCTTCAATACTTTTGTTTGAAGGAAGACGCCGAAAAAAATTCCCGATATCTAGTATGTAATTTTTATATACCTGATTTGATGGTATAGTGATTATCACGCCGGGCTACTGATCTCAAGTTTGCGGTCTCCAAACTGGTCAAAGTAGGGGGATTTTTGAGGTTCCAAAAATCGACGGCATGGATGCGGACGCTTGTCGGCATGTTAAACAGATCCCAGAAAGAAGCACTTGGCCGATCCTGGCAAAATTAAATCCTCTCGCAATTTAGCACCAATCAGAGTTTCGATTTGAACTATTGGATAAGATTGAGGATATTTTTTGTGGCCTGCGCTATCTGGTATTGAAATGAAAACGTCAAAATTGGCGCACTAGCGCTCCTAGTGAAAACAATGGCACACTACCCTAGGTACACTTGCCCAGGACCAGTCGCACAAGAAGGCGCTAGAAACTTCGAGACTGCCAACCAACCATAGGGCTGTTAAGCAAAGACAAAGAGTTTTCATGTTTATGTAATTAACTGACACCGGGTTGCACCCATTTACAGAATAAATAAATGTATGAAGGTGCTAAACGGTTCAGACAATTTTCTCCAAAGTTGATAATAAAATAAAAATAAACGTTTGACGGATTGCAACCTTAATTGCCGAGAATATTCACACGGATCACCAGAGGTCGTTGGCGACCTGTGAAACTACTACCATAAGGGGATGTGTGCTGAGAAAATATTTAGGTTTCAGGAATAAGTCGATTCGCCTTAAATGCAGACAGCGAATGTAAACGGGTGGTAAAAGAGTAGGAAACAGAAGAAAGAAGTAAGGAAAGGTCGAAAAAATTCGTTTAAAAGAAACGTGGTAAGACTGTTTCCGGTCGTTTCAAAAAGCACTAATGACGCAAATAATAGGAGGTTCTGTACACACTGGGATAATTAAGTGTTTGTTTGTAATTTCATTTGTAATGGTTTGTTTACATAAAGGTCTAAGGGTAATCATTGTGTTCTCTTTGAGTTGTTCTGAATTTAATAAATTACCTGAAAAAGAATCCAAAAACATGGGATTCGAAACGTTGTAGCAAGATAATTGGAGAAGAAATTTGTCTGTAAATAATTGGTTCAAAAATGTAATTATTAAACATAGACATAAACCAATTTAGAGACACAGTGAGATAATTATATAGACAATTTGGAAGGGAAATTGATGTAATTAAGAAGGACGTTGAAATTCAATACCCAAGTAAAGACGCAATTTAAATTAAATTGTTTACATCAAGCACAGAGGGGCAGTGAATGAGAAATGGAAGGAGGGAAACATAAAGGGGATAGAATGAGACATGCTTTGAAACTTGAGATGTGTTGCCAAGGGCTTCTTTTTGATTAATGAGTTGATTTTGTCTATGTCTACAACAAAAATAATTGAACCTGACTATAATGAATATACGATTTACATCAGGTGCCGACAGTTGGGTGAAACTATACTTATTACTAATCACTATCGCAATTTTGCATTTGCTTACGTGTTGATAAAACATATAAAAGGCTGTTTTGAACAAAATATGTTGGAACTTGTAAAAAAAAAACAACGTTCGATTCGGATAGCTTTTAAAGAGTTAACATTTAAGAAAAACGAAAAAAAATTGAGAATGAGATTCAAACTGAATTCATTCAGTTATACTAATTTTTCATTATTATTTCATTTAATTATTTCGTGTTTTTCGGGCGCTGCAACTAAAGTACAACCTAGAACTACGTCTGGTGGCTGCAAATCAGAATTTTCAGAACCATTATAATGATTTTATGGGAAAATCTCTCCAAGTGCTCCAATCCTATTCCCTGAAACCTAAAGTAAAAAACGAAACTGTGCCAAACCCTGTATTGATAATAAAACGAGGAAGATGGCAAGAATAAGACAACGGCCATGGAAGAAAAGCAATAATAACAAAAAGGATGGACAAATTCATACTCAGTAAATTTGACTCATTTGTACTACGTCAGCAAATCACATCTAAAACTGATGTAACCCGCTAATGTAGCCCAGCAAAAAATGCAGTTGAAACTACATCTGATCTCCGAGAAATAGCCGAACTTTTTGCAGATGAATTCCAAAGGGTATAGATGGTAGAATATCATATGAATATTACAGAAATACCAAATAACATTTAAACTTTGGAAAACGTCGAATTTACTGAAATTGAAATTCCACAAATCATGCAGGAATTAGATACAAAATCATCTGCCGATCCAAAAAAATTCCCGACTATCTTCCGAAGAAATTGCGTCACATGGCTCCGAAAATGAAATGTTCAACTAATCCCCCAGACACAGGTCATATACTCGCTGTATGGAAAAGCGAATTATATCACCCACACTTAAGAGGTGACAAACTTCTTCCGTCTAACTACAGACCTATTTGACTAGTGTCATAGAAAAGATGTCGGAAAACATTATAGTACAGAGAATCTGAAACTATGCCATGCAAAACCACCTTATTCCCAAATAACGAGATGCATTTGTTCCACGAAAATCTACATTGACAAATCTCCTTTGCTCAGTTGATGCCTGGACAAAAGCATTACATCAGCGGAAACCAACAGGTGTAACCTACATTTACTATGTTATAGATTTTTTTATTTATTTATTTAACGTTAAAAATTAAAAACAGTGTGACGTACTATGGGAAGAAGGGCAATATATGCATGGTTTCTGGCGCTCTGGGATTTCGGTTCTAACTGATACATTATAGTTGAATTATGAATGCATACAGCAACGAGCGTTTTTAGCAAGAATTAATATGAAAATATTCGCTCTCGGTGCAATAAAAACTACATGGAAAAGCAAATCAGATTTAGGATATTATCCCCAGTGGACTTGTCTTACTGCCGTGATAAAATGATTATTGACGAAGTGTCCCATGAAAGGCATCTGCACAAAATAAAAAATTATTGGGAGTTTGGGGAAAACCTTTGATATTGATCAGAGAATTCCTCACAGGAAGATCATTCAAAGTGCGAATCGGAGACTCACTGCCATCTCAGAGTCCTGAGTAGAATTCTTCGAGGATCTAAATGGATGATTCATTGTTAGTGTTTCCGGGGGCATCAACTACACAGGGTCATTAGTCCCGTAAGTGTAGTGCGTGTTTTTCTCGGGAGGTGGCGATGATCTTTTCTCCGCTGGATGGCGAGATCCGGCGCCGAACCACAGACGACTAGCAGGGCTTTTCCTCAACCAGGTATCTCCCACCAGCGGGGCACCGCCCCACATGGTACAAGCTCTCAACTCCCGACTGGTCTCCCGGCATATGTGGCAGTGTAGTGCATGTTAGTGTGTGTGTGTGTGTGTGTGTGTGTGTGTGTGTGTGTGTAAGAGGAGAGGAGAGGACAAGGAAGGGCTAGGAAAGATCGCGCGCGATCCGTGACCCGTTTGTTAGGGTACTGCTCCGGCATTCGCCTGGTGTGGTGTTGATCGGAGAAACCACGGCAAACTACCGACCAGAGCAGCCGGTCGCTAGAATTGTCCTCCAGACAGCGTCTGAATTCGACTTGGTTGACAAACTAGTGCCGAAAATCCAGCCGGAGGATCCGTTCTGGGACAACACATATTTATATTATATACCCGTGATTTGGGGTGAAGCAGTAGCGGATCCATGGGGGCCATGCCCCCCCAAAAAAGGCCGAGCATTTTCTTTAATGGAACAATTGATTTGAATATTTATGTGTATTATTTCAACAATAATAGCGTAAAAAGGTAAAGATACCGTGTACATAGCACACAGGCCGATGTGGCCCTAAGGGGAGGTGAAGGTAGGGCTCCCCGGGGGGTGTGGGCTCGCGAACAGGCCGCGAGAGGGCGTGGCTGGCAGTTAACCCATTAAACACCAAATTAGTTTTGTGCGCATAGCGCTCGCTCATTGTCGTCGCGTTCGTGCGCGCACGGCCATTGTTGGATCCGTGTGGCAGCACGTTTTCGCAACTTTTAGTGCTAATCAATTGGTATGTTGCCAAATTGTACCACTAGAGCGACCCAAGGCGCCGAACGGTGGTTATAAGAGCCTTTTGTTTCTTTAAGGAGAAGCAAAACCGTTAGACCTTAGCTGCTAATGCCCTGTCAGTCGATGCGGACCAACCACCGTTTGCTTTACACCGGCCTCTCCTTCCGACTTCACCACAGGCATACAGCAGCTAAGCACGGTTTCAGATGAAGATTCGAACAGACCCAAGTCATATGTACACCTGGGGGAAGATCACCACCAATTCCCGAGCACAAAACATGCACTCTACATACGGGACTGATGACCTTAGCAGTTGATGTGCTCGGAAACACTAAAAGTGAATCAATCATCCAGTGAATCGTTATCCGAAATAAGTCCATCGTATCGTTAAGAGTCGGCGCGTGCACAGAGGGTGCAAAGCGATTCCGTAACGTGAACGGG
The DNA here is from genome assembly GCA_031308135.1 of Acheta domesticus. NCBI lineage: Eukaryota > Metazoa > Arthropoda > Insecta > Orthoptera > Gryllidae > Acheta > Acheta domesticus. The sequence continues at coordinate 117,975,101 of JAHLJT010002630.1, forward strand.
ACAGCCATTGGTGAGAACGTTAATCTACGGATACGTTAATGTGTGGTACAGCTACGCAAAAGAAGGGATCCGCTGGCGGGGCTAAAGGAAGGCACTGGGCGAGCGCTGAGAGGCTTTGAGAGCAGGCTGGGCGGCGGGGCGGGGCAAGGGGGCGTGGGTGGGCGAAGGGGCGTGGCGGGCGGGCGGTTAACGAGGCAGCAAGCGCCTCCGAGGGTGCGCCGGCGCTAATTGCGGGCGACGAGGCGAAACAGGGCGCCACGCCCCGCTCCCACGCCCCTCACCGGCGACAACCGCCCCGCCTCGCACCCCTCCTGTTTCATCCTGCCCTGTCCCACTCAGCCCCGCCCCACACCGGCACTCACCATCCCACACAATTCCGACCCGCCACGCCCCGCCCCGCTCCTGCATAAACCGCCCTGCCCTACCCCGTCCATCACCGTCCCAACTCCACATTACCATTCCGCCCCACCTCCCTCTGTGCCGCTCCCACCCCTTCTTCTCCTCGCCCTAATCGGGCCTCGTTCTGACCCACCCCTCCCCTCGCCTGAACCCACCGCCACGATCCGACCCATCCTCTCCGCCTCGCCGCCCCTGGCCCCCTCTCGTTCCCACCTCGTTCCCACTCCGCCCATTCCGTCCCGCCTGCCCCTGCTGCACTCTTTACCGCACTGTCCCGTCCCTTTTCTGCACGGCCTAGCCCCGTCGCTTCCCCGCCCTGCCCCGCCCAGTTTCTCTCCGTTGCCAACTGCACCGCTCCGCTCCCCTCCCGTTTCGCCCTGCCCTTGTTGCATTCCGCTGTGTCCGCCCTGCTCCTGCACCACCCGCCCTGCCCCACCTCTTCCCCGCCCCGCTCCGGCGCTCGCCGTCCCACACAATTCCCACCCGCCCGTGCCCACCCATCACCGTCCCAACCCCACGGTACCATTCCACGATATTTCTGTCCCGTCCCACCTCTTCGTCCCCCTCCTGCCTCTCCTCTCCTGCCTCAATAGGAGGCGCTGTGTCGCCGGGTACAGCTGTTTTTGACAAATACGAAAAGTCTCCTAAATTTTCAATTATTCATAATACATACATATAAGAAACAGCTGAACAAAGCGTGAACATCGACGCTGTCTTTTGTAAAGTTTCCTGCCAGCTTGCGTCTCTCGAACCTATCCAGCAGCCACGCATGTTTGAAGTACTGTTGGCAGCAGTTGGTATTTTAGTTGCTGTAAGAAGGTGATACAGGAGGGTGCGCCATTATCAAGGTCTCCACCACGTTATATGGGACTTGAAAAGCCCTGGTCCCGCCTGCACCTGCTGCACCCTTTCTTTCCAGCTCTTTTCCACACCGCCCTATCCCTTTCCTTCACTGCCTGGCCCCGTCGCTTCCCCGCCCCCGTTCCGCTCCGTCCTGCTCCGACCTTCACCGTTTCGCCCCATCACGCCCGGGACAACCCCAACTCGCCTCTCCTCGCCTCACCCCGCCTCTCCCCGCCTCGCCCCGCCTCTCCCCGCCTCGCCCCGCCTCTCCCCGCCTCGCCTCGCCCCGCCTCGCCCCGCCTCGCCCCGCCTCGCCCCGCCTCGCCCCGCCTCTCCCCGCCTCTCCCCGCCTCTCCCCGCCTCTCCCCGCCTCGCCCCGCCTCGCCCCGCCTTGCTCGGAATCACTAATCATAAGAGCAATTCAAAGGAGTATTCCAATTATACCCGAACGCACAGCATTGGAAAAAATTGGCATTTTAAAAAAGTATGAGTATATTTTTCTTCAATAAATATATGGGATATTCCAACTGAAATTGCTCCCCCCTCTGCGTGAAATACATTCTGGATCTGTGAATGTAAATATTCTTAAGCTTTGTAGGGCTTTCAGACGTTATCAAAAGTTGAAACCGCTTTCGGGTTACTGGGTAAAAATCGTTTCGCAATTTGTCCATTAAAAGGTCCTTGATGGTCGTTAAAGGCGGAGCGAACTGAATTATGGCGAGTAGATCCATTAATCCAGAAAGTAAATCCATTAATGATTTAAGACGGGCCCAGCAATTGTGTGTTCAGAAACGCAATAAAATGGATTCTGTAGAATTCAACTTAATCTGATCAAGGCATAATGGATCTGAAAGAGCTAATGTTATTTATTTAAAACCCCAAATACCATAGTTCTAATTTCTTGATGCGTGTTTGGTTACATACTGATATCGCCACAATACAGTGGCAAGGTAAAGCCATAAACACAACAAAAAGTTATAAAATACTGTACCAAGGGACAAAAGAGAACAATCTAATGATTCTATCTTGTAATATATTAACAAAAATAAACGAGCTTAAGTCTGTCTTCAATTCAATTCTACATAACTGCCTTTTCACCTTATTTGGTTATTTTCGTGGCAATTGTGTTGTGAATTTTTGATTTCTTGATTGATAAATGATTCCGGTCGCATTAACTGCTAAGGTCATTAGTCCCGTAAGTGTAGTGCGTGTCTTTATAGTGAGAGGTGGCAGTGGTCTTCCCCCGCGGGATGAAAAAATCCGGCGCCGACCTACACGCAAAGTAGCGGCGTTTCCCGAACTAGGTATCTCCCACCAGCGGGGCACCGCTCTAGTCGGGTCAAGCTCTGTGCTTCTAATTTGTCCCCGGACATTAGTGGAAGTGTAGAGCATGTAAGTGTGTCTGTAAGGGGTGAGGATAGGTCAAGAAAGAGGAAGGAAAGATCGTGCGTGGTCAGTGGCCCGTTTGTTAGGGCACTGGCATTCGCCCGGTATGGATCGGGGAAGCCAATGAATACCATCGATGAGAGCAGCCGGACGCTAGAATTCTCCTCAAAACGTGTGGCGGATTTAACAGGGCAGCATTCAATGTTAGCTGAGTGACCTTCTGGAAAGAGGGCCCTTGAGATCTCAATGGGTCTTTGAAGGCTATGTACAGAAACATTTTGGGGTCTTTTGAATGTCTGGCTTTGAGGGACTTTCTGTCATTTTAAATTTCTTTCCTATTAATACGTTGAAAATTGTTTTAACAACTTTGCAATCTAAAAATCAAACTCGTTACAGAACAGTGATACGAACGAAGACCTCAATAATCATTTCAGGTAGACTGACAGTCCTTACATGGCAATCCGGGAGACGCCACGTCCAAGGCTCAGGTGCCAACGTTTCGGCCTCCATGCTGCGACCTTCTTCAGGCGCAGTAATGCATTACTTGGACGCGGCGTCTTCCGGATAGCCATGCGAATAGTGACTCCGGCCGCAGAAGCCTAGGCTCTCAGACTGACAGTCGTTCTCCTTCAGGCGCGGTTCGTCATTAAAGGCTGTAGGGCGGAGCCTCTCCTAGAGAAATCGCCGTCCAAAAGAAATTTAAAAATATGTTTACAAATGTATTTATTTATTAATAATGGAATTCTGAGTTGTATTATGTTACAATCATATTAAAATTTTTCTTTGTCGGTTCATTAACGGCCGTCCGTAACGCATTTAAAGCTGTTGACAGGGAAGAGAGAAGCGTTAGGCTCCCACTTTATTCTCCCATAAGGCCTGTATAAAACGAGGAGGCGTGACGTCATGCATTCACTGCAGACGCTTACCAGCGGACGAAGGCTGCGGCGAGACAGCCTTCGGTGGAGCCTAGGGTCTGAAGAACGGCGAGCTCACCAGATAGCATTACTGTGCAGCTCCGCGAGTAGCATTGCGCTTCAACTAGTTTTCCCAGTATGCGGTAGGAGCGCTATACTTGGGTTTTTCTTTCTTGGCGCATGAGGTCTTGTCATCTGGGGCCCGGCAAAATCGTTGTGAAACAGAACTTACGAGTACTTGTGATTACTAGTTCTAGTAACTTGTAACCTTTGTGAAACGGGTCCCAGGATGGAATATCTCACGGTATTTCGCGTCGTTCTCAATCGTCTGTATCAAACTTATTATTAATAGAAATACAATGCAGGCAATGCAATGCACTGTAATGTAATGCAATGCATCTGCAGTCTTCCCCATTTATACTGTTCTCCCTTAAACCAATTATTCCGTATCAAGGACTCTTTAAATGCGTATTCTAACTACAACACATTGGATGTTGTAAATTACTAAATACCGCGTGCATGGCAAGTTCGCGGGCAAACTAACAAGCTTACTACACTGCGGTTTTTCCATAGCTGCGTCTCAAGGCCCGTCATCACGATGGAATTTGTCACGACAATTCGCCTCTTTCTTGTTCGCTCCGCTAGATGTCGCCTGATCAAGCAGCGCTTGATACGATCGCGATCATGCGACATCTAGCCGCACGACCGAGAAAGGCGCGAAATACCATGATATATTCCATCGTGAAGGCGGGCCTTGAGACGCACCTATGGAAAATCGTAGAACAGAGCTTGCATCCAAAGAAATTGGTGCGAGATTTAAAAGTAAAGCTTGCACAAATTGCTCCGTTGTGACGATACTTTACTGGATGCCTGGCTCATGAGAATCTTTGGGAGAATTTACTTTCCTTTTATTGTCAAATTTAGCTACATTAATTCCGATTTTCTCTTTAAGGCAAATAAATGATTCATTCAAATGAAATAAGACATCAAGTTCTCATTTGAAAGTAAAATTGAAAAAATTGAATCAAAAGAATCTTGAGAGACTTGTTAATTTATTTCACATTATTGCTAAATACAATAAATAAATGAATAATTTACACATCACAAAACTCTGACCGGGAGGTCCTAGGTTCGAGTTCCGACGGCGACGGATTTTCGACACTAGCTTGTCAGCTAGGTCGAATTCAGTCGTTGTCTGGAGGAGTATTCTAGCGGCCGACTGCTCTGATAGGTAGTTTTCCGTGGTTTCTCTCATCAAAACCAGGCGAATGCCGGAGCAGTACCCTAACAAACGGGCCACGGAGCGCGCGCGATCTTTCCTTCTTTTTCCTTGTCCTATCCTCTCCTCTTACACACACTAACGTGCACTACACTACCACACATGCCGGGAGACCGGTCGGGAGCTTACAGCTTGTCCCGGCTGAGGCGGTGCCCCGCTGGTGGGAGACACCTGGTTAGGGGAAAACCCCACTAGTCGACGGTAGGTCGGCGCCAGATCTCGCCATCCAGCGGGGAAAATATCATCGCCATCTCCCGAGAAGTAATCACGCACTACACTTACGGAACTAATGACGTAAGTAGTTGACGCGCCCGAAAACACAAATCAATCACGAAAAGGACATCACAAATCACAATCACATCACAAAAAGGAAAATAAAGGAAAGAATTCGTCATTCAAATATATTTGTGTCGCCTATCAAAGATGTTCATATAAGGGAGAATTTAATAAGAAATTACACATCAAATAGTAATAAGTAGTGAAAAATATAAACATAATACAAGTCTCGGATATTTTATAAAACAAATCTGGCCAACATATTTTCGTACGAAGCAAGTATTTACCACCTCGCGCCGCTTTAGCTTGTGTATGTACACTCCTTTCTGGACTTGGAGGGGAAGTGAGTGCGGAGTGAGTGGAAGTTGCCCGTGCCCGTAGGAGCGCCGGGCTCCCCAGGCGGGCAAGGAGCTCGTGCGTGCCTGACATACGGGAACAAGATTTACTTTTGCCCAACATTCGAGATTGCCCATCGATAAATCGCCTTTTTTCCCAAAGCAGTACATTACTTTCTGTGTACTGCGGAATCAGTTAGTGAGAAAGTAAATAAGACAGACTGCAAATGAGGAAACCTAAAAGAGTATTTGTATTCTTAAGAGCACAACTAGTAACCCTAATCCCAGGTGATCCCAGAGCATTACTTTAGTTATTTAGAAAACTGTTTGAAATGAGAGTACACAGACTATGACGCTCTAAAGGTACAGTTTGCGCGGGAAATCTGTACACAGAACGTCCGTTAAAATGCGAGCGAGCCACACTAGAAGGAAGAAGCAGTAGAGCCATACATACTACAGCTATTCAGAAAACATCGGGTTGCCCAATGCCAGGTAAGGGTTGTAATCGCCCAGATATCGATTATCTCTGTGTTAGTAATTTATTTGATTGGTTTTCTTGCTGCTTTCTTACACAAAATGTGAATGCAATTTTTGTGCTCAGATTGTCCATCGGAAAATTTAGGAAGTAAATGCTTGTGAGGCAGTATTCAATGCGCCGTCTTCCTCTTTTGTGACTTCAGACTAGTGCAAAGACCCCTTGCGAAAACTCTGAGCTTACAAACCCCAATTCTGTGATCACAGGGTAAAAGTTCTTCAGTCAATTTTTGGCAAAATTGGTTAGGGTACTGAAAATATAAGTTAAGTATCTACATTGTATTTTAGTAAAACGACCGAATTCAAACGTTGCCTCCTTAACCAGAAAAAAAGCCTTGAGAAATAGCGTTGAGAGTAGGAAAATGCGTTAGCTCACCTACCTAACCCTTGTTTTCTTCTAACTAAGATTTTTGACTTAAGAAACTTTTGCTCCGTGACCACATAATTATTCATAAAATACACTATGTTCACGTGCAGACAAACGTCAGTAGAAATACAATAATGAATCCTGCTCAGGCAAGCAATGGATGTAACCCCAATGTTGCCACTGAGCGAAGCATCAACTGATGTCATTGCAGCGCCTCTAACCGGGAGATCCTTAGGTTCGAGTCCCGGCAATGGCTGGATTTTCGACTCTAGCTTAATAACTGGGTCGAATTCTAGCGGTCGGCTGCTGTGAGCAGTAGTTTTCCGTGGTTCCTCCGATCAACGCCAGGCGCATGCCGGAGCAGTACCCTAACAACGGGCCACGGACCGCACGCGATCTTCCCTTCCTCTTCCTTGTCCTATCCTCTCCTCTTACACACATTCACATGCACTACACAACCGCACATGCCGCGAGACCATTGGGGAGCTTAGGGCTTGTCCCGACTGGGGCGGTGACCCGTTGGTGGGAGATACCTGGTTGAGGAAAAACTATAAACGACGTGTAGGTCGGCCCCAGATCTTGACATCCACCGGGGAATCACCGCCACACAAAAAAAAAACCCACGATATAAACATGCACTACACTTGCGGGACTAATGATCTTAGCCGCTGACACGCCCGAAAACACAGGTCAGTCAAATTAATCAAGGAGTCACTGAGCGTTCGCAGACGGTCTGTACGTTTTCCGTGTACACAAGTACACGAAAGAGTAAAAAAAGTGTTCTCTCATTCATTATGCCTCGTTTCGCGCCGGGAGTTTCCGCTCCAACTAGCAGCTCTCCGCGCACGCCGCCCCCCCCCCCCCACTTGCAGGCGGCGCAAGTCTATTAATAACTGCTCTTCGGCGCTGCTCATCGCCTAACGGTCCCTAACAAAATCTGAATAATGGGCCGGATATAACCCCCTCCCCCCCGCCACCGCCGCCGCCTAGGCCGTGGGCGGCCGACTGCCTGTGACGTCAGCGTGCTTTCGCAAACGCCTCCGCTGCCTGCTACAACTTTGTCATGAGCGAACGCGGGCCCCGGAAATAATTCGATTGTTTGACGACGTCCTGAAGGCCGGGAGAGATTTATCAGATTGGAGCTCAAAACTAAGATGAAGTTGGCGACAGCTGTGATGAACTCTCGAAGTAACTTTCGCTGTCAGGTTTATGTCAGCATTTATGACTTTCGAAATTTAATGATTGAGTGCGGAAAATAAAACGGTTCAGTCGTCCGTGAAAACTTCTTTCTTTTCAATGAACCATTTTTTAAAGCAGGGTGTGTACGAGATACTTGAGACGGGAGCGTCTTAAAATTTTCTGCTCGGGGTTCGCGAATTCGACCCACGCCTGAATCATGATTGTAATATTGTGTGTTATGGAATGGTAAGTGTTCTCCCATGTGTAACCTCGGAGCTCTATCTGTTCCCATCCTCATACTCATTAAGCATTTTGAAATGTATTTATTTATTTATTATCAACATGTTACATGGTTCGTATTTAAAAATACTTTCTGACGCGTTTTTCGATGCTTGCTTTAAAAAATTTCTTTTCTAAAAGGTGCTTGAGTAAGGTATCGCTGTTTTTGTGGAAATTTAAGCTTTGTTTACAGTATGTGGAACACAATATGTCACTTAAAATATAACTCATCAGTAGCCACTACTTTTTCTGTCACCAAAAGAATTGCACGTCGGAAAAAGGATACGTCTTTTGTGTCTATTCAAGAATCAACACATTTTTTGGTTATTTTCGTGAGAATGGAAGCACTGCTCTCCTTGGCCATGTGACATCGGAGTAATCTGAAGGGGCAATGTCTTGTGAATATGGCAGGTGGTGCTGGACTCACCATTTAAATGTTTTCAAATAGTTTCCACCGGTTCTGCAACTTGTAGCCGAGCGTTGTCGTGTAACAAAATCACCTTTTCATGTCTCTGCTCGTATCTGGGCTGTTTCTCTCTTAGAGTTCGGCTCAAACGCATGAATTGCAGTCAATAGGAATCTCCAATGATACTTTCACTTGGTTTGAGAAGCACATAATAAATTACACCGAGCTGATCCCATCAAAGGAAGAGGAGAAGTGTCGAACTTTGGATATTTGCTCATGATGCCGAGGCGTGGCCGGCTTATCCCACGATCTTTTACACTTGGGGTACTGTATCTACTTTTCATCGCCAGTCACGATACTACGTAAATAAAAAATTTCTTCTCTGCCGTTGAAGCAGCAGTTTGCACATAAGATAACGCCGTTCGACGTCTATCGGCTTCAATTCATAGGGCAATGCCCATGCTTCTGGATCATTTCTAATGCTTTCAAACAATTTTACGATGTCAGCTAGCGTCTGACATGCGTCTTCATTAAGGTATGCCTCCAATTGTTTGCCTTTAAACTTTTTCAGTGCGCCAGAGCGTTCTTTATCTCCAAAAACAAAATCATTTTTTTGAAGCGTCGAAACCAGTTCCTGCATGTCGTTTTCGACAGAGAATGTTCACCGTATCTCTCAACAAGAATTCTGTGTACTTCAGCTGCAGGCTTCTTCTGAATAAAATAGTACAATAACATTCTCCGCAAATATTTTTCTTGGCACAAAACTCGATTTGTTTAGCACTCAGAAACAAAACGTTTACACTGTGGCAAACAAAGGCACCCTGACGTCCAAGCTTACCAACAATACTTCCTTGTAAATGCGTTCGCTTCGGAAATTACTTATAGGTAGCCCTGATAACGCCAACTGTTAGGAAACAGCAAGAACTTATTCAAGCACTTTTTATTTATTTACAACTATTATTCCTTACGCAGGGAACACCCACTGAGCACCTCAGAAAGAAATTAGGCATAAAACATCTTTGGGAAATCTATTTTTGTTACTGGTGTTATTTCTGAGAGTTTTGTGTAGGTTGTTCTCACATAGTTTGTCTCGGCTGGGGTGGTGCTCCGCTGGTGGGAGGTACCGGGTTGGGAAAACCGCGGTAGCCGAAGGTAAGTCGGTGCCGGACTTCATGTTACAATAGCGTCGGAATACCATCACCTCCTGGATATAACATTCACTACACTTTCGGAACTATTGGCCATAGTAGTTACGTCAGAAAATACTAAATCATCGATCACCAATCACTATTTCGATGGCTGATAGACGTCAAAAATTTGCTTGGCATGTTTAACAACCCAAAGCTTCCGGGCAGAATGCATGTTAGAATCGGGGAAGTTCATAGCATTCCGTCTATTATGTATTATATCAGTTCTGAAAAAACTAGTCCAGAGAAGGCAAAAAATACCTCAATTCGAAATTGCAGCCAGTAATCTATTCTCACCAACATCGGTCGCGAGAGCGTAAAGATTAAAGACGCCCCAATAATATTACAAAACGCAACCGATAAATTTGAAGGGAACGGGAAGAGAAGAAAAGTAGAGAAAATGGAATGAGAATAAAAAAATATGGGGAAAATAATAATTTTGGTAAAGAGCCGTTTAATTTGTCATGCGTGCGAAATTTTGCAGTTTAGTAGTAATTAGAAAGGGATTAACAACTTAAGCATACTTAAAGTTTTTATTCGTTTTTTCATCAAGACAGCTTTAAGACAGATTCATTAAAGCAGATTTTACCAGCAGAACAGAAGTATTAAACACTCTATTGTTCAGTGCAGGGTTGCCATATTGGGGAATTTTGTCCCCAAAATGAGGATTTTTTCGTTATGAGGAAAGAATGGGGACCATAAATAGACGGGAAATGTTTTGAGATTTTTTGGAGAAATTATTTGCATCCGGAGTCGAGGTAGAAATATTATTCTCTCAATTACTATGAATAAAAAAGGAACAAAAAACGCTATTCTCTCTCATTTTTGTGTCAAAAAGAACTAGTTGTGCTTCCAAAGCACATACTTTCTCGCTGTTTCTAAATGGTACTGAATGGAATTACACTACTACATAAACCAGTAAAAGTATTTTCAACCAGCAAATTATGTTTCCGCTCCGCGACGCCAACTCAGATCCTCAGAGTCAACGTGCCGGCACTCATACCATTGCGACAAACAAGCGCCTAAGGGGTCGAACTCGGCCAGAGACATAAAAGAGTAAATGCCAAATTCACGTAAAAAAATTGGGACAAGGTATAAAAAAATCCAGAAGAGAAATATTCTTCCTCCTCATTGAAATTCAAATTCAGTTAATGGCACCACAAATGCGGATGCTTTATTACATTGTTTCCAAATGCTCTTCAATAAAATATGGAGGGCTGGTTTATCAACTTGGATTGCATGCACTGCATGGGTTGAAAAGTCATAAAATGGATCAAAACGAGTCATAAAATGGTAAATACCTCTTAAGAAAACAATTGACATGATGGATGTGAGGAAAACGATGTTGGATACATGAATACGTTTTACAAATCCCAGAAAAGATGTGAAAAATGGTTAAAAAGTTGGAAATCGCATAGAGACAAACACTACCAGTTGAAGTATCGTAATTAATTCTATTTGATATTTAAATTGCTTCACACAGTTTTCAATAAAGTTCCTAGAATTCTCAATTAATTTCTCCGACAACGGAGACTAGTGACAAATAATTGTCCTCGGCCAATATTCGAACCAACTAACCTTGCCTGCGAAGAGACGAGTCTGTGCCTGTCACTCTTTCACCTCGGCTACTGTGGTTATACACGTCATTTGTATTATATAATGGTAATAAGTGTTGGTGAATTCATTTCTAGCATTAGGAAACCGAAAAATCGCAAGAATGTGAAAAAATATCCTACGGGCGCGTAAAGAAAATATATGGGATGATAATTCATAACCGAATTCCTAGTTCAAAATAAAGAGACTAGAAAACTAAATTCTCCGAGAAAGTCTGTGCCATTCTCTAGCACCACTAGTTTATTTCCTTATTTGCCGTTCCTTATTACACATGTGGAGAAAACTTAAAGAAAACATTTGGAGAGGTTTTTGAGCAAATTTGTTTTCGTAAATTTCAAGCAGAAATTACGCAAAAACTTCGTTTTTTGCAGAAAATTGTACATGACATTTTTTAAAGAGCTAACGTTTTACAACAGACTTTGTCTGAGGTAAACATTTTTATCTGCAATTTGGAAGTTTAAAAATATTTTTTTGAAATTTTCGAAAAACCGAGCGATAGCCGAAAGTAGGACTAACACCATATTTCTTATCATCAGTTATTACAAAAATGAAGAAGGTTTAAAGAAAAAAATTGGAACGGTTTTTGAAAAAGAAAATTTTGGTAAATTTCAAGCGGAATTTACGCAAAAAAGTACTAGTTTTTCAAAAAAATGTACATGATCTTATTTAAAGTGCTAATTTTGTACAACCGACTTTGAGGCATAAATCTCTATCTTCAGTTTTGCAGTTTTGAAGTTGTTTTTTGCAATTTAAAAAAAATTGGGGATATTTACGAAAATGACACCTACATCATTCCTTAAACGTCCTTCGCACTGTTCAACAACACAATTCAATCAAAAAATTTGGAGCCATTTTTTTAAAGCGTTGACCACAGACGCACGTTTTGCCGTTAATCGATTTTGCAGTATCAAGAAGCAATTAAACATGGATTTTGAATACACCACGAGATAGAGGATTTTTTCTTTGAATTTAGCCACAGGTTTTATCAACTTTTTCCTTACCAGACCCCTGCTATAAGAGTTTTTCTGGCGAAAATTCCCCGTTTTCCGGCACACGCTTACATAACTTTCTCTTCTTACGAAGTATTCGTAAGACGAGAAAGTAAAAAAAAGCGTGAAAAATATAAGAAAAACGAAGATAGTACACGGCTTCGAACAGCTCAGATGACGATGATTGGTTGAATTGAATTTTTTGAATTTAAGGTGTCAGCCAATGGAATCGTCAAGGTCCACTCATGTTGGTCCGTAATTTGGAGAATATTTTTCGTTTCAAATTTGGGGAATTTTGTTCCATCCCGTCTTCCATCGCAACTATTCAAAATACATCTCGTTTTCCTACGCTTTACTAATCTGCTTCTAATTGACTCAACCCACCTCCTGTAAATTAATTAATTAATTAACGTTATTATATCCATTGTATATTTTTATTTGTTTTTCTTTATTTAATATCAGAACAGTTAAAAACTGCGTATGATTTGATACAGGGAGAAGTGTATTCTTGTAGTGATCTTCTGTTTGAGAAGCGTATTATTATTGAAACACATTTTGAGTTTTCCCTTCAAAATATTACAGTAAATAACCACATATTTTGAATTCAACTGTATTAGTTCTCTTTACAATTTACTACGCGAAATAGTAACGCCTTTTCGTCTTTTTCCTGTCCCTGTTGCCTCTATTGACAAAGTACTGTTGCACCCAGAGTGCTGCATCGAAACGTCTTGGCAACGCCGCGAATATTAAAAAAATATATAAATAAAAGCAGAATGAAGGATTTCTAGGGCTCTAGAGAGACGCTGGACATCGCCTCTTAATGCCATCCAAGAGCTCTAAATAATGTATTGATTAACCAATTAGAAGTGGTCGTTAAGAGAAACACGTTTTGTAGGAGTTTTAACCCATTTCCTACGATCGAAACTTACAACCGTCATCCTTCATTTCAAGGGGAAAGGGTACCATGTATACAGCTTATGTTAAATTTGGTATTATTGAAGAACCTATTCTAGAAAATGGCAACTAGAAAATAATGATGTATCGCACACGTAAAGATGCAGCAATTGTTTTTATTTTGACACTTTATTGAGTGGATAATATTTTTTAATTATAACTTTTGCCCTATTTTTCAGCATTTTTTGTACAAACAGTTTTTATATTTTTATTATTGAAGAATGTTTATAAAAAATGACAATTTATCGCCAATACTATAATCAATGTATGCTGTAAATTTTAATAAATTGTGAACAATAGTTTCTGAGAAATGATGCATTAATTACAAAATAAGTACACTTTCGGCAAACTCTGATCATCTTTTTCAGCGGGTAAGATCAATGCTACCAACCCGTGAACAAGAGCGTGTTTCAGTAACTCATTAACACCCCAACAAGCGTTCAAAATAGCGAAAAATAGGTGAGATGCAGTATAAAAAAAGGGAGCTCATGTGCACTAGGACATTCAAATAAGACATGAAGCACCTTCCAGGCGTTCTAGAAGAAAAATGTTCATATATTTAGAATGAGAAGGTCTTGAACTGTTTACTTAGCAAAGAAACGAAAATCGATCATTGATCCTTTTCATGATGTCCTTTCCCCTTAATTTAATTTCCTTTCTCCTTGAAATAGATCTCAAAACGCATGGTATTATCAGCACCCACTTTCCTAAGCCCTCGCTTCGCTAGTTGGAGAGGAGTGGGAGGTCTGATTATTTTGACAAAAGGAATTTTATGTAAAATTTGTCGTTCTTTGCAAAATACTTTCAACTACACGGGAGCGATCATATCTCGTTGCTATAATCGTCTCCTATGATATTTCAGTAGTATTCCTTCCCTTTGCGACACTCACACGCAAACAATCGTTATAAACGAGTTCTAAAGAAAGAGAATTTCACGGAGACGAGACGAATTGCACTTTGACTTTGAAAATATGAAAGATTTGTTTTTAAAAAAGCAACTTAATATTCGTGTACAATGCAACCCGCAACATACCTGAGACTTTTTGAATCTATATCTGTAAATAGCTCTTAAACGAAGCGTTCTAGGGCCTTAAAAACTAAACGTTTGAGGCTAAATTACCCCCCAAAAAAGTTCCTCACATGCTATCCATATGAATCTCCAGGATGAGATCATCTGTTGCATTTTTTCTGGTTCGACGCTTCTCGATTCTACCCCACCTGTCCAGCGCCTGTAGAATCTGCAACTGTATGTGAAATTACTAATTACTTTGCGATCTATGGGATTGAATTACAGGGGTGGTCCTCTTTGCTCGATAATGAAGTTAAATAAGAATAGTTTGTATTGACAAGGATGTATTATATTGTTATCAATTACAAGGTGACATGTAGAACAAGCGACGGAGGATAAGAGGGTCTTGAAGAAAAATACAGGCTTAATATGGAAACAGAAAAATAAGGAAGAGGGTGGGGTACAGCATGCGAGAGTTGTCGCACGGGTGAGCTAGTTTACTCGTAATTCAACAGCCGATGGCCAAGGAGTTAGGGTATGTATTCCGGGGCTCGAGAAAACGTGCGCGTGTAATACGTCAAGTACAGAGGCGCGTAAAGCTCGAGCTTTTGCCCCGCGCCGCGCACCGCCCCATAACGTGGCTGCGGCGGCGTTGCCAGCTGGGGCGTGGCGGGGGCGGGCAGGGGCAGGGGGCGGGGCGCGCCGGGAGCGTTAACGGAAATGGAGAGCCCTAATGGAATTGGCGGCGGCTGGAGAGGGCGGCCGCGCCGCGCCGACCGCCAGCCGCGGACGGACGGTTGCGATGCCTGTCAACATTGCGAACCTGTGAAAAAAGCTTCGCCTGTCAACATGGTGGTGAAAAAAGCTTCGCCTGTCAACATGGTGGTGAATAAAACTTCGCCTGTGAACTTGGTAGTGAAAAAAACTTCGCCTGCCGACTTGGTGGTGAATAAAATTTCGCCTGTCAACTGGGTGGAGAATACAGTTTCGCCCGTCAACTTGGTGGTGAATGAAATTTCATTTGTCAACTTGGTGGTGAATAAAACTTCGCGTGTCGACTTGGTGCTGAATAGAACTTCGCCTGTGAACTTGGTAGTGAAAAAAACTTCGCCTGTCGATTTGGTGGTGAATAAAATTTCGCCTGTCAACTTGATGGTGAATGAAACTTCACCTGTCACTTGGTGGTGAATAAAACTTTGCGTGTCGACTTGGTGCTGAATAAACTTCGCCTGTGAACTTGGTGCTGAATGAAACTTCGCCTGTAAACTTGGTAGTGAAAAAAACTTCGCCTGTCGACTTGGTGGTGAATGAAATTTCACCTGTCAACTTGGTGGTGAATAAAATTTCGCGTGTCGACTTGGTGCTGAATAGAACTTCGCCTGTGAACGTGGTAGTGAAAAAACTTGTCCTGTCGACTTGGTGGTGAATAAAACTTCGCCTGTCAACTTGGTGGTGAATGGCGAATAAAACTGCTGTGTGCAAAAATAGGGGCGCTAGTAGCGAATTTTTACGTAGCATTACGTGAAACATTACGCCACCACCTGACCAACAGCGTGTGAAACCGGGGGGATGGATCAGTGCATCAACTGATGTCACTGCAATGCCTCTGACCAGGAGATCCTAGGCTTCCACTTCCGACGATGGCAGGAACTTTTTACACGTACTAGTCAAGTCGAGTTCAGCTGCTCTCAGGAGGAGAATTCTAGCGGCCGGTAGCTCTGATCGATAATTTTCCGTGGTTTCTCCGAGCAACACCAGGCGAAGGCCGGAGCAGTACTCTACCAAACCGCGGACCGCGCACGATCTTTCCTTCCAATTCCTTGTCCTATCCTACTCCTTATACACACTTACATGCACTACCCTACCACACATGCTGGGAGACGGGTATGTGACTTGAGAGCTTTTCCCGGATGGAGCTGTGGCCCGCCGGTGGGAGATATCTTGTTAAGAAAAAAAAACAACCAGTGAGTCAACGTGTAGTTGGCGCCGGATCTCGCCATCCAGCGGGGAAGATCACCGCCATCTCCTAAGCAAAAACATGCACTATACTTATGGGGATAATGGCCTTACCCGTTGACGCGCCCGGAATCACTAGTAATCAATCATGGCTCTACGCAGCGAAAACGCGATAAGCTCTGTTCGAGTTATAATCTTGTCGTGACTGAGTGAAGGCCCCCTGCAGCACTGCCCACCGCGCACACGCTGCTGGGGAACCTCTCGCCCCTTTAGAGTTATTGGTTGGTTGTCCTCCCCTCAAGTGGAAGAGATAAGCGCGTTCGCCCCCCCCCCCTCCCTGCGCTGCCACAGAGGGCCTGTCCCGTTTACCCGCGGATTAGCGCTGTCTCTTGACGAACGGAATGTAGGTACCAGGAAGTTGCTACCGAAACAAACTAGAGGTATATCTCCACCAAGTTGAGAATGATGTTTACAGGAGCGCGCCCCCGTCTGTGTTTACAGCCGAAACGACAAAGACTGAGATGTAAGAATATACAATTCAAAATTAATATGGGACCGTGCCAAACTTTTGCGAAAAAAAAGCGCGATTTATTTCGTTGCAAATCTAGTAATTTCCCAATTAATATTTTAACTATATTTGGACATGTCTGCACCTCATAATGAAGGAAATAGAAGTATAGTTTTCTCTGCAAAACGATCCAAAATTTTGAAACTAATTCTTTCGATGGGCAGTAACATTCATATAAATCGTTTATTTGAACGTAAGTAGTTTCTCGTAACATATAACAAATAAAATTATTTTTATGTAAGATGTAACTACCACCTTAATGAAGAATACCGTAAATACTTATGACAGTGAAGTTAATGTTTTGGTACTTTATTGCATACCTAACAAACCGACTAAAGCCTATGGAAAAAAAGTTGAAAAAGAATACAAAATGTTTAAC
Source organism: Acheta domesticus (assembly GCA_031308135.1). Lineage (NCBI taxonomy): Eukaryota > Metazoa > Arthropoda > Insecta > Orthoptera > Gryllidae > Acheta > Acheta domesticus. Next base: position 117,991,954 of record JAHLJT010002630.1, read on the forward strand.
TTCAATGAATAAGTATTAAAAATTCAATAGAAATAGAACTTTTTATTACATTCTTGTACAGAACGGTGAAAAGTAAAAAAAAAAGCAACGTAAAGGGACAAAAATAAAACAGTCGGTGCAAATCTTGTATGATGTGTCTCTGAAGTTATATTTTATCAGCTGATTCACAACCTCTATGAAGGAGGCCATGGTGATTCCGTAGTAGCAGTCTCTGAACCCGCTTCACGCTCCTGGCTACTTTTGTTAGCGAAACTGAATGTACGGACCTGTGTTTACACTGTTAGTTCCACGACGCGCCGCAATCGCGTCCTTCATCCTTCGGTTGGTCGGGCTATAACGAAAGAGCGATTCCAAGCGCGTAATCAGCTCGGTCATTTTGGAATGTTTTACAAGTGGTGGATAATTGACGTGGTGGATTCGACGGCGTCGTACGGATTAGCGTTGGGTTAGCGTATAAATAACGGTTAGCGTATCGGATATACCCCCTGTTATACCCAAGTTCGCGGGTTCAATCCAGATTGAAGCCATGGTTTTTTAAGGGCGAAAAAATCCTTCGTACTCCGTTCTTAGATATGAATTATTTCCGCAGATAGGTTTATGCAACCTGGTGATGGAACACTAAATTTCTTAGGAGGGGAAGTAAAGCCGGCTGTCCCATGTTAGTAGATTTACTGCATGTAACCGATCCTCAAGCCTAAATGACGCCTCTAGGCTACATTTAAATTGCCTGTTTCGTCGCCTAAGTAGTACCTTCTTTCTCCGCTTGTTGGTGAAAGGAACGTAGCAAAATGTGCCTAGTCAGATGGAAGAACAGGCCTCATAGCCTGAGTCTCGCCACGTAAAATAAGGGTATCAGTTCAGTTCAATTCGGTCGGTAGTGAAGTATCAGTCTCATTTATTCTCCTGTATCCTTTAAAAGCTGTCTTCTCGTGTTGATAAGGGAGAGACGGTCCTGAAACATTACCTAATCACTTCCTATTTATCCTCCGTCATTTGTTCTATATGTCACCTTGTAATTGATAACAATACTATAATTCACCCTTGGCAATACAAACTATTCTTATTTAACTTTATTATCGAGCAAAGAGGTACATTGTAATTCATATCACATTGAATATCAAGTAATTAGTAATTTCACATACAGCTGCAGATTCTACAGGCTCTGAACAGGTGGGGTAGAATCGAGAAGCGTCGAACTAGCAATAATGTAAAAGAATGGTCAATAAGATAACATACTGTAGATTATGGTGTGAGGAACGTTTCTTCGAGGTCATTGACCTCAAAAGTTTACTCTTTAAGGTCCTAGAACTCTTCGTTTAGGAGTTATTTAACGATATAAACAAAAAAATGCTGACGTACGTTGTGGGTTCCATTTTACATGAATATTTAGATGCGTTTTTAAACAAATCCTTCACATTTTTAAAGTGAAAGTGCAATTCGTAGTGTCTCCGTGAAGTTCTCTTTCTTTAGAGACCTTATTTATAAAGATTGGTTGCGAGTGAGAGCCGCAAAGGGAAGGTGTACTTCTAAAATAATATAGAAGACGATTTACCACACACAGTAAAAAATACCTGAGAAAAACATTGATCTGACCTCTCCTGCATTGAGTAAGTCAATAGAGGTACAAAAGATATCGCGTAATGACGCTCAATTGTTAAACATTCGCTCGTGAAAAATAGCAGGGTCGGGTCCAGGCGCGGCTCGTCATTAAAGGCTGTCAGGCGGAGCCCCTCCTACAGAAATCGCCGTCCAAAAGAAATTTAAAAATATGTTTACAAAGGTATTTATTTATTAATAATGATATTCTGAGTTGTATTATGTTACAATCGTATCAAAACGTAATTGTAACGCATTTGAAGCTGTTGACAGGGAAGAGAGAAGCGTTAGGCTCCCACTTTATTCTCCCATAATTCTCCTATAAAACGAGGAGGCGTGACGTCATGCATTCACTGCAGACTCTTACCAGCGGACGAAGGCTGCGGCGAGACAGCCTTCGGTGGAGCCTAGGGTCTGAAGAACGGCGGGCTCACCAGATAGCATTGCTGTGCAGCTCCGCGAGTAGCATTGCGCTTCAACTAGTTTCCCAGTATGCGGTAGGAGCGCTATACTTGGGTTTTTCTTTCCTGGGGCATGAGGTCTTGTCTTCTGGGGCCCCGCAAAATCGTTGTGAAACAGAACTTACGAGTACTTGTGATTACTGGTACTAGTAACTTGTAACCTTTGTGAAACGGGTCCCAGGATGGAACATCTCACGGTATTTCGCGTCGTTCTCAATCGTCTGTATCAAACGTGTTATTAATAGAAATACAATGCAGGCAATGCAATGCACTGTAATGTAACGCAATGCATTTGCAGCCTTCTCCGTTTATAAAACCACGCGCCGCGACTGGTCGGGTCGTTTGTAGCGTAATCGCTATTCTTGCTTGAGCACAAAGAGATGCCAGGCGTGCGTGGGCGTTTAACGTGGGCCGCGGCGAGTGCGTTCGCTCAGTCGATTGCTAATCGAAGGCCCTAAACGTCATGGTCTGTCTCGCTCCGGTGAACTGAAGGGAAGCGACTGATGTCAAAAGACCAGGGCAGGGCACGCGAATAAAACTCGGATAAAAATAAGCAGCCTCACGCAAATACCCGGGAGAATTTTTGTTGTAATACGTGTGAAAAATGCAAAGAAACTACTCTGTTTTTGTGAAGTTATTATAAACTGTGCGGCGACCTTTGTGTCACAAGGCGTTAGAGGGGCGCCTTGGTGCTGTGGAGCTTTAAAGCGAGGGAGTTCCAATTATGTGGTTGTAGCGTGGTTGGTTTCTCGTACAACCACATGCTCCAGTTTCATTTCGCCCAGATTCGTTGAATAATTTATTAATTTTTTTCTTACATATTGGAAGGCAAAGGTGTAGCTGCCCAAGAAATAGTGCTTGAAAGCGTAAACCAGCTTAGGTAGCACGCTGTATCGACTGATGTCACTTCAGTGCCGGACCGGGAGGTCCTAGGGTTCCACTCCCGACGGCGGCAGGATTTTCGACTCTAGCTAGAGAGTTAGATCGAATTCAGACGCTGTCTGGAGGAGAATTCTAGCGGCCGGCTGCTCTGATCGGGAGTTTTCGGTCGTTTCTCAGATCAACACCAGGCGAATGCCGGAGCAGTACCCTAACAAATGGGCCACGGACCGCGCGCGATCTTTCCTTCCTCTTCCTTGTCCTATCCTCTCCACTTACACACACACACACACTTAACTAACATACACTACACTACCACCCATCCAGTCGGGAGCTTAGACCTTGGCCCGGCTGGGGCGGTGCCCCGCTGGTGGGAGATACCTGCAAAAGGAAACCCCGTTATCCGACGTAGGTCGGCGCCGGATCTCGCCATCCAGCGGGGAAAAGATCACCGCCACCTCCCGCAATAAAACCAAGCAGTACACTTGCGGGACCAATGGTCGTAGCCGTTGACGCGCCCGGTAACACTAATCAGCCAATCATTAATCAGCGATGTGACCTGGCAAGTTTATTCACCGTTCACTGCGCGATCCCCACATCCGTGAATAGAGTGAATAGAGTCCCTAAATACAGAGAGTAGCGCGTGTGTGAATGAAGGAGTTCTGTAAATGTAGTTTGAGTATGAATGTGAGAATGAACGCAAAAACTAAAGAAAATAAGAAAAATGAACAAAAATACGATCTATACTTTGCCATTTTCAAAAATAAAATAGTTTTAAAAATAACATGAGCGCAAAGAGGCATGGTACATTAGATTTTAAGTTGGATTAATTTAGTATGTGTAAGTAACAAAGCCCTCCGTAAACTCCATAAGCTTCATCAGCTGGATGTTATCCAAAATATATGAATAAATTCCTGCCTCTCCAGGGTAACTGGAGAGAGGAAAATTGAAAAAAAAAGAGTAGCGCAACCTGAACGGCCGCCGCCGTTTAATATCTTTCGCCAGGCACCGTTCAGGAGTTAAGGACAGATGGTGACAATCTAAGGTATTTACGGAGAGTTTCCAGTATTTTATCATTGGTTTTTGGTAAATTGATAGTTCCTCACCACGGTGTGAGATATATAGGTGTGTTAACTAGCCGCCTTTGGGGCAAATTTTCTGAAGCCAGTTTGAGGCTAGTTCCTGGCTTGTCCGTACGGAGCGCATTATCGGTTTGGGTCACGGTGTAAGATACACATCTTAATATGACGTCTTAATCTGTGGGTGTTACTGTTTTACAAAACGTTTCCGACCCATTTTCGTAACTGTTCGCTCTACACTTTACCAATTCCACCGCGCAACGACAAATCACTGATTTGAAATTTGAAATCAACTGGCCACAGAGCTGTCGAATGGATCACAACCAATCACGAACTTGCCCAAAAAAGACCCAAAGATCGCAGCGCCTATATAAGAGATCTAGCCTCACATAAGCTTCAGTTTTAGACTGGGTGTGAACACACTCATATATCTTAAACCGTGTTCCTCACTCACCCACAGTACCGCACAGTTCAATTGGATATATAAAATGGCGCAATTGGCGGCGGGAAGGAATGTTCTACTCTCTATATCTATACTTAGGTTTTTTATTTCTTGTCGCGTGGTGTGTTGTCTTCACGATGGAATATCTCACAGTATTTCGCGTCTCTGTCGTGCCGCTAGAAGTCGCATGATCGCCAGCACTGCTCGATACAGTCTCGATCATGCGACTCCTATCGGTACGACCGAGAACGACGCGAAATGCCGTAAAGATCGTGAAGACAAGACGCCACGCGCCAAGAAATAAAAACCCATGTATAGGGACTCCACACGTGAAAGGGGGGGGGGAAGCGCTCCTGGCGGCGAGCGGGAGCACTCAAAGCGACGTCGCCGCTCCCTCCCCCGGCATCGCCATGTCGCCGGGCTCTTTCAACATGGCGCGGGGGCTTTGGAGCGGAAAGCCACCCTTGGTGCTTTCCCAGTTGCTCGCTTCGACGTCGAGCTCAAAGAACGGATCTCAAAGAACGGATCTCAAAGAACGGATCTCAAAGAACGGATCTTGCCAGACGCGACGGCTTCGTTGACCTTCAAAAGATTCAATAAAACATTTGAATTGGAGCGAATTGAAGGTCGCTTCCTGATTATTGAGAAAATACGTATGCTTGAAATTAAAGGCTGAAATGCAGTTTGTGATGTTATCGGCCCACGTTTTCTTGAGCCCTCATTTTGATAGAAGGCAGAGGAGCGGTGGGTTGGTTATTTTGACGAAAGGACTAATCTGTAACTCGGTTTTCGATGCGAAATCGTTTCTATTACATGAGAGCGAACATTTATGGTTTAGTAGACATAGGATGTTTAGGAAAAAGGCATATTTTATTCTAATGAAAATCTTTAAAGGCAAATATATGTATATGAATTATGGAATATTAAACATTCTGACGAATTTTTTTGTCTTTGTTTTTTTTTGTCTTCTATGACAAGAATGCCTTTTTAGACATGTTTTTCCTTTTTAAATGCCCTTTTCCTTTGAAATGTATGTGTTTTTCTTGCTAGTCTTGATTTCAAATATACGTTTAAATCATTTTCAGTTCTACTAATTACATTAATTGTCCACTGGTAACGAATCTATTTTTTGTCAAGACTGAAGCTTGCATTTGGATTCACTCGTCAGATTGAATTTTTTGAGCCGAAAAGTTTGCATTGTGGCATCAGATCGCATTTCTTTGCACATACACGCCCAAACAAATAAACAAGCGGTGGGCTCTGGGCACTTGGTTGAGCGGTGGGCGCGTAAGTGAGCGCTGAGCACAGATTCGCGACGTAATCAAAGCACTCGTGTCTCAGAGGAGAAGGCGATGATCCTGACTCCACGTGGATATCTTTCGTGCCAGATGTTCTCCTCGGAAGTGCGCAGTGTAGGCCGATCATTAGACCTATATTTGTGCAGGCAGCTTCATTCTGCCGGCTTGTTATATTTTTTTTATGTAGGCTAATTTTAGGTGCAACTGCAGTGAAATGTGTAAGTGCTTTTTTCCTCCAATTTTCAGTTTATATTGCCTTTTTGGCGCCTATTTAAAAAAATTTAGTGCCTTTTCAGGCGCCTAAAACGTAAATTTTTAGAGCCTTTACACCCAATGTCTAGTGATCAGATTTTGTCAACAACGCTCATTTCTATCACTTATTCGTAATTCAAGGGATGATAATGCAAGAGATGATGTTAAAGGTACCCCCAGGCCTTAAAAAAACTGCGCTTATAATGTGATCGTTCACGCGCGAGTACACATGAAGGGAAAAAAACTTGTGGGACAAACAGAGAGCAAGAAAATGGAGGCTTTCCTGGAAAACATTAAGGAAATGTACATGCCAAATATTTTTTGGGGGCGTATTCGCATAACATGCGTAGGTAGTGATGCGTTCAGACTCAATGACGTTTTATGTTAACGCGAGGGCCAAAGGACAGAGCCGCGCGTCAACTTGGAATTGGGTAGCGACGCGTCATATTCCGCGGCGAAGTACGTCAGTTAAAGAAGTCGAAAGTCAGTTGCTTTCCTCCGACTCGGGTTCAAATTGCTTATGCTGTACTGCTGTAGAAATGAAAATACGAAGTTCTTTCCCAACAGAAGTTTATTAAAGATGAAATGTACAGACAGGTCTGGTTCTTACTACATGCTACATGTGAACTGGCGCATAGGCTGCTGCAGCCAATATTTGTGAGTTTACACAAAAGTGATTGTCACTCTGAGGCACTTTCACTTACATCCACATTTACATTTCAGAGGTTCGAAGTGGGATGGGGTGTTTACCTATTTCTGATGCCGCACTGCAAGTTTTTCGGGTGACGGGCATACTTTGCTCAAGCTATCTTTGGATGGAAACTTTCGAGTAAAAGGAAAGTTTCCTCACGCCAAGCTGGCGGCGATACATTTAATTTTACACTCCTAGAATTTGAACGATTTCACAGGAGATGGAGATTGTTTTATATTATTCTCAATTTATTCTGGAGTTGTCAGTACACATGACTCGTCAGCCGCGCATACCATGGGTCGCATAAAATACGTTGGCACTTATACGTTGGACAGATCATGTATTTGTAATATGTAAGCGGGCATACCACATGGCACATGGCAGTGCTCGGGGGGCACTTGTACTTTATTAGGGGACCGAATCCCCCGGGTGGGCTCCTAGGCGCTAGCCTGTAACCGCACCCTCTTCAGGTGTTCAAGGACACCCTGAGACCAACATCCGGATCCCGCCGGAACGCAGTTTGCCCTCACGGCAACCTCCCCATACAATGCCTGGGTGATGGGCCGCTCTGCCAGCTCAGAGCTACTAGCTATCCGGGCTAGTACCGGAGTCAATGTCTGTATGACAACGCGCCACTCACACGCGCCAAAACACCAAGTCCTTACTCTTTTCCAAGAGTATCGGGCCACTGCCACGACGAAGCCGACAGCCCAAACTAAAGGTCGAGCGGCTCGGAGCCCCCATCCCGCGTCCTGATTTTTTAATTCGGCCTCTGCTAACGCGAACCAGACCTTCCCCAACCACTCCGTTCTCCAACAGTGGAGTTCTGAGCAGGGGCTTTCCCACCTAGGGGCAGCAGCGCTTAGTTCGTCCAGCGGAAAATGCTCCCAAGTCGACTTCGCGGCGAGATCCGTCTCCACGTTGGTTATTTTTTAAGTTTTACCAAATTACATTTTACTTTATTTTTTCTTTCTTTTCACCCATGATTGAAGTATCCTTCTTCCTACCGCACTAGAGGCAATGTAATCTACAACCTACATTACCCCTACGGAACTTCCACTACCCTTACGGAACTAATTACTACACCACTTGACGCGCGCGGAATCACCAAATAATCAATCAATCCATCAGCCTGTCCCGCCTGATAGATCTGATTTTTTTATCGAATCGGCCTCTAAGGAACATTACGTTACGTCTCGCGGTCCTACAACCTCCGCTGGTCCTTGTTGTACTAGAGGGATAAGTCCCCGGGATGGGCTCCTATGGCTCTTTGGCCTTTATCCTCACCCCCAGCTGCGTACTTGGGCCGGGTAGGTAACCGGATACGGCCGGTATCCAGTTTGCCCTCGCGGCAACCTGCCCATTCGATGCCTGAGTGGGGCCGCCCTGCCAGCTCGGAGCTACTAGCTATCCGGGCTAGTACCGGAGTCAATATTGCCTGTATGACAACGCGCCACTCACATGCGCCGGGACATCGCGTCCCTCCACTTTGCCCAGAGTACTGGGCCACTGCCACGACGAAGCCAAGTGCCCAACAGGGGACGAAGCCACTGCCCTCTAGGGAACACGCGAACATGCATTATGTACGTAAGACATTGTTTGGGGGGATCAGCATTTCTGTTGAGTCCATTTTTACACCCCAGGGTTGATAGCCCTAGTGATATGGAAGATGAATTGATGAAGATTACGAGGGGTGAGAGGACGACAGACACTTACAAACACAGAGACACCCATGTCCAAAGAGGGACTTGAACCCGCGACCCTGCGGCTCGAGATCGCCACGGCACTACTCCTTTAGCGATTTCGGCCACGGGGCCAACTGATATATCTGATACTGAAAAAAATGAAAGAAAAATATATGCAATGCTTATACAGGCGTACTCTGTGACAAAATAACCTCAATAAGGTTAAACATTAAATATTTAATGAATGACTGTCAAATTTTGGCCACTCGGCGGCCATTCGCTTAAAAATCTGAACATGGAGAGATGGCTCAGTACATCAACGTGATGTTACTGCAGTCCCTGTCACCGGGAGGTGCTAGGTCCGAGTCTCGATGGTGGCAGGAGTTTCGACACTAGCTTGTCAGCTAGGTCGAATTCAGTCGCTGTCTGGAGGAGAATTCTAGCTGCCGGCTGCTCTGATCGGTAGTTTTCCGGGGTTTCTCCCATCAACACCAGGCGAATGCGGCAGCAGTACCCTAACAAACGGACCACGGACCGCGCGCTATCTTTCCTTCCTCTTCCTTGTCCTATCCTCACACACTTCCACTAACATGCACTACACTACCACACATTCCGGGAGACCGGTCGGGAGCTTATAACTTGTCCCGGCTTGCCCCGCTGGTGGGAGACACCTGGTTGAGGGGAACCCCCCGCTAGTGTACGGTAGGTCGGCGCCAGATCTCGCCATCCAGCGGGGAAAAGAACATTACCCCCCCCTCCGAGAAAAACACGCACTACACTTACTGGACCAATGACCCGAGTAGCTGACGTGCCCGGAAACACGAATCAATCAATCAATCGATCGATTAAAAATCTGAAGTCTCGTGACGACCTCGCGGTCTCCGCAGCTCGCCCCGCGGATTCGCAAACACGGCGCCCCGCCCCAATCGCCCTTCGCTTGGTCGGGAGTGAAGGCAGGAGACAACGCGAGGGCGCCGTTCCGCAAACTTTGCCCTCATCGATCGCCTTCCCGTGAGAGCGAGAGCCTCCGCCCGCAATTACCAGCGGCCACGGTGGGGAACATCACGCGAAGCGGATCTCCTGCTTTGTTACGTTCTCGCTGCCCCTTACGCAGTACAGAGAATGTTAGGTAATGCTGCGCGAGAAAAAAAACGGCTAATTGTCGGTGGAAAAAGTCTTATTGCTGGACCTTCGTAAAGAATAAAGGAATAAATCCAGTTGCTTAATTTGGAAAAAATTTTTGTGACACATGGTGTAGCCAGAATCCGTGTTTTGCGAGTCCTTGATACAGAAAAATCGAATGACGGCAAAAAGTCTGTCCGTCTGTCCGTCTGTCCGTCTGTCCGTCTGTCCGTCTGTCCGTCTGTCCGTCTGTCCGTCTGTCCGTCTGTCCGTCTGTCCGTCTGTCCGTCTGTCCGTCTGTCCGTCTGTCCGTCTGTCCGTCTGTCCGTCTGTCCGTCTGTCCGTCTGTCCGTCGGTCCGTCGGTCCGTCTGTCCGTCGGTCCGGCTGTCCGGCTGTCCGGCTGTCCGTGCGGCTGTCCGTCTGTGAACAACGGTAGCGGCTGAATCGCTCAGCCATTTTTCTTCAAAATTGATATTCCCCAATCCATTTGGCTGATGTCACGGCCCCTTGAATTTGAAACCGATATTTTAATTTTCGGGGGTACTTTACATGAAGCCCCTGGGACATTTCCCAAATTTTCAAAAAAATGGCACTAACGTTTTGATTAAATTTCGTTGTTGGATAGTGTAAAGGACGTTTAAGAGAATGGTGCAGGTCTCATATTCATTAAAAACAGAGGTTTTTCGAAAATAACAAAAGTTCAAAGGTTTTTCGGCGTCTTCCTCCAGTTATATTAAAAGCAGAGATTTTTCCCTGAATGAAATCTGTTCCTCAAATATAGATTTTGAAATAAGGTTACGTATGATTTTTGGAAAATATGAGTAATTTTGCGTGAAAATACGGGCGAGAAAGTACGTGCTGTTTTTTGCACCAATAGTTTTTGACGAGCAGATACGTTGTACGGCTCTCACACTCAATCTTAACAAAGAAGGTGTTTAAAGAAAGAAAACTTCTCGGAGAGATGGTAAATTGCACTTGAATAATACTATTTGTTGAAAAAATACGTGAAAATCAAACAGGTGAAAATGTAATCTTGCCACACATGATCGGTTTTAAGGAAGTTCCCTGACATATCAATCGCGAACACCTCGAAGAAGGTGAGTTGCAAAGGCTCGATATCTGTAATTCGAATAATTCGCTAACAACAAGGAAATAAGTTTCTCAGAATTACGTAATTTCGTGAAAACCTAACGAAATATTATTTTAATTTGTAACTCAAATTATTAATTTATGAGCTGTCTATCGCCACAGTATTCTACAAAATGAGATGTGTTGGGTACTTTTTTGATTCTGAGAAGTTGGAATTTCTTGGTTACGACCACTCATAAGGGCGGGGCGACCAGTTCATCTAATTCAGAGACGGGTAATATCTGGAATTACATTAAGGGGAGAGGATACCGTGTATACCACCCATCATAAATTTGCACCTTTTCTAGAGAATGGTTAACTAGAAAATTTGGATATTTCACACACTTGACGATGCAACCTTTGTTCTTATTTTGACATTTTTTGAGTTGATAAAGAATAATTATTAATTTTTTCAATTATAATTTTTGTCCTAATTTTTCAGCATTTTTGGATATTGTTTTTTAAAATATTTTTATTGTTGTATAATGTTTATTTAAAAATGTTAATTTACTGCCAACAACGTAGTTTCTGAGAAAAGGTGCATTAATTACAAAATAAGTTCATTGACACACTTGAAAAACGTCTGTACTTGCCACTGTTCTACTAGGACATTCCTGCTCCGTGTTCTGGATCATCATCTTCGGTGGGGAAAAACCAATGCTACCAACGTATGAACAAGATCATGTATCAATATCTCTGTGGCGAGCAGCCGTTGCACCACACCGTGCGAGGGGGCGACTCCCAGAGCAAGCGGCGTGCAGTGGCAAGGAAAACTGGCTCTAAAAAGCGCTGCCGAATGCAAGCGAAGGGCCAATACGGACGGACCCGGCGGAGCCAGAGGGGGGGAGATGGAGGCAGACGTGAAGACTGAGGCACACGTGTGACCGATTGGAGTGCATACGACACGTCAAGAGCCTTCTCGATGATGACTCGCTCGCAGAGCTCCGCCGCCGCCGCCGCCGCTGCTGCTGTCGTCCCTGTCTGGATTGTCAGGCCGCTGTGTCATCCGTGTCAGGCTGTTTTCGAACGCCGATTTCTTGCCAGACCTCACCGACTTACATCGATACTTCTCCTCTGTGCAGTGCCGCAAAGAATGGGCTGCCATTCCCCAAGAAACCTTCCAGCACCTGATTGAAAGTATGCCTGCGAGAGTGGAAGCTGTCATCAAGGCTGAGGGTGGGCCAACACCCTATTGAATTCCAGCATTACCGATGGAGGGCGCCACGAACCGGTAAGTCATTTTCAGCCACGTGTCCGGATACTTTTGATCAATGAATATACATACGACACGTCAAGAGCTTTCTCGATGATGACGCTGTCACAGAACTCCTTCGCCGCCGTTGCTGTCGTCCCCGCCGCACCTGCTCCACGGAGTGATGGGATAAGAGGCCGTCGTCTCTGGGCTCGACTCCTTAAGCATCTCCTTCACCTGGTGCATCGCTTCCCCCTCCCTCTTTTCTTTCTTCTTAGTAATAAAAACGTGCATTTATTTGAACAGGACTTCTTCTTGAGAAAGCCGCCTCCCCCTTCACTTACAATTCACCAAATCAACCACAGTACTCCAAGTCTTAGGAATACGCTGAAGTCAGTCAGCTACGAGGGTGACACGTCACAGCTCATTAACAACCGAACATGCCTTTAAAATTTCAATAAAAAAATCTTTACTTGTTTGCAGTGACAAAAAAGTGGCGTGGTTCAGGCGCACTAGGACATTTAAATAAGAATTAAGGGACTTCCAGGTGTCCTAGAAGTAAAATATTAATATATTTGAAAAGAACAAAGTTTGAACTATTTATTTACCCAAAAGTCGATGATTTGACCCATTTCGTGGTGCGCTCTCTTCTTAAAATAATATTTTCCCTTTATATACAAGACGTGAGAGAATGATTTCGTTGGTTGATTCATGTTTCAATCATTGCGAAGGTCATTAGACCAGTACGTGCAGTGAATGTTTTATTCCGGAAGGAAGGGCTGTTCCTCTCGTAGTCTGTGGCCGTTTGTTAGGGTACTGCTGCGACCGGCATTGGAGTGGTATGGCGGAGAACTTACGGAAAACTACCGATCAGTGCAGCCAGTCACTGGAATTCTCCTCTAGACACGTTGAATGCTACGAAAACTCTGCTACTGACGGGATTCGAACTGACGGGATTCAACCCCTGCAGAAACAACTGCAATGCTGTCACTGAACTATTTCAGCCGGTACGAGAAAAAGGTTGTTTTCCAGATGGGAGTGTCTTCGCATGGGTGTCTAATAAAAAGACGATAGCAGATGCTTAAGGTATAGGCCTATTAAAAAGTTACTGAGAGGATGAAAAAAGGCATTTTTGTTTTTTCCCATTCTGAAAGCGTCATTTATTACACTTTTTTGTGGTGAAATCCGTATATTTTATTGAAATGAAATTAGTTTATGAAACCTTAGTTAAAAAAACTTACTTAATATTTGAAGGGATACACTCAGAAGAAAGTAAAATAAAATAAATACTAAATTTTTTTATTATTTTGCATTTTTAACCCTTTAAAATTTTACTTCTTACAAAACATTGAGGTTTACATAATGCGGCTGTTATTTCTTTCTTTTCTGGAAAAATTATTATGGAAGTATATTAAGTATTAATTAAGATATTGTGTCACAAGTAAAACACTAAAATTTCGTATAACTCAAAGTGCACTTTTCATTTAAAAAATTGGGATGTTATTTTAGTTTCTCTGCATGTACTTCTACATTAAAGTCATAAAATTAAGAGCTAAAACTAGATTCATAGGAAATTTTTAGAATTTTCTAGATTCATAGAATAGACCTATTCATTAAACGCTGGAATTAAAGGTAAATGAACCACACAACCTGCATTGCAATCTTCCTATTTATTGGTTTTTTACCATCAAGATATTGAAAAGCACATCTTTTATGTTTCATGACAAGGACGTTTTCTCAATTTCAAATATTTGCCATCGTCGACAGCTTTCCCGTATATGCCACGTTCAATTGAATTACGTGACGCGAAATTACTATCTTATAGGCAGGCCGTGATGCTACGCAAAAGGCAGTCTCATTCTCTTCCCATTTCCAGAAAGGGAGACAGACGTGAAGGCGCGAACGGCAATAAAAGTCAAGAAACGAGCGAGGAAGCGAAACATATCCTGCAGCGGCAGACTGCAGTAAAAGTACGACGTAGAATGAAAACGTAGTACCACGTAAAGTCGGTTAAATCTTCAAACTGATGCAATAACAGCAATGCATACGATAAATACAGTACATTTACGAAGATTAATTCGTAAATTGAAATAGATTCTTGGTAGTAATTGTAACATGATTAAATCATAACATTTTGGAGCAATTTTCCGACAACATGAATTGTAATACACTTTTAAATATTCTCGTAGAAACAAAACAAAAAGCTTTTCCTAATAACACAAAAAGCTTGAACTGGCTTAGATGGCGCAGGGCAACAACTGATGTCACTGCAGTGCCTCTGACCGGGAGGCACCAGTTCGAGTCCCGACTGGGGCAGGATTTTCGATACATGCGAGGTCGGATTTAGCAGCTGTGTGGAGGAGAATTTCAGCGGCCGACTGCTCTGATCGATTTTGTTATACGAGTGTTATACGACAGAGATCGAGTATTTGAGATGTGTAAAGTGAACAGTGTCATTATACGCCCAATTGTTTTCGTGATCAGGGTACATACGCACACAAATCTAAACATTTTAAATTCTATAACTTTTGATCGTTCAAAGATAACGTAGCAAAGAATAACTCGTTTTAAAGAAGTTTAATTTTCGACAAATACACTGAGAGTATTGCTCAAAACTAAGGGCTAAAATGCAAAATATAAAATATATCGAAAAAATGTGAGACAATAAAGTTTTTTTCTATTTATTTTTATTTTTTCCACCAACTAAATCGAAAGCTGGTGGTGGCAATGATCAAATGCCACATGCGTAGGTCGAGAATCACTGTTGTTCATTTAGCGTTATCCAGGGGACACGTGTGGTAGACCACGGACGCGAGCAACTTTGTCCCCGCTGTGAATTATTATTATTATTATTATTATTATTATTATTATTATTATTATTATTATTATTATTATTATTATTATTAATGAAGTAGGTGACAGGATATTGGTGAAAGGTGATCGTTGACTTTTTGAACCATCTCAGCACTCGCCTTGTGACCGAGGGAAACCACGAAAAACTCCGGTCAGGATGGACGGACCAGGGCTCGAACCCAGACCTCCCGTTTGCGAATCCAGCGCGCTACGCACCGAGTCAGTTCGCTCGGTGACTCAGAAAATCGGGACGGTCGCATCTTTTACGGGACACATACGAACGCCAGGCCGGGGCGGGAATGGTGACGCGGGTCGAAGCGGGGAGGAACGGCATGGGACGGCCATTCTCTGTATATAATTCATTCCGTTTACTTTCCCATATATTACTAGGTAGCACAGAAAAACTTACGTAATACTCCAGAGAAAAATGCAATATTTTTAGGAGAAAAATTCGTATGGAAGGTCCCCAATATCCCACATCTTCACCTGTATCTGCTGGACAAAGTATATAGTGTCGAAATTCGTAAGAAAACTAGCGTCATAGTCGCAGTGAATCAGGCGGATAATTTAGAATGGCGATGCGCAGGGCACGTAGAAAGGCAAGACCAACTCAGATGGGCACACATAGTTACTATGTGGGACCCAAGGCAAGGGTGGAGACACCCAGGACGACAGAAGAAGAGATGGGCGGACTTCCGTGAAGCAGCGGGCGGGACATGATCCAGAACGGCAAAAGCTAGAACGGCATGGAGAAGCCTACGGACCAACGGAAGACAGATGGCGCAACCAACCTAGCTGCACATCCGAACACGTGTGGCTTTATCACCCCTGCTCATGCAGGAGGCCTTTGCTCCACTGGGGATTCCTTGTAGGCTAAATAAATAAATAAAATAAATACCCTACAGGCGGATAATTGTTGCTTGTTTATGTAATAATTACGTAGATTCCTCGGTTTGTGAGTCATAGATATCGAAAAATTGGTTTGCAGCAAAACTTACGTCTATACGTCCGACAGTCTGAGACTAAAGGTAGCAGCTAAACAGTATGCTGGATTTTTAATAAAAGTTATGTTTCCCGATCGATCTGGCTGAAGTCATGGTCCCTTGAATTTGAAATGGATTTTTTAATTACGAGTGAAGACCCTTCACATGAAGCATCAGCGACATTTTCAATATGTTCTCAAAAACGTTTGCAGATGTGTACCTATCAAATAGAGGATTGTGATACATCAATACCCTGACATGGTAATTTAAAATATGTCACGAAGAAGATTCCAAGAAATGTTTACTTTACCAAAATACTGAGCTCCCTACGCCTACAGACCTAGAAATCTTTTAGATTCACACAGAGAGGAGTATATTTAGAACCCGGAACGCAAAGTCATTTGTCAGTGAGAAACTTTTTTCCCGTCAGAATGTTCGCAATCGACCTGTTCCGCCCCTTGACCCGACCTTGTCAGTCACGCGATCGCCCATTTCGGCCTTCGGTCGACGCGTCATTTTCGGGTGGCCAATCAAGGCCACCTGCGTGTTGGAGATCGCGAGGATTGTTGCATATCGTCGAATCCGCGATATTGTCAGACCGCTTACACTGGAACTTACCTTCTCTGACGTGATAGATCCATAGTGATGTCCCGCGATAAGAAAACTTGTACTATACTTAAGAGACTAATGACCTTAGCAGTTGACGCGCTTGGAATCGCTTATCAATCAAAACGACAAAAGTGTAAATTCTATTCTTCTATGATGTTGTATCTTGGCACTCCAATCAGGAATGCTTTCTGAAAAAACATTATGCAGTGACTATATTTTACCCATCGCAACAGTGTTGCCAGATGTATTTCGAACTCTTTCCCTATAAGTACTATAGAATTTCCCCAAATAACCTCTCCAGTGAAACAAAAGCCCCCAACTTTGAAACGAAAACTATTCTCCAAATTATGGACCAACGATATGAGCTGTCCCTGACGATTCAATTGTCTGTCTCCTTGAATTCAAATAATTCAAACCGACCAATCATCATCCTTTGAGCTGCTTGGAACCCTATATCTTCGTTTTTCTCATGTCTTTCTTTCTCTCTGCCTATTGTTTATTTTTCTGTTTGATTCATAACAATGAAAGAGAATAACGTCTATTGTTTCTTTTTATTCATAATAATTGAGAGATTAATATTTCTATCTCGGACTCCGGACAAAAATAATTTCCTCAAAAAATCCCGAAAAGTTCCCATCCATTTTTGTTCCGTATTCTTCCCCCACAACGAAAAATATGCCCATTTTGGGGGCAAAATTCCCCCTTCTGGCAACCCTGCATCACAAACATTTTAGGATTAAAACCCAGAATTCAACGACTGCATTGAACGGCGTCCACCTTCTTTTTCAGAAAGTTCACAGTCGCGCCCTGTGGCCCTTTGACCTGACCTTGTCAGACACGCGATCACAGATTTCGACCTTCGTAGATCGCCGAATTCCACCCGCAACCAGTGTTGCCAGTGGTACCAGGATTCTGGTAGTTTTACCAGGATTTTAATGAAGATACCATGTACCAGGATGAAGACATCCTGGTACGCTTAAATACCATGATTTTAAGTGTACGGTAATTGATGTACGATTTAAAATTTGTATAATATTTTTTATTCTATAATTTAACACGAACACTGATATTACAAATAACAGGGATATTGATGAGAACACTGCCGTAAAAACATTAAGTGTGACGTAGGAAGGTATTTTTCCAGCTCATGCTGTAGGAGAGAAGGAATAAAACGTCTTAGTTTTCCATTTATGGTGGAAAGACTTTTCTTTCCACCATGCTTCCATTCGGATTATTGATATAAAGTGACATGATGTTGACTTCAATTTAACGAACTTCTTGTTAAAAACATAATAGGGTTATAATATCAACAACATTAGAATCAATTGTCATTGGTATCAGGAATTTTAGTGGATGTACCACGATAGAAATGCATATAAGGCGTTGGTTCTCCATCGTAAGTTTTTAATTTAGCATAAAGCTTTTTCGGCCGGATTGCGGCCATCTTCATTGTTGCTTAACCACAAAACGTCTTTGCTAGGATCTCCGTCTTTTGAAAGTTTCAAGAAAAATGAAAAATATTGGAATTAACAAAAAAATTAATAATTATTTCAACTTTTTATTGAACAGTCAATCCCAAAGTTTGATTTTAGCGGCTGTTTATTGTTCTAAAAATCTTTCGTCATCTCCTCATACTTTGCTGATTCAACATTACTTATCCTATTGGTAAACTAAAAGGGATCACTCGGGTATGTTGAAACCAATAAACAGTCACTAACAATGAATTGCGCATTACTTGGACAGAAACGTAGAACTAGAACTACACCATTTCTGCTCTCGAAATAATTATTAATTTTTTTGTAAATTCCAATATTTTTCATTTTTCTTGAAACTTTCAAAAGACGGAGATCCTAGCAAAGCCGTTTTATGATTAAGCAGCACTGAAGATGGCCGCTGTGCGGCCGAAAAAGCTTTATGCTACAATAAATACTTACGATAGAGAACCAACGCCTTATATGCATTTCTATGATGGAAACATCGTAAACACTGCACCATTTCCTACCATACCGATGTACCAGGAGTTTTGAAGGTTGGTACTGCGTTACACATTTAATCTGGCCCGCAACAAATCGAGTCGACCTGGATGTTGTAGCAGATCGCGTGCAGGCGCGTATTCAACGAGCTAAACCTCCAGAAATATCAAGCGACGCTCCCGAGAAAGGGAAATTCAACAGATTTAGAGCGAATCTTCCAAGATTCGTGGAAATGAGAAAAAATGTTCTGTTGAAGGTGATAAGACGAGTGTGCATGTAAAAAGTAATTAATCTCGGAGACCAGCATCAAACGTTGTGGCACGAGATGAAAAGCAGAAGAGGGTTTAAAGGCGACCTCCCTATCGCTTGCATGCGCAGGGTTAATTCCAGGCAGCGGTCAGAACTCATTTGTAGCTGGTAATTTGTTCCGTGAGTTTTAGCGTGGGAGCGTGGCAACTGACAGGGAGCATGTCAGCATGGAATATTTCGGGCGGAAATGTTTAAACAAAATGAGTCTGGCTTTCAACGGTTACACGTTTTCAATTATTTTAATATACTTCGAATAAAGAAAACTTACAACGTTGGGTGCCAAACCACAAAATAGTTGAGTTAATTCAACTCTAACGCTTTTGTATGTAAAATTCTTCATATATTTCTTTAATGGGCGGTTAAAGAGTACAAGTAATTTTTTGGCAAAATCGAGATATGTAGTACATTTTTGTCATCATCAGCTCGATATCTATATCTAGTAAAAATTGTACAACTCGAATCCTACTCCAAAACACTGTATATTTCTGCACATTGCAAATATTTTTAATATAAGTTTTTAATAAGTTCTAGTTGAAGCAGTTTTTTTGCTGTACTGTAAAATAAGTTTTTTTTGACTTGTACTTTTATGATCGCCCATCAAAGATTTAACAGTTTACAATAAGCTTTTAAAAATCACGCCATGGACTTGAAAACTTTTTTTCTACGCTGGGACTGCAACGACTTGCTTTATGTGACGAACGAATGAATCTCCTGCATTTTACTTTTTCTGTAACCTTCATTCATTCGCCGACATTGAATAATCTGAGTGATAATAGTCTATTGCTCTTGAATCATTCTGTATAAACAAGTCGTGTCTGAAATAGATGCAAAAGGGTGACTTAAGACACCTTGCAACCGCGTTCGCAAAGACCTGTTGAGAGAATATCGACTTTTAAAGTCTGACAGCACTTCATTCGATAGAAAAACATTGCCCACCCCACATAACCAACGTCTAGCGGCATTTGATAAGCTTCTTGTGAATTATTGAAGGCAGTGATAAGTTTGTGTTGGAAACCAACGTTCTTTCTAATTATTTTCGGCAAAAAATGGAGAGGTTAAACTTAGAAAATCATCAAATTATAAGAACAGTTAAAAACCGACACGAATGAGTCACTATTGTCATTTGTTTGATTGATTAATGAAGTTGCAGAAACTCTGAGAAAACACAGAGAAAAAATATTATTGGCTATTTGTCTTGATGCAGTGTACAAACTTCACCATCATCAATGGCAGATCTAGCTCTCGACCTACGTACGAGTAAATGGAAAACTTTCCAGTTGGCACTTCAAAACGTATCTGGGAGGTTTATGTGGAACCAACAATATTTTGCTTTAGATATTTCATATTTCAGTGTCAGACCTGTTCACTGTAATTCATTGGATCGTGTTCACACAGCATTGCGGCGACTGATCTGTCTCACGGTATCTTAAAGTTTCAAAGAAGTAAAACAAAATTTCCGACATGGGATCATCAGATCTCTACGGAAGAGGCTGACAATGTAATATTATTTTTTTATTCCTGACGTCTCACATAGAAATCCATAGAAGGATTTTCTGAGCAGCGGGATCACAAACTTTGAGCATTACAGTTACAACTAGATAACAAGATAATTACTGCAAACAGATCAAACGACCAATTCCCAGAATCATTGAGTAACACTGATGACATTCGTGATCACGATTAATTTATTTGGCAAACAGAGGGATCAGAGAAGTTGGGTTGGGGAATTACCACGAAATCAATTAACTGAACATCCTTTTACTTTAATTTCTACTCCATTGTAACTCATCGTTTCGTGAAATGCGTATTTAATAACATTTCTTCTCTGAAGTGAAGATAATGAAAGGCCTTTGCTGTTATTTTTGCTTCCTCGCCCTACTTCGTAAGAAGAGCAAGTATTGTATTCGTGCGCCGGGGAACAGCGAATTTTCGACGGAAAAACTGTTATTGTCAGGTCTTAGTATCGAGAATGTGGGTAAATTTGGTTCGCATATGTAAAAAATTACTTCCTCTAACACGTTGTGTAGTCAGAATCCAAGTTTTGTGGGACCTTGAAAGCGAAAAATCCATTAACGTAAAAATGTCTGTTCGCCTGTCCGTCCGCGGTCAGTGCTAGCGTCCAAACCGTTCAAACCGTTCAGACTTTCTCCAAAATTGATTTTCCTCGAACAATTTGAATGAATTCGAGTCCCTGCAAATTTGAAATGAATGGGTGGATTTTCGAGGGTATTTTACATGAAGCTTCAACATTTTCAGAATTTTCCTAAAAATACTTTAATTTTTTTATTAAAGCTTATCCCGGTTAGAGGAGAGAATGACGCAAATTTAATTTTTTGTTAAAATTCTGATTTTTTGAAAATTGCAAAAGTTGAAAATTTTATTGGGCGTCTTACTACAACTACAATATTGAACATATGGATTTTTTTATTAAAGAAATCTGGTCTTTAAAAACATCTTGAAATAAGTTCATGTACAATTTTTCTTAAGTGAGAGCAGCTTTTGCTTAATTTTGCGTGAAATATGGGCAATTTTTAATCATTTTTTCTCAAAAATGGCTGAAATTTTTATCTTTAAATTTTCTCCTCGTATGTATCTCCTCGTATCAAAGTATACTATACAAATCTGGTACTGGTCACATTTTCTTAAAACTCTCGGTCTTTTCGAAAATCGCAAAAAGTTTACATTACAAAAGTACAGTATAGAAGGTGAGATTTTTGTCTTAAATGAAATCTGTTCCAACAAATCAGATCTTTAGAAAGGTCATGTATAATTTTGTAAACAAACGAGTAATTTTCATCTAACTTCTGCTTGAAAGGGATGTAAATTATAAAAAAAACATTTTCTCAAAAACCGTTCAAAATTTTTCTTCAATTTTTCGACTGATAGGACAAAGGATAAAATTGAAAGAATCTTTTTCAAAATCGCTGACTTGGAAATACTTATTTTATAAAAATTCTACAAGTAGTCTAGCAATTGTGTTGTTAACGGACGGTCGTGCACACGGACGGACGGACGGATGGACGGACGGATGAACGGACGGATGGACGGACGGATGGACGGACGGATGGACGGACGGATGGACGGACGGATGGACGGACGGATGGACGGACGGATGGACGGACGGATGGACGGACGGACGGACGGACGGATGGACGGACGGACGGATGGACGGACGGACGGACGGATGGACGGACGGACGGACGGATGGACGGACGGATGGACGGACGGATGGACGGACGGATGGACGGACGGATGGACGGACGGATGGACGGACGGATGGACGGACGGATGGACGGACGGATGGACGGACGGATGGACGGACGGATGGACGGACGGATGGACGGACGGATGGACGGACGGATGGACGGACGGATGGACGGACGGATGGACGGACGGATGGACGGACGGATGGACGGACGGATGGACGGACGGATGGACGGACGGATGGACGGACGGATGGACGGACGGACGGACGGACGGACGGACGGACGGACGGACGGACGGACGGATGGACGGACGGATGGACGGACGGATGGACGGACGGATGGACGGACGGATGGACGGACGGATGGACGGACGGATGGACGGACGGATGGACGGACGGATGGACGGACGGATGGACGGACGGATGGACGGACGGATGGACGGACGGATGGACGGACGGATGGACGGACGGATGGACGGACGGATGGACGGACGGATGGACGGACGGATGGACGGACGGATGGACGGACGGATGGACGGACGGATGGACGGACGGATGGACGGACGGATGGACGGACGGATGGACGGACGGATGGACGGACGGATGGACGGACGGATGGACGGACGGACGGACGGACGGACGGACGGACGGACGGACGGACGGACGGGCGGACGGATGGGCGGACGGATGGACGGACGGATGGACGGACGGATGGACGGACGGATGGACGGACGGACGGATGGACGGACGGACGGACGGACGGATGGACGGACGGATGGACGGACGGATGGACGGACGGATGGACGGACGGATGGACGGACGGATGGACGGACGGATGGACGGACGGATGGACGGACGGATGGACGGACGGACGGACGGACGGACGGACGGAGGGACGGACGGACGGACGGACGGACGGACGGATGGGCGGACGGATGGACGGACGGATGGACGGACGGATGGACGGACGGATGGACGGACGGATGGACGGACGGACGGACGGACGGATGGACGGACGGATGGACGGACGGATGGACGGACGGATGGACGGACGGACGGACGGACGGATGGACGGACGGATGGACGGACGGATGGACGGACGGATGGACGGACGGATGGACGGACGGATGGACGGACGGATGGACGGACGGATGGGCGGACGGATGGACGGACGGACGGACGGACGGACGGACGGACGGATGGACGGACGGATGGACGGACGGATGGACGGACGGATGGATGGACGGACGGATGGACGGACGGATGGGCGGACGGATGGACGGACGGATGGACGGACGGATGGACGGACGGATGGACGGACGGATGGACGGACGGATGGACGGACGGAGGGACGGACGGACGGACGGACGGAGGGACGGAGGGACGGACGGACGGAGGGACGGACGGAGGGACGGACGGAGGGACGGACGGAGGGACGGACGGAGGGACGGACGGAGGGACGGACGGAGGGACGGACGGAGGGACGGACGGAGGGACGGACGGAGGGACGGACGGAGGGACGGACGGAGGGACGGACGGAGGGACGGACGGAGGGACGGACGGAGGGACGGACGGAGGGACGGACGGAGGGACGGACGGAGGGACGGACGGAGGGACGGACGGAGGGACGGACGGAGGGACGGACGGAGGGACGGACGGAGGGACGGACGGAGGGACGGACGGAGGGACGGACGGAGGGACGGACGGAGGGACGGACGGAGGGACGGACGGAGGGACGGACGGAGGGACGGACGGAGGGACGGACGGAGGGACGGACGGAGGGACGGACGGAGGGACGGACGGAGGGACGGACGGAGGGACGGACGGAGGGACGGACGGAGGGACGGACGGAGGGACGGACGGAGGGACGGACGGAGGGACGGACGGAGGGACGGACGGAGGGACGGACGGAGGGACGGACGGAGGGACGGACGGAGGGACGGACGGAGGGACGGACGGAGGGACGGACGGAGGGACGGACGGAGGGACGGACGGAGGGACGGACGGAGGGACGGACGGAGGGACGGACGGAGGGACGGACGGAGGGACGGACGGTGGGACGGACGGTGGGACGGACGGAGGGACGGACGGAGGGACGGACGGAGGGACGGACGGAGGGACGGACGGAGGGACGGACGGAGGGACGGACGGAGGGACGGACGGAGGGACGGACGGAGGGACGGACGGAGGGACGGACGGAGGGACGGACGGAGGGACGGACGGAGGGACGGACGGTGGGACGGACGGTGGGACGGACGGTGGGACGGACGGTGGGACGGACGGTGGGACGGACGGTGGGACGGACGGAGGGACGGACGGAGGGACGGACGGACGTTTCAGGGGACCCAAAACTTGTATTTCATTTGAAATCTCGCAATCAATTTTCCGCAGCATTGCATAACTTTCTCTACACTACGTGTATTATTCCCTATACTCCGTATACGTACGCATATGAGAATGTAATCACCAAATACTATATAGACAACACAGGATACTCTGCGATGTAATGGTAGACACTTGAAACTAGCGACTCTAGTGGCCTGACCTGTCATAACCATTCTGATATCAAGAACGAAGTGTGTCAGTTTGAAAGGTTTTTAGTTTACATACGATTATGTTATTTACGTTTTGCAGAGTGATTCGAAAGACATTGTATATTATTGAAATTTTAATTAGTCGCCTATTTTCCAGGTTACGTCACTACGTTCCCAAGTGAGCAGTTGTCTCCCATTAAAAGTATGAGAAAGGTTGAAAGTGTCCTGTATGGTTTACATACTATTTATAATAACTATGCTGGGGCCACTCGCTGATCCCTCATAACATGTGACTATTAATAAAATGAATGGAATCCATTAATGTAGAAACACAAAATAACGCTGGAGTTATCGCAGATAAAATATGGAGTCATAAGCATTTGATGTAACATCACATCCAACTTCTTTGACTGACAGCTAATAAATACACCGCTACTATTCTCTTCATTCACATACAATAAATTTACACATTGTGAAATGAAAATAACCATCAGCCAAATAACCAGCAGACGCTCCCTAATCCTACCCTCGCATGCTGCCGCAGGTGGCTGTGGCCACCTGTCTGCTTGAGAGGGAGTACTGCGCTAGTCAAATAGGATTAAAGTAAAATTACGATCCAATTTATTTTAAATAATATTCCACGAAAAATTACTACTAATAAATGAAATTAAAACTGACAAGCATAAAATAATCTCAAATGTAATTTTAATGTACACAATCAAACATTCACTAGAACGATTCTCAATGATTAATGAAGTTCCAGTACTTTTGTAAACTTGTTTGGTTTGTAAGCTTCTCTGTGGTTGGTCACGAACCTGTATCATAATGAAAACTATCGAAATGAGTATCATTATGCAACTGGTTGCAGCCATCAAATGGCAGCATTATACACTGGGAGTATAAAAATAAAATTTTGTACGAGTTGTATGAACTCGTACGAAAGACAATTGAGGGATGTATCGTCTGTTACCATGGACGCGAATATTTGTTGAGAGGGAGACTGAGTAGAGTTCTCTAATGAATGGACGCCAGAAATCGGGCTGGAAATACGAACGAGACATTCTTGTTTTAAAACTCAAAAAGCGTCGACTTCAGGATATTGGATGTTTGGCGAAGGTATTTCAGTAAAAGTTAATCGGTGGTTTTCAAGTAAGGAACAAGATATCCGCAGAAGTGGAGAAGGTAACATTTGCTGATTAATTCTGGTTAGATGAATTCACAAATAATATATTTGAATTATGTGTGACATAATCAAGGTAACATGGTGTTACGGCATAGAACCATGGGGTACAGCCAGCAAGTCAACCGTGGGGATACTGAGAAGATTCGAAACAAAAACTCGCAATATATTTACTCGAGATATTTACGCAACGCAGCGTGGTTCGTAACCAACAATAATTTGTACAAACATTTGAAGATATCAACTATGGCAGAGACTATCACCGATCGAATCAAGAGACATCAGGCGAGACTGAGCTGCCATCTGAATCAACAATCAGTGAACATGTTAGACAACAGTGAACATGTATATAGACTAAAGCGTGAACATATTCTAGATTTACACCTGATGTCACTGCAGTCCCTCTGACCGGGAGGTCCTAGGTTCGAGTCCCGACGGCGGCAGGATTTTCGACACTAGCTTGTCAGCTAGGTCGAATTCAATCGATGTCTGGAGGAGAATTCTAGCGGCCGGATTCTCTGATCGGTAGTTTTCCCGGTTTCCCGGGCTCTGATCGGTAGTTTCTCCGATCAACACCAAGCGTATGCCGGAGCAGTACCCTAACAAACGGGCCACGCGCGCGATCTTTCCTTCCTCTTTCTTGTCCTCTCCTCTTACACACACACTGGCATACACTACACTACCACACATGCCGGGAGACCGGTCAGGAGCTTACAGCTTGTCACGGCTGGGGCGGTGCCCCGCTTGTAGGAGATACCTGGTTGAGGAGAAAAGTAGCTAGTCGACGGCAGGTCGGCGCCAGATCTCGCCATCCAGCGGGGAAAAGATCATCGCCACCTCCCGGGAAAACAATCAGTACACTTACGGGACTAATGACCTGAGTAGTTGACGCGCCCGGAAACACGAATCAATCAATCTAGATTTACCCTTTAGATTCACTTATTAATAGTTACTTATATCTTGTATACCATTTACTAATTGTTCCAAGTGAACAGATTGTAAATTAGCAATACAGAAAATAAAAAAAGACAAAAATGTGTGACTTCAGTTTTTGTATGTAAATTACTTCAAGAGAAAGCCAACAAAAAGCGACGTTTGGTGAGTGGCGACACAGTCGCGGCTGAATTTACGGGCGTTCAAACGATTGATATTCATGTGTGCAGACGCTCTTGCGGGAACATCGAACATTCAGTAGATTCATTTCCATTTTCATGCGCACACGCATGAAATTACAAGTGATGGAGTTATTACTTGGAGATTGTCAGCTCTACAGGAGTGTACCGTTCGAGCACTAGCTCGAAGAATTCCTAAGCTCTCAGTCACCTAAAAAGTTACTAACAATTCAGCCTTTTTGATTTAACAATTGACTATCGTACCTGTGCGAGAACTCTCGCGTGCCCCACCCTCTTCCTTACTTTTCCATCTCCTTATTAAGTCTGTAATGTATATTTTTCTTCAAGACCCTCTTATCCTCCGTCACTTGTTCTGTATGTCACCTTGTCATTGATAATAATATAATACACCATTGTCAATACAAACTATTCTTATTTAACGTTATTATCGAGCCAAGAGGACCACCCGTGTAATTCAGTCGCATGGAACATCAAGTAATTAGTAATTTCACATACAGATGCAGATTGTACGGGCTCTGAACAGGTGGGGTAGCATCGAGAAGCGTCGAACCAGCAAAAATGGAATAGAATGGTCCAGAGGATATCATCCTGTAGATTACGGGGCGAGGAACTTTTCCTTGAGTTCTTTGGCCTCAATATTTTAGTTTTTAAGGCCCTAGAATGTTTCGTTGAGTTATTTAGCGATATAGATTCACAAATCCTGACGTGCGTTGCGGATTGCATTTTACCTGAATATTTAGCTGCGTTTTTTTAAACAAATCCTTCATATTTTTAAAGTGAAAGTGCAATTCGTCATGTATCCCTGAAATTTTCTTGCTTTAGAGACCTCATTTATAAAGATTGATTGCGTGTGAGAGCCGCAAAGGGAAGGTATACTACTGAAATAATATAGGAGACGATCTTTATTATAGATGTTCGATGGGTTTCCATTTTTTATCTCGGATACCTAATGTTTTTATTTGTGACTAATACGCTGAAAACCAGTTAATTATTTAATGTTCAAAACTTTGCACTGTTGTGTTTTGCTGTTTATTTTCTACAATGGATTGGTTAAATAAATTTACTGTAGAGAATTTGTTGTGAAGGGTGTACTTAGGACATTTTCCTGTTTTATTGATACTTCATGGATAAACATTTCTTCCAAATAGACAGGAATAATAGAGTGTATGTTAAAATTTAACAGAACGAAGTGTCCTGAGAATTGCCTTGCCAAGGGAACAATGCAAGAGTAGCGGGTTCTAGGGTGGCAGATGTTCACTACTTGAGTGAACGGTTAACTATTTCTATTTC
The DNA here is from genome assembly GCA_031308135.1 of Acheta domesticus. Taxonomy (NCBI): domain Eukaryota; kingdom Metazoa; phylum Arthropoda; class Insecta; order Orthoptera; family Gryllidae; genus Acheta; species Acheta domesticus. The sequence goes on from JAHLJT010002630.1 coordinate 118,019,849, forward strand.
TGATTCACTAATTAAAAATAGAAATAGTGAACCTGTAAAAATATCTCGTCTAATGACGAAAAAATCAACTTATTGAGTGAACAAGTGTTAGTAGAAATTTTAGTGATTATTATGGTAAGTTTCTAATTTCAATTAGAGCTGACTTACTCCGATGCCAATCCTGGCCATTGCGCAGGTCCATGCAGTTGTCTTAGTGTGGTAACTATTCCTTACGCTTATCTCTTTGTTCAAGTGCACAGCACTGGAAACGTAAGCTAAAAGTGTGTTTCATAAATGCTTTTCATGCATATACTACTTCAACGAACTCCTAATGAGTGCTGACCCTAATGCATACAGAGAATTTTATTTGAAGATTTGAAATAATGCATAAAAGATGTATTCAATTTTATGCAAAAGCAAAGCTCAACTTCACACGCGGCTATTTTAAATAGTAAAGAGAATGTATCATTATTACTCAAAGATCCTTCCCCCCCCCTCGGTTCACTATTTACTGAAAACATTTGTTTATTTGTTTATTTATTTATTTGGTCAAAAAAGTAAAAACTGTATATGACGTGTGGGGAAAGAGATTATCTGCGAACATTTTCTTGAGGCCCAGAATAAAAAACAAAACAACAGCAGCAACATTTGAAAAACTGGAAACAAGAATTTAGAAAATTGTTATTATTTTCGAAAAATTAAAATTTGAAAAATGTTTGCCCCCGAGTTATAGAAAATCAATTTCAACGGTGAATGAACTGATTTGATTTTTCTGCATTGCTAACAAAATAGTAACTCACCCTTAGTTCTGCTCCTACCACTACAAGCAAAAGGAGTGCTCAACAAAACGTGCGCACAGTGAAGCTACATTTACGTCCAGAAGCAAAACAAGGGGCCATCTCAGCATTTGCTCAATGGATCAGGGAAACAATTTCTGGGAACTCTAGCTGGATCGCCAATTTCATATCTTCCACGCAATCGATGCAACTTCCGCGCAACAGATGTGGTGCGCTGTGCTCCGCCGCGTAGAGGGGGCGGTTTTATAGAGGCCACCTGTCGCTCGCGCTCTGAGCGTACCTTCCTGCCCCCCCCCCGCTTCCCGCCAATGTTACGTCGAGGGTAAAAGCCGGACCGCCATAATTTCGACGACGCTTTATTATTGAAATAGTATGATTTAAGCGCGATATCATTCTCATTTGCACTCCAAGATACGCTTTTTTGTAATTTCATTTACTCACTTGTTGATTCTAGCAGCAGTTGAAAATAAGAAACAAGAACGTCGGTGAAAATCATGTAGAGGTCGAACGTTTTATGAATAATTTATAACACGTTTTAAGAATTATTAATTAAAATTTAATAATAATAATGATAATAATTAACGAATCATTTTTATTAATTTGTTCCCAAAATTTGTGTCCTTCAGTTTTGCAGTTTTAGTGCATTCAGGGAGAGGGATAAAAATCCCAATGACGACCAAGTAACATCTACTCTTGTGCATGTATAGGCATTACTACAAATACCTTAATCTTAACTAATTCTAAATACATCTAACGCCACAATCTACCTCACGTCACTGCAGAAATAGAGGAAGCTAATGGCATTTAGAGATTTGGAGAGGACTGGATTACAAGAAACAATTTTGTTGTATTGTTCTTCGTGGATTTAAAAATCGAAGAGATAACATACAAAAATGACGAAGTTTCGTTGTCTTCTTTTGAACAACATACATCAACGAGAATTCGCCTTTCCGTGTGAAGAACCACGCCACACCGAAGTCACACGAACAAATCGCTTGGGATGGGATGTCTCGTAAATCAGTTGGGTTTGGACACTTCGGTTCAGTACAGACGGCGCCTTTTGAATATTTTTCTCTTCCAAACAAAGTCCACAATGATTTATCTGCAGAATCATTGTCCACAAACTGTAAAAATAAATGCCTAACACTGCTCTTCTTTCTTTATGAAAAAGTTCTTTTTCGAGATGAATATACTTCCGATACGGTCCATATCACTGTCTTTTTCAGTTTCAAGGAAAAATCTAAAAGAATGAAGTAAAAAACGCGTCTGTATCATGTTTCCTGTAATTCTCTGTAAGATAAATGATAGCAAGGCAAAACTCGAAATCTGTTTTTATTACTACCTTGGGGTATTAGAATAAAGTTGGAGTAATAATCAAAACATTTTCCCATCATTTGATTGTAAGAAAATACAAGTTTGTCGAGAAAACAAATAAGGTTCAAAGAGGAAAGAGAGAAATTTTCACACTGAAAATATGAATGTGACAGTTGTGCAAATGTTATAATGTATCTTATTTCTCCATTAGTTTAATACTATAAACAAACTTAGTAGACTAAATAAATTTACTATAAATAAACTTAATAGACTAAATAAATTTAGTCTCCTGTCTTTGTTTCATGTGAATTACAAAGTAAATACATGTTACCAACCATTAGCTTCAATCAAAGTAAAAAAACGATATGAAAATGAGTACTTTTTAAGTGTGCGTTTCTTTGAACTTAATAACTTAATTTTTTTTAATATCATTGATCTTTTAAACTGTTTCAATTACTTGCAATTGAATATTTTTGAATATTTGTTTTTAATTTATTAGTTTTTAACAGCCAAGCTTTTTCAGATGATTACTTGTTCGATACATTTAACAAGTACTTTGAATATTACACACATACAATTACACACATTAATTTTTCGATGTTATAAATTTCAAAAATTACAGTCATGCAGAGTAGTCCTTTTGAAGTTTAACTTGCATGAACAAAATTAATATTGACGCTGTTCACGATAATTATTGAACGAGTTGTAGTTAACGGTAATCAACGACATTTATATACAATTGAGAATATTGGGGTTCCAAACAGTATACAAATTAGTTTTTTAAAGTTGAATTCGCTTCCAAATTAACATTTTAAAAATGCATCGTCAGAGCAAGATGATTACCATTAACTAGAACTCGTTTAATAATTATTGTGAGCAGCTCCAATATTATTTTTTTTAATGAAAGTTAAACTTCAAAAGGACTACTCTGCATGGCATTAATTTTTGAAACTTATAACTTGACAAAATTGATGTGTGTAATTGTATGTGTGTAATATTCAAAGTACTTGTTAAATAAAGAATGAGACACTGATGTTGTCTGGTATCAAAATGTTTTCTTTAAAGCTGAAAGATCTTTTTCGATAGCTTGGCTATCGTCATCACATCTATCTTTCAGCCTCTGGCAGAAAACGAAGTTCTTCAGAAGTTCTCAGACCTTCTGAAGTTCTCAGAGGCTGCAAGATAGCTGTGATGATGATAGCCAAGCTATCGAAAAAGATCTTTCAGCTTTAAATAAAACATTTTGATACCAGACAACATCAGTGTCTCATTCTTTATTGAAAAAAGTATCTGCATTACCAACAGTTGTACTAATACTTGTTAAATGTGTGGAACAAGTGATGAATTGGCACAATGTATGTGTGTGTTGTTGATGAGAGTGTCTCACCGTGGCGCAGGCGGTGCGCGTGGGCGCCGGCGCTGGAGGCGTGGTGGCCGCCGGAGCGGCGCAGGAACGGGTGCATGGCGGCGGCGGCGGCCGCTGCACTGGCAGGCGGCGCGGGCGGGCGCGCGCCCCACGGCGCAGGTCGATGCGCGCGCGCACGCGCCCCCGCGCCCTCCTCCCTCCCCTTCACGCCACGCCCCTCTCGCTCGTCCGCACGGTCCGTCCTCCCGCCGCCGCGCCCCTCGCCGTCCTCCATGACCACCTTCCGCCAGACCCCTGTCACGCCTCCGCCCTCCCGCCGCACCGTCCTCCCTCCGCCACGGCCCTCCCTCCTCCCGCCTCTTCACGCCACGCCCCTCTCGCTCGTCCGCACGCTCCGTCCTCCCTCCGCCAGACCCCCATCAGTCCCCCTCGCTGTCCGCCACGCCTCCGCCCTCCCGCCGCACCGTCGTCCCTCTGCCACGCCCCCTCCCTCCCTTTGCTGCGCCTTCTGTCCTCTTCCCGCCACGCTTCCGCCCTCGTTCTCGCTGTCCTCCCTCCGCCAAGCCCCTGTCAAACCACCTCTGCACAATCCACCGCCCGCTGCGTACTCCCCACGGTCCAGCGTCCCCTCCCCGCCACGCCCCCTCCTCCCTCCTCGTCACGGTCCTCCCTCCGACACGCCCCTCGCTGTCCTCACGGTCCGCCGTCCTCCCTGACCACCCTCCGCCAGGCCCTTTGCTGTCCTCCAAGCCCCCGTCCTCCCTCCTCACAGTCCTCCCTCTGCTACGCCCCTCGCAGCCCCCCTCACTGTCTTCCAAGCCCTCTCCCTCCTCCGCACAATTCACCGTCCCCTGCGTCCTCCCCACGGTCCACCGCCTCTCCCCACCACGCTCCTCTCTGGTCATCTCACTGCCCACCTCCCTTCTCAGCCACATCTCTCTCCGCCACTCCCCTCTCTGCCCTCACTGTCCACCGTCCCCCCTCCGCCACGCCACACTCCGTCCTCACGGTACCCCGTCCCCCTCTCCTTCCGCCACACCTCTCACCTCTCCTCCTCGCTGCTCAGTGCCCCGCCGCCCCTTCCCCTCTCCGTCTCACCCCCCTCCCTGTTCACCACTCAATCCACGCCCCCCCCTCCGTCGCGCGACACTCCGTCCCCTCGTTGCCGAATCTCTCTCTCCGACCCCTTTCCGCCTCACACGCATTCGTCCTCACAGTCCACCGGCCCTCTCAGCCACGCCCCCCTCCGTCCTCTCGCGCGCGTCAGCCACTCCCAGCTCCTACACGCCCCCCTCTCGATCCATCTGTAGACCCTCAGCCCCCCTCCACCCCGCTGCATCACGGCCCTCCGCGCGCCTCACCATCCTCTCCCCGCCACAACTCTCTCTCTCTATCCTCCTCAGCGTCCAGCGCGCGCTGTCCGTCGTCTCTCCGTCTTCCTCACTCTTCTCTGCGCGCCGCCCGCCCGTCCTCTGTCCGCCCCGCCCTCGCCCCGCCAGGCCGCCTCCCGCCCCTTTACTCCGACACCCCGCCCCGCCCCCGCCCGCCCATCAAACGCACCCGGAACGGATGCCGTCTCGCCGTGCTGCCCCCTCCCCGCTCCCACCCTCTCCCGTTCGGCTCTGGCGCCTCGCGGACACTCGCCACTCACTTCTCCACACCCGCCCCGCCCCGCCCCGCCCCGCCCTGCCCCTGCCTCCCTGCTACGGTCCCTGCCAGAATGGTTTTCACAAAATACTGAACCGGGGGAGAGGGGGTCTTTGAATAATAATGATACATTATCTTTATTATTTTAAACACTGCCATGTGTTACGTTAAGCTTTGCTTTTGCGTAAGTTAGAATATACTTTAGTTTAAATCTTCAAATAAAATTATCTGTGTCACTGGCATAACTTCAATTGGTGTCACCTGGAGCGAAGCTAATGCCTGCCATAAATTAAGTATAAAAATTTCTATTGCTGCATTTATTGTACATTATTTTATTAAAAATACAAACATATTTGCACATGATAGTTATTTATATTATATTACAAAATTATATGTAATTAAGAATAACTGTAATAAAATTGTAATACTTATTAAATTAATATAAATAATTTTTAACTAAATCATAAAAATATATAATTACAACAATAAAATTTTCAAACTACTAAAACTAACTATTAATATATAACATTTTTAAGTAAATGCTTTAAATTATATAATTCCAACTATAAAATATTTTAATTGGTGTCACCCTTAGAATGGTGTCACCCAGGGCGCGCCGCCCCCCCTGCCCCCTCTAGCTTCGCCACTGAACTGTGTGTAGGAGGCGTTAGGAGTTGGTTAAAGTAGTATATGCATGAAGGCATTTATGAAACACACTTTTAGATTACGTTTACAGTCTTGTGCACTTGAATAAAGATATACGTATTATGAATCGTTGCCAAACGAAGACAACTGAATGGACCTGCACAGTAGCGAGGATTGGCATCAAAGTAAAGTCAGCTCCAATTAATATTCAAAACTTGCCATTATAATCACTAAAAGCTCTACTAACGCTTGTTCACTCATACAATAAGTTGTTCTTTTCGATTTTTTAATAAGATATTTTTACATGATCACTATTTTGATTTTTTAATTAATGAATCGGAAATAGAAATAGTGAAGAACTCATTCAAATACTGAAAATCTGGCAACCCTACTCCCTGCCCAATCCATTGATTGATGTTTCCGGGCTAAGGTCTTTAGTCCCGTTAGTGTAGTGTATGTTCTATCGTGGCAGACGGCGGTGTTCTTCCTTCCTAGAAGTAAAGGAATTGCGGAGTTCTAACATTACATACCTGTTACTAAAAAATAACATAGTTTTTAGTTGGGAAGGAAACAGGACAGTGATAGGGTTTAGGATTCTTCACATGGGTTGGTCCCCTTCACTAGTCCCTGTGAAGCAGTCAAACTTTTTCGGGACAAATTTCACATGCGATTGTCGGCGAATCGAGCTCGGACCTCCTTGGTGAAAGGTGACTTTCACTCTGAGCCCCAAGTTGGCTTCTATATAGAATGACAGGTACCTAAATATGAAGTACACACGTACGGACTAAAGATGTTCAAATAAGAAGTAAAATATGGACTAACACTCGAAGAAAGAATTAAAATAGCGAAAATTAATCAAATGTTCAGCTGTAGGCACTGAACTGTCAAATAACTTAGTTTTAAGAAAGGTGCGATTATGGGTAGTAAACTAAAACGTATTGAGCTATTAGTATTTAGGTAAAGTTTTATGAGGTGCAGTGACGTGAAGTGCAGTGAAGTGATTTCATTTCGTAGTTTATTTCGCTAATCTTAAGCGTCTTTTATAGGCTATTCTGACAAAAGTTGGTATTTATTGATTGATGTTAACGAGTGTTTTTACGTGTTAGAAATGTAAAAATTATTATAAGTATTGTATATTATTATGTTGTAGGTAAAAGTGATTATCCATATTTGTCTGAATATGATTGTGAGTGAATACTTGTAGGATGGTGTGTATGCGAGTGTTCCTTTGTCTTTGTATGATATGTATGTAAGCGTGTATGTTTGTATGTATGAATGTTGGTGTGATATGTAAGTAAGTTTATTTACTTAAATGTTAGTATATATGTAGTTTTATTTGTTGTATATGTATAGGCATGTAAAGCAGTTGCATGTTCTAGGTAATGAAGAAGATAATTCGTTTGTTTTTTATATTGATTTTTTATATATTGTTTTTATAGTTAATTGTGTTTTGTAATTTTAATGTACTTTTGTGTTTCTGTATTCTGCCACCGGGCAACATCAGCCCAATTGTAGAATAAACCCTATCTATCTATCTATCTATCTATCTATCTAATAATAGATGTAGAACACAATTTAATCATGTCTTGAACTAGGAGTCTGAATATTATTGTGTTGCTGAAACTAAGTTCCTTAGTCCTTTTTTGACAAACGGGCATTTGCAAAGCGGTGTTTTAGAAAGCACTTTTTTAAAAGTTCAGGTGTAAAAGTACCTCTTTATCTCTTAATATTGGCTTATACTAAAAACACGCTGCTCAAACGGAGGTAGAAATGATCTCCATCGGAGATAGAAATAAACCTTATCAAATGTGACGAAGTTGTATCCATATCTATATCTAAACATCATTTACCACTTTAAATTGCAATGAAAGTTAAAACGAATATTCCGAAAATAATTTTGAAAGACTATATTACGGAACACATTGCAAATATAAGTTGTTGAAATATGTAAAGATATGTACGTTTTCCTTAAATACGAGTATGTGAACAGATTTATTGTACTACCTGTAAATGTAGACAACTATGCGTAATGAAATCGATTTGAATTCGCGTCAAAAATTCTAATTCGTACTCGTGTAACAAACATTTGATCGCTACTAATGAACCTCAAAGTTGTATTTACACACAATTGCTGGCCGTGTTAATGAATAACCCCAAACACTGTAAAGAGAGTGAAATAGTACTATTTAAAATTTAGCCGAAAGTGGTGTTTGTTTGCAGGCCGTTGAAACTTAAGTAAAGGGCCCAATTTTAGTTAAAATGAGAACCTAATTGCTTCCACGCCACCAAAAATGAAGCAGCAATCGAAAACCACAGTTAGTGTCTCCTTTCAACCCCACCAAGAGCTCATTAACTCCCGCTCGTCCGTGGATTGCCTGGCGCACTCCATACAATTACTAAAGGCATCAACATTCAACTTCCAAATCCTAGCATCAACAAATCCTACTCACTATCCCAAAAAACGAAACGCTGAACCAAATGTACTTGACATTGACGTCATTAAAAATTTAACACATTCACTTTATGGACATTCATTACCTGAATTAGACTCTGACCATTGTCCTGTAATAGCCACTTCAGATATGAACTATATTAAAACAAAATTGCCGTTTGCTACAGCAACAAAAAAATATAGATTGGATAAAATTCCAAACAAATATTGACAACGACCTCCCCCTGTACCGATTCATGAAAAATAGAGAAGAGATTGACCTTGGCGTATTTTCATTAAAATTTTACAAAAATCTGTAAAGGAAGCAAATGCAAACCCTAATCATAAACCAAAATTAACACAGCCAACGATACCTATTAGCATTGAATAAAACGACGGCATTAGCAACAATCGAGAAGCCCAGATTTAAAGAGAATGCTAAATAAATTAACACATCAAGTAAAACTACCATTAGATGAATACAGAATCCAACAAAATAAAAATTACATTAAAAATAAACCTAAAAAACATCAACTTACAAATACATTCACCCGCTGCACATCTCACTCTCCAAACGTTCATCAACCTCTCATCGGTTGCTCTCCGGGCACTTAACACAAGGTCATTCGCCGAGTGCTTGAAGGACACATACACAATCCAGACTTTGTTTTTAGTAAGGGTAGATTTACTACTACGAGAGCTTGTTTTGTGAAGGTTCTACCTTAAAAGACCAATGTTCGTAGAAAAATTAAGTTTGAAGTTTCATTCTACAATTTTTTTTATTTACGAATATTTTTCAAAATAATTTCGTAATCCTTCTTAGATATAATATAAAAGTAGACCTTTGTGAGTAATCTTTGAAAAATGATTTTTGAAAGGTAGAAACTGAAATAGCAAAAACGCAGTTCGAACTTTAAATTTAACTTTTCAGGAAAGTTACAAAGATGTAACTACACATGGAACTTTGTGAAAGTAACTTCTTACCCGTTATTTAAAAAATGCGATGGTTACAGCTTCAGAGAATATGGATCAATGAATAAGAAATCATTAAAACACACATTTTATTTCTAATTAAATGCCATTATGCTGTGAATCGCAAAATAAATATGAATTATGACGCAATTCCAAACAAGAATGCATTTAGTTTATACTACTTGCGTTGATGAGTTGTAATTGCGTTATTGCAGTACATTATCCTCTCTTAGGAGAGCCCTGGCACAGAGTATTTCTTGGTGACAGGTAATATACGTCCGTTGTTTTTTTTTAAGAAATGCAGGATTGCATTTGACGTAATTGAGATTCGATTCTGTGATACACATGAATCCGACCAACTATCAACTGTGAGTACTTAGCGGCATCGGTGGTGTAGCGGTTAGCGCATCGGACGGTTTGCCCAAAGTTGTTGCGTCTTTGCAGCACGTCTAACCCTTCTTGGGAATTGAACGTGTTGGAGTAATCCTCCGTTAACTTTTTGTCGGCACGTCGCTGTCAGTCACATCCGTTTCTCTCTTCGGCCAGGGGTCGGTGCCTTTAGCTACTGGTATTCCCAGAAAGTCACCCGTCCAGGAATCCGTGGTGTCTCGAATTGAAGGGTACCTGGAGAGATGGCTCAGTGCATCAACTGATGCCACTGCAACCCCTCTGACCGGGAGGTCCTTGAACTCCTCTCCCCACGGCGGCAGGGTTTTCGACACTACCTTGTCAGTTACATCGAATTCAGTCGCTGTCTGGAGGAGAATTCACGCGGCCGGCTGCTCTGATCGGCAGTTTTCCGTGGTTTCTCCGATCAACACCAGGCGAAAGCCGGAGGAGCGCGCGCGACCTTTCCTTCCTCTTCCTTGTCCTATCCTCTCCTCTTACACACATAGTTACACTAACGTGCACTACACTACCACACATGCCGGGAGACCGGTCGGGAGCTTACAGCTTGTCCCGGCTGGGGCGGTGCCCCGCTGGTGGGAGATACCTGGTTGAGGGAAAACCCCACTAGTGACGGTAGGTCGACGCCAGATCTCGCCATCCAACGGGGAAAAGATCATCGCCACCTCCCGAGAAAAAACACGCACTACACTTACGGGAATAATGACCTAAGTAGTAGACGCACCCGGAAACAGGAATCAATCATTCAAACCATGCGGTGGGCAGGCCAAGCCAGGCCAAAACCAAAACCCCGACGCCTCGCGCCGGGGGGGGGGGACATATGCGAGGATAGCTGCGCCCGGCCCCACAACTCGATAACGAGTTGGCCCGGGCCGCGGGTCGCCTGCGTGAAAGGTCGGTCACGTGATGCCTCGCACACGGTGTAAAACACATAGGTGTTGTTAACTAGCCGCCTTTGCGGCAAATTTTCTGAGGCCAGTTTAAGGCTAGTTCCTCGCTTGTCCGCACGGTGCGCACGATCGGTTTGGTTCACGGTGGAAGACATACATCTTGAGATGACATCTTCAACTGAGGCTATTACACAGTTTTACAAAACATTTCCTATCCATTTTCGTAACTGTTCGCTCTAAACTTTACCAATTCCGTCGCGAAACGACAAATCACTGATTTGAAATTTGAAATCAGCTGGCCACAGACCTGTCGAATGGATCACAACCTTGGCCAAATGAGACCCAAAGATCGCAGCGCTCATTCGCGAGAACTGTGAGAACTAGCCTCACATAAGCTTAAATTTCATACTGAGAGTACATACAGCTATATATCTTCCATCGTGGCCTCGCAAAAGAGGCCAGCGAAGGAAGCTGCCAGGCATTCGAGATTGAGCCAAATCGAGGTGCAGATGCACCACACTTGCGCCCAGGGCGGGGCGGAGACGAGACGAGACGAGCGGGGCTCGTGAGGCAACCCAAGTGTTGGGACGCTGCCCTGGAAGAGTTATTCCTCGTGTGACTGCGGTCACGGGGCGTTACGCTGCGTGCGGGCACTCGTTGAGGAGTGGCGAGGGCCACGACTCTGACAGATCTTCAGTCGGCTAGGGATCACTCCTGTGATCAGGGGGAAAAGGGATTTCTCAGAGCAGTAAATAAGTGATAACGCAGCGGATTTTTGCCTATTTGCCCATTTTTATCCTTCAATTAAAAATGCAGTATTTTAGGATACTTATTCATTTTGAGTCATTCATTATATTTTATTATATTGAGTCATTTATTATATATATTATATTTACACCTACTGCTTCAGAATGAATAAGTAACCTAAAATATTGCGTTTTTAATTGAAGTATAAAAATCGACAAATAGGCAAAAATCCGCAGCTCAGTGATAACTATTTATGTGTACATAACTGTAAAATAAACTTGTATATAGCAAAAGCTCGGGTCTGTGATTACCGGAGCAGTCCCACGACGTCTCACCACGATCTGCTCCCGCGTCATTCGGCATCGATTCAGTTCGTTTCAATATGATGCATTTTCAATTACATTTCGGCCTCCGCGCTGCAACGGCAATTTCATTTCGCTTTAATTTCATGGAGGGTTGCGGCGCCTGAGGCGACGGAATAACCGATTGCTCGGAATAACATATTCATTCAATCACATTCCGTTGTTATTTACACATCATTTTTGCATATTTGATTACGTATTATTTAATGATTAAAATATTCGGCATGCGAGATAAAAAACTGATAATTGTATGAACTAATGCTTGGAATATTTTAGAATATTTACGACGAATTAAATACACTTAGCTCCTGTGGCGACAACATAGTCTGCAATTGTACTATTTATTATAGCTTCCAAACTCCGGACAATAAAAAGTTTGATTTCATTTTACTTTCTCGTATGCATACGTATGTACGGAGTAATACACGTATGGGAAAAGTTTCCTAATACTGCGGAAAATAGATTTCAAGATTCCAGCAAAAATTTACGTTGAAGGGTCCCCTGATACCAAAGTAGTTTTTTTTTCTTTCTTTCTTTAAATCTCCGTCAGTCTGTCCGTTCGACTGTCCGTACGTCTGTCTGTACGTCAGTGAACAAACACTAGCGCCCAATTTATTCTTAGGATGCTTTCTAAAATTATTATTCCTCGGTCGATCTGGGAGGTTTCAAAGCTCTGCGATTTTGAAGAACTTTGTTTCAATTTTAGGGGTACTTTATATGAAGCCTTTGGGATATTTTGAAAGTTTTCTTTAAATTTATTGTAAGAACACACTGAAATACTCTAATAGAGATAACATAGGTCCGTTTGTCACTGTTCCCTTTGGATTTTCTAAAATTACGAAAGTTTAATTTTTTCGGCGTCTTCCTGAAACTACAATATTGAAGATTTTTCCTTCATATGTTCTCTACAATTAGTTATTTCATTAATGCTATGCACATTTTTGAAAAATCGTAGTAGTTTTCGAGTAATTTTGAGTGAAATATGGACAATATTAAAAATTATCAGAACTAATATTTTCACAAAAACGTGTGCAAATTTGTTCTTCAATTTGGTTTCTTCGGATATTGCTAAAGGCACTGTAACAGATGACATAAACGTCTTTTTATTTTGTTACGCCGTATTATTTTGTTTTTTTAAAACATGAACAAATTATTTTTTTCATCTCTTTCACGTAATTAATATTGGCATTAGCGGCGATTAGTATACATTATTGCATTTGTAAATACAAGGGCTTTAAATGATGTGTGAAGTTTCTTGAAAACTCAAAACTATTCTGTTAAAATTAGCTCAAAATTCTGAATTTTCGGAAAATCGCAAAAGCCAGTTTGTCAATCACGGCTCCTATTTTCTTGTACGGATAATGCTAAATGCTTTATGTAACATAATATTAATGCTCCTTTGATTTATTTTGTTTTTTTTAAACTTACATTTTTTATATATCTCTCACGTCTTTTCACGTTGCTATTTACATTACGGGCATTTCTTATAAACCTAACTCCTCCACTAGCTTATTGTTAGCCACTCAAAGGTAAACGTGCTAAATTTGGAAACAATCACTTTAGTGGATATAGAGCTTGTGACACAGAAATATACGTACTCTCACTTTTATATAGTACTAGAGAACCCAGCAATGCTTGGCTATTGCAGTGTATTACACATCACACACTACTAATCAGTTGATAGTTAATCAAGTTTTGCGATTTACGACTTTCTCGCAAGTATGGGTTTCTTCTGTGTTCTAGTTTGGACATGGTTGTCAAGAATCCTATTAAAACGTTCTCCCCCAAATTTGGGCATGTGTTCTAGCGAACGAATGACATAATCTTGTAGAAATTTGATTTACTCGTCCGAGATACCGTTCTAGTAAATAATCCCGAGCGATATTTCGCAGGGGCAGAATACTTGCATGCAGCGAAGACGTGCTTAATCCTTAACTGTGCGGCGGGTTGCCTAGAGTCCAGGGGCGCTTCAGTCGTCATAAACGAACAAATCAACAACGCCCCCACATGTCAGATTTAATTCAAACCACTCTTTAAATACTCCCTCAAAATAAAGTATTATTATTATTATTATTATTATTATTATTATTATTATTATATCTTGTAAAAAACCGGTCCGGTTAGCCGGGATCGCAAAATCAGTACAGCCGTGGCGATCTCGGACGGAAGGTTTGCGGGTTCGACTCCTGCCTCGGGCATTGGTGTGTTTGTGTATGTATGTATATATGTATGTGTGTGTCGTCCGTTCACCCCTCATTATAATCATCAATTCGTCTTCCATACCCCTAGGCCTAACAACCCTGGAGTATAAAAATCGGATGTAGCTAAATGCCGATCCCTTAATAAAATTACAGGCACCTACTATCGAGAAAATGATAAAGAGCCTACGTAAATGCAGGGTGCATGCTCGCGTTGTCCAAGACGACCTTTCGCGAGCAAAAACATCTTGTAAAAATTTGAACCATTTCATTTCATATTTTTGTCGCTCTCACGATTTGGAACGATTGAAACGAGCACAGAATTTGTCATTACTTCTGTGCCGACTAAATAATGAATACAATAATGCAATTCTGTGACGACTTCTTTAAATGAATGTATAATAATGACATCTTGCTCATTGTAGCTACTGGAAATACAGTCTGTCCTGGCTTGTAGGAATTACTCGTACATTATTTTGTGCGTGGACTGTTTATGTGATAGAAGTCATTCTCGCTTAATATTAGTCATAAACTAATATTAAGCTAGAATGACTTCTATCACATAAAGAATAGTATTCAATAGTGTACAAAATTGAGACCTGCAAATTAGAATACAGTACGGATAAGACCCTTCAGAGAAGTCCGTGAGAGATGCTTTGACAATTCAAAGAAGGGTTTCACTGATAGCTAGTCAGTCGTCCAATTCACATTAACTTAATCGTATATGTATGCGCTTTCCAAACTAGTATTTTAGTGCGTATAAGTACGTGCAGTAATCATTAAATTATTGAACTGTGATGAAAAATGTTATTGTTATTATTCGTGTTCGTACGAGAATACATTCGATTATGTATTAAAATTTTTATTTACGTTTTTTTTCATTTATGTTAATGTATGCGTGACTACTTGGTACGTTGTTCACTCCTGTATATGTTAGTCTTTTAAACTGAAAAGCCTAAAAAAGGGGGCGGCGAAATTTTCCTCCATCCCAAGTGGCTGACACCCACACTACGCCACTGCCATTATTAATAAGAACAATGTGTGAAAATTTCAGAGAAATGGGTGGAGTAGTTTCTGCATCTATGTGCGTCACACATACATATGCACTTTCCCTTTTATTTGTATATTAGTGGAGCCTGGCAGACGTTTTGCCCTTTGTCTCCCTCTTTCCTATTCTCTCTCCCTTTCTTTCTCCGCCCCTCTCTCGCTCTCTCTCCGTCTCTCTCTGTCCCTGTCTCAGTCTGACTGTCTCAGTGTGTCTCTCTGTCTTTCTTTGCCTCTCTCTGTCCGTCTCATTCACATTTAGTTGCAGAATCTGTACGTCTCTGAGCATGTGAGGTGAGAAGCGCCGGACCAGCAAAAATATAATAGAACATTCAGGAAGATCTCTTCCTGTATATAACGGGTGAGAAACGTTTCTTTGGAGCGATGGCATCAAAAATTTTAGTTTTTTAGGCCCTAAAACGCTTCGCTTAGGAGTTATTTAACAATATAGATTCAAAACACCTTCAGAGTGTAGCGGGTTACATTTGACATCAATATTTAGTTTTTTATTTCGCAGCGCCATCTAGCGCAATTTTCCCGAAATTTTAATAGTTATTCTGCCATACCGGGCAGAGAAGAATCCAACGAAACAGAGATAATTAAAATTGGTCCCGCCGTTTTTGAGTTATAAATGGTGTAACTAACACGACTTTGTTTTATATGTAGAATAGGTGTAGAGATATTCAGGAAAAGTAATAATGTTCGCACTACTTCGAACGTGGGGGGGGGGGGTTCTCGAAGAGATGCGACTATGTCGATGTTTTCAAAACATCGATGTATTAAAACTGATGTTTTTTTAACATCGATGTTTTGCGTTCGATGTTTTTACGTTTTCGATGTTTTGTTCGTGGATGAAAGATGCCCTTAATCACAATTTTGTAAAAGTTAAATTAAGAAGTAATAACTCATAGTACTAATATATGTATTCGATCGAAACGAACGCTGTTTGTTTTATCTTCATCTGGCAGACTACCATCCCTTGCTCGAAGTAATCCTGATGGCCTGGTATTTCCTTTGTCTTTCCTGTATTTCACACATGGAGACGTTGCATAACTTTGTTTTCAGTTACATTTGAATTACAAATTTATAAGCACTGCCATTGTCAAATTAGATTTTGTGGCGCACGACTTTCATGTTTAAATTAAATTAAATTAAGCCCGTGCCTTCCCTTTCGGGCAAAGATCTCCTGAAAGTCAGCCACTTCAGTCACTGAAAGTCAGTCACCTTTAGAGCAGCCACTTATCATGTTATGAGTTGGTAGCATCTGTTAAACTTAATCAAAATTGTTGAACTTGCGTTAGCTATAAGTTAACACCAAAATTTTTATAAACCATTACTACTATTCGTTAATCAATAATTCTTATAATAAAAACTACATTATTATTTGTTAAGTCTTTTGAAATTTAACTCATTTCATTTGCATGTATTCAGTCCTATTTCACTTGAACTTCTTCTCATTTACTACTCACTTTTATCACTCACAAATTGTTGCTCTCTCTCTTCTTTTCCACAATAATCTATCTTATGCCAGCCGTGTCCACTGTATCCCTGTTACAGTGTATTTCACTGCATAATGTTTCTTCGGTCTTCCCGCACTACTTCCGATTCGTTGATCCCACGCGGTGGTGGCGGCATGGGCTCGTCTAGCTTTCTCCATCCTGGCAACGTGTCCTCCCCACTTTCTTTTCAATTCTTCGCTATTGATTCAGCATCAGTTATTCCGGTCATTTCTCTTATTGTTTCGTTTCTTATCTTTCGTTGGATCTGTATATGTAGAATTTTTGTTCCCATCCTTCTTTGACAGACAGCAATCTTCTTTCTTTGTTTCTCTGTCAGTGTCCAGGTTTCAGCTACGTACAGCAACACTGGTAGAACACAACTATCCAATACAGTTTTCTAAACTTAAATGTTAGAGGTTACTAAACCAATTTTACAACATCGATGTTTGAAAAGTCTGTTTTTTGTCGATGTATTATTAACCTCGATGTTTTGATTTTGAACATTGATGTTTGATAACTAGAAACCGGATTTTTATGTAATTAAATATTTTTTGTCTATCTACTTACCGTTCTCGAAATTGTAATCTTGGCGAATCGTCGCCTTCCTAACACAATATCCAATTTTTTCGTTACATATTTTTACATATTTAGTACAATATTAAATATTTTACATATTTTGCTATTTTCACAAAATATTATTTTGTTCTATCAATTTTCTTCAATTTTATTGAATATGTTTTTATGAAAAGAAGTGTTTTAAAAAATCAGCGTTTTTTTCGTACGTTATTAGTGAAATCTAGGTGTGAAAAATATCAATGACACCGTGTTTTGTAATCTTTAACCTTAATTTCCGAGAAAAATGGGTGATTCTATTGCGTCTAGTCTGGCTGCTAAAGAAGGGTCTTGGATAACAACAGATGAATATTTTACTACTAGCGGGAAAGTTGCTTGGTGTAAAGTGTGCATCAGCTTGTGCTCTGCAAATTGTTTTTAGACCATTTGTATTTTAAAAAAAATTATTTAGGACACTTTTCACAAAAGTAATTTCGTGCCGTGTAAATGGTTTTTAATGTTACATATTACATCCGATTTTACATATTTATTACATATTCTCACTGTTTTCATTACATATTTATGTACATATTTTGACGTTTAATACTACATATTATTCCGGTCTCTATTGGTAACATTGATGTTTTCTTGACAATGTCGCATCGCGAGTTTCTAGCGCATCCGCCACCCGAGAGAGCTCCCGTTGACGTAGACGAGCTGCGCGCGGGAAACGCGGATGCACACGTGATGACGTCAACACTCGACTGCCGCGGAGGGCAGTTCCGGTTGCGACACGCGACGACGAGATTAAGCCTTCCCACTCTCACTGACAGCAGCACCGGAGCTATAATTTTGCGTCCGGCGGGGACTCTGCATGTGCACACAGGGGCGTAGACAGGATTTTCATGAGAAGTGTAGGCGAAAGAGAAATACGATATTACTGTTATTGTTGTTATTATTATTATTATTATTATTATTATTATTATTGATGTTATTACTTTATTATTATTATTATTATTATTATTGATGTTATTACTTAGTGCAATGTATTTCGTTCGATATGTCTTGAGGTTAAAATAATAATGAATACAATAATGAAATGAAAGACAATAAATTATAAGTCTAAACGATACCCTCAATAAATAATTAAAACTTGCTTGATTAAAATGGGTTTTTCATCAGTGAAAACCATCATTATTACGAAATCAATAAACCGGCAAAGGTAGCTTAGGCCATCAACTGATGTCACTGCAGTGCCTCTGACCGAGAGGTCCTATGATTCGAGTGCAGACGTTCAGACGAATTTCGACACTAACTGGGTCGAATTTAACCGCTGTCTGGAGGAGAATTCTAGCTGCCGGCTGTTCTGATCGGTAGCTTCTCCCATCAACACCACGCGAATGCCGGAGCAGTACCGTAACTAACGGGCCACGGACCACGCGCGATCTTTCCTTCCTCTTCCTTGCCCTGTGTCCCCTCTTACACACTTGCACTTCTCCAGCGTATACATTAGAGGAGTCGGGAGCTTTGAGCTCGTGGCGGCTGAGACGGAGGGCCGGAGCCGTGAGGGGTGGGAGCAGGATCGAGGTGACAAAGAGGAATTATTCTAAGAAGTGTAATATACAAAATATTACAAGAAAACAAACACCGCGCTTTAATCTGGACGGTGCGAAGCGGTTACTAGGTAACGAATGTTTGTTTACGTGCAGGAGGGGGCTCTGAACTAGAGTTTTTGGTTTGTTGAGAGGCATCGTGGTGGTAGCCGCGCGAAGGTGGTCTGAGTAATTTAAGTGGGACATCGCCGTGTTATATGAGGGTATCAGCGCAATAGTGGCCTAACCCACATTTTTGGGAAATTGGGTTATGTGTTCATCGCATGTTATTCTGCTTAAATTCAATTTGAAATAGTTTCAGCGGGTCATCATCCAGCAGTTGCAACACAATAAAACACTTACAAATGAATTTTTTAATACTGCCAGTAACTTATTAAGCCATTTTCTCCAAACACAGAATTTGTGGATAGGCCACTATTGCACTGACACACTCATATGTAATAGGGAGAATAGAATTTGAAACAGTAGTGGAACAGTTCTTGTAAGGAGTAAATTAAAACATGAAGAGAGAAGCAGATGACTTCGGCGACGACCGGCGCGAAGAGGGATTCTCGGCGCGGAAGCCAAGGGTGATATGAACTGCGAGGCCTCATTTCACAACGCCTAGACACTTCGGTACCGTTCTTAACTAGATGCATGCAATCAATAGAATTTATATTGTTAAACCAAATTCAAGTCATTTTCAATAAATGATATTATTGTTGTGTCAAATTATACGCAATTCCTTGTAATAGAAATAATTTTAGACTTCAGGCTTCTCTATATAGAAGGCAACCCGGTGACAACCAGCCTGCAGGTAAGCGTGGTGTCATCATATAGAACCCAAAAACTGAGCTAGCGAATTAAAGTAGAATAATTCATCATTCATTATTTTATCACAGAAGGGACCACTTTGACAGGTCGGGAAACAAATGAACGTCATACGGAGCGATTACACTGTAATAGATAGAGATGAAACAACTTACAAATGAGCAAACTGCAAACGAGCGCTCTGACGAAATGAACGCATGAACGTAACTTTCAGTTATATTACCAACAGTAGCCGTTCGAGCAGTAGCTGTCAAAGCGGCCCCTTCTTATAATGATCTGTAGGGAGCGGATTTTTATGCGCTAAAATAATCTTGAAATATGCTCGTAACAATATACATTTATGACCTAAAAATTCTTAAATATTCCCTTTAATATGCACTTAAAATTAATAATATTTCATTTCTTCCGCAAACCTGCCTTGATAAAATTCTTGGAATGAAATGAAAATTTGCTTGAAATGAAAAGATATATTTTGTGTGCAAACTTAATATAATCTACCCTACTTCGCGAGAGGAATAATCGAAGTAAATATTCACCTTAGTGAAGTACAATGTATGTGTTTTTGAATTTATTCTGACTAGCTTAAAAAATATGTTCTCAAGAAATATTTCACATTTGCCCGAGTATTTTATCATCTACAGAAAACAAAAACGCAAACTGTGACTGGCTCTTTCGAATCAATGAACGCTCACAATTACACAAGATTCTTTGAAAACATGAAACGTTTTATAGATTAGTCTCTTTTTTAACAAAATATGCAAAATTTGCGCTTATACGAATATGCACCACCGAATGCTTATACGAATATGCACCACGAATATGCAAAAGATGAAACGTTTTATAGATTAGTCTCTTTTTTAACGAAAAATGCAAAATATGCGCTTATAATTACACGAATATGCACCAACAGGAAAAATTGGCCAATTACACTGCGATTTTTCTAAGAGCGACCCTCAAGGCCACTCCAATCCCATCTTCGCGATGGAATATGTCACGGCATTTCGCGTCTTTCTCAGTCATTCCGCTAGGTTTCGCACGATCGCGAAGCGTGCGATTCGATCGATGTGTTGGTGCGTTATCGTGCAAAAGAAACCAGGAGTTTTTCCTGACGTTTTCTTCTTATAGATCCCTGAGGCGACGAAGGATTTCCAGTAACAGTTCTTTTGTTATAGTGCTACCTTCTGGAATAAACTCATAGTGGACGAGACCCTGTGCGTCATAGAAATCTTCCAGCATAACTTTGCCTCTGATACTGTCCTTAGGAAATTTTCGTTTCCTAAGGAGATGTTTTGGATTTCTACTGGCATGACTGTCGTTTAGGTACCGGGACGTAGAAAGACAACCAAGCTTCATCTACAGCAATTATCAAGAAAATATTATTTTGATCAGAAATACGTGCTAGATCACCTACAAAAATCATTGTTTCTTTGTTTTCAGCAAACAACATTTTTGGAACCAAATTTCGCGATATGCAACGTATGTTCAAAAGTTTGTGAACATTTTTTTAAGACTTTCAACTGACCTCTGCCGATATCTCCTCAACATTTTCTTCGGTAACTCCTCACAACAGTGCGTACTTGCTCAACTTGCTTCATTTGTCGCAGTTGTTGGTCGGCCTCTCCGCTCCTACACTGAAATGTTTATGACAAAGATATACCTGCATTTTTCATTGCTGCTTCTCCATACGCTTCTTCGAGCATTCTTAATGTCTCTGACGAAGATTTGTGTAATAAAACACAAAACTCTATGTTAGAGCATTGCTCTGTATCCGACATAATCAAATACAACAAAGAAACTCGCACGAACTAGAAAATCTGGTTGCTAAGGAAACACAAAAATCCCTACGAACGTGAAAATTATACTGAAGTGACGTCATGAACATTGCCAACATCTAATAATGCGACTACCCTTCGTCTTCGGTTGGGCGCCTCGGACGGGTAGCCGGCTCGCTCAGTCGATAGACAGTCTGGCCTGAAATGGCGATGATGGAGGAAGCTGGCGGTCGGGGTCAAATGAGAAGCATTGCATTCATATAACAACATGGCAGTGGCGTAGCGTGACTCACACGTTTGGGGATGCTCAACAATAACACACAGAATGTCACTATCAACTACTTCATCTAACAGGCGAACGCAACACAAGGCAGATACACTGGGACTACTTCCACAATCTCGATTGCTTATGACGGTGTAGGCGCTTCCCACAAAATCCTCACAGCAGTCAGGGCTGCCGATGTCTTGAAAGCAAATTATACAATGGCTCAGCTTTAATTCTTATACGCGAATGGCAATAAGAGCATTTGTTAATTTATACATTGCAGACTTAAATAATATGTAATCTATTTAAGAGATAATACAATTTCTTGGATATTAATTAAGAAATAGTAGTCAGGCACTATTTCTACAGTTTGTACCCATGACCAAGTGGGGACTCCCGAGTGAGAGAGAGAAAGATAATTTACTGAACGCCTGAAGTGTGCTGCGCTCTCGTGCACAAACGACCTTCTTTCCGCAGTAGACGCTAGCGTAAAGCAGTCGGGTTTCTCTGGGCCAGGGGTGAAGAGGGGAGAGGGGAACCTCGCCATCTGCGCATGCGTCATTGCTCGTCGCAATCTGGCGGCAGACGCTGAAGTATTTTAGCTTCCAACCAATCAGAGGCCAGCTTCAACAGCCCGCCGAATTCAATCATAGGAAATCAATTTAAAATTAATACAAAACGTGTTTCGCTCAACAGACCACTTGTAAGATTATCAATACAGTATTTAAGGTTCTTATATACGGGGATGCTCAGCATCTCAGCGTCCCCTGACGCTACGCCACTGCAACATGGGGGATTTATTCAGTAATAAATCACGAATGAACTGGTACCAATCATGTCGGCGAGCATGCTCCCCTTTACCCAAATCAAAAAAAAACATGTCATGCACACACACAAGTTAAAATTAAGAAATACAAATTAATACAATTACAATGACAAAGATTTTCTCCATGCGCAAATTCCCTCTTGGCGGCCAAGTGCGGCCGGGGAATCTCTCTTCGTCGCCCGGTCAAAAGGTAATTAGCAAAAATTGTTCGCCACACAGTTTATGACTTTCGACCACGGGCGCACCACAAAAGCAAAATAAATACTGCCTCCGCAAGGCGGCTTGCAAAACCCACCAAAGTTGAATAACCTCGGGCCGTCAGCTGGCTGCGAGGGTCGTCACGGGCGATGAGGCGCCGGAACTCGGGTGGGGTGCGCAGGACTGAACCAGGTATACGCAAGGGGGCTGCTGGGGCTGGCCCAACACACAGCGCCGTCCGCTCACTGTTGTGAATGATTAGGTAATGTTTGCTCGAACGAATGATCTCCTCATTCTCGATCTATCACACGGTATTTTGGAGATCGAAGCGAGTTCGTGAATCATCTGATAATCTCACGAAAAAGTCCCGAATTCGAGCACAAGTCGGATATTAACACAGCACAATTCACTGTCAATTGTCCGTCACACAGCCCCGCGGTCTACAATTGTTAAAGGGGACTTGCACAAATTCTCCCAAGAAAACTCAATGTTTTTTATAAGTCCATCCAACACGAACCGAACTCTGTCTCCGGCGCCTTGTGCCACCACAAAGGCAGCTTGTCCCCCCTTGACCGCTACTCGCGTCCTACCCCGAACGCAACTCTTTCGCTTCTCTCCTCGCGTCGCCTGCTTCGAAGTCCCTCGAAGCTTCTTTCCCCCACCAAGATTATCCCCAAGATTCTGGAACCTTCCAGAACATTACCTAATTCCGGCGGCTATTGGCGCAAGGGTAGTGCGTCTCAAACTATTTCTGCCCAATCGTCGGGTGTTTTTGAGGCCGAGAAATGAGAGAGAAGCTGGCTATCGCTCCCTCTCGCTTCAATTTTGCGTCAAATAGGGGCAGTTATTAATGACTGGGGGTGTGAGGGGCTGGAAATCTCAAGGGAGGCTGGGGGAGGGCTCTGAGCGTCGCGGAAAAATACCGGGGGTGCCGTGCGCACGAAACGACCACCCAAGCTCCGCGACACGTGGCCATGACAAATTCAAAGTGTAGGGGGGCGGCGAGTGGCCGCCGCCCTGGCGCCGTCCGCTGACCCTCGCTGTCGTGCGACGCGGAGTAATTCTTAGGCGCGCAATTAACTGTAATATATTCTGTATCACTACAATAAAGAAAAATTCTTTATGGAATAACATATTTAATGAACAACTAAATATTCCTTTATACATTCTTTACACAACTTTATACATTCTTTACACAACTTTATACATTCTTTACACAACTTTATACATTCTTTACACAACTTTATACATTCTTTACACAACTTTATACATTCTTTACACAACTATATACATTCACTACACTACCACACATGCCGGGAGACCAGTCGGGAGTTTAGAGCTTGTCCCGGCTGGGGGCAGTGCCCCGCTGGTGGGAGATATCTGGTTTGGGAAATCCCCGCTAGTCGACGGTAGGTCGGCGCCAGATCTCGCCATCCGGCGGGGAAAGGTCACCCCCACCTCACGAGAAAAAAACACGCACTACATTTGCGGGACTAATGACCTTATAAGTTAACTATTCAAGGCTCAGCACTAATGAGCGAAGCAACGCGATCTTCTCTTGCGCCCGATGGCGTTGGCGGTGCACAGGCGCCCCACCCCTCCCCCGACGCCATTGCTCAGCTCTCTATTTCCGCGCGCTGACCCCTCGGCGCGCAGAGCCAGTGCGCCCCCACCCCCACCCCCTGCCCCACATCCGGTTGCCTTCGCCGCCTCTTTGGAGCGGCGCCAAACCTCAGCCCGCGCGCAGCCCAGTGGCGCATACCGGGGGCTGCCGGGGCGGCCGGCGAGAGCCCGAGAAAACTACGAGAACACAAAATACGTCAAGATAAATCGTATTAAAAGTAAATATACTGCGATTTTTCTAAGAGCGACCCTCAAGGCAACTCAAATCCCATCTTCGCGATGGAATATGTCACGGCATTTCGCGTCTTTCTCAGTCGTTCCGCTAGATTTCGCACGATCGCGACCGTATGAAGCAGTGCTTGCGATCATGCTACTTCTACCGGCAAGACCGAGAAAAGATGCGAAATGCCGTGACATATTCCATCGCGAAGATGGGATTTGAGTGGCCTTCAGGGTCGCTCTTAGAAAAATCGCAGTATATTGGCCACATTCTTTTTCTGTGACGTGCATATTTCTAGATTCCGTATAATCTGTTGTGTTGAGATCTGTATTAAATCGCTTGGTCGACGGCGCATCAGTCCTCTGAAGAGGTGGCAACTCAGGAAGGAACCGCTCGCATCCTCACAGCGTGCGTTCGTTGCATGATTCACTGTCCCCTCCCAATGCAGCGATTTTCGTAACTTTGTCCCTGACAGGAATCAGCTGTTTCGCTGCCATCCAATCAGGAGCTTGTATTTCGCGACAGTGACGTCGCTATGGTGACGTTCAAGCTCCCGATTGGATGGAACCGTCAACAGCTGATTTCTGTCAGGGTCAAAGTTACGAAAATCGCAGTATAAGATACGGGCCAGCAAAGAGCTCAGGGTGCCGATTTCCCGAGCGGTTTCTTGACACGTTCGGAGGCAGAGGGCAGTACACTAACAGAGTAAATTAGATGTGCGCTTTTGTGCAAGACATACACATTTGGTGGTGAGTGTACATATGCTTAATAGATAACAACATAGTAGTGACGTGGAAGCTCCCTATTGGAGAAAGCCTTCCCTCTCCATTTTTCGTCCGTGGCCTTGCTGCGCCAAGAACGAAAAACCAAAGTATAGTTCGGTATCAAAGACGCACGAAACAGAGATTCTGGCTACACCACGTGTTAGAGGATGTTTTCCTCCTTAATTTAGCAACTGGATTTATCCACTTTTTCGTTACCAGGTTCCGGTAATAAGAGTTTTTCTGCCGAACATTCGCCGTTTTTTCGCGCAGCATTACATAACTTTTCCTATACCACGTATATTACTCCGTATATATACGTATAGAGGAAAGTAAAAATTCGACAATGTAAAAATTCTTTAAATTCCATCCGTCCGTAACGTGCGTAAAGTATGGGAACGTGCTAGGGTTTACTTTGCGTCGATCCCCTTTGAAGTATGTTGAAGTTCAGTGGCGAATTGGAATTTTTTCCCCACTTCTAGTGCAATATACTATTTGTACAAAAACATTTGTTTTTCATTGCGAAGGAAGTGTAGGGAAAGAAATGCAACAGACGTCACCGTATCATTTTTTCATAAAATAAAGGTGGGGTGTGAACTAAACTTGGGCATACAAGTTTATCTATTGTAGAAAGTCACATGTGGGCATTACCTGGTTCTTAATATTCAACACCAGGTGCGGCTCTTCATTAAAGGCTGTAAGGCAGAGCCTCTCCTATAAAAATCGCCGCCCAAAAGAAATTTACAAATATATTTGTAAATTAATATATTTATTAATAATGGATTTCTGAGATATATTATATAACAATCAAATCAAATATTTTCTTTGTCGGTTCGTTAACGGCCGTTCGTAACGCATTTGAAGCTGTTGACAGGTAAGAGAAAAGCGTTACGCTCCCACTTCGTTCCGTCATAAGGCCTGTGTAAATCGACGAGGCGTGACGTCATGCATTCGCTGCATAGGCTTATGGGCGAACGAAGGCTGCCGCCTGGCAGCCTTCAAGCGTGGGCAGAGCGTGGGGCTAGCGTCTGAAGGGAATGCTCACCAGATAGCATTACTATGCAGCTCAGTGAGTAGCGCCGAGTTTCAACTAAGGTCCGATTAAATTAAGGTGATTGACACTTGTGAGTGGAGGGGAGCGACGTTGCCAGGTCGCAAACCACTGAGCACGTGTTACCGGGACGCGAAAACAAACACTTCAAAAATACGTGTAAAAGTGTAAAAAATACGACAAAAGCCTAACCTCAACGCAACTCATCACAACACAGTACACATTGCGCGCGCAGCACAGGCAGAAACGCGGGCGGCGCGGCGGCAGGGAAGTCGCTGTGCGATGCTCAAATGTTCCCCGTGTTCGGCAGAGGCAACTGAGCGACCTGACACGTCACGTTTTGTCTCTCTGGTTGGCAGCAGCCATGGAAACGGGAGAGGCGTCCTGACGTCACGCAGAACTGTCAATCACCTTCTTAATTTAATCGGACCTTAGTTGTTCAAAATCGCGATAGGGGCGCTTCTCCCTTATGTATGTATCGGAAGAAATAGTGCTTAGAAATACAATACTATTTAAAAGCTAAGTCCTAATGAAATATCTAGATAAAACTGTGTCAAAGAACAGGTCCCCCTGCTGCTCCTATAAACGAAAACCTAGTACTGCCCTTCGAATTGAAGGACCCCCCCCCCAAGCAATTAAACATTTGCAGCCTTCCCCATTTAGAAAACCACGAGCCGCGACTGTTGAACACTTATAGTACTTATCGCAGGAACCTAATTGTTCGAGAAAAAAGGGAGGGATCAACTTTCCCTCCTACAACCCTTAAATGAATAGCCAGGGGTTAACATTATCACGGTTTCAACATGAATTCCAGTATTTTGCCAATAACTGAATATTTTCCATAGTCGAATGTCGCTATCGGATAACCGAGATGGCTTATCTCCCTTTGTTTTGTAAGTGAATAGCCTAATTCTTTTTGTTCTCGATGTTCGATAAGTGTCCCACCGCAAACCATAGCTATCGGTTCTTCCTTATTCGTCTCAAGAATCGTGAAATATGACTCTCTTCAAAAGAGATTGCAGCGACGAGACTCCCTATCGAATTGTAATCGAATATTGTGAGGTTCGCTGAAGAATGAAATCGGGGAAGCCCAGCGCGACTGCGAACGTGTCTGGCTGCGTCAGCGATCTGTGACGACGTCTCGTGCTGCACGGTGGCAGCGATTGAATTGCGGAACGACGTAGATAATTCTTATTGTAATTTGTAAGTAATGAAGTGCTGAAGTGCAGTGCAAATTCTTGTTTTTATTTCTGGCAGATAACGTCGGTAGAGAAATTACTTGGTATTAATGCTTTCCTTTGTCACGTGGTAGCTACATTTTCTTTTCCAATAAAATCAGAATTTTTATCGTTCATTTTATTTTATTAGAAATAGCCATGCGTTGACACCTAGTATTTTAGAATGCTAGTAGTCGATTTCTAACGCCCATAATTTAATAGAATACGAGATTTTATAGAAGGGAGAAACGCGATCATTCAAAAATCGGTAATTTTCCATTAGATACGTAAGCAACTTTTTTGCATAGCAGTTTTGTAAAAGTGCGTATTCAAAAAGTTATTTACGTGGTTTCGGCGGTAGTAATAGGAATTGTTTCGGCCCTCGAAATAATTTTGAAAGGGGTGCCCGGAGAACGTATTCGGTCATGGCCTGATTAACGAAAGTAAAAAAAAAACCTAGTTACGGCTTTGCATTGAGTTTGGGTACATTTATCTATGCTCAATTTTTGTTGTTGACAACGAGTTCATGACAATGTCAATGAGTTTGTTTATTGTACAGACGAATGGTGCTTAAACCACTGACGAAAGAACTGGCTTTATCAACCGAATCTTGCAATTCTAATGTACTAGTGTCATAATCACTCCCTAACATTTCGTTTTTAGAAAGAACGATTATGTTGAAGGACACATATTTTTGTTGGAATCCACGAAGTTGAGTATAAAAAAACTGGAAAAACAAACATTCCTGCAATGCAATGTTCCTAAACCTACATTGTTAAAAGTTTAAAATATTCTGTGTGACAAGTTTGGGCAATTGTCAACCTACAGCCTGTTTATTTTTCCTACTTAATATATCTGACATGTATTCAGTTCATTCCAGTGTGTTTACCAAGTGTGGATTCATAATGAGACCAATTCTCATAAGTGAGGATGATGATGCTCTATTCAATGCCAATTTTTCTCCTCGTGTGGCAGTCACGTATCAGAATCATATCAAAGAAATTCGACGCATGGTGAAACAACAGGTGAGAACTGGAATCACATCTAAGTTTTATAATTACTTTTATTAATTTTCTTATTTTATGTTACTTGTTTGTAATGGATTGTTGTTTAACTTTGTTGGTGCGGTAATTAGCATATATATACCATATTTACTAATTACCTCATCAACCAAGCTTCTAAATTCTAAACCAGTATTATGGTAAATCGAAAGAAATTAAGAAGAGATGACAATTAAGTGAACTGGTATAACAAACCCTTCACAACAAAACACAGCATTTGTAATGTTATTAAGCACGTCTAAAATATACACCGTATGTGAGAAGAAAGAAGCCAAGCGACTGTTGGCAAATAAGTGAAATCCTGTTTTAGAGAAATTTACACCTATGCTA
Organism: Acheta domesticus; assembly: GCA_031308135.1. NCBI lineage: Eukaryota > Metazoa > Arthropoda > Insecta > Orthoptera > Gryllidae > Acheta > Acheta domesticus. The sequence goes on from JAHLJT010002630.1 coordinate 118,048,447, forward strand.
GCAGATTTGTAAAATAAAATATATTCTAATTCAAATTAAACAAAGAGAAAAAAAATCAATTTAATTTCAATTAAAGGGAGAAAATATAGTTATTTAGTTTTTAATGGGAAGACAAATTTTAAAAATGTTTGTGAATGAGGGTGTCAGCTCAACTGTTATTTTTTTTTTGGAATCAGCATATTTAGAGAAAAATGCAATACCAAGCACTTTAGGTAATATGTTTCTGAAATTTAAAATATTTAATATTTTAGGGTATTGGGTTTTGGATTCGTTTCATCACATCTTTTCGATCTCATAATGAACGGCATCGGTTAATGGATGGAATAGTATTTCCTAGAGCTGAAGCTGTTTTTGTGGATATGTTGCATCTTCTTACTTGTGGAGACAAGTGAGTAGAATTTTATTTCCTATTGATATTTTTTTAATTATTCTATGTTATGTTGTTGTTTTTCCTTTTTGTTTAGTTTAAATGAATTGACCAGACTAGTTGCATCATTACGTGCCATGCAAGCTGCAATCACTGCAAATGGCAAGTACTGATATTACATTTTATTAATTTATTTGTTCACATTGAAACCATAAAATTTATTTCTATAATTTTCTTTCTTTCTATAATTCCATTTTCTGTATCTTGTTATGTATTGTAATTTTTTTGTTTTTATTTGTTCTTTTTCTTGTTTTTTCAGATCTATTATTTATTTCCTTACTTACCATAAACTTTTTCTATTATAATTTTGTGAGTTGTTAACTTTAGTATGTTGTTGGCCTAATGCTGTAACTTGGTTTTTAAGATCAATAAATAAACAGGGTTTCATGCTACAGATCAAAAAATTAATTGTACTCTTGTTACTGTTCTATATTCTGCATATTGTTTTTCTAACTTGCTTTTTTGATTTTACATAACAATGTTGTTTCATATTGAAATTCATGATAAACATGGAACTAGGTTAAAAAACTATTTTTTTGTCGGCCATGAAATTTGCCTTTTCAAAATAGGTCTCAAAATTCAGAATATTCTTTATGTAAGTTGTTATTATTTTTCAGTTACTCTCTCTTGTTAATCAAAGTTTTAAAAGAACATTTTATTTGTGTATCTGAGTGTGTGTTTATCAGTGGAGATAACATCACTTCCTTTATTTCTCTCTGAAGTACTCTGCTTTGCTGGTTGTTTATCAATCATAATTCATAATTATCCTGCTATACAAGTTCTCCCTGCTCCTCCCCACTCTGACACATTTGTTACGATTGTCGTTGACACCACAGTCATTGCTATGGGTAGCTGTAAACGGGTGTATTGTTGCTTATTTCTGGCAGTAACAAATTGCTATGGACCTACAAAATTGGAATGAATCGAAATGCATTTAGTAGGAAATTTTATGGGCTTTCAGAAGCTTTAAATTCCCTTTGGTGAATTTAATCTTTGTTTTTGAGATATTTGTGAAAAACAGAAAGAGTGCACACATCAATATTGCCCTAGGGGGCAGGAAAGAGAGATAGGAATAGTTTTTAGAACATCTCATAGGGACAGTAACTTATTTTTTTGTTCTTTTAGGTCATGTGTACAAAATTTCGTTTGGAATTTGGAAATATTAATTTGAAAAAAGTAACGTTGCCTGACAAAACACTCTTACCGTTCACTGCAAAATGCATTAAAATATCTGTTCAGCTGTTTCTGAGATTACCCCAGACATAAAAATCATAAAATCAATTGAATTGCTGTTTATTTCATGTAAATAAACATGTGATTATAAAAAGGCAGATTTTTGAAATCTCTTACAGACACTTTTGTTTTATTGATGTAGATAAAAGAAAAATTGCCCTCAACCAAATTACATTAATTAGTTTAAAGTCATTGTTAAAATTAAATGTTTTGCCAGAAATTCTGTACTTTAAATTCATTTTGTGAGAAATAGTTTTAAATTAAATGCCGTTTGCAGTTTTTGTTTGTTGCCTACAATCTTGTCCTTGTAAATGTTCTCAAATTTGCCGGCTGCAAATAAATGAGAGTTCATGGGAGATTACTTACAATAAACCTTTCTTACAAGTTTTCTACACTCATTGGCACTGATAATATTTTTTTAGAAGTTTACTGTGGTATTAATAAATAAATTTATCTGCAGTTTTGATGAAATATTTTCTGTTACTATTATTGTACTTGAATACCTAAAACAAAAAATTGTTGTTTGGCTTGCTGGCTCACATCACTATCAAATATGACAATAGGCCAGGGAATGCTCTTGTCTAAAACCTAAGAACTGCCTAAGTAGCTAGCAATGCTTGCATGAAATACAAGGCTAATGTATCAAAAAACATTGTTATTGGACAGTGAGAAAAATGGTTTGATTGCAAAAAGGAATAATAGAGCAAACGACACTGTAATGTACCAATTTGACGATGGTCACGAAAATTCTTTGTTTTTCAGTTAGAAAATTACACTTTAAAAAACTGATTAGTTTATAGTCAACAAGGGAGTTAGACACAGATGTATCCTCCCACAAGACTGTTTATCTTATTTACAAAAAAAAAGTAATCAGAACAGTGAAAAAGATGAAATGTCAGTATAGGAACTGGAAGGTATTGAATCAACAATATGCAGATACTACACTAAGGGCAGGAAGCAGGACAACCTAGGAAAGGTAGTAGAGCGCATGACAGAAAAAAGTTAGAAATCAGGACCCAAGCTGAAACTTACAAAAGATCACTTTAATAAAAACAGGACAGAACAACAGAATACAGATAAATTGTCACAAAAAAAAACATCAAAGGAAAGGTTTGGGGAGTAGCAAGAAGAAAAAAATGGATGTGGTACTGAAGAAATAAATAGAAGAATTATATTTGTGGCCTTGAGAATGTGTAATAAATTCACCCAAGACCCAGGGTTATCAAAGAAAAAGAGCAACCAGGCTGATCTTCTCTGAAGCCACAGACATTAAAGAAATGTTAACGTTCTTCGGACGTATCACAAGTAGATGGGATGCCATTGATTGAAGCAGTGAATAGGACACAAAACAGAACAGGATGGAGAAGGTTTATAAGAATGTAACAATAAAGAAAGAGACATTTTGAAGAAGACGAGCTACCAATTGCTATGAAACAATGCTATATTTGGATCTCACCAATGATTGCAGGCATTCTTTGTATTATTACTACTAAATTATTCCAAAATAAAATAGTTAAATTTTTTTACGGACACCAATAACACAAATAAATGGTGCACTTGTCCATGATGTCCCTAGTGCCTCTGCTTTTATTCTCAGGACATTTCAAATGACACAGCCTTACATTTTGAATGATATTGCTCTCAGGGCTGAGTGCAATTCTTTTCAAGCAAGACTAGATTTAACCTTGAAACTCGTGCCTTGCGTTGGATAATTACATAAAATATCTTATCTCAAAAATATTTGTTCCACATTTCTGTCTTTGAATTCTGTACATTTTTATTCTCATTTCATGCTTTAAAAAACATTTTTTTATTATAATACTTTGTTTTTAATTGTTTGTTTGTTTTAGATTATCATGTGTTGATGGATCCAGTGTTGCGAGTTCTTATGACATGCTATGATAAGGTATTTTTTCTCTCTTAATTCAGTCAAAAACTAATGGTTTGGGCAGAAAAGGCTTTCTTCTTTTTATTTAAGAAATTACTGTTTTTTCAAATACCTCATCAGTTTTGATTTCAATGGTTTAGCTCATATATTATTTTATCAACCAGAGTGATACTTCACAAACATCAGTAATGCTATTTATCTTTTTTATGATGGCATTTCCTAAGCTTTGTAGGCATACGTGAAAATGTAGAGGACAAATGATCTTGTTGAATTGTAGCTCATAATGTTACAAGGCCTCCTGGTGTCCTGCACCAGGAAAATGCTGCTGAACAAATTGGTTTTCAAAAAGTAACACACCCACTGCTCATCAACAACAACAACAACAAAGGAAATTCTCAGAAATAAAATATAGTTTGGAGATTTCAAACTACAGGAAAGTTTCTAAAATAAATAAACAATAAGGAGTAAACTAAAATCAGAGATTCTGTAATAAGTAGATCCTTAAGCTTTTGAAGGAAGAAGAAGCAGGAATTGACTGTGATAAGTAGAGACCGGATTTTTATGTAATTACATATTTTTTGTCTTTGTACTTACCGTTCTCAAAATTGTAATCTTGGTGAATCATAGTTCTCCTAATACAATATCGAATTTTTTCGTTACATAGTTTTACATATTTAGTATTATATTACATATTTTGCTGTTTTCACAATTTATTTTCTTATTTTATCAATTTTCTTCAATTTAATTGCATATTTTTGTTGTGAAAAGATGTATTGTTTTTAATATCAGCATTTTTCCTACATTATTGGAGAAGTCTTAAGTGTCCAAAATATCATTGACACCGCGTTTTGTGATCTGTAACCTTAATTTCCGAGAAAAATGTGCGGTCGCCGACATGTAACACTTCGATGAAGATGCTACAGTGTATGTTTGCTGGTCATAGATCTCGCCAGTTTGTGCAATGACTTCTATTGCGATTAGTCTGGCTGCTAAATGACGGACCTTGATTACAATAGATGAAGCTTTTACTAATGACGAGAAAGTTATATGATGTAAAGTGAGCAGTTTTTTTAAATGTAATTTCTTGCTAAGTAAATGGTTTTTAACTAGTGAATTTTAATATTACATATTACATTGGATTTTACATATTTATTACAAATTCTTACTGTTTTCATCACATATTTATGTACGTATATTGACGTTTAATGCTACATATTTTTCTGGCCTCTAGTGATAAGTGTTTGGATATTGAAAGGGGGAATGACTCGCAGAAAAGTCACATGTAAAGAGCATTATGGTGCAGCTGCCTTAGTAACCATTAATCTTACTTAAGTTGTTGATGCACATTTAATTGAAACTAACTTAATATAAAGTAAACAAACATTTATTTAATTGTGAGAAAATTTTTGTAGTTTTGGGAATATTACCTTTTACAAGTATAGCAGAGGGTTGCGCCCTCTGCTGTACTTGAAGAGCTACAAATAATAAGTTTCTGATTACTTTTGCAGCCTTTAGATGGGTTGCGCCTTTATTTCCGATTTGTTGCTGGCCTGGTGGTAATGTTTCGGCGCTGGAGGCAAGTGGCCTACAAGAGTAGGAAAGACAACGACAGCCTCCTACCCTGGGAACCTCCGTTGCACTGGAAGGAAGTGACCGGTCGCGACTACAGCGAGTGGACGTTTGAAGGCCACCTGCTGTGCATGTACGGCCCCGAACTACCTCACATACTTGGGCTGCCTCCCGGCTTGCTGTGCTGGATGCCTGAGGAACTGGTAACTTGCATATTATTATACAGTAAAATCTGTCTGAACCGGAACCTGTACAAGCCAGAAACCTGCCTTAACCGGAAAATGTCTCCGGCCCGTGAAGTTAGATGGCATTTTACACAGCATAAAAATGGAACCTCTTCAATGCAGAAATGGAATGGTTTTTCACGTCCTGCAAAAAAAAAATCTTTATGAAACGGAATTCCTGTGAATTTAATGCAATTGGCAGAGAGAGGCAAGATGTTCTTATTGAAATGAATGCATCTGCAAGCTTATGTTAAATTCTGTATCCTTGTGACACGCGATTTAGTCATGGCAAAAAACATTGAAGGAAAGGGGATTCATCAGTCAGCACAGAATTCAACCTTGGGGTCACTTGTCTCTCAAGGCACAGGCCATAGGGGAATCCCCTCTGTCCTGACTCTGAGCATGTCTTCTATTCATTTGTCTCCCTACCCCACATTGAAAATTATAACCCCTTCTAATGGAAAAAAATTACACTCGCAAAACTTTTCTTGAGAGTATTTTTCTACCCAACATAATGACATAATTTCTTTTCACTATTTGCAAGTGCTAAATACGAGGTTTAAAATATAACTGATGATCTAAAAGAACACTTGCACTATTTACAAGTACTAAAGTAAGGATTAAAGAGAACACCATCTTTAATAACTGGAACCAACTCCAGCTTTACATTATTAACAGCATAATTAAAAATAATTTGACTTTTCCTATAAAATATCATGATTTTACATATACTAGGATTTAAAATGAGTTGTGAACCAAACAATATTTACGCAACTCATTTTAATTATTCTGCAGAATCGTATTTTTTCAAAAATTTAACTGGTATGAATGACAATTTACATAATTAGTTTAGGTTTATTAAATGCATGTTAAGTTATGATCAAAGTGATTGCCAGTAGTAGCAAATAATAGGGGACCCAAATTAGAAACTTATATCACAGCTACAAATGATGAGAATATATCACATCAATCTGTCCATATTCAGTAAGAAAGGTGGAAACTGGCTAAGGAACTGACTAAGTGAAAGTAAGCAAATTGGTAACAGTTGATCCACCCCTGAGAAAGCTATGTTATTGAGTGGGTATACACGGCATGAACAACATGATTTCTAAGCTGCAGATTTTTGTCTATTTTTATCCTTCAATTAAAAATGCAGTATTTTAGGTTACTTAATCATTTTGAGACATTAGTAGTATCATAATTTTAATACACCTAATGCTCAGAATGAATAAGTAACCTAAAATACTCTTTTTTTTTTTGAGGCAAATAAAAATTGCAGTGTAGTGATTTCCAAACTTTTGAAAAGGTTGATAAAGCGAGATTGACCTTTAGTTCTCAAGTAAACCAGAAGCTCCATTATTTAAAACTACACCTTTTTAACATACTAATTCTGCAACATTGTTTATTTTCTTGGAATAAACAATTAGATTAGAACAATTTGCAGGTAAAAACAAATAATCACCCATTTTACATCCCTGCATATATTCATTGTTGCTGTTGTGGTTTTTTAAATAATTTATTTATTTTTCCAGAAGGCTGGCCACATATTGTATCCAGCCATTACCATGGAAGAAATACCTGTCATACAAGATATAAACGCAAGGGGCAACAGAAACAGGAAAAAGTGCAGACGTCGAAAGGGACGCCAGTTTGAAGAAGGCTTCCCAGGTTATGAACCATATCCAGCAAACGTTACACCTACGTCAGGGGACTCTGGCGTGTGTCTCCTTGAGCAAGGCCAAGATACTATTGCAATGGACCTTATAGACCCTCAAAACGTTGCCACTTCTGGTAGCATTGCAGGTTCCTTTCCGAGTGCCATAAAAGAAGAACATCCTACACATGCGATGAAGGAGCCAACTTCCAGCGTAATTAATGAATCAGAATCCGTGGATGTAAATGGGAATCTGCCTTCAAATGTACCACATAATTGTGAAACCTATGATGACGTTAACAAGAATGATTCCTCAGATAAATGTGTTTTGCCTCAGGCAGATGTCTTCCTAGAGAATCCATCTTCTCCTAGAAGAAACATGGAAAATGTGTGTGCTGATAAAGGAAAAGATAATGAACAGGGCGATGTTAACTTAACTTCTGATGCCTGTATGAAAGATCCTGAGGACTACATTGAAGAAAGTTTCACTCCTTGTAAGTAGTATATATTAATTCAGTGGTGTTTGGGAAAGGGAGATTAATGATTTTTTGTGAAGTTGTAGTTTTGTTGCCTCACACCATATACACAACCTGTACAAAACATTACTACTAAAAGGTTGTGAATTTAACATTTTTGAAATATTCTCTGTGTTTCAATGATCACATGAAATTTCATTTTTTCTTCATATTCATATTTATGACTTAACTCCTTTTACCCAAACACCATCAAATTTTATTATTCTTAATGTTCATTTTCTGCAGATTTGCCTGTGTGTGTTTGTTTTGGTCAATTGTTTCGTGTTTTTTTTGGCCATAAAGACTTCATTAATCAGTTGACAATACAATACAGTATAACTGGACTTAAACGGTCACCAATGTTTCTAGCTAAAATTACCCGTTAATAGAGGTGTCCACTTAATAAAGGTTATGAGGTTACTGATAGTGTAAATAAAATCTAAATGCTGATGAATTTTGCATAATTGCTATGAAATATATTCTTTAACATCTTTAATTACCATAAATGGAAAAATACAGTTTAAATAAGGTTTTTAGGATACTTTGCCTCCTCTCAGCTAACATCAAAACTCACCCTTGGCTTGACAATCATTCTCTTAGTCAAGAAATACACTTTCAGTCTTTGCCAAAGCAATGAAGCAAACTAGACTTGTTCAGAGCAGATTCCCATCAAAGGGAAGTACTAGTGTTCAAACCGTTGAAATGCAGTAAAGTGGAAGAAACTAACATGTTGTTTCTTTAAGAGATGTTTATTAAAATCATCTGTTATCTGGAACAGAAAGTAATTCTCCTGCAATATAAAATACTCTGAATATCATTATTTGAAATGTGATAATACATCTCATCATAGGAAGATATTCAATTAACAATTACTTCTTGGCTTCTTATTATAATGCAGTTCAAACTCTCATGAGGTGGCCACTTAGTAAATGTCAAATTTATGAATGGTTGCTGCTTAGCCAGATGGCAGCTGAGAAGAAGGAGAATTTAAACACATCATATGTTACAGCATAAATACGAAATATGGTTAATTCACAAATTAGCTGGTGAATTTGCATGATGGGCAGGCGGTTTGGGTAAAGCTGTTTGAGTGGTGTTGAAAAGATCATTTTGAACATCATGTGGTGGATTTGTGAACTAGCCTTACGGCACTGTCCAAAGTAAGGTGATTGAGTTTGGGGAATCTTGTTTGCTTGTGAGAAGTATAAAAATGCTTTGGAAATTTTGCATTGTTGACAAAAGATTGTTTTATGTAAATCCCAAAGGCCAAAGGCCCAAGCCTTGTTGACCCAACTGGGAAATACACAGTGAATTATCAACTGAGATATGAAGTGAAGTTAGGTTTCGTTAGGTTATATTGTGTAAATAAAATGGTATGACTGACACAGTCCAACTGGAAACTACAGAGCTGGTCACTCTCTAGATCAGGTCTGTCCAACTTGAAAGGGCTTATGGGCAACATATCAAATTCTAGTTAAGCCGCGGGTCACACTGTACATAATTTAAGTTGTTTTTTACCCTAACTACCGAAATTATATTGAAACAATTATATATTAGACACAACTCTTATTCAACATTCTTAATGATTAATGTACATATGAGAAAATTAATGTATTATTAAATAAAAATAATATTTGTGCAATTGTATTGTGTTTGGTTGGTATAATAAAATTTTTCAAAGCAGTCATGGGCCACACAAAAGGTCTGGCGCCCGCGAGTTGGAAAGCCCTGTTCTAGCTTTATTAGCATCCCACCATCAATTATGTGATTCCCTTTCATCTGATCATTTCTGCTATTCTTCACCACCTTCATGTACTTTACCTACCCTAACTGCATCGGCTAATGTGCACTTTAACAGATTAAAATGGTGTCAAAGCTGTTTTCTACTTCAGACTTTATCTATCTTGAATAATGTGTGAATTAATCAGGGAGTTTATGAATTAGCCAGAATGAGACATGAGCTGTAACATAAGCCTATACATAACAAAATTCTATATTTTATTACTGAAAACATAAATTTTATTTCTTCTTGTAGTAATATTTTGTTATCCATCACCTTAGATATATCACATGTTCTTGTTAAAAAGAAATCAATTTTCATTTCATTAATAATTTTTGCACATTTCATGAATGTTCAACTTTGCACAGATATGAATGACTGTGATTATTGCATCGTGCCAGAAAACTTTTCTGGAGACTGGAAGAAGTGCAATGAAGATCAGTTTGTTCATAATCGTTGTTTTTGCAATCGCTCTTGTCAGTGTAAGTTCTGAATTTCTTATTCATTTGCTTTACAAATTTATTCACTATCCTGATCATTAGGTATTAATCAGTAATTAGTTTGTAATCTTTTCTTTTTATCTTTTCCATCATCTTCCCCTTTTGGAATTGGATTTATTCCAAGTCATGTAGAGCCTATCTAAAATAATGAATGAAGGGCAAATACATTTTCACATGCTTTATTTACAGTTGTAGAGGTAGCCAATTTTTTACTGAAAATTTTCTGCCCAAATTATGTTGAGACCTTAATATGAGATAGTCTCTTTTAAGGAATGATTTAACAATATTTTATAATAATTCCTATATATTTTTTATTAATATTGTCTTTATATACTTTAGATGTATAAAAATCTACATGTTTGTAAATTTTTGATGACCATCCCTGAATTTGGACATAGTGAGATTGACATACATTTCTATTTATCAGCGCCTCTACTTCTATGTCCTAGGTACTTAAAAGGAAGTTTTTGTATTCCTTGAGAAGCACAAATTATATTATGCTGAAATCTGAAAAATGAAACCTTTTCGGGTATTCTATTATGTTTTTGAAGGGTACCCACATTCCATAGTATGGACTGTTAGAAGCATTCAGTTGTAGGTTTCATTATAAAGCTATTTTCACATTTAAAATGACAAATTAAAAAGAAAAATTTGCATGGGTCCAGCTAATATCTCTCCAAGGCTGAAGCAGGATTTGGTCCTGTTTCGTTTTGGAACATGAATATTTTTTTATATTGCTGTCCAGTTAATTCAAATTCAGTTGTAAGACAGTTTGAAGGTCAGTGGAAGATGAGTAATTTTCCTAATAAATTACCGTTGTATATTATAATTCGAGACCAAGTATAAAATTATTGCAGAACAAGGAGTTCAAACCATCAGTTGGCCCTATATTGTTAATGGTTGTCATTAATTATCAAAAAATTACAATCACAGAATGACAGCCTTGAAATACTTTAAAAAAATAAACCATTCGTTACACAAAGATATAATCGTTCTATGGTTGAGGATATTGTGAAAGAAAAATGTTATATAGAGAAGTACAAAACATCAAAAAGTTGTTAACATTATATGTACTTAATCAATGTTATGATCCTTGTTAGTAATTTTAGGAACCTCTTCAGAAAATCAGGTAAGAACATCAAAAGAATGTCTTGAGACACAAGAGATACACAGCATTTAAAAGAATAGAATTGCAGTATGAAAATTTAGAAAGGAACTAACTTCCAGTAAAAAGAGACATTGAGTCAACATTGTAAAATAATAATTTAAAAACTCAGCTGAAATAACTAGTGTCCATCATGTTGGAGTAATTCATACAGCTGGAAATAACTCTTAAAAATTTACCAAATTGAAACTTAAATAAAGGAGGTTAGTTTCCAAATATAAAATTAGAAATCTTCGTTCTGATTGAGTATTGGTGTGCAATTGTACAACTTCTGTGTTAGTTCTCAAAACCCAGTGTACTCTTTGTCTTTGCATCAAGTGTATTTGAATTATTTTATAAGGTAAGGAATTGTTTTAAATGAATCATATTGACCAGATCGGTAAAAAAAAAAAAAGAAGAAATATTACATTGTTGCTCAGTTCAAAGAAATAATTTTTGAGTAAGAGATATATATTATTCACATGGATCCTATTTAGGAATAATGGGAACATAAGTAACATTTTCTCTCTTGTGCAATTTGCTCAAATTCAAATAGTTACTCTCTTCAGCATAACTTTTAAAATATATCTAAGTTAGAAGAAATTTCAGATGTTGTTGATTCAAATACTAACAAAGAATTAGATGATTCAATTACTTCAAGATTGAAATGGAATGGTGACATGAAGGAGGCAGTGAGGAGGAGACTGAAATGTCAGTTGCAAAGAGGCAATTAGAAACACGAGGAAAGTTCAAGAGAGCAAATTACTGTAGGAACGAAATGAAAAATGCAAGTTTTTGAAGAACTAAAATCAAATGTTGAGTGAAAATAGAAAGCTACTTTAAGTTTTTTCCAGAAAGGAAAATACCTGATTTCATGAAGAAACATGCATCTTGTTGATCTCTTAGCAATAAGAATTTCTCAGACAAATTTTGGTAATGATATTTTAAACTTGACTGTGACAAAACTAAGTGTTGTGCTCTTAAAATAATTGACAAACATTTTGAATGAGAGGAAGAAGACATTCTAAAAATTAAAAATATTGTGTTCTTAGGACATCAGCATCTTCACATTGAAAACCTCATAAACATAATCAGATGATGTAATTGAACCTTTAGTGGCTAACCAGATAAACAGAAATAAATTTGGTAACATTTTGGTTGTAAAAAGGAAAGACAACTTAATATTTTTAACAAAAAACTATGATGTATATCTTCCCCAAGATGATTTCCTAAGCAAGAAGATTCAGCCAGAAGAAAATGAAAAATGTACAAATTCCACAACCTTCATTGAAACATCACATGATTCAGTGGTCACGTGGGAGGGTTGGATTTGGTGGCTTGTTATGTTCTCTGAATATTAAATTATGCCACAAAATTTCACTGTTCTATTTTACTAAATGGTATCCACATTTGGAGGGTAGGAGCATGAAAAACGAATGTTTGTTTTACACTGAGAGAAATGGTGGGACAGTTGGCTGTCATATGACCAAAAGAAAGTTGGAACACCTGTATTGTAAATGAACTCCTGAAACAAAAAGGTTTGGTGCCGGAAGGTCAGGATGTGAAGGAAAAACATTGTTCCTGTAGAGAAGCAAGTCTTTTGCACAGTGTGCAATGGTAACATTACAATGAAATGTCTTTTCTTCCAATTTAGTACTTGTCCATTGCTCATGACATCATGTTTACAAGACCTGCATGCTCCCATTATTCTCTAACAGGAACATGCAGTAAAATTAAAATTTGAAAAATTGTTTTGTGAATATGAAGGTGTTATTTATAATCTAAAAAGGCAGAAAACAAAATTTATAAATAATTTTATTGGGGTTAGATCTAAATGGATGAAGCACCCAGTAGAATTAATCTCTAAAAAACTGGTACAGTTGAATAAGAAATTATTCCTTGGGGGTACAGAAAACTTTAAGGATGCGAATTGTACAGTTTTAAGGCTATGCTATCAAAATGTCAGGGAAGAACACTCGCAAACTCACTACACCCAGCACCTGCATACAACCTGCAATACTGGTGTGGAGGGTTCTTGATATGTGGAAAATTTCTTTTTTCTGGAAGGCTACAAACGTTAAAAAATGAAACAGGAAACAAATTATTAAAAGATGCACATGTTTTAAAGTGAATGTAATGATCACAAAGTAGATAATTCTCTTTTTTTTTCTTTCTTTTTTTTCCCACTAAAAGATAATTTTTTAAGAGTAAGATTGGTTAGTTTATAAGTTTTTTAGATGCATGAATAGATCAGTTACTCAGATGGTGGTTTGGAACAATCCCTCAGTTTGGATAGATAAAAAAACATTTTTATCTTCAAGCTATCCTTGGGAAAATATTTCTGTGTTTAAGATCATGATTACTTCTAGCCTGTAATATACTTTGTTCATTTGTTAAAAAAAAAAAAAAGGATTTAAACAATATACGTTTATACTACATACAAACAAATATCTTTTAATAAATGTAAATTTTCAGAGTTAATGCATTATCAATTCCATAATTGAAGTTTTTAAGTAAAGAAAATGTAGTCAGAAGGAACTGAACATTGCATCAACAATTTGTTTCAATTTTTTCTTTCTAGACTTAAGACTTTATTTTTTTGCTTCCTTGTGATAAATGATTTCTGGAGTTTTAATGAAAGAGCATGTACACATGGCTTATGAGGTGGCAAGAGTCACTCTGCACATGCCTGCATTTGCTAAAATCATTCATGAAAAGGCAGCCTGCACATCGAGTCTTACAGATACAAATTTTGTTTCTCAAACCCAAACAAATTAATGTTTGTGTTAAAAATGATTATGTAGAATGAAAATTAAGTTTGTTTGAATGACTTTTGTGATCATTTCTGCTCTTGGTTTCATTTATTAGTATAATGTACATATAATTTATTTCTTCTGTTCTACAAAGAATTAGTCAACCGATCTATGATCCAGATATGCTCATCTTAGAACACATCATCAGTTTGTGTTTTTTCTGATTCTGTATCAGTACTTTATACTGAGAGCTTATTTTGAATCAGTCACAATTTATAATTTGTGTAATGAAATAAATCACTTAAAGATTGCAACTGTTACAAAAATTAACAAACATGCCATAACAAAATGTGCTACAATGAATGTGCTACTACTATCCTCATTTCATGAACTTTGAGACCAGTTCAAAACACTACAAAGTAAACAACTCCATGGGACATCATTTTTGAAAAACTCTCCTGATATTAAAATTTTTGTGTAATTATTTCCATAATTTAGAAAAAAAATTTAAATAATCATGAAGTAACACCTAACACAGTGGGTCAATTTTAGGACTGGGAATATTCAGAAGCCACTATGTTACTTCAATTTTCATCAATGTACCTGTCCAATTTTCAGAATTGGTTCCCCACCTCGAAAACAAACAAACAAACAACCGTGAGAGGAGGAGAAGAGTTGTGTTTGTTTGCTATTCCTCTCTCTATGGAACTATTGTGCTAAAGTAAACATGCCCACATTTCCCAATAAATTAGAAAAATATTATAATTATTGTCAGTACATTCTTAACTGAATTGTAATATGGTTGTGTAGTTTTAGTCTCAAAGTTTAATGTGCTCTTATTTGCCTTTTTAAAATATTTCTGTGGCATACTCACATAATTTCACAGCACACTTTGAGAACCATTGTCCTAATATATTTAACTATAAATTAGTTAATGTTTTTTTTAGAATATTGAGCTAGGAAATTTATGCATAGGGCAGCAAAATGACTGACAGACCTGAATCATTCCCTTGTAAATTGTGAAATTCGTTGCAATAGTACTTTTTTATTGTAGCCTTGGACTGGAAGTTCAGACCTCATTCCGAACATTCTGTTTTGACTCGTCTGCGTGAGGCTGGGGCTGGTGATTCTATTGCACAGAATATTCCTTATTACACATGGACAAATGATTGCCCAACAGGTATGAGGTCACTATCATGCCATAACAAGGTGTGCTCATTTACACTTCAAAATCAGGGTGGTTTTTGGGGGTAATAGACATTAGATTTTAGATGCTCCATTTACTTTGGAACCAAATTGCACAGATCTGAAAAGTTCAATGTCTGATGTAACCTTTAAAAAAGCTCTAGGTTACCTCTGGCAGATATTATGTACTTTGAAGACTAAGATGATCACTATTTCAGCAAGAGATTTGAGGGTCGAGCAACTTTTTTAAGCTGAATGGATTGACCCTTTCGAACAGTTGTACAGAGTGCCCTAGAAAGATCTTATAGTTGCTGGTAGTTGTTAGCTGGTTAGGAAGTCAAAAAGGTACTTTCAGCACTTCCTATGTCTTAATACTGGTCATAAGGGCACCTCAAACATTTTTATGGATTGAATTGAATAGAAAATCTCTCTCATTTTTTTAAATTAAAACATGAATTTTGAAATTGTTTCTCGAGTACCTTCTAAAGTGATTTTTTGCTACTAAATGGGTATTACTTTAAATCCTTTGAAGAGAGTTCACATGAACACTCCATTTTATCATCCTTAATAAAATAAGTTATTATTCAGAAGATAAAATGCAATACAATCAATGTCTATAAATTTAATCTATGAATAGTCATTGACGTAGTATAGTATAAGCACAAACTTTGTGCTTATTGAACAAATTAGAAAACACAAATATTCTGCAATTATATTAAGCTACTTTTATTAGAACTTGCAGATGAAAAGCAAATTTTCTGATTGTCGGTAATATTTATATTAGTTAAAAACATATCCTCTGTTTTGTATGACAATTATTTATTGCAGACAAATTCTAATAACATTTCATAACTTGAGTAGTTACATCATCATTTTACAAAGGATATGTTTTTTACTAATATTAAGCTACTAAGTTGATGAAGCAACACTACATCACAATTACTCCTGATTACAAAGGTGATTGGAAAAATAAAAGAAACAACATTTTGTTTCTGTTTAGTTCTTCGCAAACCACAGTTATCGGTCAGTGTTTAAGAAACTTTTCTATTTTTCTTAATATTCTTCATAAATGAAAGATTAATTTTTATGTGCTTGAGCACACCTTGTTTTCGATTCATTTGAGCTGGCATGTTCCTTGATGCAAGTGGTGTAGTGTATGGAGCAGAAAAGAGATAAAGAAAACTTCTGTGTGACAGATGTGGAGCGGCCCGACTACTTATATGTTTTGGAATCTCAAGGGCCTGGTTTGGTTCAAAATGGCCAATATACCCACCCTGGAGGACACCCAGTTCTGGAACAAAATTGTGAGATAGATGTAGATTAATTAGCAAATTTTTCTAGTACTGTTGCATTCTGAGAAGTTTCTCTTGAGGCTTGAGAAGCACTATTAATTTAAATCATGTGAAGTATGTATGATATGCTAATTTCTTGGGAAACGTGTCAAAGTGGCCCAGAAAAATGGATTGACGATGAAAATAAAATGAAATGCTTTTTCTGAAAGCAGAAATTGGACACATCAAAAGTTATGCAAAGTGTGAAGGAATTAACTGGAACTAGACTAGTTTGTGCATCCATTTAATTTGAATAATGTACATATAGGAGAGTATCAAATAAATTCTGAACTATTACAATTTTTGAAATTCTAGAGATTTTAATGAAATTATGACCTACTCCACATTATTGATTGAACTTAGTTATATTTGAGCAAAAAATGTAAAAGAAAAAATTTGAAACAGTTTATGAAACAATCTTGTTAACAAATATATTTTTTATTGTCTTGATTTTGTTCAAAATTATATGAAAACTACTCGTAATTATGAAAGTGGCATTAATTAAAAGTTGAATAATGACATAAGTTTCAATTTATGTTCATAACTTTTTCAAATAGTTATTGATAATTCCCTGATCAAAAATTAATGTAATAGAAAAATATGACTACATCAACAAGAAACTGTGTAAATAATATTGTTTTAAAGGATAATATTAGAGAGGTGAAAGATCCAGCTACAGAGACTTAAGTCTCTTCAACCAGCTCTTTTAGAAAACTGTTTTTGTTCTTACAAAGGTTTTTAAGTCATGAAACTCAGTAACATTGGAAATTTTACCAATAAAATTTAATCCTATATTTATTTCCAAAAATTTGTGCAATGAAATCTTCAAAATAATTGGGGAAAAAAGTGACCAGATTAGATGCATTTCTGGATTGTTTGTGAAAGACACGTGTGCCTACACTCTGTTAACTCTCTCGTTTCATCATTGTGCACCAGAATGTTTCTAGATATTTTTAAAAGAGGTTACTTTTCAAAATATGCAACAAAAATATCAAAATTATTGGATAATTTGTCTTCTATCAATTTTTCAAAAATGGAGACATTTCTATGTATTAGAAATCATTCTCTGGAAATTCAAAGCATTTTCAGATTGCCAACATGGGTTAAGAAAACCAAAATTACTGAAAGAGACATATTTCCTGTTCTTAAAGATGTTGTTTCATCAATTGATCAAAACGAAGCACCCATTGGTATATTTTTAGATTTTTCAAAAGCATTTAACATTGTTGATCCTGACATTTTCATTTCAAAATTACCTTTGAATGGAATTTGTGTTGTCGCTTTAAGATTCGATATCTTCATTCCTTAAACAATCGTCTCAGAAACTAGAAATACTCTTCCGGAATAAGACAATACTCATCTTCCCAAGTAATTTCCAAGAGAAGAAGGGGTCCCGCAGGGTTCAATTTTACATCCTGTTCTTTTCTACATCTAAGCGATAAGTTCTTGTCAATTCAAATTGAAAAACCCTTTGCTGAAGTTATGAATTATCTTTGCAAAAAATAAACAAGTAGGAGAATATCAATTTTTCAAATTGGTTTCATAATAAACTGTTTGTAAATGGGTGGGTGAGGTGGCTGAGGGCATCACTTGATGCCACTATAGTACTAGGATTTTAGTCCTTGGCGGTGGCAGGATTTTCAACACTAGCTAGATGGCTAGATCAAGTTTAGCCCCTGTCTGGACTCTAGCAGCCAGCTTCTCTAATTGGTAGTTTTCCATGTTTTCTCAACATCAGGTGACTGCCCGAGCAAGTCATAACAAGCAAGCCATAGGCTGTGCATGATCTTTCCTTCCTCCTCCTTGTCCTATCCTGAACCCTTACTTATACTCACACACGCATTACATTACCACATGTCAGGAGCTTAGAGCTGTTCTGGGTGGGATGGTGTTAAGGATGGGAATATATTTTCATCAAAGTGTTGCAGCTCTCTATAATTATTATTATTGGGATTAACATTGTTAGCCATTATGGTATGCTGACATCACCTACCCTCAATTTTTTCACTGCCCTTTCGGCACCCTGCACCTTAATGCATATGCTTTAGCCTCACATTCCTTAACACTGCTGAGATTCGGAATATATTTTCATCAAAGTGTTGCAGCTCTCTATAATTATTGTTATTGGGATTAACATTGTTAGCCATTATGGTACGCTGACATCACCTACCCTCAATTTTTTCACTGCCCTTTCGGCACCCTGCACCTTAATGCATATGCTTTAGCCTCACATTCCTTAACACTGCTGAGATTCGGAATATATTTTCATCAAAGTGTTGCAGCTCTCTATAATTATTGTTATTGGGATTAACATTGTTAGCCATTATGGTACGCTGACATCACCTACCCTCAATTTTTTCACTGCCCTTTCGGCACCCTGCACCTTAATGCATATGCTTTAGCCTCACATTCCTTAACACTGCTGAGATTCGGAATATATTTTCATCAAAGTGTTGCAGCTCTCTATAATTATTGTTATTGGGATTAACATTGTTAGCCATTATGGTACGCTGACATCACCTACCCTCAATTTTTTCACTGCCCTTTCGGCACCCTGCACCTTAATGCATATGCTTTAGCCTCACATTCCTTAACACTGCTGAGATTCGGAATATATTTTCATCAAAGTGTTGCAGCTCTCTATAATTATTGTTATTGGGATTAACATTGTTAGCCATTATGGTACGCTGACATCACCTACCCTCAATTTTTTCACTGCCCTTTCGGCACCCTGCACCTTAATGCATATGCTTTAGCCTCACATTCCTTAACACTGCTGAGATTCGGAATATATTTTCATCAAAGTGTTGCAGCTCTCTATAATTATTGTTATTGGGATTAACATTGTTAGCCATTATGGTACGCTGACATCACCTACCCTCAATTTTTTCACTGCCCTTTCGGCACCCTGCACCTTAATGCATATGCTTTAGCCTCACATTCCTTAACACTGCTGAGATTCGGAATATATTTTCATCAAAGTGTTGTAGCTCTCTATAATTATTGTTATTGGGATTAACATTGTTAGCCATTATGGTACGCTGACATCATCTACCCTCAATTTTTTCACTGCCCTTTGGCACCCAGCACCTTCATGCACATGCATTAGCCTCACATTCCTTAACACTGCTGAGGTTCATAGATCCATTGCAGTTTTGTACACACCTGTGACCGAAGTGTCTGTAGCGACACTTGGAGCCATTTAGAATTAGGGAGGAAAGGTGGAGAACAGGTGCAGAAGTCCTGGGGAGCAGGCCCAGTGACTGCTCTTTACCCCCACTATCCATAGGCGGACCAAATCACCCTACCAGTACCTGACCGTGGAGGGGGTTGGGATGAGAAAGAAATAATAGTTTATTAGGTGCTACTTGGTCATGCCACTACACAAAAAGCTACATCTATATTTCACCCGATCATATGCCAATAATTATAACACACCGTAGGGATCATACTCATCAGATGTCGGTATCTGTAGCTCGCTAAAAAAAAGCTCACATAAAATACTCTACATTATTTTATACAATGAATTGACGGATAAAATTAAACAATTACAATTGATACATAACTTTGAGTGCCAAGTAAAATCTTTTCTGCTGTATAACTGTTTCTATATTACTAAAGACTAATATAAATGTATTAATTACCATTTGTATTGTATAATTCTAACAGATTAAATAGGCTGGTTACAAGTACTTATTGCACTTGTTACAGGGCTACAGCTTCTGGATCAATGACCCTCATCTCAATAAGATTTTTCATTCTGTTTCCCTTGGTTCATAAAACAGTCGTTGAGATTCTTCCCTGCTTCTGGACATAAATGTTGCTTCTCTATTTACACTTGTTTTCTTGTTCTCTTTGGGGTACAGTGAAGGATGTAGTTATTTTGTGAATAGTACCATCAGATAATCATGTTCCTTGTTCACAGAGAATTAATTCAATTTCTTCACAAGAGGCACACAGGGATATGAGTAAAAATCTGTAGTCATTTGCCGCTACAAATGGTTTTTACTGTACAAGTGAATATTTCTCATTATTAAATTTTGACAAAAATGCTTGTTGCTTCCCCCTTTTTTTCATTCTGTTACTAGTTTCCAGAGCCCTCGTACCAGTGAACAACAAAAATATTTGAAAAAGGCTGATTAAAAACTTTTCTTAATTAAACATGTGCATTTTCAACTTAACCAATAAATTTTATTTTGCCTCCTTATTGAAATTTTTAAATAACATTTGTGGACTTCCAGTTTCTGCATTTTCAGTTTGAAAAATATTTTAACATAAGTCACTTTAACTAAATTAAAATTAATAACAATACTTATACTTCTTATTTTAATAAAAATTTAGAAGTATAAAATTATCAAATGCATAAAGACTTCTTTCAATAAATAAAATCACAAGAAAAATGTGACTAAAAAGCTTTAGTAAATGTTTTCTTACAGTTCTTCATAAAAGCTATTAGAAATTGTTGGTTTAACAAGCAAATATTTATCTGTAGATGATAGAATACAAAGCTATTTTAATTGTTAATGGTTGTCTCAGTAATATTGCCTTATAAAATATGCTTTCTCAATTAATTTTAAGTTTTGGAAATTTAATCAAAAATGGGTTCCAGTCTCTTCAGTTTATACTGCAAAATTTAGTAATAAAAAAAATGTTCGGCCAGTTTTTAATTGTTGATCTCATTGGCCCATAATGAAATATAACACCTTTCCCAAGCAGTTTGCAAAGTATTCATATTATTCGTGGAAAAGTATTGTTATGTATAATTTCATGCAAATAAATTGAGCCCTGAAAATCAATGTACTTTTGGAACATTGGATATATTTGAAGTTGCAACTAAATAAGGCCTCCAAATTCACAGAATTATTTTACAGCAAAATATCAAGTTAAATTTATCATTAATACTATTCTCAATTAAGTGAGGTTTTCCTACATAAAGTTCCATTCTTTTTTCTAAATATTATTAAATTGATATTAAACTTGTAACTCAGTTGCCAGGCAAATAACTGAAGAAAACAAAAATAGTGTTTCTTTTAACTTAAATCCTACGTTTCATTTATTTCAAGTTTCATTTGTGCAGAAACTTCTCGTAATGTACTTTCCTACGCCAAAGTTAATGCAGAAAATACAACTAAAGGATTTAGATCCCAAAGCAGCTTTTGACACTTTCATTCAATTCATTATTTAATTTTGTACATGTGAGAAATAGTTCACTTCTGAAAGTAACGGACATGGATGTTCCTTGGATTTGCAGATGGACTTCCTTATGACCAGTGCTTACACATCTATAGACGCGATGGTCCACCTCGCATCATGCTTGGTCCTAATAATTTTCGACCTAATTGCCAAATGGAGGAAATGCCTCCGATGGGGAGAGCAACCGCGTGGATGGAAGGTCCGGGGAACTTCACACACCCTCCTCCCATGGGGTATTTTGACGCGCCAGTGATGGATTACATGGGGCCAGTATCAGACTTAAGAAGGCGCGGGCAGCAGAATCGCCGTTTCCGGCAGAAACGTCCTCGACAACCTGTTGGACTCGCCCCAATAGAGGAATGTTTCGATGCACCCAATATGCGTGAACAAACAAGCCCAGACACTAATACATTTGTGCAAAATGAAGCAATACCCACCTCTTTTGCTAATCAGAAGAAATCATGGCCAAAGAAGAAACCAGAATTTACAGAAACAACAACAGAATATGTAGCAGAAAATTCAACCAATTCAAAAACATCAGGTACTGATGAAACATCGAATTGTTCAGCATCTCTTGAGACGAATGCCAACTTTCCTACTGATACATCTAGTCAAGAACCTTGTTCCAAAGGATATGCCCTTGCTGTTTGTGGGCTTCTCGGCAAACACACGGGAAGAACTTCTGAGACTAAGAAAGAAACTTGCAAACAAGAAGAAAGCACTAAAGCAGAGACTGTGAACACCAAATCAGTTCCTTATGATAAACCAAACTTCAAAAAATGCAGAGGAAAGTCTGGGAAACAACTGGAGGAAGACTGTAGTGACAAATTTGGAAAAATGGCACCTCCAAAAGATACAATAAAGGAAACTGAAAAGGTTAAAAAGATTCCTGTGAAGACAGAAAACAGTAGCGTAACAACTAATGATTTTGTGAAAACTAGACCAAACAAAGGGAAGACAATATGCAAGAGCAATGTCACCAGCGATGCTGGAAAGACAGACAAATCAGGAATGGATTTTGAAACCAACAGTTCCTTGCCTTCCTCTTTGGGTAAGGATTCAAAATTTAACATGGAAAATGCCAGAAATAATGCCCTGTGTCATGATGAAGAAAGGGTAATGGAGAAGAAGAGAAAATGGAAGAGCGTTTGGACAAGACGCCGAGAAACAGAGATTCACCGCCCAGAAGAGAAATTAACCACAGAAGGTGATGTTCTAAGAGAAAAAGAAATGAATCGTCATCATGAATCAGATAGAAGAGATGGGGTGCCAGGGAATGTGCCTGATATACTTAAACAAGTTGAGAATTCTGAGTTGAAGTCATTTTGGAAAGACAATTATGAAGCTCCAAAACCTCAACGTAAAACAAGACCTAAAAGGGATACGAGATGGAGGCAAGGAAATCAAGAGTGCACATCTCATTCGGATTTTAGTCAGAATGTGAAAAAGGAGGATGTTACTTCAGTAGTAACTCCTGTAGTAAAGTTAGATATTGTGCCAGCAGTGGAACCAAACGACAAAGATAACAGTCCTCAGGACAATATACAAGAACAAACAGTGCAGCAGCATCCTTCAGAAACCTGTGTATCAGAAATTGGTTGGTATGAAGAGACACTAGCTGAGGATAAGGATAGAGAAGATCAACGGGAAATGGAGGCATCTGAGGCAGGCGAATGTAAAAATGTTTGTGGTGTAAAGAAAAATAAAAATAGAAAATGGAAAAGAAAACAGAGAAATAATAGGAAAGTAAAAGATGAAAAGACTACTGTTGAGTCTGTCATAAAAGAACCCTCAATTGATACAAAAGTTGTTAAAGATTCTGATAACGAAAAAGAAAATATCTCAAAACCTTTAGAAGAAGTAATGCAAACAAAAACTTCTAGCAATGAAAATAGTTCGGAACCATTTGCAAATAGGCTGCAAAAGGATGAAAGTTTGGTAAATGGTTATACTGTTTCAGAAGTGATGGTAGAACAAAGAGATAAGTTATTAACAAAAAATTCTGAAAGCACAAGTAGTGAAAGGGAAATTATTAATGACGAAGTTGTGAATACT
This sequence comes from Acheta domesticus, assembly GCA_031308135.1. NCBI lineage: Eukaryota > Metazoa > Arthropoda > Insecta > Orthoptera > Gryllidae > Acheta > Acheta domesticus. The sequence goes on from JAHLJT010002630.1 coordinate 118,071,898, forward strand.
AATGAAACACAAGATGCTTGTGATGAAAATGTTAAATGCTGCAAAACAATTTTATACAACATCTTGCTGGACCTTCCAGAAAATATAGAAGGCATGAGAAAACTGTCAGAAGTGCCATTAACAGAAGGAAAACTAACAAATGTGAAGGATCATGAGGAAAGTGTACAGAGTTGCAGCTCCATACTGAATGAAGTTTTAAACTGTCTTCCAGAACATTCCAATAATAAATTACAAAGTGAAATTGATAAAGAAGAGAAGACAAGCAATGATTATGATCGAAAGAAAAATTTTGACAAAGATGATACGCATCATGAGTGTTCTGGTAAGTGAAGCCATTCCTAGTAAGCTGTTATCATTATTAATTATCACATTAAAAATCATTATTGATCCAGTACTTTAACTAAATCTTGGTATAAAAACTTTATTAATAGTGATCTAATAAGAAAGAAAATACTTTTTATTATTTTTTTCCCACAAGTTTTTGATTATTGCATTTACAAGAAATTTACTTAAGTGATGAGGGAGCTTCTTTCTCTTTCGAGACTGTGTTGGTGTTGCTAGCTAAATTGCTTAACTCTGCTCCATGAAGTCACGGAGGTGCCTCAAGACACCATGTGTTCCTGGATGGATGAACATCTGGGGATATAACAGTGCCGAGCACCCGGCCGCAGGGTTAAACGGCAATGACTGATGGCATTTTGACTTCAGCCAAAGGGTTTATAAAATGTAATGAAAACGTCACAGAATATTGAATTTGTATTTTTTGATTTAAGGTATCAGTATGGAATAATAATGTATTTTGGAATAGAGTACAAGAGGTACAAAAGTGAGAAAGATATTGGTGTGAGGATGGTAAAACAATCTGAAACTAATAATGTTACAACAGCTCACACAGTCTTGTATTATTGGTAATAGTTACAAGTAGTTCAGAATGATAAAGAGGGTGGTGCTGTTCCCATTTTCACAAACTCCCCTTATGCTCGAAAATTGCAAAAAATTTACATTGGAGTCACAAATTTGTTATTTAATGAAATGTTTTCTTCAAAATTTGATCATTAAATACATTTTTGCACATATTTTTGAAAATATGAGCAGTTATGCTTAATTTTTGCAAATGTTTGGAATGGCAGATTCAAATTTCCTGCATTTGAATCTTTCAGGAATTATCAGCTTCCAATATAACAATGGGAATGCCGTGATGCTGCAATTTAAAATTCTCAGAACAACTTCTCATTGTTGGGCAATGTTCTTGGGTGACTGTTTGAACAATGTTTTAGATTGTCGAATTTGTTCGACAGAATTTTCTGCAAACATTTTCTTATTGGGTTTACTCTTCCATAATCTTCTGAAAGTTGTATTTCCGTTCTACTTTTAGGGAACTGAAATATTGAGAAAATGTGAAAAAATATTTTCTTTGAGGCACCGTTAGGTTGCAGCTGGAAAGAGGGTGGGGCAAAAACAAAATGCTAGCTCAAACTAAAGTAATTAGAAAACTAATTAATTCAAGAAATTTTGTGCCATTCTGTAGAACCACCGGTTTTAAGGTTTTGTAAAGATAGAGCAGAGTACACTGAATTCAACAGCAAATGTTTTTAAGAGATGGTTGAAGTATTCGTTGGATACAAGTTGCAATATGACATAACCGTTACAAATAATACTAGAAAGAATTTGTTGTTGTAGTACCTGAAAGATGGAAGATAGACAGCTTGAATCAGAAAGATGTGTGTGTGAACTTGTGTAAAAGAATGTTGTGTATTTGAGAAATCACTTTTTTCTTAACTCCAAGTTTTTAAAATCATTAAATTATCTAGTGAATAACAAAAAAATCATTACAAATTTTCTAGTGAATAAAGGCATAAAAACGATAAAAAACTATTTATGTAACTTTGTTTGGTATGAACAAAGACAACAATTATATTTATTTATTTAGTGTAATTAATCTGAAAAACAAGCATTTGAAAAGAAGCATGAAGGATCAGTGAGTAGTAATTTGAATATGTGACTTATCAAATGTGATCCAGCTAATTCCTGTTGTCCTCTAGATACAACCATCACTTCCACCCGCAAGAATGCCAGATGTACGCCTAAAGAACATGATGCAATTGTTGTACATAGGAAGAGACAAGCATGTCTTGCAAGAACCTTAAAATACCTGACCGCCATCAAATTTAATATTTCTCTTCCAACTAAAAGGCATTTTCTTAAATTTTTCTTCATGAATGGAGAGATACTAAAAGCTATAGAAAATCTTCCGAGGACAGGCATTTTTATTACAGGTGGTTGCAGTATTGTTGTGAGCTTTGCATTAGTTTAATGATCATTGGTATGTGATAAAATGGTGTTTGCCAATAGTTTCCCTGTCTCTCAAAATTTGTAAGACCATCACACATTTCCTGAAAGCCGATTCCGGTGGTTGAGTTCACTGTAGCTATGTCAGACAGAAGAGCCGTGACTTGGCGTGCCGCTTGGGCAAGGATCTTTTCCCTTGTGCTGTGGCATGGTGGACACACCCATCACCTTTCTAACCCCTCCCGAGTTGTTTCATTTGCCCGGGTGGAGTAAGAACGGGGCATGTGCGTGTTGCGATTTGATGGCGCCGTTGCCACCTTGCAGCGCCGCCAACGGTGCGGTAGGGGCCTCCAGCCGGCTGAGGTGGCTCGGGGCATCAATTGATGTCACTGCAGTGCCTCTGGCCAGGAGGTACTAGGTTTGAGTCCCGATGGTGGCAATTTTCGATTTTCGACACCGGACTAGACAATTCGGTCGAGTTCAAGTCTTCACTGTCTGAAGGAGAATTCTAGCAGCTGGCTGCTCTGGTCGGTAGTGTTAAGACAAGAATTAGACACATCTCAGAGCAAAGTTCAGCCACGCTCAGTGCAGAGTTCAATTTCTACTACAAAAATGTATATCATGTCAAATTGGTTTTAATTTGTGTGTGCATATACCCGACTTTGTAATGTATCATTATTTATATTACAATTTAACTCATTTTTTTCATAACTGTTCAAATGCTCTGCAGTTGTATTGTAAAAGGAATGCAACCAAGTTGCTAAATGCAGTATGAACTTCAAAGAGCAGAATGCTTGAGACACAATCAATTACACTTTCTATATATTTTTTTCCATTAAATAAAACCTTTCAGAATGCTTTGAGGGGAAACTTTCTTCCATTCTCAATCAATTTTGGTAAAAAGAGACTACATGTTTTACTTTAACACCAATTCTTTTGAGAAAGATCAGCTGAATTTGTTCAAAATAAAGACTTTGTAGTACCTTTGGTAGCTATAAATCTTCAATATACACACCTTTATAATAGGCACAGAAAACCACAGAATGAAAAAGTTGATGTACATTGAAAATTATAACTTTCAGTAGCCTCCTCTTTAGAATTGATGAATTAGATATAACCTAGTTTTGTGGCATTATAACTGTTATCTTCTTTGCAATGTTTTGGACTTAGTAGTTGATTGTGAAACAGTCGTGCTTTTGGTTTGCACTTTAGATTTGTTTTAATGCAAATTAGCACTTTTTTTATCGTTTAGTAATTATTTATCATGCATTTGTTTTTGGGTAATTTGCTAATTAATTTTCTTGATTGCTGGTGCTCTAGATCCTGGCTTCCCTCACAGCTCGGGCAGATCAATTGGCATACCTCAACCCCCTCCATTTGTGCCTAGAAAGAAATGTAAGTGATTTATCATTCTGTAAGAATAGTGTGTGATGTGTTGATTAATCATTTTGGTATGTCATAACTTTCTATAAAAAAAAATCACATTTTCATATTACCATATAAGATTAGCCACAATTATTTCTTAAAAGATAGTCATTCCTGACTATTTTGATTTTAGATGACATCACAAATTTGTTGTGTATCTTTACCAATCTTTTCTGCATATAATCCAGCTTTGAAATAGCCTTGTTGGTGTATCAGAAATTTGAAATAAAATGAAAAAATACTCTATTAAACTTATTTAACCCAAGATAAAGTATTATCAAGATCATTTTGTTGACATTGGTTGGATGAATAAAGTTAATAATTTGTTTTGATGCTTTCCTTGTTAACTTGGTCTTTTTAACATGTGTGGTCTTAAGTGCTTAAAAATTCATTTCCTCTATGCATGAAAGGAAATCTCATCATAGCCTGTTCTGTATGTCTGCAGTACTTCTCCGACGCTGTGACAACTGCAACATTCTGGAGAAATCTCTTGGAGAGTATGGTGAATGTGTTCGTTGCAAAAAAAATTCCGACACGTTTGCCTCGTGTATACTGCAATAGAATGTGTCAGCGTAAGTTTTCAACTTTGTGTTCTTTATTGTAAAAGCGTTTAACTAAAAGGTGCTTCCGTAAATCAATATACCACACTACTTCAATCGTTAGTGAATGTTATATTTCAGTAGTATCAATCACTTGCTGCAACAATGATTTATCTCCAAAAAATCTCTCACCCCCTCTACATTTCAGGATCACAACATGTATGATCATGAACAAAAAGTAAAAGTAATGGGCAGACTGGAGGAACCATTATGCACACAATACTGCTCATTATGACTTGTTTCTTAGAAAAATTGTTTTCTAACACTTTTTATTTTGTATTACTACATATCAAACAGAATTTTTTTTTCCATTGTTCACAATGTTCACACAAGAAAGAACCTTCGTTACAGATTAGAACCATCTTTCATTTCTTTTATTACAAACATCATTAATTTTTGTTTGTTTCGATTTGTTGTGACAATTTTGTGTTCTACAAAAATCACATTTCATGTTATGTTTTGTCTTCCTTCTGTGTAAGTAGCACTTCCTCTTTGCTGCTCTTTCAGCCTACATCTCTTGCATTTCCTACCTACAATATTTCCTCTAACAATTGTGACGTATTATCAAGCAGATAATTATTTGGATGATAGTATTACATCCAGGAAGTTCTCATAAAATTCAGACCATTAGAAGCTTAGCTCTTGGAAATAGAGATGAATTTGAAATAAACAACATAACTTTTTAAAAAGCAAGAATGGCTAAGAATGAATTACAGACAAATAAAACTAGGATTAAGCTGGTGATGCAGCAAGCAGTTAATAAATTTTGACTAATAGTTGTGTTTTGCGAAGCAAAATGTGTGATCCTAGAGTGATATAAAAGTTTTCGCCTGATCTATACAAAGGTTAATTTTGTATTAAATATGTGGAGGAAAACTATTCGAAATATTTTCAAAAGTTATTTACAAACTAAAATGAATTGAAATACTGAGAACAATTTTCTTCACGATAAATTTTTGATTTTGTTGTTTAATTATTGTTGATACCCAGTTTTAACTTAATAAATATGTATCTACATGCCCTGCATTTACTGGAAAACCAATTGCAACCTTAATAAAAATTTCTTCAATTTTCATTCTCAACACATTTCCAATTATCCTCATTTCATCTCTATAGATTTTCTTGACGTCTCTCTATCCGAGTGTTATTTTCCTCCTTTTTCTTGTTCTTCTCTTTATTTTTTCTATTGCACCCTGCTTTGCATTTGGTTTTGCTTTTCTAAGATACTTTTAAATGTTCATTTTCTGAATAGCCTTATTACAGTTTGTGGATGTTGCTAGGTGCCGATTGGAAACGTCGACATCGTGCAGAACACAAGCAACAAGATTCTGAAGAAAATCACGCTGATGACACCAACTGTGCCTTTGTATGATTCTGTGAATTGACAGGGCTGAGAACCTGCAAACTGCTTCTCTGAGCCTACTAATAATTTTTTCACCAAATTTAACAAGATATCAAGAAGCATTGAAAAATCAGAAATGATTACTTACCAAATTCAAAAATTTTAAGTGGAAAACAACAGTTCCTTGTTTAAGCCAGATCAATGCACAATTAATTTACTGTTCTGAAAATATTTTTGCTGTACTTTTATAAATGTTCTGGATACTCCTATTTACCAAACTAAGATTCATGTAAATCATTTGTAATATGCAACTTTTCTGATGACTAGTGATGATAGTAGTGTTTCGTCAATGGTAGTGAAGTTTATATTTTCTATAATAATTATTTTAATGATACAATTCTATGGCTCTTAGTGGAAACAAAAATACTGATAGGTTCTTTGAAGTGTCTTTTCTGAACTGTCTTAGATAAGATTAGTATATTATATCCAAGAAACATGATATCCAAGTAATTTTGTTTTATAGCACAGTATCATAGCAGTTTTGCATGCTACTGGATGATTTTAGAAAGCAGGTTTACAATCTAGTATTCTTTAAAAGTAATGTGTATTTATGTCTTTTGAAGAAATTTTTGAACAGTGGTTACATCAGACTGGTATAATGATTTTGCTACAAAAATATATTGCTGGTATATCTATGTATTTTAGCTGAAAACATCAGCTCTTCTCTTTGATAATATTTTGGAAATACTATTTATCTTATAACTGTGATCCAAAAGCTAGTTTGAATTATTAATGTAATGAAAGGATTGGCCATAATCTTTGTAAAAATTATTGTAATGAGCGGAACACATGATACATTCCAGTTCAGATAGCATGTATAAAATTATTTTTGTTGTGTTTTTGAAATATAACTTTACTTAATAATAATGTATTATATGTACCTTGCAAATTTTTAATTATTTTATTTTTTAATAATTTCTATACAAGGGTTGTTTCATGGAATGCGGCTTTTTATGCCAAATAGATCGTGTTTTTTTCTGTTTTGAACTTTCTTGATATTCTCTGCAATTTTTAACACTCAACAAGAAATATAACTAAAAGCAGCAAATATTGTTTTTGTGTTCTTTTAATTTCTCTTCACCCTGAAGTCTAAATGACAATTAATCCCATTAGCTCAAAATGTTCAAGAAAAAATTATATGCCAAATCATTTGATAATTTAATTGTAATTTTCACTATAAGCAGCTAATTTTTAATTGTCAAACATTACCCATAAAAGAAATTCCTACAACTCAAGCGATTTGAAATAATTTGTAATTGACAGTGTCAACATTAGAAATTAAGAAAGTAAAAAGTCATTCGGCATTTCGAAAATGTTAACTTTAAATTCTGAATTATGAAATTAAATTTCGTTCCAGCACAACTAACTTCAGAAACTCCATACACGCTTTACTGGAAACAGTAAAAATTAAAAACGTCTTGCAGAAACCGGGTCTTCGCCTTCTCTCGACCAGTCTTCACTCAAAGAGTATGGACCATGGACTCTACTGCAATTTCAATGATACCGAAAATCGTCAGTGTGTACGAGGTGCTGCCAACTATCTCCGTCGAGAACAATATCCGTTGAATTGAAAGTTACTTTCTTGTTGTTAAAGTTCTACTTCATTGCCGCACACAGCGTACATTTGACATAAAAATTTTTTTAAAAAATTATCTAATTTTTTAAATAAAATTTGTCCTGAGTATTTGACTGAGAGTATGCTATATTTTACGGGATTACTAAACCAATTTCTTTTCGTAAAATTAAATTGTTTTATTCAACTAAAAGTTAGATTTTAAAATTTAATAATACATTTATTCCAAAGTTTGAGTGGATTGTACAGTGTGTAGCATTATTTTAGCCTCGCGAGGTGTCGCATTTTGTATTTGTTTAAAAATATATATTTATAACACGGATTCACAACGAATTAATATAATTTAAGTATCCGATTAGTACACGACAAGCTTAATTTTCAGTAATAATCATTTAGGAGCAAATAGTTTCCTGCCGCGAACAGATGAGACTGCACTGCCCGCTAGCGACCGCGAGTGCAAATTGATGTCAGTTGGTTGGTGCTATATTCTACGGTGAGGAGGCGACAGCCTGTAGGGTGACATAGTATATAGTTAATTTTGTACGAAGTTTTAATTTGTTTGTGGATAAAGATGTGTTCACAGTAAAAATGGAAGTCACGAGATCGTTAAATTCTTAACATAACAGCACTAACATCAGTTCTTGTGGGTGCACTAACCGAGAACACGATCTCCTTTCTGTGCAGTGCGGCCCCAACATGGCCTCATCGAATAAGGGCATAGGTCTTCAAATAGGCTCAGCGTGGTTTCAACGCAAAATTAACCTTAGGCCACAACATAGAGGGGTACATTTAGTAACAGAAGAAATTCTTAGGCAAATGCCTGAAATATGTCAATTTTCTGTTGGACTGTTTCACGTTCAAAGTAAGTACAAGTGATCACATCGTGAGGCTACTTTCTACAAATACAAATACACCTATGAAAATTGCTGTAAAGTGTGAATGTAATTGATATTATTGTTATTTGCCGTTACCACAACGTATTTTCAATGTTGAATGATACGTGTTTAATACTGCTGTGTGAAGCCGGATTATGACTAATGCCTACTCCTGTCAAACATAGGTTATGAATAAAATGTCTTCAAAGTTACTTCATGTTTTTGATGCTGGCGTACCACCAGTATCTTAGAAGATATTATTTTAAATTGCGTTTTTATGGTTTTAATGATATTCACTGTGAATAGTTAAAGTGACATTCCAGTGTACTGTCTTATTGTAAATAGCCCATAACTATCAAGAAAAAAAAGTAATTTCTTTCACGTGATTTTCAGCTAATAATTTATTCAGACAAGACTTTAAAGCCAAAATCATTGGCATTTTTTGATGAGTATCTCAATGTTCCTTATTAATCAATATATGCCTAGTTGAAAGCTAATAAGTGATTCTCAGTGTTACTGAGAATGTTGGAATGTCCAGAACAATAATTGTTTCCTCTAGAAAGTAGTTTGTAGTTAAATTGAAGCTCTTTGAGGCTCCCTTCACTAACTCTCTTCTGAATTTTGTTTCCAGTTCTTCACACTTCCGCAAGCTTAGCTCTCAACGAGAGCTGGGATCCTGATGTCAGGTAATTGTGTACATATTCAGATTATGAAATATAAAAGAGATATGTTAACAATATGTGTAGTACTTGGCTAATGATTTTGAACAGTCATACTTAAATTGAGGTCATGCCAAAGATTGGGTTTCTAGTGTTATACCATTGAAATGTGCCACTTACTTAGAGTATGGCTCTTTAAAATAAATAGCTAAGTATTTCATATTCATTTACTTCATCTCAATTTTATAAGTGACACCATTAAAATTTATTAGGAAGGGTCCCCTCAAGGTTTTCTAAGTTCATTGGCAAAAACATATTTGCAGCCAAAAATCGTTAACATAGATTTATTTTGGTTGGTTTAAGGAAGTCCTGTGCCAGAAGTGTGTCAGGCCTCTTGAAAAGGGAAAGAAATATTTTAAGAATTGCTTGGTTTTGAAGGGGTCCTTCAATTTCATCTGGTTTCTGTTGCTTTTTGGTCTTCTGCAGTTCTGGGAAGTGAAATTGTAAACATAATTATTTAATTTATGTCAATGTTGAAGCGAATTTCAATCTGGATAATTCAATTCTTGCCTTTTTTAGAATCTATGAAAAAGTAGGATAGATCATTAGATACACTTACTTGTGAGGAAGATGGATGTGTAATAGTTTGCACAGTGTGTTATGAATGATGTTAAGTCTGTGGATATAGGGTGGAATTTAGTGAGATGTCAATATAGTAGCATAAAAAATGTGCATGGAATGGAAGTTCCTGAAGCTATCATTCTTAATGTCCAGACTTTTATTTGTTCGTTTTTTCTGTAAAGAAATTAAAGTAGTTCAAAATAAGCAAAAGTAGTAATATAGAAGGGAGAGGTCATGGTAGATATGTTATGGGACATTGAATATTCTGGCTCTGTATGGTAGTATGCAGAAGGAATATTTTTCTATTTCTTAATTGTAGGAGGTACTTCAACCATTCATTTTTCATGAACTGTGTGTGTGAAATATCCTTGTAATAGTTATGTTAGATCTTCAATTGTTTTGTAATATTCTTTCAATTATTATGTAATAAAATTGATGTAGCATGTTAATCAAAATTCTTTATTTTCCAAGAGAAGATTAAGCAGTGTAAATTATTCAGTTATTAATTGTGAATTAAGCAGTTGTGCTATTACAGGAGTATGGTTTACACAATTGACAAGTTATGTTTTATGAACCTAAGTAATTTCAATATCCTCGTTACATCCATCAAGGAACCTTGATATCTTATAATCGATCTTCAGATTTTATGTCCCAATTAAACTATTTTTCCCCCCACTTTCTCACCACATTTTACAGTTCCCATCTAGCGCTCAAACATGCTTTAAATTTTGAATTGTGCGAATTATAATATTAATTTGTTCTTAAAAAACAGGACACACGTCTTTCAGGATTCTGTGTGTTCCTTTGAGCATATTCTTTAATAATATATTTGCACAGGATAGATTGTCACTTGACACATTGTCCAATCGTTTGAAGATGTTGGTATCTAAACCTTTGCACTCCTATTTCTTTGGGCTCTGCATTCATCTCAACTCTACTCTGCATTCAAGCTCTGCATTCAAGCTCTGCATTCATCTCAACTTTAAATCCCAATGGGAACCACCAATGTGTGCCTGAATTGCATTGTGAATTTCAAAGTTTTGGTGCCAAAGAGAAGAGATGTTTTGGTGAAGAAACTATAAAAACATATTTGATTCATTTCGTAACACCATTAACCAAGTTAATAGTCTAATAAATCACCTGACATACTGAAATAACACTACAATAAATACGATAGATCCCTGCGTTATTTACTCACAATGTTCTGTTGGTTGGTGTCGTTTGTATTCAACAAAAAATTCTGTAGGATCTGAGAATTGAACTATTTTTCTTTTGCCTCTTTGGTGATGTAGTTGCTGAGCTAACATAAATAGATAAAGAATGCATCCACTTAGTTTGTATCAACTTAATTTTAATCAATTAATGTCCTTACAAATTTTGGAACAATTGTAAATTACACAACAGTGAACATGATAGACTTTTATTGATTGCTACAGTCATGTTCATACTATTGAAATTAACATGTCTTTAGAGCTTGGAGAAGAACGAAAAATCGTCAAATGGGACTCGTCATCACAATGAAAGCCCAATTTATCAGTGCGAAGCCCCAAACATAGAAGAAACCCCTTTGACATTGAAGCACAAAAGGAGTGAAGCTTATTTAGTCGCTCATATAAGGCTGATAGTGTACCTTGCAGGTCTTTGAAACATTTCCCAGGGTGGGTATATTCTAAAAAACATGATAAAACGGGAAAAATCAGGGAATTAATGGAAAAATCATTAGAAGTCAGGGAAAATAGTTACGAAACTAGATATTATTCCTAAAAAAAAATTGTACAGCATTGTTTTTTGCTAGTTTCTACTTGTTGAATTCTTCTAATTTGTAAACAAATGTCAAAAAGGTGGTCATTACTTTCATATATTAATAATAATTATGATCTTAATAATAATAATAATGTCTAATTATTAGCTAGTTGAAAAAATACTATATTTTTGATTTTGATAATTATAATATTTCTGTAAGCATACATTAAAGCAAATAACTAAAGATATTCAGTGCCTTTTTTATCTGCAGTCTCTCAGAACTAGTTTTATTAATTTAGTTAAACTGCTTTTAATCTCTTCATTCCATTTATGTGTCCATCTCCTGAATTTTCAAATTTTATTTCAAATTATTATTTTGTCATATTCCAACATGTGTACAACATTGAGGAGTTCATGACTTAGATTTGCAGGAAATTCTTGATTCTGTAAAAAGATCAATTTGTAAGAGCCTTTTGTAATGACAATTGAGCAGTGTTGATTTTAAAATTGTGAATGATGCATTGATCTAAGGTTCGCTTTTGGATTTGTTCCTTCTTTCTGTGTAGTTGCACATCTTGAGTCTTGTGGGTATACAGTTCATAAGAAAGTAAATTTCCAATTAATTCATACTTGATTTCCAACACTGTTAGTCTTTCTGTGAAATCTTCAGATCTTACTCTCTGACAACATTCCATTAATTTATGAATCATTTGTGCAAATAATTGTTTGCTTGTTGGATTTCCTGGAATATTGGTGAATGCTGGATTATACTTTTTTTTTTTCCCACATCCCGAGTCAAAATATACTAAACAGAGATAGTGCTTCTTTGCGGTATGTGTGTGTGTGTGTGTGTGTGTGTGAGAGAGAGAGAGAGAGAGAGAGAGAGAGAGAGAGAGAGAGAGAGAGAGAGAGTGGGCGCACATGAGAGCATGCAGACGTTCTCGTTTAAAATGTAATGTAAAACTAGAGTTGAACTTCGAAAATGCTGTAACATCTAACTCTCTTGCTGTGGAAATCTTTTCCACTCAAAGATAATGAATGAAGTGGGGGTTTTGGGTGTGTTATTCTGGATTCAGCTGAGCGGGAAGTCCTAGGGTTTGAGTCACGATGGTAGCAGGGTTTCAACACTGGCTAAGTAGCTAGGCCCAAGTTCAGCCCCTGTCTGGTGGAGCATTCGAGCAGGTGACTGCTCTGATTGGTAGTCTTCCTTATAGCTTAGTTTCTCCGATCAACACCAGTTGGAGCAGAAACAAAAAAAAACGGGCTATGGACCCTTCCTTGCCCTACTCTTCCCCCTTACTTGCACAGACTTACACTTACGCTTAGAAGCACTACACTACTATACGTCGGGAGACCAGATGGGAGTTTAGTGCTTGTCCCTACTGGGGCGGTGCCCTGCTGGTGGGAGATACCTGATTGGGGAAAACTCCGTTACTCGACCAGTAGGTCGGCGCAGAATTTCACCATCCAATGGAGGAAGATCACCTCCGCCTCCCTTGATAAAACATGTATTACATGAAGGGACTAAAAGCCTTAGCAGTTGACGTGCCCAGAAACTAATCAATCAGTCAATCTGTGTTGAAAATCTGGAAAACCTTTTCTTATTTATTGTGGAAATATAGTTGTACATAAATACAGAGAAATTAATATAAATGATAAATAATAAAAAAAATATAAATTAATAAAAATTAGAACTACACAAATGTGCGCTGTAGGTCTTGCTGCCCTAGCGCTGTCAGATCAGCAAAAATTTGCTGTCAACCCGAATCACACAATTGTGTTTGGGCAGGATCTGAAAGGGGTATGAATTTGAGGGGCTGTCCCTCAAATTCCGATCTAACAAGGTCTCCATCACGGAAACCTTTTCTCCTTTAAATGCAACGTAAGAGCTAACACCTTCCTAGAAGAGTACTAACCCCGCCCCCCACCCTGCAAAATGCCAATAATTTAATACCAATAAGCGTTTTAGATGGAGGTAGATAAGTGAAACTACTTAATCATGGCCAGATAACAAATTTGCAGAAAATTATTTTATAATGGAATTGCCATATTGCCGAAAGTAATTTACATATGTTAATCCATCACGGGCATGACATTTTGTTTAAGAAGGGTACACATCATGTTTCAGAAGGTATCAGGTTCCACAGCTGTGGCCAATGTGTGAGAAGCATATAGGAAGAGCTGCCCGTAAGGGGAGACAGAGGGCCAGCGTTCTGAGGGGTCCCTTGGAGAAAAATATATTTAAAAATAATTATATAATATATATTTTTATATATATATATATATTTATATAATATATTTTTATATATATATTTATATAATATATTTTTATATATATATTTATATAATATATTTTTATATATATATTTATATAATATATATATTTATTTATAATATTAAAATAAATTTATAAATACTTTTCTTCTTTATTCAATTATGTTGTTTTTTAAAAGTTATAATCAATATTTGTGATTCATAAAAAAGCTTTTATGGATGGAGGAAGTTTGTGAGTGTGGGGGTGTGTGGGTATGTGGGTGGGTGTGGGGTCACCGAAGTGTTTCTAGGGGCCCATCAAATGTATAGGTGGCCTATTTGGGGATACTGAGAATACACCAGAATAATGTGAAGAAGTTGTAAAACCATAGATTGAGAGCCTTTTTGCCAAGGAGTCAAATCTTTAAAAGAACATGTGTATTTAAGAATGAATGATGTCACTTATTGGATAGTGTCACTAATTTATCAGGTGCTGTCAGCAGTCCACAAAATTCAGTTCTTAAGAAATGAGTTATGTTTTCTGTATTTTTAGTTTTAAGAAGGAATTGTATTTGCAAAAGTGGATAAAATGTTCTATAAAAGGAAATTAAATACTTCTGTGGATTTGAAGAGAGATGCTTTTCTTATTCAAAAGTTATGGGCATGAGAATACACATTAGAAGGTTCACTTTAACCCATATATGCTCAGAACTTTTTTTGTTGCCAATATATTTCATATTTTCGGAACACAATACTATAATGATTATAAATGTGTAGGAGAACAATATACAATACATCAGTATTTCTATTGGTCAAAAGTTTAGTGTTACGAAACACTGTACACATACCATCACTTTTACACTTTGATAAAGTGATTGCTGCTGCAATTAAACAAGTTGCATATAGTAAAATCTTTATTGTGGCATAAGAAATAATCAATAAACATTAAATAGTATGAAACTTAAGCTATCATTATTAAACAGTGCCTCTGACCAGGAGACCCTAGGTTCAAGTCCTGACTGTGGCAGTATTTTTGACATTAGCTTGTCAGGTAGGTTGAATGCACTCACTGTCTGGAGGAGAATTTTAGCAACCGGTTCCTCTGATTGGTAGTTTTCCATGTTTTTCCAATCAACACCAGGTGAATGCTGGAGCAATACCCTAACAAACATGTCACGAACCACACACAATCTTGCCTTGCCTTGCCTTTCCTTTCCTTTCCTTGTCCTATCCTCACTCCTTGCACACACACTCACTTACACTAACATGTACTACACTACGACACATACCAGGAGACCGGTCGGGAGTTTACTTACTCATTTTTTACACTAACAAACACTACACTACACTCTGCTACCACACATGCTAGGAGACCAGGGGTTAAGACCTTGTCCTGGCTAGTTGGGAGTGGACAGTGCCCTGCTGGTGGGAGATACCTGGTTAGGGAAAAAACTGCTAGATGATGGTAGATCAGCGCTGGATCTCACCCTTAGCACTTGATGCGCCCGGAATCACTAACAATCAATCAATCAATGCAATCTCAAAATAAGTTACCAAATTTTATAACCATAGCGAATTGGTTTGGCCTTGATGTGTTTCAGACCACTTCGTCTGCAGTAGGATACCATCGCTTTGTCACAACAAACCTCTTTCTCCCAAAAAGTATGCTACAAAAAAATGAATCACAAAGTGAATTGAAATATGGCCTAATGTTAGAAATTTCCGCGTTTCGGTACAGGGCCATGTTGTCATTCAGATATACAAAACACATTTCCTTGAATCTGTTTCTATCTGAAACACACGCGACACATTTCCTGTCTCTACGTAAGGCATTGATAACATCTTCATTGGTGTCCGGTTTTTCTTCCTGGTTCATTATTCTGCATGGCATCAGTACATATCAACTCAAAATCGATACCCAAATAAACACTCGTATCTCATCAATAGAAAGTTGAAAACTTGATTTTTTTTTCTTGAATGACATATATTACACTGTCTTACTATAAATTCTAATAGATCATCCGAAAAAAATAGACTGAAGAGCTCCAGTAAAATTTGAGGGTAAGCAACAAACATTGGTCTCAACATCGTTGACTCATTTCCATTTTTTTTACATTATTCCTCATTTCATTTTTATTTGAAAGATCTTCTTTCTTCTATTTTCTACAACCATAATCATTAATTTGGTTTTTTCTTCCTTCATTTTCCTTTTTTTGACAAGCTGATGTGCTGCTGAATTGAAAACACCCAGATATTTTTATACCTTTACTATCCTTTATCATCAGTTCTCCTGCAATTAGCAGTTTACCTTTCAAATTGTGTGTCCAACCATGATAATCAGGACTCTTATCTGTCTTCTAGCCAGTAGGGCCAAAAAATACATCAGAATTATCAGAATTTTCATACGTCTCCAAATTCTCTTCCAGAATAGTCCAAAATTTCGTATGTTGCAAGTTTCTTAAAAAAAATGTTGCTGCAGGTAAGATGTATATATGCCCAGTACTGCATTTTCGCAACGTTACTGTAGCAAAACCTATAATTTCTGTATAATTGTAGATGTGAGCAACTAATAATATTCACATTTTAAAATAGAGAATAATACACACAATAATACACTAAATCATTCAGCTAATAAAAAATTTCATTATATTCAGAAAATATTACCTTTATTCATTTGGATGGTGTCTCTTTTCCCTCCATCTTCAAAGTCAAGAATAATACATTAGACCCTGAAATAATGATTACACAAATAACAACCAACACAGTATCAATATGTTCTCCAAACCTTTAAATTCAAGCACCTAACATAGTATGTAATGTTGCCTCAACAAAAATTTTCAGGTCAAAAATTTTAAATCCCCCCCCCCAAAAAAAGAAAAGAAAAGTTTTTACTACTGAGTATTTATAAAGACCCATTCTTGGTCTAAAAACACTGGTATGTCAGAAAAAACAAACAAACAACAAAACTTTTTTTTTAATGAGATGGGGGGGGGAGGGGGCTTGGAAATGTTACCTTATTATTTCTCAGTTCCGAATATATTTCCCATAGTTGATCTAGAACTTTTGGGGGCATTTTTAAACTCTTCATTTTGCTGTAGCATTTTGAAATTCAATGGTCTAGACGAGGGTTGTTCAATTGGCAAACCACGGCAGTATGCAGCTCGTGGTGCCATTTATTGTGGCCTGTGAAAGGTTATCATTCAAACGTGAAAGTCCCATTTATCCATGTCACGTGAGAACTTTATGCACCTAGCGCATGTGCTCAGCGCTTGTGCCCTGCTGGGGTCAGCGCCTTTCATATAAAAATTAGTTTATTTTAGATTTAGAATTTTTTCTAGAATATTGAGAAATTCAAACTCATCCCAATGTGTTTCACTGTGTTATGCATGGCACATCCTGATAGCACACATACCCCACCTCCCCCAAATTTCAGAGCAGTCGGAAAAGTGCTGAGATCAACAGTATGGTATAACTGAAGGGAAAAACATATTCTGAGATCTGATTGGTTTCAATTAAAATACCAGTTATCTGAAATTGAGTTTTGTTATAAACATGAAACTTACCACTAAATCTATACTAGTTACAGTAAGTCACAAAATGCTTAATAATTGAAGATCTACATTGTATTACTATCACAACAGTATTGTAGAGGTAATTTTTTCTAAACAGATTAATATTTTCAGAAAAGCAATAAAATAGAGTTGAATTATCTAGAGGGAAAATCGTGTAGTTTCGAGACGATGTGTATTTTTGGGGCAAGGATTATGATTCAGTTTTTAAATTAATTAGATTAGTGGGTCTATGTATGTATCATATCTTTAATTTTGTCTTTAATATTTGTTTATGAAATATAATAGCAAATTTATAAAAACACTTGAAAGGGGAAAATAAAAAATTTCAAAATCAATAAAATTGCACCCAATATAACTTGAATTTAATCTTTATCAAAGCTATTTGAATTCTTGTCTCTTATAATGGTCATATATTAATGGTTTTTTACATGTTTAATTTGTAAGTGCTTTGAAAAATTAGGTGGAATTTGAAACTATGCACTTTATAAACAAATATTCATTTAATTGTGTATATATGCTATTCCATAGTTTCTCTTTGTCTTAAATATGTGTGTTTGCAGTGTAACGATTTTGTAAGTGTGTATTTAGTGGCTAGTCAAATTTTTCTGTTACACTGGTTTACTCATTCATCATAGTGTGACGATGTGAATGACAGAAATGCTACTTTAGTTGACCCCAGAACGAGCTATTGTGCTGTTGTCTGTTGTTCAGTCCAGCTGAGTGCAGACTCCTTTATTGTGAAGGACTACTGACGATTGAAAACATATGAAGGGAATAGACAAGATTTGAAGCAGCTGTTTTTCTGATATTTGTTTACATTCATATTTCATTGGCTATAAAATTTTGGAGAATTCTTAGACCATTTAGTGTTATTTGTGAATTGTAAAGAAGGGCAGCCCTTAATACACGAGAAGGACCTATTTTTCAATGTACTTTGTTACTTTGTAGGATGTCTTTGGGTCAACATTTTGTATCTTTGTACACATGCAACTAAATAAAAATTGTTTCTTTTGTAAATTTGACCAAAAGATTCAAAATTTCATTAGAAATTTTCAAGGATGAAGTGAATACTAGTAGATGCTGAAACAAATTCTTGGCTTTCCCTTTTGTGAATGATATCCCATCACTGATCACAATCCTTAGTCATTCCCATTGCTCTACCATTTGTACCAGGTTCAGATTGTATCTTGATGACTGTGCAATCTTCTGATATTAACCATTCTTATTCAGATGTAAGGCAATTTTTGTAAGTTTGTATGTTAAATTTGCAAAAATTACTGCATTTTCAGCACATATGCTACTGATCACCTGTAATAGACCTACAAAAAGATCTTACCTGGGAAAATCGTGAGCAAGCACCGGTAAATGTTGTATACCGTTTCTTTGAGTGTCACTTTCCCAGGCATGGTCTTAATTGATGTTTGTATTACTGATATACAGTGATTCCTTGAAGAACGCAGGAACGTTTACAAATACAATCTTCCTTTGCATAAGACTGCTGTAGTGTATTTCAGAACAAAGAAAGTTGAGGAAATATAGGACATCATTTACCTTGCAGTATTGAGAAGCTTGATATATGGGGAATATTACATAGGATGGTTTGCTTAAATTTCGTAATTGATCAACTTGTTCAAGCAGTGAGACCATTGTTTGTTTTTAACAGTAACAGTAACTTCTGTGTTGAAATTGTTCATTACTTCTAGGAAGGTTTGACTTAAAGCATTTAAAATTCTATTCTTAATGTTAAAGAAATTTTCTTCAAAATGCCACAGAGGAATCGTGTGTATTTGTATACCTGCGTTTGGCAGGGGATCACTGTATCAAGTTCAAAACAAACCAATAGGGGTAATTTCTGTATTTCTTGCTGACTACAGTAGAGAGCAGACAGCCCACCCAAGCGTGGGAGTATCGTATTTGAGTCCTCTTGCATCAGTTGGCAGCCCCAGGGTAGTTGGCTAGCCTGTTCTGTCTGTAGAGAAACTGTCCTGGCCCAGTGCGGTGGGAGAAGGGCCAGTTCAGCCATAGCTTGTCTAGTCTTCTGTAATCTGCATTTGTATTTTTTCTCTTGCATAGCATGTGTCAGTGTAAGTGAGGGGTTCCTATAAAAAAATCAAGTAAAAACAAATGAAGCATAATTGGACTGTAGATTTTGTTTCTTTGCTGTTGTGCTCAATTCACATTAGTGTATTATATTTGTTGTTTATTTGAAATGTAGTGGGAAATCACTTTATAGTTTAGTATAAATTTGTTCTTTCTTCATTCTTTTGTTAAGATGCGTATTTTTTAATTTTTTTTATATTTTTATATATATTTTTTATTTAGAACTATCATACAAATGATCGAGCAATAATTGGTGTAAAGGTTATTTCTCTTTTACTCTTATGTACTATTTATGAAATCAAGTAAATAAGTTGTATTCATTTCATGTTATACAATTAGCTTCTATATTTTAAAGTTTTTAGTTTTTGTTTATAAAATTGAGAAATTTGAGCTTGTCTTTAAGCACTTACTGCAAATAAGTTATCATAATGTTTTTTTCTTAATGCTATTGTGAATATTGAGGATTTTTCCCGGTATATCTCAATTTGATGCTATGAAGAAATCCAAATTTAGACATCAGTATCATGTGGCACTAGTAATGTGAACTAGAATGTATTACAGTTTGTGTTGGTGTGGCCTAGTAAGAAAGACATCAGTGTTCAAACACAGGAGGGTAGAACCCCAAGCTTGCGTTCCGGTTAGCCACAGCTTCAACTGTAGAGAAGGGGTTGTGTCTCATTCACTGAGTCTGTTTTTAGCATAGCAGAGTCAGTAGAGCAGTGTATTCATGTAGTGTGCTCTCTTCTGGTTGAGCAGGTGTGCAGCTTCTTTCACTTGGACCATAGTTTTATTTTATTTTGCTTGTCGTGTGTCCATTTTGAAATAACGTTTCTTTATAAATATGGATTTAATAAAAGTATAGAACACAACAACACATTTGAACCTTTCATTTTATTAACTTCCAAAAATATAAAAAGACCCTTGTTTTGAAGAACTAAATAACCATATTTGTTTTAAAGCTTACCGTTTGTATTTTAAAGTAAGGTCATTGGATATAATTAGAAAGAAATTTGTAACGTAGAAATTTGCATCATGTATGATTAGATGGATATTATCACAGGTAAAGAAATGCCTGAGTAGAATTTTGTTTGCAGAATTTATTTTGAATATGCGTTTAATTTATCTAGCTCCCACACATGCAAATATAAAGGTACCAGAAATATTTTTATATGTTGTTAACCAGGACCTAAATTTTCATTATCTAACAACTGTTAAAAAATGAGACAAACACAATAAACAAAATATGTATTTGTAAAATATTAGCTGAACTCCTGTGTCACACAAAAGCACATCACACAAAAGCAAAAGCTGTACAAAAATTAGTACAGAAAAGTACTAAATATGAACTATAAGGAAATTCAAAACCTCCAAAAATGTTATTTCATGTCATTCTTTATTTATTCTCCTAAACTAATGAAATTGGTGGTTTACAAATTCTGGAACAATCAAATTATTAATCATTGTAAACTCAGAGTTAAATACGGTTAAGAAAATATAATTGAAATGTTTTACCTTTACCAAGATCTGTCCATGTGTGTTGTAATGAACTATAGCGGGATATCTTGCTATTCACCGTAACTTAAAAACGTGATGGATCACATCTAATTGTGATCATTGAACATCTTTTGTTAAGGGACATCTGTCAAGCAATGACTGAACGTAACGTTCATACATTCCATTTATCTTTGCATTTAAAAACAATGTTCAAACTTAACTCGCTATCTGCATTTTGTCAACTGTAACCTTATGATAATTGTACAAATTGACCAAGACCAGTGGCAATACTGTATTGTAGATCTTGAAAGTGGCATCATGAACAAATGATGGCAGATTAGTAGTCACTCTATTAATTTTAATATATTATTAAAATAGTGTTTTTACTACAAAACCAGTTAATAAGAGCGAGTATTAACATCTGTAGGGCCCACTACCTTTCATTTAAAGAAATCACGAAATATGGTTGAGTAGAAGGTTCAAATTTCATTCTAAACAAAATTCTTTAACATTTTATTTATATAGATGTCAATAACAATGTAGAGGTTGTTACAATGTTGACATTACTTAAAAAAGATGTTATGAAAATGTACAGCCTGGTTATAAATATAATATAGTCCCATCATATTATGATGGGAAGCAATCAGTCAGGTAATCAATACTTTTGAATGCCATGCAATCTGCCAATTTGCATTGGAAAATTTCATGGAAATAGTGGCTGAAGCAGTAACTTATTTAACAAGGATGTGCATTGTGGACAGTGGAAAAGTGTAAATTTTGAATAGGTTGTGCTAGTTTAGGTTCGTTAAAAAGGTGTGGGGAAGTGTCAAATGTTTAGTAAACATATTATTGCTACTTTATTCTACTTGCAAATCATAAAAATTTAATTTTTAGTGTTATCAAAATTGATTAAATAACTGTATAAAGGAGGAAGATTTGACAGTTTGAGTATTAACATACTTGTATTTGTGATCATGATGTATAAAATAAAAATAATAATAGGAAGGAGAAAGAATTATAATAATAATAAGTGCACCACACAGCCGCAGAAGTGCAATATGCATGTGATAGGAACGTAATATTTATCTTATTAATTTGTTGCCAAGTTGATTACCTAAGTGCATTGCTCAACCAGGGGATGGAACTTAGCTGCAATAACATCACACACTAGTCTCTAATTTCAGAGGTCCTGACTGTCTGCCAGTGTGGCAATATAGTGGTGCTGCATGGACTCAGTGCATGGAAGACGTATTCTTCTATAGTCTAAGACATTAGAATAGTGCATAATTACATTACATTTGATCTATTTATATTTTTTGTCATAAAGAATCTTTTAACTTGGAGTTACTTTGAACTTACCTTGATCAGATTACTTGTTGTGGAAAACAATCCTGTGCTTGTAAGGAACTTGTGTGCTTCTTTTATACACAAAATAAGGGGGGGAAATAGTAGAATTAATGAATTGATAGATATTGAATGTTAGATAGCAATTTACACTTGAAATTGCATATATCAAAGTAAGTTTTTCAAATATCTCCATGTGGGTTCTTGTGTGATTAATGAAGTTGGCCTTCTTGGCCCTGTTTGGAGTTAGTGAGTTGAGCAGTTGGTGCTAGTAGATTGAATGGCAGGTGGCTGTGAATTACAAATAAAACATGGCGCATCTCCAACACACGACAATTCATTATTGCAAATGTATCGGGCTCCTTGTTTGTTCATGTGTGATAATGCCTCATAATTTCTTACGGCAGTTTTAATATTTTATATTCCAGCCAATGGATGAAAAAATTGTCGAAATAATTTTATTTTTTTAAGTGCTGTATTAAGCCTTTCATGTCGATAAGTGTGAAGGAAATAAAATTTTTTGACTGATTATTTTAAAACAGCCGCCTGCCATGCGATAACCTTCTTCATTACTTAGTGGTGATGTTACGAGTAGCCATTGGCAAACTATTATTGTCACTTGTAGGAAACAGATCTTTACTCTCTTGGTGTGTCTGCTGTGATGTAATGCTAGTGTTGGTTTCTCTTATTCTAGGGATGACATGGAAATGATGCTGAATAAAATAGTGCCTGAGGTGAGTGCGCCTCTGTTCCTAAGCAACCGCCCCTCCGGCCAATCACAACCCCTGGTCTCCCTCTCCTGTCCCTTCTTACAGTGAACTCTCAATGGCTCATGCATTACACTTCTTCCACTGAGGGTACGCGACACATTACAGCAGGTTTGTGTGACATCAGTTTTTCCACTTTGTCAAAAGTCTGTCATGTTCTAGTTCCTTGCAAACAGTTTTGCCTTTGAGTACTCACTTTTTTGATCAGGGATTTTTTAAAAATTGAAATTAGTTTCAATTTTACATTTTAAAAATATTTGTTTTGTTGCTAATTTTGATCAATCGCTCATTTCATGTTCTGATCAAAATACAAGTAGTACAAAGTAGCACACAGATGGAGGTGGGTTTATATTTGCTGGAATTTGTGCAAGATGTTTACTACTTGCAATTCATGTTAAATTATCAAGACGTATTTACACCAGCCAGTACAGTTAGTTCAAGTTACAAGAATATTACATTTCGCCTATGATTAGAACTGTTTATTACACAAGCAGTTGTAAGTGATTAAAAATGTGGGATAAAATTATTACTTACAGCCGGGCTAGGAAGAAAATATTCCCTGATCATTTCACGTCTTTCCTGCATTATTCCCATTCTACTTCCATGCTCTTTTTGTTGCTGTGTGATTCTCCGGTGCATTGCTCTGTTTTCATTTCCCTTCCTGATTTCCGTTTTTCTCACTGTTCCTGATACTTTGACAAACCTTTTTGGTTTCACTGCAGTGTGAAACAAGGGTACTTTTTTAATTTAGTCCTGTCTGCACATCGTGCGATGCAGATCAGGTGTTTGACATGCAATAGGATTTCGTTCAATATTTTTTTCTTTTAAGAGTTATTTTTCAAAATTCGTGCAACGGTATTTGCACAAAAACTTTTAATGACAACTTATTTGTGAATGACTTTTCAATAAATAGTATTCTAGTTCTATGTTAAACATATTTTGTAGTGTTAGGAAAATAACATTTTGAAAGAAAGTACTTACTTTTTATTTTTGCTCATCAATTCAATGAAGTTGTTCATTTAGCCAACCCCAAAATTGTGAATATGTATTTTTATGTAAACTAAGAGTGACTCGGAAGCACAGTGTCAAATACCCTATCTGTTTTAAATGAAAAACAAGTCCCAAAAGTCTGGAGCCAGGGTGAATAATCGTACCCTATTTTAAAGACAGTTTCCTAAAAATTCTTGTAAAATTGTTCCCAAGTGTGCCAGCTTCTACTTAGCCAGTATCAACAATCAGAAACATCATTTCCACGTTTATGAAAGTCAGACTTGTAATATATTTTCTTTGGGTTGTGGGACTGATTATTATATTTGTTAGTGAAGAATCTGTAGAAGAATTTGATAATGCCTGCAACCAACAGTTGAAGACTAGTTTTCTCTGTATTGATAATATCCAGTGATTGCATGTTTCCCTGTTTTCTTAATTGTTTTGCCTTGTCGCCAGGTTTCTCGTCGAAGGTAAATGACCTCTGCTTGTACCACGAATCAAAAGTCATTGGAAAGCCCTCTTAGCTCCAGAAATTTGGTACACAGCAAGTAGAGTAGGCTGGTAATTTCAGTGCATGCTTTTTTGAAGTAATTGCTACAGCACGCTTTTATTAAGTTTTGATGTTGTATTCACACTTATAATTGGTATAGTATAATTTATTTCAAATAGGTTTTAGAAACATCTTTGATGAAAGCAAACAATGTATATTAGAAGGGTAATACACTTTGTTTACATAACATCATTGGTTTAAAAAAAGGAGGGAATTCTTGAAATAAGTTGCAGTTTCTTCAAGCAAAATAAAAGAGTTGAAGCAAGAAGCTATTGTTTTTATATAAAAAATGATAATGTTTTCTTAAGAAAATTTCCTGTTTGTTTTTGAAACTATTCCGTGCAATAATACTTTTGTGTTTCAGGGATTGCCTTATAGACATTCCTGTGAAGGACCAGATGATATGGTAAGTCTGATATTAAGTCTTCCTTTTCTTTTTCTTTCCTTTTTTTCTTTTCTGTTTCTCCATACCTTTTTATAATGTATCCATTTCTTATATCTTTCAGTTGGCCTTTTAACATAACTTAAACATATGGTCTTGTTGGGTAATACTGTACCTCACTGATGAGTGTCGAGCAGTATTTCGTTCTGCATGTATAATTTGTTTTTCATTGCTGTCTTTCTTGAAAGGTGTTTATGGGTATGTTGCATCCACAATATATGCAATGCTAAATTTGGATATTCATTAAATGTGGTGGCTGTAATAATTAATTTCATATTTACTGCTTGTTGTCCAATAGTCCAGTCAAATGGTATTTGGCCCGAGGAAAAAAAAATTCATTTTCTTGTGCCAGTTCAGATTTTTTGGGGTCCTGAATTCGAATTTGAAGTCTGTCGATGTAAGAAATGTCAGCTTCACAGCACAGTATAGAGAAAGAATTGAATTGCTGCAGGAAAAAGTCAGAGTTTCTGACAGAAAAAATTGTATTGTCAGGCCTTGTAAAAAGAGTGGATAAATCTTGTTCCTCTATGTAGTAAATTATTTATTCTTAACACACTGTGTAGTCAGTATTCACATTTGGCGGGTCCTTGGTACTGGAAGACATCACTTTACAGCAAAAAGGGTCTGGTAATTCATAGATCTTAATCCTTAATTGATTTGACTGATGTTGCATCCCCTTGAATTTGAAACTGATATTTTGGGGGTACATTACACAATGCCTCAACATTTTCAAACTTTCTCAAAAATTGCTCCAATTTTTTGTTAAATTTTTCTTCTCAGCTAGAGCAAAGTTCGCTTATAACAAAGGCACAAGTTCTTTTTTGTTAAACACACTGTGTTTTCGAAAATTGCAAACTTTCTTTTCGGCATCTTCCTACAATTGAAATGTTGAAGTTTGAGATTTTTTCTTTAAACATATCTGTTCTTCAAAATTGAACCTCAAACAGTGCCGTGTAAAAGTTTTTGAAAATACAAATAGTTGAGCACTGGCATCCCTTCCTCATGGTTTAACTTTAAATAATTGAATGATGAGTAAAACAACCAATGAAGAAGTAACGTTTGAAAATAGACAATTTTGTTCCTGAGTTTTAGAAAAATTATTTGCTTCTGTAAATCATCTACAGTTTTGAGTTGTTAGTACAGCATTTCTAACAAAAGCTACACTTAAATCCAGAAGCAAAACAAGGGGACATCTCAGCATTTGGTCAATTGATTAGGAGAGCTGGATGAAAAACTGATGGAGAGGGTCATTGATCCAGAAGCTAAAGTTCATTATTTGGGGGTGAATTAAGTATTTTTTTTAATTGTATAATGCAAATGTAAAGTAATGCATTATGTATCATTGTGACAATACATATTATTTTGATTTTTGAGGGTCTGTGTAGTCTGTGAGTGTATGGAAACAGTTATGCAGCAGAAAAGATTTTACTTTGAACTTAAATTTTTGTATTGATTTTTATTGTTTAATGTCATATTATATATGGATTTCTTGTATTGTGTTGTTGATACTGACACTTGATTAATGTGATTGCGACGATATATGTTGTAATTATTAATATTAGTATTGCATGAAAAGATGCTCTCACTGTTAAGTGATTTTTGACAAAAATCACAGATTTGTAAATAAAAAGGCAAGGCAATGGTAAGATAATAAACTTCAATGATGAGGTGTTTACTGGAATCACAAGGATGGCATATCTTTATTAGTCAAATAATTTTTTTCTGCAATCCGGACACTATAGGATGAGTTTCCCCAGAATATTATGCGATATCTTCGTTGGGAAAGTACATGTGCAAAATACATGCAATGGTCTAAGTGGAGGCTGACAGAATATGAAAGAATTCTGAATGCGTAACATAATGCACTTGACTCAGTGCACGGGCTTGCCTACGGCTTTCTTACATCATTATCCTTTAAAACAACATTCCCTACAAATGTTGTGATCATATATTTTTAAATGTGATCGTATTTTTTACGATATTCCATATTTCTTTAGTTTTGTTATTAGCATTCTAAGTATCCTGATCATTTTTCATTGTTTCAAGATGCATAATATATAAATTACAAATTTGCTCATCACTTTTCGTATCAATCATTCATCTTTAGGATCAAAGGGGTAGCTAGGCTGGTGCAACTTGTGCACCACACTGTTCTCCTATAGGGGCCAAAGCACTCCTTGCTTATTTTCTCCATTGTACCAGCCACATTCTTTTACCAATTATATTTAAAACTCGTTAAGTACAGATAGGGTCTCTGATAGTTTAGGCACTACCGTTGTTCACAGTTGGACAGATAGATGCATGTTTTGAAAAGAAAGGAAAGGAAAGAAAAGAGGGGGGGGGGAGAAATAAAAAAGAAAAAAGAAAGAAAAAAGAAAAAAAAAAAGAAAAAAAGAAAAAAGAGTAAAAGAAAAAAAACCCACAGGCATTTTTGGTATCAGGAGACCCCAAAATATGTATTTTCCTTGAAATGTTGAAATTGATTTTTTGCAGCATTACATTACTTTCTCTCTACTACATACAATTACTCCGAATATCCTTATAAAGCAACAAGTAACTTATCGAGTAACTTCTTTTGTCTGCCCATCACTCATGGTTAGATCCCTTCCTGTCCATCAATAGAGACAAATGAGTTGTCATTCGACGTATCTCGGTCTCCTAGCGGGGAACTCGAGATTTGCGAATCCATCCAGAGGATTCTAAGAAATTCCCATATACTCGTATACGTTATTTTGCATTTTTTATCGCTGCAATATAAAATGCAGTTAAAAGCAATCCCTAATCCTTGAGGTCTGCCCTGAATGTATTTGAGATTAATATTGTGTTTGCTTTTTGTCTTCTTCCCCACAGCCAGCACACGTGAAGGCATGCTTCCTGGGCTCTTCTCTCACCATCCCCATCACAGACGGGAAGCTGAACCTGGGCACGTGGCAGGGAATCTGGTTGTGCGAGCACCGCGACCAAGCTGGTTCACGCAAGCTGGTGGTCACGCTCAATGGATGCCTGCGCGACTCGAGCCGCTCACCACTCAGCCCGGTGTCGCCCATGGCGTCGACCAGTAGCTAATAAGGCCGGGTGGTTGGACGCTCCCACCGTCTGCTTGTGGACGCGCCACATTGAATTTTTTCGTTTCCTCCACCGATGCGGCCCGTTGCTTTGGAGGCATACCTGGGGTACGTGCCTCTGGAGGTGCGGTGTGCTGCGACCGGAAGGGGCGTGCGATGCTCTGGCCCGGTGGCTCTGCAGGCCCGCCTGCAGCAGCCTTGCGTGTGGAGTAGTAGTGCAGAATTCTGCATGAAACAGCTCCAACAAAGACTCAGCACACATTATGGTGAGGGTTTGAGACAACTTTGCAGCTCTGAGAT
This sequence comes from Acheta domesticus, assembly GCA_031308135.1. Classification (NCBI taxonomy): domain Eukaryota; kingdom Metazoa; phylum Arthropoda; class Insecta; order Orthoptera; family Gryllidae; genus Acheta; species Acheta domesticus. The sequence goes on from JAHLJT010002630.1 coordinate 118,099,961, forward strand.
GATTCGAGTCATCGGCTGCATGAACTTGGTAGCTGGGAAAGGATTCTCTAAGCCTTTTCACTGCCATGGCACAAGAAAAACCAGTATACTTTATTTTGTGAATTACAACATAACTTGTGTACATACTGGAAAAAAACAGGCTTTATGCGATGTACAACTGTATAGTAAAGAAAGAACAATGAACAGGTAACATTATATATATAAATATGTATATTATATATATCTCGTTCTATATATATAAAATACATAAATGAAAATAGGATCCTTCCACATGTTTGCAAAAAAAAAGTTTGAACAAATCAATAAAAAAATAAAGGAACATTTAAATGTTTTCTACACTTGCATTATACAGTCCTGAGTATTGAATCAGATAATAAGGGTGGTGGATTATTTATGCAGTCTTGTTACATTCCCCTGTGTGTTATAATCACGGAAACTACATTTTCCTTACAATTTTTTAAAAAATATTACCTTTTATTTTCATTTTTTCTTGTTTCTACTGTGTGTAATATTGCTTTTGGTGGGGTTAGTAAGTAGGAACGGGTTGTTTGTAAATCGACCATTATCTTCCAGTTAACACGAGTAAGACTTCATTGCTTTTCAGAATATATGGCTTTGTTTTTAGGCATGTAATCATTCTAGAGCACTGAAGTGCAGTGAAATCAATGAAAGAGCCCCTCTTAGTGTAAACATTTTCCTAATATTCTGGTCCACATGGAGATGAAGCATTGGAAATCCTTCCTATTTGGATGTCAAGTCACCCAGAGTAACCATCCATTCTGCCAAACAAGTGCTGTTAGGCTGGGAGTATTATCTTTCTTATTCCAATTCCTTGAAGTTGGAAAGGGGGTAAGCCAGACTTGTTAATAAATGCCAAGTACAGGCCTGTAAATAAAGAGATATAGCCCCATCTCTAAATGTGAAATTGCAAAAATTATATTCAAGCAAGTTTTGAATGGCTGTATAACTGCAGAGACTTGTTTAAGTTTGTCACAGACTTGTAAATGAATGAGAGAAGATAATTCCTTGGTACCTGAATACTTTTCATCCCAACGATAAATTATAGGGATTTTGTAAAGTTTTTCCACGTCATAAGATATTGTTAACCTATTGAATGAAATGTACATTTGTTTTTTTTAAAAAAAATTTGTATCATTGATTTTTTTTTATAAACTCAGATGTTATGCAGTCCAGATGCAATGGTGCAGCTTCTGTGGAAATGTTACATTCCATAAAATTTTTGTTTTTTGCTGAATGCTAGTTATACCATGTAGGACTTCCAAGCTGTGTCACTCGGTTCCCAGAGCACAGTCAGAAGTCTGTTATCCTGGCCTTGTCAGTAGCTAGCTTGCTGTTTGATCTTTCTGCCTCTGCATTGTTTACTTATTTCAAATTTGTCTTGTAACCTGATTTACTGTTGCAGGGTTAGTATGAACCGATCTTTGTTACTTGATATTACAAATCTTGGAAAATAAAAAATCCACAGCTGTTTGGGTGTGATTTTTTTCCTTTTGCAGTCTGGAACTTTTTTAAAAATATTATATGACTTGGTGCAGAAACCTCATTTTGAATAGAAACTATAGGATGAAGCAAGGCCATAAAGTATTAGAATTTCTGTAATAGTCTCATATTTGACAATATGTCATAGATTCACTATGTGCACAATATCTTGATTCAACTAATTCATTGAATGGAGACTTGAAACAAGTCATAAGTATTATCAAATTGCAGGTTGATAATGAATAGATAATTGTTCTGTACATCGTATTTTTGAGATGGTACTCTAACAAAGTCTTAATTAAAATACCAAATGTTATTTACAACGAGCAATTTGAAATTTTGCCAATATCATGCACAATTAATTTCTAATTCTCAAAATTGCAAATTAAATTGTCTTAACAGCATATAAGATGTTCGCTGTTGATTTTAAAATAGTGAAGACTGAAAGTTTCAGTAAATGACTATTCTGGTAAAAACTTGTAGGTAATTGAAGGATTTGAAGATAAATAGTATTTTATTTTCAAATAAACCAATCACTCTGTGGAGTGAAAAACATATATTAAAAATTCTTTGAAATAAAAAAAACTTGATGTGACATTGACTGCTGGTATGGATTGTGGGGAAATGTAGGGCAGAATTATGAAACCAACAATATCTGAAAACTAAATGTAATAATTATTAATACTATTACTCTATTCCCTTTTTTTTTTTCACATGGGTACCACAATTTCCAAAGGAGTAAGAAAGGATTATTCATAAGATAGTCTTGAAAAGGGTTGATGATTGTGTTAAGAGATTGTTTTGTATTTACAAATTAAAGTTCAGAAATCCATCTTCGAAATGTATAGATATATTTTCTACTGTGAAGAAATCCTTCAAAGGTTTTGTAATAAAAACAATTGCTAGGTCTGAATTATATTATTTAAAATTAACAACAAAACATCTAGTATGCTGTTTTCTGTCGCAATATATTGCTAATTTGAAACTACTAGCAGGCTTCTTATCAATTCAGGAAAGTAAATCTTTTTAAATTTATTTTAGTGAGCAGCTAGCTGACAATTTTGGGGAATGTATTAACAATGTGGCTCTTTTTGTCCATAATAATACTTCTCTCTTTTTCATTCAGATTGCTATGTTGAAAGAGAACATAAGCTTTATTATATTTCTTATAAATCCACTTATTGTCTAATGTGAGGTTCTGCATCCAGCCGCTCAATTTTTGCTGCTTTTTGAGGTTGTAGCGAGGAATATTCATGGTAGCCCTGCCCTTCAGTGTTCAATGACAAGATTTTTTGTAGAGATAATCATGGACTGGGGGTCTTCCACTAATTATGAACAAATTGAATGCAACGCATTTGTCTCGTTGCTGTTTTGCGTCTCAGATGATTTGAGTCCACATGCTATCGAGCCACTCTCCTACAATGTACATATGTATACAATATATATTTTTTGCATCTAGCAGTGTGCTGAGGGCTCAAAGTGCAAAAGCTAAGCAGTTGCCAGGTCTCTGTGTAGCTCAGTGGTCTCAAACTGGTTAGCACTAGAACTTCTAGGACTTTCATTATCTACAGTGGCCAAAAGATGTAAAATAGAAATGTGACTATATCACCCGGTAGAAGACTGCTTCAAGTCAAAAATGTGAATTTTTCAGTTATTTGATGCTTGTGAATGCCTATAATTAAGTCTGTGTCCTGGGAAAATCCCATTACTCGAATTTGTTAAAATAGCAATTGTATTGTCATAGGTTTCTTTCATTAATTTTAAAAATTCATACAAACATAATCCACGTCTTCGCATTTAAGTTACATTACCAATGCATGTTAGAAGATTATTATACATTATTTTCTTTGACTTTCCTAAAGTAATAATTCCTATTAGCTCAAAATCTGAAAATTCTCCTACAAAAATGCTCATTTTGTCTTGTCAGTCTTCCAGTAGGTGTGCTGTGGGTTTGCAGTTGAGTGTCACAGGACGAGAAATGGATATTTGAGAAAGTTAGTACTTTGTGGTTTAGAGATTGGATTTACTCAAAAATGGGAATGAGTAACCTAGTACCAAATATCCTGCAGGGGTGGCTCTAGAAAGTATTTAAGGGGCAGGCCAATTTCAGTACAGTTCAGTTTGTACCCGTTTTAAAAATTATGATGAAATAAAAATCTCTGACTATTCATAAAAGGAATTCTCTTTTGGATGTGTCAATGTATAGTTGTTATTTGGTAAGTGTTTTGAATATATGTTGTTGATAAATGGCAATTATTTTAAATAAATTGAGTAAAATTCCAAAGAACGGATGAGATGAAGGGAGGGGGCATAGTTATCCCCCCAGATCTGCCACTGAGACCTTAAATGTGGAGAAAAATAGCTAGCAATTGTAGGGTGTTCTGTTCTTTGCTTGAACTTTCAAGAGTTGAGAAATTACAAACATCAAAGGGTTGATACAAACTAATAATACCTTAACCACATATTAATAAATCTTTCAATATATTATGTTCTAGTGTTAATGGTACAAGAATCTTTAAAGCTCAATCCCAAATGTTTCATTAATGTTAAATAAGAGATGTTGTGTCAAGATTGCAACAATTTACATTAAACACTTCCTTAAATCTATTTTAATTAATGATGTCAGCAGTTTGGATGCAATTGAATTATGTCGCTTCCTAGCATTTTGTTAATAAATGCAGTAAAGAGAGTACAAGTAAATTAATAATTAATATTGATCTGTTCTCTGTGCAAAAAAAAGAACAGTTTCTCGTGATAATGAAGCGCACTTGTTTTCTTGACATAAACATGTGAAGGTAAGCCTCTTGTTTCAGGAGACATAACCAGAGAGGAACTATTTTTAAAGTTTTACTTTTCAAGACATTTTGGGCATAAAAGTTTGAGACCACTGACACAGAAATAAGCTCAATCACCAATCTGTAGGAAACACTGGATGCCTGTGAACTGGTCATGAAACATTCCACAACTGTGTTATAAAGTTGAGAAGATCCGTAATTGGAAAGATAGATATTCGTTGATGAGGGGCTCTTTATTAAAGTTTTAGGGGCAGAAGTCTTCTTTTAATGAAGATTTCTTTAAATACTGATGCTTGCCAATGAGCATTATTTGGTATAATTTTGAAGATGCATTTTCCCATGAGAATTTGAAGAGCCCCGCACTGGCCTTCGTATTATCCTGTTTAATGTGCAAACTGATCAGTTTGTGTGCAGTTGGCCTTAATTCTGCATTTGAAAGAGAGTTGGGAGAAAAGAGCTCTACAAATGCATTTGTGCATGTCTGCTTAACACACAACTCAGTCAATACGAGGAAGTTTAGCTATGGTTTTTCTTACTTTGTTCTGATATTCTGTACAGATCTTAAGGATCAAGTTGTTTGCAATGTTTGCCAATTTATTTTGTTAGTAATTTCCAATTGTATTCTGAAGTTTTGCATTGTCATGTATATTTTAAAGCAAATCAAACAAATTACAGACAAATAATATTGCTTCACTGTAGATCTCTTTTTATCAGAATATTTTTCAGACAGTACTAAACTTTGATGAAATTAAATCAATAAAGAATGTATAAATATATTTGAAATGTCATTTTCCCTTCTTGTCAAATTATATGCACATCTTGTTGGTTTGTGCTTTAAGGGGAACTTGTTAACCAGATGTGCTCTATGCATTGAGCATTTTACATAGTTCATTTTGATTGATGATATTCTATAAATATATATTTTTACGTTATTTGAATAATTTTTCATTCACATTAATGGGAAAATATTTAATTATGCATCCATTTACAAAGTGAACGCATCATTCTTAATTTGTAAAATTTGTAGGTAATGTTAGTAGCATTTGTTATTATTGCCTCTAGGAAAAATTTCCATCAAAATGAAGCAACTTATGGAACAAAGTAGTAATATCCTCTGAACTTCCTTTTTGGACACATTTTTTTGGGAAATTGTGTAAAGTTAATTTTATGAGTAGAAAGTGTGAAACAATTGGTTGGTTTTGCTGCAATATATAGTTTTCACATGTACTTGATCTGGTTTGAAATGGATCATTGCTAAAGAATGTAGCATAAATTGCAAATATTAAAGCTAACTGTTAATAATTTTTTAATGAATTATTAAACGTTGAGTAAGGGTGTTTTTTTGATTTCAACAAAATGAACAATGTGAATCTTTGTCTTTGAGCTTATAGCTTAAACAGGCCAGTGTATTATGAAATGTAGGTGATTGTCATTCATAGCAGTAACAGATTGAATACCAACACTGAAAGGTGAGAATGTTGGTCAAAATGTATTGTGATTCTCACAAAATGCATATTAAGAGTCCTTTTGTATGAAGTATCCACTATTTGACATGTATTTGTAAATATAACCTGTATAGTTTGTGAATGTGTTGTAAATAAGTTATATTTCTTTCAGAAATACCATGTACAGTTATTTGAGGATCACTTGGTATTTCTGTGGCATGTGATTACAAGGGTGGTTATTGGTAGAGAGCTTCTGTGTCCTTTTTGCAAAGGGGAGGGGGCTTGTTAATACGGAATTGTTTCACAAATGGCTATGTTAATATATACATACATAAATATATATATAGAATGTTGTGCAAAATGCAGCTGTGTGAGACTAAGTTTTTAGTTCTCCCAGTTCATATTCCTCATGTCAGCATGTTTTATTACGTTTATGCTCTCTTGTCCTGCTCTCTCTTTCAATCTATTCGTTCCTGTTCAGGCTGCTCCGTTCTGCTATAATGGATGTTTGAGGAATTGCCTGTACTGATACTTTAACAAATTTATCTTGTCAATGTTCATAGTTTATTAAGCTGCATTTATCTTGCATGTATCTTGATAGTCTTGAGTTTGTAGCCAAGCTTGAATGATAGTTCTATTTACTTTTCTTATAGTTCTCTTTATTTTATAAATAGGTTTGCAATGCGCTAATTTTGAATAGAAGGCATGTTATGAAATATAATTCCCATAATTCTTTAGACTCTTGACACGTGGTTCATGTGTGTTTGGGCTTGATTGGTCTGGGGAATAAGATGTAGCTCAACTCATCCTCTCACTTTGCTAGTCTTGGGAGCTTTTACACTTTTTTATTTTTTATAACATCCAGTGTCAACTTTTAAGAATGTAGTCACTCTTGTCAGAGTTATAGACTGTAGCATATAATGTCTAGGATAAGACATAGGAATGTGTTTCAGAAATTTTTATTCACATATTGAACAGACCCTATTAATATTTTTTGTGATTGGATTGGAATTGCTTAAATTGGCACCTTTCAAAAGTGTGTGAGGCACATTTTTTAAAGCTTCTTTCTTGTTCGTTTTCATTCTAGTGACGGTAATTTATTTATTATAATTTATTATAAATTAATTTACTTCTTATTCTTTCCAGGTATTACTTATGTTAACGTTTTTCCATGTAACTAAATTTTAGAGATATGGTGAATAACTATGAAGAAAATTAAGTGATTACATTCCATAGCCCTTTAGTTCCTTGTGCTTCAGTGCTTAACTCCCTGCTTCAGCTTTTCCATATGCTTGTGTGTTTGCTTGCCTTGGGCTCCTTAGATGATTTTCTCTTAGGTCAAAGCTGCATACTTCTATGAACATAATTGTGGGCTGGAATGAAAATTAGGTAAATTTTCTTCTTTGCTCTTCATTTCTTTGCTTTTAATTTTTTAGCAAGTTTTGGAAAGAAAAGTAATTACTTCATCAGCTTTCAATTTCTGAATATATCCAATTTGCTTTGTATGCTCTGTTAGTTGCATTTGTGAGAGATTCATTGTTTTTCACAAAAGATTTAAAGGAAAATCCTACCTCAATTTTTGTAAACAAGGAATGTATCCATATGCAAAACTGTAAGTGTGGGCTATGAATTTGTGGACAGGAGTGGATAATGGGTGTGAGTTTGTGGGTGTTGGCATTTCATGACCTCGGAGCCTTTTGTCATTAGCATGTGTTGTGTACTTGGGGGCATTGTTGGCAGGGCCTACATTGTAAACTCTTGTTCATGTGCCAAAGATATTGTAGTAGGATAAATATTACTTTCACTAGTTTTTGATTTGTAGGACTGGTGAGTTTAAATGGAACTTTAGGCAATGTTTTACTTGTATTAATTGGTATGTATTGCTTATTGGAACTTTTTTAAAATCTCTGGTAATATCATGGAAATGACGTTAGAAGTTTGTGACTGGAAAGGATTGTTTTACTTCACTGAATATTTGTCTATTCAGTTTTTTTTAAAAGAATAATTGGTTAAAAGTCAAATTATTCAGTTGTTTACAGTGTTGGCATTTATATTTTTATGATACACTGAGGCCACTTTTTTTTTTTTTTTTTTTTTTTTTTTTTTTTTTTTTTTTTTTTTTTTTTTTTTTTTTTGAATCTGATTTATATGAAAATTATTATTACTGGCAAATAAGCAAGAGTTTGCATTTCATTTAAATGCAATTACTTCCTGTATTTTTTATTTAGCAAGTAATGTGTAATCTCCTTTTGCCCCTGAGTAGATAGTAATTGATATCTTTATTAGTAATCACTTCATCAGAGTCTGAAAGTTCCCTGATAATCAAGCATGTTGTATTATTCTTTATTTAATTATTATGTTTATTATGTGAAGAATGATCTTTGTCAAAATGGGACATGCATCAAAATGAAAATGACATTGACAATATAAATGGTACTGCTAAATGTTTTCTAATTTTCTTGTCAATGTATCTTGTTATTGTTGATAGTATTTGAGAGATTGTTTATTATGTATGTCTTGTTTATAGTGATTCCTTGTGTTTTTTTTGTAATTGCTCTTGGTTCTGATTTCTTTTAGATGTTTATTTTGAGCCCTTATGGGTTGCATGTTTTGTTACAATTTCCAACTTGACCTGTTTCAGTCTGTTGTACTCACAGATACTTCCTGTTCAAGTCAAAAAAGTAGTGGTTGAAAAACACTAAATGTTAGTTTTCTATTTCGTTGCCCGAGTCTTACATGGCTATATGGTGAGCTTAATATGATATTATCTTGTTGGGTCCATTATTAGTGTTTTTGTAAGCTGCTTTAGCGTTACAGCAATTTTGAGGTTTGAACATGAATATATGAGTGGTTGTGTGTTTTCTGCATTTCCTGGTTGTGGGTTCTGACCTTTCCCGTATCCATTTTATATCTTTGATGCTAAATGCCAGTTAATTATATGTAACATTACATGAGGGATGTCTGTATCCTATGCTGAGTAAAGGTATGTAAATGAAGTACTCTACACTGTTATACCAAGTTGCAAATTTATGACAAAGGGCTAATTAAGTGTTGTTTCTCATTGCCAAACAAATCCATTTTTAATTGTCATCATTCTCTCTTTTAAATATATAAGTTCTAAGTAAGTTATGTATGAAAGTTATATAAAGGGTTATGAGACAATAATTTTTATTTTCTGAAATATATTATGACTTGTCATTGACGTTTCTATTTTTTGGTTTTGGGTGTTGCTATTGTTCTTCTAACACCTTTTAAACCTCCTTCTGTCTGTAGATTAAATTTATAGATAAAACGTTAGTGAAAATGATTTGTTTTAATTGGAACTTGGCATGACAGATTCTGTCATTATGAAATTGAGTAAACTTGTTTGTGTGCGTATGTTTAAGTTGTTGCTGGAAGTGTGTACACTACAGACAGTGCAATTATTCACAACCAGCCATTGTAAACCAACCGTGCATTGCAAAGTGGTTGTATCATTATATCAAACGCTACCAAAGATGTTGCTATGTGCGGGGGCCTCCCACAGTCTGTGATTCTGATGTTTGAATGTTAGACATTACTACTCTGCCGTTTTGTGTGGATGGAGTGTGTGACTCCAGCCCTGGCAGGGGTCAGTGTTTGGCCTCGTGCAAAGAGGGAAGAGCGGTAGTTCATTGGTGCAGTGTTTCTATTATTAAGTTGTTGAAGGCATGTTTTTAAAAGGAAAACATTATGTGGCACAATAGCTCTATACCTAGAGGTCTTTTATTATGGTATGTTTGTGAATTTACTATATTTTGTTGCTATAAACACTTTTATTACAGATACTGGATGTATTTTTCAAGTTCAGTCCTTTTGATGAAGATTCCTTTTGTGTTCATAATTGTTTCCTTCCATTCCATTCCAGTGCTGAAATGCTTTCTTCATAACATAACATAAATTGAAGTCAATTGAAATTGAAGAAAATAAGTTCTCAGGACTGGTCCACCCACACAGTAGGAATGCTTGAGAGAATATCAAATTTAGTTGAATTATTGTCATCACATTTGTTTCTGAAAGAATTATAAATTTAATTGAATTATACAGAACTTAGTTTTCATTGATTAAATCATTCAATTATATGAGATTATATTTCAACATTTTGAGTCGAAAACCTTACTCTTTTAATGTAATATTAATCTAGGATAACATCTAATCAAATATATCTCGATTCCTTTTCTACATGCTGCTTACTAGAGAATAACATTTTCTGCTTTTGTGAATCAATCCTTATGAGTGACTTTGGGCTTTGACCAAGTAAAGTTTGCTTATGTTATTTTCGATTTTTAACATCTACCCACCTTTTCAGTTTTATTTAGTGTCCTCAGGACTAGAATTTTTTTCACAATGCTTTCCACCAGTGTAAAAATAATTATTAAACTTGTTGAACCCTTGTGATAGCAATACACACAAAAGTAGAAAAGTTAGGACAGGAAAATTTTACAAATGCACTGTAAGGAAAATCGGAAAACCCAAAAAATGTTTTGTGTCATTTATTACTACACTAGTGGACCCAGCAATGCTTCACTATTGCAGTGTATTACACATCACACACTACTAGTCACGTGATTGTGAATCACGTTTTGCGCTTTACGACACTCTCGCAAGTATGGGTTTCTTCTATGTGCTAGTTTGGACATGGTTGTCAAGAATCCTATTCTTAAAACGGTCTCCCTCAAATTTGGGCACGCGTTCGCTATGGCATGATCTTGGAAACTTTTGATTTACTCGTCCGAAATAACGTTCAAGTAAATACTCCTGTCCGATATTTCGCAGGGGCAGAATACTTGCATGCAGCGAAGATGTGCTTAATCGTGGACTGTGCGGCGGGTTGCCTAGAGTTCAGGGGCGCTTGAGTCGTCATAAACGAACAAATCAACAACGCCCCCACATGTCAGATTTAATTCAAACCACTCTCCAAACATTCCCATTAGTGGGTAGAAAAAAGTGTGAACATTTCAATGAAGAGGGTCACGTGGTTTTGCGTCTATGTGCGATACATATACGCACACTATTTATAAATCGATAATAAAGTTCCATAACTGATGAATTGAGGGAGAATAACAAATTCTTAACAACATAATTGTTCATTGTCAACAGAGTAAAATATGCTTTGAAAATGTAAGTGAAATATATTTACTGAAGTCTGTGTTTTGTAGACTTATAAAATATGCTCTCCATATTAACTTAAAAACAATGAATTGCATACAATTACAATCTAGGAATTTGTTGTAAAGGTACACTTTTCACACATTGCATTTATATACGCGCTATTATCTGCTTTTAAAAATACAGTTTTTAAACTTAAAAAATGTCGCGAAACGATAGGTCGATTTGCAACTAGTAAAACAAAGCGGTAAATCAATTTCAACCCGAAAAAGAAGAGAGAGAGAGAGAGGGCCGGGAGAGGTGGCTCAGGGCTTCAGTGATTGTCCCTGCCTCTGACAGGGAGGTTCGAGTCCCGATGACTGCAGGATTTTCGACACACTCTAGATAGCTAGAATTCCGCCGATGTCTGGAGGAGAATTCTAGCGGCCAGCTGCGCTGATCGGTAGCTTTCCAGACAAATGTCGGAGCAGATCCTTAAAAAAAACGGGCCACGGACCGCCCGCGATCTTTCCTTCCTCTTTCTTGCCGTATCTTTGCCCTCTTACTTACACTCACATTTACATGCACTGTACTACCACACAAATAGGGAGACCGGTCTGCAGCTTAGAGCTTATCCTGGCTGGGGCGGTGTCCCGCTGGTGGGAGATACCTGGTTGAGAGAAACCCCTTTTGTCCACCATAGGTCGGCAACGGTTCTCGCCATCTAGGGGGAAACACCACGGCGCCACCTATCGAGAAAAGCACATGCAGTAGAATTACGGGACCTGTAGACGCTCCCGGAATCGCTAATCTATGTCGGAGTTTTTACAAGGCATCGACTGTACTGTCGATCTTCTGCGCATGCGCAGATGCACAAAAATGGTCGGAAACGTAAAACGCGCATGCGCAGAAGATTGATATTGTTGTCGACTGCTTTAACGCTCTCGATAGGGAGTTTGGGTAAAAAAGGTAGCACAAACTCGAGATAAGGGAGCAAACGAGCGAGAAAGTCTGTGCCATTCTTTAGCACCATTAGTTACTTTCTCGGCCTCTGTGTATACGGAGTAATACGTTCAGTAAAGAAATGACGTAATGCTGCGGAAAATCGATTTCGAAATTTCAACGGAAATACATATTTTGGAGTCTCCTTAAACCGAAAAGGTGTTATTTTCGAAACGTCAGTCTTTGAACAACATTACTGCCTAAACTTCTCATATAAGTTTTTCGAAAATGAATATTTCCTGGTCGTTCTGGCCAGACTCGAAGCTCTGCGAGCTTGAAAAAATTCTTTAAATACTGAGGGTACTTATCATGAAGGTACAATTTGTCAGAAATGGCTACAATTTTACTTTACCGTATACGTACGTATATACGCAGTAATGAACGTAGTATAGGGAAAGTTATGTAATGCTGCGGAAAATTGATTTCGAGATTTCAACGGAAATACAAGTTTTGTGGTCCCTGACACCGAAAAAGTTGTTCTTTTCAAAATATCCGTCCGTCAGGTTGTGAACAACCGTAGCGCCTAAACCATAAGTACGATTTCTTCCAAAATGAATATTCTCCGGACAATCTTGTTCCACTCAGGGCGCCGCGATTTCTAAAAACATCCTTCAAATTTCGGGGGTACTTTAAATGAAGTCCCCCGGACATTTTCAAAATTTTCTCAAAAACTGCTCAAATTTTTTTCTTTAAATTTCTTGAAAGAAGAGAGTAAAATGCCCTTAAGGTGCCATAGGTCCGATTTTTACGATTAACTCTGAATTGTTGAAAATTGCAAAAGTGTGGATTTTTTCGGAGTCTTCCTACAACTACAAAATTGAAGATAGAGATTTTTCTTCCAAATAAAATGTTGTTCTCCAAAGTGAGTTCTTTCATTAAGGTCATGTACATTTTTGTGAACATTTTAGTATTTTTCTGGCAATATTGCGCGAAATATTTGCAATTTAAAAAAATACAAAAACAAGATTTTCTCAAAAACGGCTCCAAATTTTTTCTTTAAACGTTTGGTAGGGATAGTGGTAAATGTACTCTATGAGGTGACATTAACGCCACATTGCTTTATCCTTTTCTTCAAAAATTAATTTTTTTTAACTTGTCTCTCCCGACTGGAATATTTACATTATTGGTGATTTGTTCACATTATTATATTTACGAGTGCATGTGCTTTAAATAATGTCAAGTAAAGTTTCTCGAGAACTCTGTTTTCTGTGAAAACTTGCTCAAGATTCCGCATTTTCAGAACCCTCAAACGCTAATTTTTCATAAATAGCTCCAATTTCTTCAAACTTTTCGAACAGATAGTGCAAATTGCTCTCTTTAATCTCTATATATAAAACAGGATGTTGGTACGTATATAAGAGCAAAACTCTAACACCGTTGGACCGATCTCCATGAAAGTTGGCACTTCTACGTGTTTTTTCACCGAGAAGGTTTGTGTTGTTAATTGTCGTAACTCCACTACATGGCACTACATATTCACTAAATATCCACTACATATTCACGTCAAATGCAACCTGCAACACACTCGGCAGCATTTTTAATCTATTTCGTTAAATAACTCCCAAACAAGGCGTTCTAGGGCCTTAAAAACTAAAATATTGAGGCCAAAGGCCTCATAGAAACGTTTCTCGTACCATAATCTTTAGAATGAACTCTTCCTGAACATTCTATTACATTTTTGCTGGTACGGCGCTTCCCGATATTACCTCACCTGCTCAGAGACGTGCAGAATCTACAAGTAAATGTGAATGAGAGGGACAGAGCGGCAGAGAGACAGACAAGAACTGGGTGAGGGAGGGAGAGACAGTGAGAAACGGTGATGGGAGGGGAAAGAGGGAGATGAAGGGCAGAACAATGTCTGCCGGGTTTTCCTAGTATGACAGAAAATTAATATTTCCATTCTACCATTAGGAAACCGAAAAATTAAGAAAATGTCCAAAAAAATGTACTTTGGGCGGCGATAGAGGGCAGCTGGTACAAGTATGTGGCAATTCCAAATAGCTAGCCCAGACCCAAGGAAATAAAAAAAAGCAAATATGGGAAATTCTGTGCCACTCTGTTGTACCACTAGTTTTCTGTTAATTCCTTGTAAGAATAGTGAAATACACTTAAAAAGATGTGGGTTCGATTTTCACTGTTGCCTCTGAAATTACAGAAGTTTGAATTTCTTCGGTATCTTCCGAGAAATAGAATATTGAAGGTAGTGATTTTTTCTTCAAATAAAATTTGTTCACACTTATTTTGTTTAATGTTACGTACCTTTTTAAAACAAATTAGGTCGTTTTTTCGTAATTTTGAGTGAAATATGGGCAATATTAAAAAGTAATTTTTTTTTGAGAAACGGCTCCAATTTTTTAAAAACTTTTTGTACAGATAGTGCTAAATGCGCCGCATAAGACAACATAAACGTTATTTCGCCATATTTTGTTGGTTTTTAATGTAATTAAATTTTTTACTTTCTCGTGTACGTACGTATATACGAAGTAATTTACGTAGTATAGAGAAAGTAGTGTAATGCTGCGGAAAATCGATTTCCAGATTTCAACGGAAATGCCCTTTTTGGCATCCCCTGATACCGAAATTGTGTTGTTTTCAAAATATCTGTCCGTCTGTGAACACGTCTAGCGCCTCTAAATTTTGTAAAATTGTAAAAGTTCATTTTTTCGGCGTCTTCCTACAATTACAAAATTGAAGACAAAATATTTCTCCTTCAAATAAAAAGTGGTGTCCGTAATTATTTCTTTCATTTAGGTCATGTACATTAAAAGAAAATAGTTTCCGTGCAAAATGCGTGCAATATGGGCAATTTTAAAAAATAACAAAAATAAGATTTATTCAAAAACGGCTCCAAATTTCTTCTTTAAACGTTTGGAAGAGAGAGTACCAAATGTACGCTATTAGATGACATAAACGACATTTTGCTGTATTCCGTTGTTTTTAACAATAAAATTACAAAACTATTTTTGAAAGCCTCTCACTACTTTAATATTTACATTAGCGACGATTTGTTCATATTATTGCATTTGAGAGTACATGGGCCCTAAATGATGTCTTATAAAGTTTCTCGAAAACTGAAAAGTTTTCTATGAAAACGAGGTCAAAATTCCTCATTTTCAGAAACGCTCAATTGCCATTTTCTCAAAAACTGCTCCAAATTTTTCTTCGTTCTTATAGCGCTGATTGCACGGTTTAATATGACATGAAATGCATTTTGCTGTATTTTTTGTTTTTTTTTCCAAAAATACACAAATGTAATTTTTTTAAATATCTCTCGCGCCTTTAATATGCATATTTCCAGCGCTTTGTATACATTATTACATTTGTGATTGGAAGTGATTCAAATGACTTCCAATGAAGTTTTTCGAAAACTGAAAAGATACCTGTAAAAAATAGCTTCAAATTTTGCATTTACACTCGAAATTCAACAATTTTTTTTTAAAAACGGTCCCAAATTTTTCAACGAAAATGTCCATATAGGTGGAAGTTTTACTCTTTAATATTCTAAAAGTACTATTTCGAATCTACCATTAGACGAAAACTTGAAAAAATATATTTTGGGCGGCGATAGATGGCAGCTTGCAGGAAGATGTAGGAAGATCGTAAAGCTAGCGCAGACAAAAAAATTAGAAACGACGTACGAAAAAGTCTGTGCCATACGTTTCTCAAAAGTTCAAAGGTTTTTATTTGAAAATGAACTCGAAATTACGTATATTTGGACACGCTCAAACGCCACTTTCTCGTAAAAGGCTCCGAATTTTTTCGACGAAACTCTTAGTACAGATTATGCTAAATGCACTAAATCATTTGACATGAGGGATCTCCCACCAGCAGTGTACCACCCAGCTGGGACACGCTCTGAGCTCCCGACTGGTCTCCCGGCGTGTGGTAGGGGTGTGTGTAAGGGGCGGGGGTAGAACAATGAAGGGGAAGGAAAGATCGCGCGCGCTCCGTGGCTCGTTTGTGAAGGTACTGCTCCGGCATGCGCCTGATGTTGATCGGAGAAACCACGGAAAACTACCGATCAGAGCAGCCGGCTGCTAGAATTGTCCTACAGAGAGCGGCTGAATTCGATCTAGCTCGTGTCGAAAATCCTGCCGCCGCCGTCGGGAATGTTGACCTAGGACCTCCCGGTCAGAGATATTGCAGTGACATCTATAGATGCCCTGAGCCACCTCGACTGGTTTCTAAAGAATCTACGAGCTAATACTTGGATTGCAAAAAAGAATACAAGAATTAAATTATTTACTAGTAGACAACGCGAGGTCACAACACATTCTTCAGACAACTCAACTTTTATAACTTCAACTAGGAAAGGTCATGTGATTGTTAAAGGAATGCTGGAAAATTCGTCTTGAAAAATATTGGGCTATTATGAATTTTTGATAAGCATTTCGTCTTACTACGACACTTTAAAGTTACTTTCAAAGAAGAAATGTTAGCAAATAAATCTGAGAAATTTTGGGCCACTAAAAATTTTTCTTAGGTATTCCGTCTTACCGCGGCATTTTGAAATTGCTTATAACGAAGAAATTATAGCAAATTCATCTGATAAATTTTGGGCCTCTTAAGAATTTTTGACAGGCATTTCGTCCTACCGCAGGATTTTAAAGTTGTTTGTAATGAAGTAATGATAGCAAATTCATTTTGAGAAATTTTGGGCCACTAATAATGTTTGGCAGGCATTTGGTCATACCGCAGGATTTTAAAGTTGTTTATGATGAAGTAATGATAGCAAATTCATTTTGAGAAATTTTTGGCCACTAAGAATGTTTGACAGGCATTTCGTCCTACCGCAGGATTTTAAAGTTGTTTATAATGAAGTAATGATAGCAAATTCATTTTGAGAAATTTTGGGCCACTAAGAATGTTTGGCAGGCATTTGGTCCTACCGCAGGATTTTAAAGTTGTTTATAATGAAGTAATGATAGCAAATTCATTTTGAGAAATTTTGGGCCACTATTAATGTTTGGCAGGCATTTGGTCCTACCGCAGGATTTTAAAGTTGTTTATGATGAAGTAATGATAGCAAATTCATTTTGAGAAATTTTGGGCCACTAAGAATGTTTGACAGGCATTTCGTCCTACCGCAGGATTTTAAAGTTGTTTATAATGAAGTAATGATAGAAAATTCATTTTGAGAAATTTTGGGCCACTATTAATGTTTGACAGGCATTTCGTCCTACCGCAGGATTTTAAAGTTGTTTGTAATGAAGTAATGATAGCAAATTCATTTTGAGAAATTTTGGGCCACTAATAATGTTTGGCAGGCATTTGGTCCTACCGCAGGATTTTAAAGTTGTTTATAATGAAGTAATGATAGCAAATTCATTTTGAGAAATTTTGGGCCACTATTAATGTTTGGCAGGCATTTGGTCCTACCGCAGGATTTTAAAGTTGTTTATGATGAAGTAATGATAGCAAATTCATTTTGAGAAATTTTGGGCCACTAAGAATGTTTGACAGGCATTTCGTCCTACCGCAGGATTTTAAAGTTGTTTATAATGAAGTAATGATAGCAAATTCATTTTGAGAAATTTTGGGCCACTAAGAATGTTTGACAGGCATTTCGTCCTACCGCAGGATTTTAAAGTTGTTTATAATGAAGTAATGATAGCAAATTCATTTTGGGCCACTAAGAATTTTTGACAGGCATTTCGTCCTACCGCAGGATTTTAAAGTTGTTTATAATGAAGTAATGATAGCAAATTCATTTTGAGAAATTTTGGGCCACTAAGAATGTTTGACAGGCATTTCGTCCTACCGCAGGATTTTAAAGTTGTTTTTAATAAAGTAATGATAGCAAATTCATTTTGAAAAAGTTTGGGCCACTAAGAATGTTTGACAGGCATTTCGTCCTACCGCAGGATTTTAAAGTTGTTTATAATGAAGTAATGATAGCAAATTCATTTTGAAAAATTTTGGGCCACTAAGAATGTTTGGTAGGCATTTCGTCTTACCGCAGGATTTTAAAGTTGTTTTTAATAAAGTAATGATAGCAAATTCATTTTGAAAAAGTTTGGGCCACTAAGAATGTTTGACAGGCATTTCGTCCTACCGCAGGATTTTAAAGTTGTTTATGATGAAGTAATGATAGCAAATTCATTTTGAGAAATTTTGGGCCACTAAGAATGTTTGACAGGCATTTCGTCCTACCGCAGGATTTTAAAGTTGTTTTTAATAAAGTAATGATAGCAAATTCATTTTGAAAAAGTTTGGGCCACTAAGAATGTTTGACAGGCATTTCGTCCTACCGCAGGATTTTAAAGTTGTTTATGATGAAGTAATGATAGCAAATTCATTTTGAGAAATTTTGGGCCACTAAGAATGTTTGACAGGCATTTCGTCCTACCGCAGGATTTTAAAGTTGTTTTTAATAAAGTAATGATAGCAAATTCATTTTGAGAAATTTTGGGCCACTATTAATGTTTGGCAGGCATTTGGTCCTACCGCAGGATTTTAAAGTTGTTTATGATGAAGTAATGATAGCAAATTCATTTTGAGAAATTTTGGGCCACTAAGAATGTTTGACAGGCATTTCGTCCTACCGCAGGATTTTAAAGTTGTTTATAATGAAGTAATGATAGCAAATTCATTTTGAGAAATTTTGGGCCACTAAGAATGTTTGACAGGCATTTCGTCCTACCGCAGGATTTTAAAGTTGTTTATAATGAAGTAATGATAGCAAATTCATTTTGGGCCACTAAGAATTTTTGACAGGCATTTCGTCCTACCGCAGGATTTTAAAGTTGTTTATAATGAAGTAATGATAGCAAATTCATTTTGAGAAATTTTGGGCCACTAAGAATGTTTGACAGGCATTTCGTCCTACCGCAGGATTTTAAAGTTGTTTTTAATAAAGTAATGATAGCAAATTCATTTTGAGAAATTTTGGGCCACTAAGAATGTTTGACAGGCATTTCGTCCTACCGCAGGATTTTAAAGTTGTTTTTAATAAAGTAATGATAGCAAATTCATTTTGAAAAAGTTTGGGCCACTAAGAATGTTTGACAGGCATTTCGTCCTACCGCAGGATTTTAAAGTTGTTTATAATGAAGTAATGATAGCAAATTCATTTTGAAAAATTTTGGGCCACTAAGAATGTTTGGTAGGCATTTCGTCTTACCGCGACATTTGAAAATCGCTTCCAGCGAGTTTAATTCACTTAAAATTCGTCGTGGGCCGAGAGCCGCTCGGAGCGCGGCGAAGTGCTGACGGGGCGTTTGGCAGGCCGTTCATCTTGCGCGAGACAGAAAGAGCTGCGAGGCGCGTGGGCAGATAACGCGCGACCATTGTTCCATGATGTCAGCGCGGCGTTTAGGCGGCCGGGGCGGCAGGCGAAGGCCACACGCATCAAGGGAAGAAGAAGATGAAGGAAAGGTTGATGGTGAGGAAGAAAAGGAAGTGGAGAAAGGCGAAGAATAAGATGACTGATTTACCCGTGCGAGAACTCTCGCGTGCCATACCCCACCCTCTTGCTTATTTTTCCATTCTTCAAGACCCTCTTATCCTCCGTCACTTGTTTTACACGTCACCTTGTAATTGACAACAGTATAATTCACCCTTCTCAATTCAAAGTATTCCTCTGTATCTTTATTATCGAGCAGACCCGTGTAATTCAATCGCATGCAATATCAAGTAATTAGTAATTTTTCATACAGTTGGAGATTCTACAGGCTCTGGTCTCGCGGGGTAGAATCGAGAAGCGTGGAACCAGCACAAATGTAATAGAAGGATCAAGAAGATCTCGTTCTGTTGATTATGGTGTGAAGAACGTTTCTTTGAGGTCTGTGGCCTCAAAATTTTAGTTTTTAGGGCCCTAGAACGCTTCGTTTAGGATTTATTTAACAATATATATGCAAAAATCCTAACATGCGGTGCGGGTTGCATTGTACATGAATATTTGTATAGTTTTTTTTTAACAAATCCTTCATATTTTTAAAGTCAAAGTACAATTCGTCACGTCTCCGTGAAATTCTGTTTCTTTAGAGACCTCATTTATAGATGGTTGCATGTGAGAGCCGCAAAGGGAAGGTACACTTCTGAAATAATATATATGATTCTAACCCAGTCCAGGGCGTTCAGTTGTAGTCCTGGCAGGTGGTAGACGCGAAAAGAATGGGAAAGCCGGTGGTTCTACAATAGCGCACGCTTTCTCGCAAGTTTTAAAATTTTTCGAAAGTTCAGTGAAAATTTTAATTGGCTTATTTTAAGCGTCCATTACTCTCTCTCTCTCTCTCTCTCTCTGAGGAAAAATGTCAGATTAATATTCCTGTCTAGTTGACAGCTGCAGGCTGACCGGGGAGAGAAGGTTCTGATATTCAATCAGAGGCTTCAAATTTTGATGTCACAGAAGAGTTGCCGATGTTTATTAAAAATTACATCTCACTGCGTGAATTAACTGAAAATTGAAGAGCGCCATTTGGCACCATTACTTGTGTGGTTGTACGCCGTGTATTCTATATATAGAATTGAAATATGACTAAAAATGTTTTAGAAGAGTAAAATCTGTATTTATAAGCATATTTTCATTGAAAAATTCGGAGCCTTTTTTAATAAAATGTCGTTTAAGCGTTTTTGAAAATGCGCCTTTTGAAGGTAATTTTCATCCTAAACTTTCCAGTTTTTAAGAAACTTCACAAGAAATCATTTTAAGATTTGTTCTCATAATTTATAAGAAATGCCCGTAATGTAAATACTATAACGCCGTGAAAGATATTTATCAAACATTTCATTTCTGTAATTTTTGAAAAAACAAGAACAAAATAATTGATCAAAGTAGCATTGTATCACAATATCATGTAATTAAGTGCATTTATTATCCATCATTCGTACAAAAATTTGAAGAAAAAAATTCGAGCCATTTCCGAAATGACGTTTGAGTGTTTCTGAAAATGCGCAAATTTAAACTTTTGAGAAAAGTTTTTCGAAAAACTTTGTAAAGACATTATTTGAAGTACAAATGTAGGTGTACAGAATTCTCCGATTATGTAAATATTGACGACGCAAGAGAGCTGTCAAAAAAATTAAATTTGTGCATTTAGCACCATCCGTAAAAAAAATTGAAGCTGCTATTGAGAAGATCCTGCTTTTTAATATTTTTAAATATTGCCCAAATTTTACTCAAAATTGCGCGAAAACTATTATAATTTTCAGAAAAAAGTACATGATGTTAACGAACTAATTTTAGAGAACAAATTTCATTTGAAAAAATCAATATTGTAGTTGTAGAAAGACCCCTGAAACATTTGGAACTTCCTCAATTTTCGAAAACTCAGAGTTAATAGTGAAAATTGGACTTATGTCATCTTTGTGTGTTTCACTCTATTCTTACAAGAAATTTCAAGAAAAAATGTGAAGCAATTTCTGAGAAAAGTTTGAAAATGTCTCAAGGACTCCATGTAAAGTACCCCCACAAATTAATGAATGTTTTTCAAAATCGCACAGTTTTGAGTTGAGGCAAATTGACCGCAGAATATTGATTTTGAAAAAAAAGAAACAAAAAAACAACAACAAACAACATTAATAGTTTAGGCGCTATGTATGTTCACGGACGGTCGGTGTGAAAACCAAGTCACTTTTTGGGGGGGTATCAGGGGACTCCAGAATGTGTATTTGACTTGAAATCTCGAAATCGGTTTTCCTTAGCTTTACTTAATTTTCACTATACTACGACTGTATTACGATTATATTATATTTCACTATACTTAATTTTCACTATATAAAGTGGAATCTCGTTAGTACGTTTTACAAGGGACAAAAAATTTTGAACGTTCGTAAGCAGGGAAAACGTGCTAACGAAAAATGTTCAATTGTATTTATTTTTCACATTTCCGTCTGCAAAACCATCACAATACGGAAAACTAATGTATACGTATTTAACACGCAAATACCCATGGGATGAACTAATTTACACGTAAATGACATTAAATAAAACTAAAATTACAAATTAAAAAAAGAACACTCAAAGTAACGCATTACGGTACCACATCAAAGAAACACGTAACACAGACTAATGGTATCTTGGTACGTGGTAACTATGGTACTAGTGGTATAATGGTATCACGTGGTAACACACAACGAAGGCAGCGCGGAGGGTGTAGCCAAACACGTTTCTCCGGCTCTGGAATCAGACTGAAAGTGAAAGTGGTACCCAGAAGTACCTGAAAACAACACATGAAAGATGGCGCTGGTGCACCGGAAAACGCGTGCTTCTCCCGATGCAAATTATCTACGAATTTTGAACGAGTAAACGATTAATTTGATGGAATTAGGACTGGGAATTGAAAATATGAACGTACTAAGCGGGAAAACGTTGTAACCGGGAACGTGCCAACGAGATTCCACTGTATATGTATTACCTTTACAAGAAAGTAAAATCCGTACAAAAAAATTACTTTCCAAACAAAATCGCGGTATTCAACTTTGAATAATTTGCACAATCTTCAAGTAAGAACATTGAATCTTGGCCCGTAATATATCAATATAACATTGTGTCTGAGTGCAAAATGCGAATCTCATAGGTCGCAGAATTACTTCGCAAATTAAGTCCAAAATTGATGCTGGGCAGTAGATAAGTGCAAGGGCCTTGATGGACAGTGAATTGGTGCTCTTTCAAGTGATGAGATGGATATTTTTTATTGTTTCAGGTTGGGAGTTATTTCACAGGAGTCAGGGATCAGAAATTATATTTATTTATTTTATTTGTTAGTGCTTTGTACATTTTTGAAATTCTTCATTCATTTCTTCTTCCATGTATATGACAAGCACAAAAATGTCATAGTCTTTGTAAATGCCTTCATTATAATTTATTACATAAAAATAGTATAAATACGAATCTAAGTAAAGCAAACTTTAAAAAAATTCTAGAATGTTTATTCTTTGTGTCCATATTATGAGGCACATCCTCTACTTGTTGAGCACTGCACTCCACCTTGTTCTTGATTGGTTGTCTTCTGAACTGATGTTCGCAACGCAAAGAAATGATGTACGTATCAACGGCAACTACATTTAACAATATAATTAAAATCCAGATTACATAATCTTCTTCTGTCTCGACATATTCTATCTTTGTAGTCATTCAGAACCAGTTTTTACATTTTACATAGAAAGTCAAAATACTTCTTAATCCAACTAACAAAACGTTGAACACAAATGTGTCTTATTTCCTAATAAAAAAAATAGTCAAAATTGTCATACAAATTTAGCGACAATATATTAAAAGTACTGATTTCCAAAACGCCTATTTGTGGGTAATAACAATTTCTGAGTTGCATCGTTTTCATTATTGAGTAATTCGATAATTATTTCATTATGGTTGGAAAAAGAACGAATTTGGTTCTCTATTAAATACGTAAACCCAAGACAACTAATATTACACTATTGAGTTACATTGTTATCATTATGTAATTCGATAATTGTTATTTAATTTTTATGGAATAGAACGAATTTGGCTTTATATTAAATACGTAATCCCAAGACAACTAATATTCCGTCATCTATTCAACTTGAATAGGTCATTGTGCCTTTTCGGCAACTAGGTTCCTCGCCATGTTTCAGCTCGCTCATGGGCTGGCGCTGTATCAGCTGCCTTAAGCCGCAGTCGTCCTGGGCCGGCCGGGGGGCTCCCAATAATATTTCGTTACCGAGTTTTCATTACATACTAGTTATTTCATTATTGTGGAAATAGGAATTCGCCTCTCTATTAAATGCGCAATCTCAGGCCCGCTAATAGTGGGTGCGCGGCAGGGGAGGGCGGGGCGGGGGCGGGGCGGGGGCGGGGCGGGGGCGGGGGCGGCCTTCACCCCGGGGGCAGCTGTTGCTCCGTTGCGCAGACGCCGCCGCCGCGGGCGATAAGCGGCGCAGGGGTGCGCAAAGCGCAACGAAGCCACCGCCCGTTGCCTTAGGTGTGGGGGCAGGTGGCGTGTCCACCCTCAGAATTTGAAAGAGGGGTTCGAAGACTCGCGTAAAAATATGCGCGTACAGGGCATTTTGTTATAAAAATCGGCATTTTGTTATAAAAATCAAGTTTCGTGCTGTAGCCTTTAACTCGACTTTTTCATTTTTTAAAATTAATTTTTACATGTGTGACAAACGTTTTAAGTTATTAAATCATACAAATCGAATGAAAATTGAATTGTCCATTGATAAAATTGGAAATTGTGAAAAAAATGGAAATTGTTCATTTAGTACCTACTGACGAATTTGAGGGAAATTCGAATCCCTGAAAGATAGCCAACTCGAGCCTCACATACAAATCTCTAATAATATGTTAAAAAATCCAAAATCGTCCGAAAACTACAGAAAATATTAAAAAAATGTGAAACTGCCCCCAAAAAATTCGAGCAAGTTGGAGTCGATCCGCCCTACTGTTCGAAATTATCTTTTTTAAATATAGATATAAAAACCATGTACAAACAACATTTGACATGTAAATTAAAACAACTTTAATGGTTACAGGAGATCAGAAATGCAGAAGCTCTCTCCCTCTCGTTTTACTCAACACACGCCTACACGTTTTACGGTAGCTTTCGAACGTGAGGTTCAGGTGAAGTCCCATTAAATTGAGGCACTTTCAAATTAGATCAGGCACGTTCAGATTGAGACTAAGCACCTTCACTTTCAGGTAAAAGACAATTAAATTGAAACCAGTCACAATTCTATTCAGGCTACTCACAAATTGGGACCAAGTGCAATTAAATTGCAGCTCTTCATTTTAAAATTGTGTTCAGGCACAATTAAATTTCTAATTGGGACCATTCGTAATTAAATAGAGGTCACTCATTTTTAAAGTGGGACGAAGCACATTCAGACTGAGACCAAGCAGAATTAAATTCAGGCCATGCACTTTAGATTAAGACCAAGCCCAATTAAATTGCGGCCAAGGAGGAAATTGAGAGAGAAAAAAACAATGGAAATAAAACGGAGCACTTTCAAATTGAGACCACATGCCCTTAAATTGAGAATAAACAAGGATAAATAGGAAATCTAAATGCAAAACCTTTGAACATTTATTGATTTATCAAACTAATAGAAAAAACTTTCACTTTCAAAAATTCGAAGTTGCTAGATGTATATAATAGCAATCGATACTCAACTTTCAATGATTTTTGATGACACTTTGTCAGCTATTGCATTATTATGAGTTTTCCATGTTAATCTTTTGTTAACCAACACTCTTTAAGTATTTTTATCGGTGAGGAGCTCCAGGGTAAAGGTTTAATTCGGCAGGATTTTTGGGACGGCGTGGCGTGAAAACTTTGCTCGGCGTTTTCATGAGTCGCCGTATCCGGCGGTAACCGCACACGTGCTCAGTCCATTTACGCGTGACTGCGTCCGTGAGTGTGTTCATGCAGGGCCGCCGTTGTCCGTTTGCGTCAAGCGGTAATCGCTCCGGGGCTGATCTGAATGCTGAATCCGCGAGTGGCGCTCAAGTGGGCGTGGCCGGCGGCGAACAGCTGCCGGCGGTGGGGCGAGCGGATGCCGCAAACGGCACACGCCCCCCTCCCCTCCCCACCCCTGCCCCTAACATGTCCCGGTACATCCACAACTAGACAAGCGTCATAGTTTGTTTATTTGCGTCGTTCGATGAAACATCTTTCGCATATTGCAAGTCTGCGATTACAGAATTAAAAAGTGTGGGTGCAATCATTTCAACATATTCCTCATAGCGGTGAATGCAAATCGCAACCCTTCAACGCCGGGCATGGAGGCATGTTGGGCATGAAGGCAATCCAACACGACATGCCGCCGCAAAGGACAAGTCCCATGACGCCTAGATCTAGAGTCTAGCGTCGAGGCATCCATAGTGCGAGTTTTACAAGTTTGCCCCTCAAGGCCCGTCATCACGATAGTATATGTCACGGTATATTTCGCGTCTTTCTCGGTCGTACCGCTAGATACAGCATGATCGCGACCGTATCAAGCAGTGCTTGCGATCATGCGACATCCAGCGGCAGGAGTGAAAAAGACGCGAAATGCCGTGTGATATTCTATCGTGGCCATAGGGGCTTGAGGGGCAGAGTTATAAAATCGCACTATAGTGAAGGCCAGGAATAGATGGAAACACGTCGTCTTCATATAGATTTTCGAGTTGAAACGTTAAAATTGAATCCATTTTCTGCGGAACACGATTATTAAGTTGCGACGTCTGGGTTCGGAGACCCGCTAAAAGTATTGAAAGGAAAATGCCATCTCAAGATGGCATTTCATGTCCAAGAGTTAATGAAAAAGCAATGACATCAACTACGGATATCCATGAACAGAGGTGGAAAGAACGTGCCATCTCAAAACCGTATGCCGCGTCGAAGAATGAATGAAATTGCAATGGCGTCTTGGTATGAATACCTATGAGTAGGTGTGAAAGAGTGTGCCATCTCAATGCCTCTATTCATGTCGAGCCGCGTTGAAGGGTTAATGTCGAAATGCCTCCTACTCGGGCGCGATGTCATAGGTGACGAAAAATGACACTTCAATACGGCATGGCGAGTTGTATTGTTGACGAAAATGCAATGACTTGTTGTAAGGGATACCCTTGAACAGAAGTCGAAGGAACGTGCCTCTTCAATCTGGCACGCTGTGTTGTATTGTTAATAAAACTGCAATGACATCTGGCTACGGAAACCCGTGAAAGCATGTGCCATCCGAATGCCTCTGCCCACCCCATATTGAAGGGTTCATGAAAATGCAATGTCTAGAAACGGATACCTCAAATAGAAGTGGGAGAAACGTTCCATCCCAAGACGGCATGCCGCGTTCAAGGGTCCATTAAAATGACATCCCGTCTAGGTGTAGATGTCCATGAACAGAAGTGGAAGGGACATGCCATCCCAAGACGGCATGCCGCGTTCAAGGGTCCATTAAAATGACCTGCCGTCTAGGTGTAGATATCCATGAACAGAAGTGGAAAGGACATGCCATTCCACAACGGCATGCCGCGTTGAGAGGTCCATTAAAATGGCATGCCGTCTAGGTGTAGGTGTCCATTAACAGAAGTGGAAGGGACGTGCCATCCCAAGACGGCATGCCGCGTTCAAGGGTCCATTAAAATGGCATGCCGTCTAGGTGTAGATGTCCATGAACAGATGTGGAAAGGACATGCCATTCCACAACGGCATGCCGCGTTGAGGGGTCCATTAAAATGGCATGCCGTCTAGGTGTAGATGTCCATGAACAGAAGTGGAAGGGACATGCCATCCCAAGGCGGCATGCCGCGTTGAGAGGTCCATTAAAATGGCATGCCGTCTAGGTGTAGATGTCCATGAACAGAAGTGGAAGGGACATGCCATCCCAAGGCGGCATGCCGCGTTGAGAGGTCCATTAAAATGGCATGCCGTCTAGGTGTAGATGTCCATGAACAGAAGTGGAAGGGACATGCCATCCCAAGGCGGCATGCCGCGTTGAGAGGTCCATTAAAATGGCATGCCGTCTAGGTGTAGATGTCCATGAACAGAAGTGGAAGGGACGTGCCATCCCAAGGCGGCATGCCGCGTTCAAGGGTCCATTAAAATGACATCCCGTCTAGGTGTAGATGTCCATGAACAGAAGTGGAAGGGACATGCCATCCCAAGGCGGCATGCCGCGTTGAGAGGTCCATTAAAATTGCATGCCGTCTAGGTACAGATACCCACGAACAGAAGTGGAAGGGACATGCCATCCCAAGACGGCATGCCGCGTTCAAGGATCCATTAAAATGGCATGCCGTCTAGGTACAGATACCCACGAACAGAAGTGGAAGGGACATGCCATCCCAAGGCGGCATGCCGCGTTGAGAGGTCCATTAAAATGGCATGCCGTCTAGGTGTAGGTGTCCATGAACAGAAGTGAAAGCGCAGGGTGGCCGTGGGGCGTGGCGGGCTACTCGGGCGGGATGTCGTAGGCGACGGGGTTGGGGCCGGGCCCCGCGTCGCGGATGGCGTTCTGCGCCTCCTGGAAGGTGGTGCGGATGGAGTCGAGCGCCTCGCCCAGCCCCGTGCGCACCTGCCCGAACTCCGAGCTGAACAGCGACAGCTTGCCCAGCAGGTAGTTGAGGTTCTCGTCCACCTCATTCATGCGCTCGCGGATCTGGCCCACCTGCAACACGCCACACGGGTACGCTGCGAAAACGGTTATAATGGCGAAAGGGTTGTGCTGGGAAAAGGTTATGCTGGCAAAACGGTCGTGCTGGGAAAACGGTTGGGCAGGGAAACTGTTATAATGGCAAAACGGATGTGCTGAAAAATGGTTATAATGGCAAAACGGTTGTGCTGAAAAACGGTTATAATGGCAAAACGGTTGTGCTGTCGAAACGGTAACGCTGGCAAAAGGTTATAATGGCAAAACGGTTACGCTGCAAAAACGGTTATGCTGGCAAAATTGTTGTGCTGGGAAAAGGTTATGCTGGCAAAACGGTCGCGCTGGGAAAACGGTTGGGCAGGGAAACTGTTATAATGGCAAAACGGATGTGCTGAAAAATGGTTATAATGGCAAAACGGTTGTGCTGAAAAACGGTTATAATGACAAAACGGTTGTGCTGAAAAACGGTTATAATGGCAAAACGGTTGTGCTGTCGAAACGGTAACGCTGGCAAAAGGTTATAATGGCAAAACGGTTACGCTGCGAAAACGGTTATGCTGGCAAAATTGTTGTGCTGGGAAAAGGTTATGCTGGCAAAACGGTCGTGCTGGGAAAACGGTTGGGCAGGGAAACTGTTATAATGGCAAAACGGATGTGCTGAAAAATGGTTATAATGGCAAAAACGGTTGTGCTGAAAAACGGTTATAATGGCAAAACGGTTGTGCTGTCGAAACGGTAACGCTGGCAAAAGGTTATAATGGCAAAACGGTTACGCTGCAACAACGGTTGTGCTGGCAAAAGGTTATAATGGCAAAACGGTTACGTTGCAAAAACGATTATGCTGGCAAAAGGGTATAATGGCTAAACGGTTACGCTGTCGAAAAGGTTATAATGGAATTGAATTGTCTTATTTTACGTGGCGAGACTCCGGGCATGAGGCCTGAGTCTGACCATGTAAATTTCGTTACGCTCCTTTCATCAACTAGCGGAGAAAGAAGGTATTATCTCGGGCGACGAAACAGGCGATTTTGAATTTAGATCAGAGGCTTCATTTAGGCTTGAGGATCTTTTACATGCAAATAAATCTACTAACATGGGACAGCCGGTTTTACTTCCCCTCCGAAGGAAGGCATACGAAGGATATTTTCGCCCTTAAAAATCCACGGTTTCCATCGGGTTTGAACCCACGAATTTGGGTATAGGAGTCCGTTACGCTAACCGTTACACAATCACAGCTGAATGGGCACGGTTATAATGGGAAAATGGTTATGCAGGCAAAAACGTTATTTGTTGACAAAACGTTTTAACTCCTATATTGCTGTG
This sequence comes from Acheta domesticus, assembly GCA_031308135.1. Taxonomy (NCBI): domain Eukaryota; kingdom Metazoa; phylum Arthropoda; class Insecta; order Orthoptera; family Gryllidae; genus Acheta; species Acheta domesticus. Next base: position 118,129,182 of record JAHLJT010002630.1, read on the forward strand.
CAAGAAATGATTTATAGTCCTTACTTGCCCACCAAGGAGTGATTTGTAACTCGTACCTTACCCTCCAAGGATTGATTTTTTGTACCTACCTAACTGTCCAAGGAATGATTTGTAGCCATTACTTTGCCAACCAAGGAGTGATTTGTAGCTCCTACCTTCCCCTCTAAGAATTAGCTTGTAGCCTCTACCTTGCCCTCTAAGGATTGATTTGTGGCCCTTAACTTGTCCTCTAAGAAGTTATTTGTAGCCCCCAGTTTGCCCTCAAATGATTAGCTTGTAGCCCCTATCTTGACGTGTAAGGAGTGATTTGTCGCCCCTACCTTGCCCTCTATAGATTGATTTATGGCCCCTACCCTGCCCTCTAAGGAGTGATTTGTGTCCCCTACCTTGTCCTCTATAGATTGATTTGTGGCCCCTACCCTGCCCTCTAAGGAGTGATTTGTGGCCCCTACCTTGCCCTCTAAGGAGTGATTTGTGGCCCCTACCCTGCCCTCTAAGGAGTGATTTGTGGCCCCTACCCTGCCCTCTAAGGAGTGGTCTGCGGCCCCTACCTTGCCCTCCATGGAGTCCATGGCGAGGGCGCTGCCGTTGACGTAGCTCTCCGTCTGCGCCTGCAGGCGGTCCAGCACCGTCGTGGACGCGGACAGCTGCTGGTACATGATGCCGATCTGCCGCCACACCTGCGCGCACACACACATATACATGTAAATGCGTATATTTTCGGCGCGTCGCGAAAGCAAAAAGGAGCAGAGCGCAGTGACCCAAATAATATAGCTGATATCACGGGCACGTTAATCTCTTTGCAGTTCATCATAAAGGTCCGCGGAGCTTTCATTATTCCATGAAGATAAAAATAATGTTTAACGTGGATACGACACCAGTAGTGACCACAATGGCAACGGTGGACACTTAAGCATAACATTTGAAAAATGATACTTCCTAAGTTGATGCAGCTGCCCCCTCATTCTGAAAGAGTATGTAGAATGAAGACAATTTCTTTCTTTTCTCTACTTTATATTTAAACATCGCAAAAGTATCGTATTGATATTGCAATAACGTAACATGCATAGCATTTTGGAACTCTTTTCGTCTCGGATGCGATTAGCGATTAGTCATTTTGAGGGAAGTATCTGACCACTTCCAAAATATTGAATGAAATAATGAATGAAGAGAATGAATGGCAGAGCCAAAGCAGTGACGGGCAAGCCATAGAGAAAGATCAATAATTAAACGAATGAATGAGAAAAATGAATGTTAGAACTGAAGCAGCGACGGGCAAATTGTAGACGAAGCAAATAGTTGATAAGCAAACGAATGGCTGAAAAGAATGAATAGCACAGCTGAAGGAGCGACGGACAAGCTGTAGAGACAGCTGAATGAATAATCGGACGAATGAATGGCAGCGCTGAAGCAGCGGCAGACACACGTATAGTAAGCTGAATGAGTGAACGAGTGGATGAAAAGAATGAATTTGAAGAGCTGGAGCAGCAACGGGCAAGCTTTAAAGAAACCTGAAATGAATGAATAGCAGATGTAAAGCGGCGACTGGCACGCGTATAGAATGCTGATGAGTGAACGAATGAATGAAAAGAATGAATGGCAGAGCTGAAGGTGCGACGGGGAAACTGTAGAGACGACTGTTAAGTAAACTAGTAAATGAAAGGAATGACTGGCAAAGCTGGAGCAGCGATGGGCAAACTGTAGAGAAACGTGAAATGAATGAAAAGAATGAATGGCAGATCCGAAACAGCGACGGTCACAAGTAGAGAAAGCTGAATAAGTAAACAAATGAACGAAAAGAGTGAACGACAGAGCTGAAGCAGCGACGGGCACACGTAGAAAAAATTGAATAAGTAAACGAGTGAATGAATGACAGAACTGAAACAGTGACGGGCCCGCATAGAGAAAGCTGAATGGGTGAACGAGTGAATGAAAAGAATGAATGGAAGGGCTGAAGAAGCGACGGGCATTCGTAGAGACAGCTGAATAAGTAATGAAATGAAAGAATGAATTTCAAGGGTTGGAGCAGCGACGGGTACGCGTAGAGAAACTGAATGGGTGAGCGAGTGAATGAAAAGGATGAATTTGAAGAGATGGTGCAGCGACGGGTACGCGTGCAGAAAGCTGAATGGGTGAACGAGTGAATGAAAAGAGTGAATGGAAGAGCTGAAGCAACGACAGGCTTTCATAGAGACAGGTGAATAAGTAAACGAAGGAATGAAAAGAATGAATTTGAAGAATTGGAGCAGCGACGGGTGCGCGTAGAGAAAGTGAATGGGTGAACGAGTGAATGAAAAGGATGAATTTGAAGAATTGGAGCAGCGACGGATACGCGTAGAGAAACTGAATGGGTAAACGAGTGAATGAAAATGATGAATGGAAGCGCTGAAGCAGCGACGGGCTTTCGTAGAGACAGCTGAATAAGAACAGGAAGGAATGAAAAGAATGAATTTCAAGAGTTGGACCAGCGAACGGGTACGCGTAGAGAAAGCTGCGCGAGTGAACGCGAGGACTGAACGGCGCGGCGGCCCGCTCACCTGGCTGATCTCGGCCTCGATCTTCTTGCTGAGGTTGGTGAGCGCGCCGGTCTGGTGCTCGAGGATGGTGCCCGAGATGCCGTCGAAGCGCTCGTGCAGCGTGGCGTTGAGCAGCTTGGCCTGCGCCTTCACCACGGCGCCCGTCTCCAGCAGGATCTGGTGCACGCCGTACTCCACGCCCCGCTTCGTGTCCATCACGTGGTCCGCCGTCTGGATCAGCACCTTCTCCGCCGACCGCAGCGCTAGCACCTGCGCGTGAAATAGTTCATTGAATGAAATAATGAACGGATGAAGGAAGGAAGGAAGAGGTGAATGGCAGAGCCGAAGCGAAGTATAGAGAAAGATCAATAATTAAACGAGCGAATGACAAAAGTCAATGTTAGAACTGAAGCAGCGACGGGCACACGTAGAGAAAGCTGAATGGAGTGAGCGAGAGCTCAACATCACGCTCATAGCGCCACTCACAAGGGGCGCGATTTAGAGTACTTCCACTAAAACAAACAAAACAAAACAAAACAAAAAAACAAAACAAAAAAAAACAAAAACAAAAAAAAACCTGTATAGTATTTGACTAAACTATACCGTGCGTGTGGGGAGATTTCCGTGCCTCACGGCTAGACCACTTCCCGCGCACCAATCGAGACATATGAGGTGTCATTGAACGCGTCTCGGTCCCCTATTGGGGAACTGATAATTTGTTTTTCGATCCGGCCATAAGATTCCAAGAAATTGTCAAAAACGTGTTTTTTCGTGTTCGGATCTATGATCTTTGTGAGTATGACAGGAATTAAACCAACGCCACCTAAATAGATCTGTGCAGGTGGCGTTGATTAAACCCCATTACTCCGTGGTTATTTTCAGCCCTTAACAACATAATTTTGTTCCACGAGGATGGCAACAATGATTTTTAACAAAAGAAAAAAAACGAAATGAATATCGCCCGGCAGAAAGTGTGGTAAATTTTCCGGGCTACTGAAGAATGATATTATATTAGCATCACAACAGCTTCAGGTGATCATTTATGTTCATAATAGCTTCCAGGTGATCCATCAACAACAGCTTCCAGGTGATCATTTATGTTCATAATAGAAAACAAAACGTAAAAAATATAGCTGTGCTGTCGCATCATCGATATACCTGTAAGTATTTTTTTAACGACGCCACATTGAACTAGTTAGAAGTAACTTGACTGAGGCGCATGACTCGGCAGCATTTTGAATCTATATCGTTAAACAACTCATAAACAAGGGGTTCTAGGGCCTTAAAAACTAAAATATTGAGGCCGAAGGCCTCAAAGAAACGTTTCTCACTCCGCAATCTACTGATTGAACTCTTGCTGAACATTCTATTACATTTTTGCTGGTCCGGCGCTTCCCGATATTTCCTCACCTGCTCAGAGACGTGCAGAATCTGCAAGTAAATGTGAATGAGAGGGACAGAGAGCGGCAGAGGAGACAGGCAGACAGGGACAGGGTGAGAGAGTGAGAGGGAGAGATAGTGAGAAACGGAGATGGGAGAGGAAAGAGGGAGATGAAGGGCAGAACAACGTCTGCTGGGTTTTCGTAGTACCCACTAAAACAACCCTAATCAGAAGTATTACGGAATGATTCTTGAGAGTAGGTCATTAAACAAAACCATTTTTAACCTGCCAACGTTTCGGCTTTAATTCAGCCTTCATCAGGGCATATTCTCTGAATCTTTCGGTTCTAACCAAGATCCTCTCCATATTTTCTTTCCACACTTCATAAGAAGGTGGTGTTGGTAATATGGCGCGGCTGAAGGAATATATATGGTGATAACTATGAAGTGTAGAAAGAAAATGTGGGGAGGATCGTGGTTAGAACCGAAAGATTCAGAGAATAAGCCCTGATGAAGGCTGAATTAAAGCCGAAACGTTGGCAGGTTAAAAATGGTTTTGTTTAATGACCTACTCTCAAGAACCATTCCATATTATTATTAATAGAGGTCAAGAAATCAAGCACGCCTAATGAGAAGTGACTTGCCCCGCCTGGCGTCTCACCTGCCAAACAAAACAGACGAAAATCGACCAATCACAACAAACCAGTTAGTGAGCAATTACTTAGATAGAGAAGCAAATGCTCCAAGTTTCGCAAAACTTTTCATTCATATGAAAAGAAGCAATCGCTTTTGAGAAGTAGTTGTTCCTACTTGTACTCGTGAGCAATTGCTTTCAAGTACTTGCTCATTTTTATTCATATCGCCCAACGTCTGCCAGGTTTTCGTAGTACCCACTAAAAGAACCCTAACGAGAAGTGATTTGCCGTGGGCGTGTGGCGTCTGACCTGCTTGTGGATGTCCTCGTATCCCTGCCGGGAGCGGTCGGCGATGCGGTCGGCCTGCTCGGCCTGCTCGTTGAGCGCCTGCAGGATGTCCTCGCGGCCGCGCACGCCCTCGGCGCGCGCCTGCTCCACCGCCCGCTGCAGCGCCAGCGCCGCCTTGTCGGCGTCCGCCGCCAGGTGCGCGCGCGCCGCCTCCAGCGCCCGCAGGGTGGCGTTGGCGGCGGCCGCGGCCTCCTCCCGCGCCGGCAGCCGCGCCAGCGCCGCGCCCGCCTCGGCGGCGCGCGCCCCAAGCTCCTTGACGGACGCGCCCTGCGCCTCCAGCGCCGACAGGAAGAGCGCGTGCCAGTCGGGCTCCGCCGCCGCGCCCACCGCGGACGGCGCCGGCGACAGCTCGTTCAGCCGCGTCTCGTACCTACACGCCGCACCCAGCGCCCAGCTCAGTCTTAAGGCCCCCAACAGACTACACCGAGGAATGTGTTTCCAGAAATGTGCGACGAGAAATGTGGAAAATCGAAACTAGGGACTCTAATGGACCTCCACACACTTGAAAGAGTTTCCTCGTTCGCCTCTGCGGAGGCGAAAGAGTTCCTCTCTCGAGTCGGTCGGCGAGCGAGTTTTCTCGGACACATTTCTACTCCATCATTTGTTATATGACATTTAGGCGTTCGCTGCCGCAGGAAAACACCAAACAGTGCAAGAACTGAGTGAGGTTATAACGTTTGGCAGTAAAAGATGCGATAAACTACCAGTTTTTTAATAGTTTTCTTGAATTTTCTATGAAACCCGCTCACAATGAGTAAAATAAAAATAAAAATTTGAAGCAAGAAACTTGAAAAGGTATTTTAAAAGAATTGAATTAATTTATTATTTTTTTAAATTGGTGTTTATGAATGAATTTAATAATTGTGAATTTTATTATGAATTATTTGATCATTAATTATCAACTCATTATTCAACCAACAAATATAGTATACCAGAGCGGGGTAGAGATTACGGAGCTCAAAAAAATTTGATGTACTACTTCTCCCTTATACGTCACTTATATTCTTTTTTTTGTTGTTTTTTACATTAAATAACGATTTGTATGCAATGCAGTAGTGTGTTTCTCTCTAGGCAATTCGAACTCGTTAAACAAATGGTTTACAATTATTGTAACAAAACAAGGATTTCACGAGTTAAAAATACATAAGAGCATTTAATAAAAAAAGACTCTCAGATGATCTTATAGCTAAAACTGCCGCCACCACTCTCGGCGTGTGGCACAAACGTTTCGAGACATCGAATAACCTCTTTGTAGTGTGTGGACGCAGCCCCGCCGGCCTCTTTCCTCATTTCTCGTCGCACATTTGCCGCAACGCATTCCTCGGTGCAGTGTGTTGCGGGCCTAATACGCGTCCTGCAGCTCGTACGGCGCGTCGGGGATGCCACGACAATGATGGCTAGCAGCTCGTAGCAGTATGAAATGTGTGATGTCCCACAACTCGTAAGGCGTGCCTCAGATGCCGCACCAAAATCCCTAATTAACTGGTAGGGCATGTCACAGACGCCCAAGAATTTTCCTAGTAGGTAAAATAAAGTTTTCATTGTTAAATCGATCCTGGTTACTATTCTGCTTTTAAACAATGTTGACGTGATAGTGTGAGAACGGAGGAATGCCGAGTATCGGCTTCGAGCTGTGTCGACATTTTCCGTTGTCATCTTAGAGTTGTAGGACGTCGCAGTGCTCAGAAACCTCCGACAGCAGACTGGGTGGCCTGTCACATATGCCCTACGAATGCAAAAGGCCAAAAGCGTCTACACTTCCGTTTATTCAGGGGCGGACCCAGCCGATCAGTTTGGGGGTAGGGCATCGGTCACTTTTGTTAAATAATACACATATTTTGCTATTGTATTACATATTATTTATGTATTGTAGATATGATACTAAACGATATTATTGTTTAAATAATTACATAATTCTAACGTAAATAAATATGAATTTTGCCAAATGTAGGAAGGCAAACGAAAACTCTAGGCCTTTTCGGGGAGGGCATGATCCCCCTAGCCCACACCCCTGAATCCGCCAGTGCATTGATTCATTGTGTCCTTGGACGGTTCATCAGCTGTTACGGTGTCACCCAATTGGGAGCTTGAACGTCCCCATTGTGACGTTGAAAATCCCGATTGGATATTAGCCTTACAGCTAACTTACTTCAACGGACTCTGTGTTTAAATCGATGTTTAAGAATGAGGTACCTATTTTTGAAATACTGAACGTAACGCTTTCAAAAATATGAAGAAATCTCTGACCTTTTCAATTGATTGATTCATTAGTGTTTCCGGACGTCAACGGCTAAGGTGTTTTAGTCCCGTAAGTGTAGTGCATGATTTCTTCCCTCGCGAGGTGGTTGTGAACTTCCCCTAGTGGTTGCGAGATCTAGCGCCGACCTGCCGTCGACTAGCGGGATTTTCCCCTCAACCAGGTATCTCCCACAACCGGGCCACCGCCCCAGCCGGGACGAGCTGTGAAAGTTCTCAACATGTGCAGTAGTGTATTGTGTCGTCAAAATATGTCACAATCGCAGGGGCAGGAAATGCAGCCAACACGCGCTTAATACGTGACGGTGCAGCGGGTTGCCTACCGCATCTGTTTCAGGGGTGATTCAGTAGGCTGAGCGAGTCATCGTACGCGCAAGCGATCATCAAAAGCGCCCCCCCCCCACATGACAGTTTGAATTCAAACCACTCTAAAAATTCTCCCGTTACTAATAAAAACGAAGTGTAAAAATTTTAGCGAAATTGGTCAAATAGTTTTTGCATCTATATGTGACAGACATACGCACATTCCCTTTTATTATTTATAGATAGATTTGCCCAAGAGATAGCGGTTACGCCTTCCTTGAAACCGAAGTGCATTCGTGTAGTGTTAGCTGTAAGCGGCACAGTCATCAGCAGGGAGCGGATTTTTATGCCCTAAAAAATCTTGAAATATGCTTTTATTGATTGATTGATTTGTGTTTGCGGGCGCGTCAACTACTTAGGTCATTAGTCCCGTTTGTGTAGTGCGTGCTTTTTCTCGGGAGGTGGCGATGATCTTTTCCCCGCTGAATGGCGAGATCCGGCGCCGACCTACCGTCGACTAGCGGGGTTTTCCCCTCAACCAGGTATCTCCCACCAGCGGGCACCGCCCCAGCCGGGGCAAGCTGTAAGCTCCCGACCGGTCTCCCGACTTGTGTGGTAGTGTAGTGCATGTTAGTGTAAGTGTGTGTGTAAGAGGAGAGGAGAGGACAAGGAAGAGGAAGGAAAGATCGCGCGCGGTCCGTGGCCCGTTTGTTAGGGTACTGCTCCGACATTCGCCTGGTGTTGATCGGAGAAACCACGGAAAACTACCGATCAGAGCTGCCGGTCGCTAGAATTCTACTCCAAACAGCGACTGAATTCGACCTAGCTGACACGCTAGTGTCGAAAATCCTGCCGCCGTCGGGATTCGAACCTAGGACCTCCCGGTCAGAGGAACTGCAGAGATATCAGGTTGATGCACTGAGCCATCTCCCCCGGTAATATGCTTTTAAAAATATGCATTTATGACCTAAAAATTCTGCAATATGCCCTTTAATATGCATCTAAAATTAACAATATTTCATTTCTCCCACAAACCTGTCTTGATAAAATTCTTGGAATGAAATGAAAATTTGCTTGAAATGAAAATATATATCTTTTCTGCAAACGTAATGTAATCTACTCGACTTCGCGAGAGAAATAATCGAAGTAAATTTTCATCTTAGTGAAGTACATTGTATGCCTTCTTGAATGTCTTCTGACTGGTTTAAAAAATATGCTCTCAAGAAATATCCCGCATTTGCACAAGTACTTTATCCTCTACAGAAAAAACAAAAACGCAAACTGTGACTTCCTCTTCGAATCAATGAACGCTCACAATTACATAAGATTCTTTGAAAAGATGAAACGTTTTATAGATTAGCCTATTTTTCAAGGAAATATGCAACATATGCGCCTATAATTACATGAATATGCACAAACAGGAATAATCGGCCAAATATGCACTAACATATTAATCTATATAGCATCATATTCTAACCAAATGTTGAGAAATTTCACTTAGCTGTGCCCTGAACCAACGGACAAAAATATGCAAAATCATAGAAATCCGCTCCGTAGTCATCAGTCATCGTTCTATGAGGCACAAACACCGCCACGCGATCTCCTCTCTTCCAGATTATTGCACGAGAAACTTTGCTCAGCTTTTGTTATTCCTCGAAAACTCAAAAGTTTTCTGTGAATATTAACCCAAACTTGCGCATTTTCTGAAACGTGCAAACGACATTTTCTCTAAAAGTGCTCCCGATATTTCAAATAAAATTTGCGTATAGGATCAGGTTTTACCCTTCTATCATATTCTAAAAGTCATACTTCTATTCGACCAGTGGGGAACTGGAAAAAATTGAGGAAATGTAAAAGAAATGTCAAAGTTTCAAGAAGTGGCAAGACATGGCAAGTGAGAGGAGGGTGGGGCAAAACTGAAAAGCTGGCCCAGACTAAAGTGAACAGAAAACTATATAGTACGAGAAAGTATGTGTCATTTTGTAGCACATCTATTTTATTTCGATTGTATTCTTGGGAGTTTAGCCCTTCTGGGTATTCCATCGTAGCAGATCATCGAAAATTCGCAGAATATCGAAATCAAAATTAAATTAAATTAAATTAAATAGATATTTTATTGAACATTATTCCATGGGTGAAAGTCATCCTGTGAATTAAGTAACGCATTGAAATATCAAAACGTTTACCCATGCGTTCTTCAGAGAGTTTGAACGATGTCCAGAAATTCTATGCTCGAAGGATAAGTTTGTTCCAGTACGAATGTTTAAACATATTTGAACTTTTAAACAATGGGTCACAAAGTACGGATGTTCCTAAGGGTTCAATTTGCCTACCGTATGCAAACATACGTATGCAAACAAACTCAGATGGCCTTCATGAACGGTTCAACTTATTAAAGTTGCCTAAAAAGTGATTTAGATTAAAAGGAGAGTAAATAATTGAAATGTATTAATATTGAGAATAAAATAGGGGCAATGTAAAAGGATACGAGTAAACAGATCAAGAAAAATCTTTCTAGTGGTAGTCAAACAGAATGTCGAAAGAATTTCCTGGAATTTTATTACAGCAATGGCAAATTTATTTCGACTAAAAATACTCTGGTAATTATCAATAGAGAAATGAGAGCTGAAAATCGTCAATCGCCATTAGAGACAACGTGAACTGGTTCCTCGAACCACAAATTCTGGTTCCTCGAACCAGTTCACGTTGTCTCTAATGGCGATTGACGATTTTCAGCTCTCATTTCTCTATTGATAATTACCAGAGTATTTTTAGTCGAAATAAATTTGCCATTGCTGTAATAAAATTCCAGGAAATTCTTTCGACATTCTGTTTGCATTCTGCAATCAGGTCAAGAAACTTCTTTGTAAGAACTTTTTTTTGCCTGAATCGATATGAATGTAGCGTCGTCGTGTAAAACGCGGTGTCGATGGAACTTCGTGGAATTTTATTGCGCATTGGCAAATGAATTTAAATGGCTGAAAATACTCTGGTACTCAACAGCATAATGCTAATAGGGTCACGGGAGTTCAAAGCAGAACTATGAACGTCCATATTCGATTCAAAGAAGTTCGTATTGTAGCGGTACGCTATTTTTAATATTTTTTAAATTTCACAAATAACTGTCGATGTGAGGCGTCCACCTCCCGCCGCCGCCAGCCGGGTCGGCGCGCCCCCTCCGCTAATGGAAGGGATGACAGCACGCGCCCCTCTAAAGTTTATGGCCATCGTCCGCGAGTCGACCCTCATCCCGTCACGCACCCGGGCGCCGAAGAAGAGATTAGAGACGTGTGCCGATCCCGCCGTTCTGGGTATCATGCGCACTGAGTACCCAGGCCGTCCTTCGCAGCTTTCTCCGGGGGTCCCAACGGACATTCCGCGTACCCTTTACTGACCTACTTCCGAAGTCAGACGGAGAGCGTTTTCCAGACAGAGATAGGGCTACGGAAAATTCCTAGAATCACCGGACCTGATTGGCCGAGGACAAAATTACGGCGTAGTAGCACTTAGCCAATCAGGGGCAAAATTCCGTGGGGTGGGAGCGATTTTGGGGCACTTTTGAATTTTCGGGGTGGCGGAACGAGGAGACCTCCACGCTAGCGGCGTAGGGGAGAATATCACTTCTTCTTGTTCGATTGAGCTGGGGGGGGGCGAGCGCCGCGGAGTGAGTAACAGCTCCGGCGCCGCGTTCGGACACTACGTGTACTCGACTTGTCTTGGGTGGCGAGCGCCGCGGAGTAAGTGATAGCTCCGGCGCCGCGTTCGAGGGAGAATTATTATTTTGGGACTTAGTTCGTGGACTCTGAGCTCTGCCGTGGGCAGTGACCGGTGACTAGTTTTCTCCGAGATTCGTGATCGTGAAAACTCCAGAGAACTTTCCGTAAGAACTGCTGATTTGTGTGAACGGAATTCGCGATCATTCACGATCCGGGCCAGCTGACCGTCGCCGCCGCCGCCGTCACCGCCGCAGCCGCTGTCGCCGCCGCCGCTCCTTTGGTAGCTATTGTGGAAGGACGTTTCTCGGCCTGGCAGGGCCATCTCAGCCGCCGACCCAGACGGAGAGAAGCCGACGCTGCCGCCGCCGCCGCCGAGGGCCGCCTACACGCCGCCCCATTCAGGCATAAACTTCGGTCAACGACCGCCAAAGAACTATTGTGCATTGCTGTGCCGCGCTTAGGCACTTGTTTCCTCATTATTGTCAGCCAGAAGGCGAATGGCCTAGAGTTTGTTGGGGCCTGTAAAGGAATTTGATTGTAATTCTCGTTCTTTATTTTTTTTAGATTTAAGTTTTATCTCATTTTTTCTTTCGTTTCTAACTGAGCTCATCAGGTAGGGCCTTTCTTAACTCTTTGAATCACTGTAACTTCCCCGGCCTATTATTAGGCGGGAATAAACCTTTTTATTTGCTTTACCAACCACTGAATTGTTTCTGTAGTTAGCAAACGCCTTACGACTCCTTCCATCCGAGTTAGATTCTAAGCAGGTGACAAAGTTGGCCGACTGAGCTAGGCCCGGGCCGCCCTCGTTGACTTCGGCGCACACCCACGCCGCCGGAGCTCGACGCTGTGGTTGACAATCGACGCCACCGTATGGCTCGATAACGAACCTTGGGTGTGACAGTATATTGGAACAATTGAGATTTTTTTAATCTTTTAGTGTTTTTGTAGATATTTGAGAATTTTTAGGTCATAAATGTATACCCAGTGCATCTTTGAGAATTTTTAGGTCTAAATATATATTAAAGTGCATATTTGAAAATGTTTAGGTCATAAATGTTTATTAAAGTGCATATTTGATAATTTTTAGGTCATAAATGTATCAAATTGAACTATAGACTGTCTCTTGTGAATTGTTGAGTATATAAAAGTTCCAAATGATTATAGACAGTCTTAATGATAACAAATTTAATAAATAATAAATTTGTTATCATTAAGACTGTCTATAATCATTTGGAATTTTTATATGGTCATAAATGTATATTAAAGTGCGTATTTGAAACATTTTTAGGTCATAAACGTGCGTGCGACTTAAGTCCATCTTTGATAATTTTTAGGTCATAAATGTATATTCAAGTGCATATTTGAGTATTTTTAGGTCATAAATGCACATTTTAAAAAGCATATTTCAATATTTTTAGGGCATCCATAACCGCTCCCTACACATCGCCCTGTGTGTGTGTGTGTGGGGGGGGGAGTGGCCTACCTGTCGAGCAGTCCTTGCGCGTCGGCGGCGACGGCGCGCAGGCGCGTGTCTGCGGCGGCGAGGGCGGCGGTGGCGGCGCGCGCGGCGTCGGCGTGTCCGCGCGCCGCCTTGTCCAGCGCCTGCGACACGCGCTCCAGCCGCGCCGCCGTCTCCGCGCCCGCCTCCGCCCCCGCGCCCGCGCCCGCGCCCGCCCCCGCGCCCGCCGCCGCCGCCGTCGCCAGCGCGTTGTGCGCGTCCGCCGCCGCCAGCTGGCACTCGCGCAGCTGCGTCGCCGCCGCCTCCTGCCCCGCCGACAGCGCCTCCAGACGGCCCTCCGTGCTCGCCTGGTTCTAAGCAACATAAAGGTGCGACTGGCAACATGTGCGTGCGACTGGCAACTCATACTGGCAATATGTTTTTGCAACAGGCAACACATACTGACAACATGTTGAAACTGACAACATGCGCGTGCGACTGGCAACACATACTGGCAATATGTGTTTGCAACCGGCAACACATACTGCCAACATGTGTTTGCAACAAGCAACACATACTGGCAACATGTTGGAACTGGCAACATGTGCGTGCGACTAGCAACTCATACTGGCAATATGTGTTTGCAAGAGGCAACACACACTGGCAACATGTTGGAACTTGCAACATGTGCGTGCGACTGGCAACATATACTGTTAATATGTGGTTGCAATAGACAACACATTCTGGCAACATGTTGTTGCGACTGGCAACACATACTGGCAGCATGTGTTTGCGACTGGAAACACAGTGCCAACATGTGGTGGCGTCTAAAACGTACTGTCAACACGTGGTTGCGTCTTGCAACTCATACCGGCAACATGTGGTTGCGACTGGCAACACATACTGGCAACATGTATTTGTAACAGGCGACACATAATGGCGACTGAGAACGCATACTGCCAACATATGGTTGCGACTGCCAACACGTTCTGGAAACAAGTGGTTGCGACTCGCAACACATACTGCGCAACATGTGATTGCAACTGACAACGCATGCTGGCAACACGTGGTTGCGACTGGCAACATATTTTGGCAAATTATCTTGGCTGTCCGGGTGCCGTCGCGACGAAATGAGGCTGGTGCTGACGCTTCAACCATCTTGTCGTGGTCTTCCTCAGGGCTGGTCCGCGCCGGAATGGTCGGGGCTCAGGTTCGTATATGGATGGTACATATTGGTTGAACCAGCTGGCCAATCAGGTGGCCGACCGTAAACCGCGGGAGGGGGTCAAAACGGACTGCATTTGTTAGGTCCCACCCCATGAGCGTCGATCGTTCCACCGATCAGACCAGCCCTGAGGAAGACCATGACAAAATGGTCGAAACGTCAACATCAGAGCCTTCAATGCGACGTCTCCCGGACTGCGAAGATCATTTGCGTTAACATGTAGTTTCAAATTGAAACACATATTTGCAACATAAAGATGTAACTGACAATTCATACTCGAAACATTTGTTTTCAGCTTTTAACATGTTATTTCTACTTGCAACGCATATTTGCAACATTCAACACATATTTGCCACTTGCAGTTGGGCAGTATCGAAAATACTTGTATTTAAAATACGTATTTTCGATACTTTTGTAATTTGTATTTTGTATCGAAAATACATATTGAAACATGTATTTTGTATTTGTATCGAAAATACTTTCTGATAGTATTTTGTATTTTCAAAATACAAAAATACTTTTTCTTAATCCGTCACAAACATTGATTGGGCCAGTAAATGGAGAGGGTCCCGCCACGTGGACGTGTGCGACCGGACCTCCGATTACGTTTTTTCCCTCCGTCGTCGGTTCAACCGGAGATAACCGGAGGAGCGCTGTAATCACGGTGTAAGATATATTTCTTACGCCGTGGTTGTAATCGCGAGCTCTGATTCAATTTCTCGGAGAGTATGCTCCGCGTGCCAGAACGAGTGCTGCCCATGTGTGTGCCTGGTGGCCCTGTGGTTGTGCGCAGTGATTAAAAACTTGTGCTTGCGGTGTTTGTAAGAGCTGATATTTCGTTATGGTATATTTAGGAAAAGAATTATTTTTTCCTGGGTACCTTGTACTAAACGAAGCTTTGTATGAACATTTAAGGTTTATTTGAACTAAAACCGTCAATTTTGTAGCGCCTAAGCCTATTTTAATATTAATGCCTATTTGTGCCTATCCTACATTTAAGAACCTAAAATGAGACTAATTTGCCTAACTTCTTTTGTCTACGGCTCCTTTTACCTTTCTCTTCTTTGTCGGCACAACAGATAAGGATGATATTAATTTTAAGTCACTTTTAACAACCTAAATTGCATAAGTAATTAGATAAGAAACATTCATTTTCTCTTGAAAACTTGGAGAACGTATTTGTAATTTATTGTGAGGCAAAATACTGTAGGAATAATTCTAACTACTAAACTTGTCAAATAGTATTATCGCAAAATGTTCAATACTGATTCTACGTAATATTGATTTATGTTCTTATCTTTAAAAATATAATAAATGGTCAAAAAGTGAGTTTTCTTGTACGTTTAGAGTTTTATTAGTGCCTATTCTACCATTTAAAAAGCCTAACAGATGCTGAAAGAACCTATTTTAGGCACCTAAAATGTATATTTTAAAACCTAAAAATCCGCGGTATTCAACAGGTATCCATATCATTTGTGATGTATGTTCATACTTTAAGTCTGAAAGGCACCTTCGTTAATTGTCTATATCCTGCAATATTTGTCCCAAACTATCCCCTCCCAAGAACTCGTGGTGATGTCTTTGTATTCCTTCGCTTTTTAGCATGGACAAGATGCCTTTCAGACTTAAAATATGAACATACATAAAAAATGATAGGGGCCGTCTAAATTACGTAACGCAAATTTAGAGTATTTTCAATCCTCCTCCCCCCTTGTAACGCACTTCCCTTTCTCTGCGTATATAAAGCAGTGTAACACTGCCTTAGACCCCCTCCCTCCCCCTTTAGCTTCACGTAATTTATTGATGACCCCATACTGTTACCTGAAATGGGTTGAAAATTTCATTTGCAAAATTTTTGTATAAGGAATGTTATATATTTTTAATAATAAAACTTTAAATGTGATGTGATTTTAAATGTGAATTTTGAACGTGAATGATTGTTTAAAAGAGAAAAAATGGGATAGAAGTTATTATGTGTAAAACACCGTTGGTTGTATTTTGTATTTTCAGAAGTATTTTAAAATACTATTTTGTATTTTGTATCTAAAATACTTTTATGAAAGTATTTTGTATTTTGTATCTAAAATACTTTCGGTGAAGTATTTTGTATTTTGTATCTGAAATACATTTTTCAAGTATTTTGCCCAACCCTGGCCACTTGTAATTGCAACAAGCAACACATTTCTTTGGAACTTTCAACACACTTGCAAATTAGGATTACATCTTGCGTCGCATAATTGCAATATCTAGTCACAACTTGTGGTTCATTCTTGCAACATGCTTTTGCAATTTGCAACAAATTTGCAAACTACATTTAAATTATCTTGAATGTAACCATAATTGCAGAGTATGGTTGCAACACGCAAAATGTATTTTCAACTTGAAACACTCTGGCAAGTGCATTTGCATTATTTATCACATCAATTTTGAATTGCATTTTGCAACACTTCCAGAATTTTTTTCTAAACTTACTTCATATACTTGGAACTTAGAACACATACTTTAATTCCCATTTGCAATTTGCAACATGCAGTTTCAATTTGCAACATATTTAATAATTCAATAACTGCCATTTCGTCGAGTTTGATCCTTTGAGATAATATTTAAATGACCCCTTGTTTTGCTTGTGGACATAAATGTAACTTCATTGTCTGTGCACGTCTTCCAGAGTTCTGCGGGAAATATATTTCTTCAAATTATCGTTTTCTATGTTGTGCAGGCAGGAAGTCAATTCTTTCAATAAGGACACAATGAGGGATAATATTAGAGATTTTTGTAGCTGATTTGGGTTTGCAAATGGTTTTTATTTCATTGGAGCGAATATTTTCTTATCAATTGTTGCCAAAACTCCTAAATTTCCATCTACATTCAGAATTCAACTTGTATGTGGATTAGGACAGGCATCCGAGAATTTCAGAAAACGTGCTCCAATTACCAATGTCCCTTAAGTCACACTCGGGTTTTAACTGTCTTTGAAGCTCAATAAATAAATAAAAGGCGACGAGACAGAGAGATGACTCGGGAAGAGAGAGAGACGAGGTGAGAGAGGGTGAGGGAGAATGGGGCAGGAGAGGATATGGGAGTGAGGTGAAAGACAGTGAGAGGATGTGAAAGAGGGTGTTAGCGGGGGTGGGATGAGAGAAAGGAGGTGAGATAGACAGGGGGACGAGTTGTGAGGGGGAGAGATTGAGAGGGTTGAGGAAGAGCGTGAGGGAAATAAATCAGGAGGATGAGGGTGAGAGAGATAAGAAAGTGAGAGGGGGTGTGAATGAGAAGGGACGTGAGAGGGGATAGAGTGAAATGGGGAGAGAGTGAGAGGGGAGAGAGTGAGAGTGTGTGAGGGGATGTGGGAAAATAGGGAGAGAGAGGGATGAGGGAGAGTGAGAAAAGGAGTGCGAAATTGGGGGTGAGAGTGGGAGAGTGAGAGAGTGAGGATGGAGGTGAGAGTGAGATTGGTGAAAGTGGGGAGAGAGAGTGAGAGTGGTGAAGGAGAGGTGAGGGAGAGTGAGAAAGAGAGAGGTGAGAGAAGGAGTGTGAGAGTGAGAGATGAGACGGGGTACGGGAGATGATGAGGGAAATGGGGAGAGAGATAGGGTGTGAGAGAGGATGAGGGAGCGAGCGGGGGTGAGGGAGTGTGAGTGGGAGCGTGAGAGAGTGAGAATGGGGGTGAGAGTGAGAAAGGGGGGAGGGAGAGTGAGAAGGGAGAGAAAACGGGTGTGTGGGAGAGACAGGGGGTGAGAGTGGGAGGATGAGAGTGCGGGATAGTGGGGTGAGAGTGAGAGTGCGAAAGAGGATGAGGGAAAATGGGGAGAGGGTGTGAGTGGAGAGTTAGAATGTGAGAGGGGGTGGGAGCGGGAGACAGTGAGAGGATTAGAGTGGGTGTGTGAGTTGGAGCGTGAGGGAGTGTGAGTGGGGTGAGAGTGGAGGATGAGAGAGGGTGTGAGAGGTTGGTGGGCCAGGGTGGGAGTGAGAGAAGGGGGTGCGGGAGGGCGTGTGAGAGAGAGGTTGGTGGGCCGGGGTGAGTGAGAGCGGGGGTGAGGGAGTGTGAGTGGGGTGAGAGCGTGGGTGAGAGTGAGAGGGGGTGAGAGCGGGAGGCAGGGAGAGGATTTGAGTGGGGGTGAGAGTGGGAGCGTGAGGGAGTGTGAGCGGGATGAGAGTGGGCGTGAGGGTCGGAGCGTGAGAGAGTGAGAGCGGGTGTGAGGGAGGATGAGTGGGAGCGTGAGGGAGTGAGAGCGGAGGTGGGAGAGTGGGATGATAGGGAGTTGGAATGCGAGAGGTTGGTGGGCGAGGGTGAGAGCGCGCGTACCTGTGCGGTGGCTCGCTCGAGCGCGCGCAGTCGCTCGTCGACGCGCTGCAGCAGCTGCGCGTGCGCGGCGGCCTGCGCCTCGTGCGCGCGCGAGCGCTTCTCGAGCGCCTGCTGGCCGCGCCGCAGCTGGTCGCCCAGCTGCCGCTCGCGCACCTCGTGCCGCTCCAGCTTGTCCGCCACCGCGCGGATGATGGCCGCGATCGTCGACAGCGCCGAACGCATCTCGTGGCGGTAGCTGCTGCTCCCGCCCGCGCCCGCGCCGTCCGCGTCCCTGCGCACCGCACACGCACACACCTCCCTCCAGACACGCACACGCGGACGCGCACGCCTCACACACACTCACCGACACTCAGTACTCACACACAGACCCACACAAAGCTCTACAGCCCCAAACACACACACACACGCTCACGCCCACATTATACACACACCGACACTCAGTCCTCACACACAGAACCACACCCACCTCACAGACTCACCGGCCCTCAGCCACACACACAGACACGCACACTCACAGACGCCACGGCAGATCCATTCGGACACGCACAGAGAAACGCCCACCTCACACACACATGCACTGCCTGTCAATCCCGCCCCACCACAGACCCCAACCAGCGACACACACGGACACACCCACCCCACACACTCACCGCCCTAGAGCCACACACACAGCTCTACAGCCGCTCACACACACACACACACACACACACACACATACGCACACGCCCACGTCACACACACTCGGACACACACACACGGCAGATCCCTCCAATACACAGAGCCACAACCATCTCACACACACTCAGTCCTCACACACAGACCCACATCCACCTCACAGGCTCACCGGTCCTCAGCCACGCACACAGACACGCACGCTCACACACGCCACGGCAGATCCCTCCAGACACGCACATGCACTGCATCTCAGCCCCCGCACACAGAGTCACACCCGCCTCACTGCTCATCAGCCAGACACACACGGACATGCCAATAGCACACGGACTCGCCCACCTCACACACTCAGTGCCCTAGGGCCACATACAAGTGCGTCAAGCTCCAACAGACATGTCAGCACACCGGAATGAAACATGTGAAATGATTTATTGCTAATTAATTGCCGCGTCAAGCCACCTCACACCAAATTAATTCCAATTTGTGGCCCCGTGAGATACGTGGCAATTAATTCCAAATTGCCGCAATTAATTAGCAATAAATAATTTGACATGCTTTATTCCCGTGCGCTCACAAGGCTGTTCAACCTTGACGCACCCGACCTACCACACACACACACACACACGGACATGCCCACCTCACACACAGATACGCACGGCAGACCCTTCCAAACAGGCACAGAGAAACGCGCCCACCTCATACTCACCGCCTCTTTGCCCCCACACACAGAGCCATACTCACTTCACAGACATACACTGCGCATCGGTCACACACACACACACACACACACACACACACACACACACGGACGCGCCCACCTCATATATTCATTTCTCCTCAGCCACACACACACGCACAAGCCCACCTCTCTCCCTCTCTCTCTCACCTTGCCCGCAGCCTCACACTTGCCCACGTACTGCCCCTCAGTCACACACACACACGGACACGCCCACCTCACAGACATACTTCCACACACAGCCACGATCACCTCACAGACACACTGGTCCTCAGCCACACTCCCACTCACACACACACATGCATTTCGCCCTGAAGAAAACCACAGCGCGATAGCCGAAACGCTCGCATTTGTGCCTACTAAAAGATAATGTGTGAGTTACACTTTGGTTAGTGGCAGGGCAGGTAGGGCAGGTAGATGTCGCATTATCGCAAACCCTGCTTGATACGGTCGCGATCATGCGGTAAGTAGCAACACGACCGAGAAAGACGCGAAAGGACGTGTCATGTTCCATTACGAAGACAGGCCTTGAGGGGCACATTTACAAAAACCGAAGTATGCATATGAAGTACGTAAATGTGTGAGTGTTCCAACGTGGTGTGTGAATGCATCAAGGGCAGATCCAGCCGATCATTTGGGCGGGGGGAGGGGGGAATCATAGATTTTTGTTAACTGATAAACATGTTTATTATGTACTATTTTTGTAGTATATATGATAATATACAATATTATTGTTTGAATAATTACATAATTTTAATTAATTCAATTAATTAAATTACATATTTTTAATACAAATAAATATTTAAAACAATAGTTCCCATATAAATGAAGGTAACAAACGAAAACGTTAGGCTCTTTGGAGGGGGCATGCCCCCCCCCAAAAATAGAGCGTAGCGTTCTCGTTTGTTACCTTCATTTGCCATGCCTTCCCCCTGGATCCGCCCCTGTGTGCGTGCGCGTGCGCGTGTGCGTGCGTTGCCGAGTGCGCTCACCCGTTTGCGCGCGCGGGGGCCGGGGCGAGCGCCAGGACGGCGCCCCCCACCACCACCAGCGCCAGCAGCAGCGGCGACGCTCTCGGCGGCGCCCTCATCGCTCCTCGCTCCTCGCTCGCTTTCGACCTGCAACGCGCCACACCTTCAACACTCAATACGTTACAGACTTCATCTATTTTACTTATACATGGAGTGATATACGTAGTATAGGGAAAGTTATATAACGCTGCGCGAAAAAATGGCCAATTTTTGGCGGAAAAAAATTAATTGCCGGGCCGTGAAAACGAATAAGTGGATAAAACCAGTTGCTAAATTAAGAAAAAAAATCCCCTAACACGTGGTGTAGTCAGAAACCCTGTTTTCTAGGTCTTTGATACCGAAAACCGGATTGAAAACAAATCGTCCGTTTGTCCGTCCGTCTATTCGCTCCTCGACCTGCGACGCACCACACGACTCAGCAGGTGAGCGAGAATGGAGTGAGAGGAAGGGGTTGAGAGAGAGGGTGAAGGAGAACGAGGAGAGTGAAAGGGGATGAGAGAGGGTGAAAGAGTGAAAATGGAGTGAGAAAGAGTGAGAGTGGGAGTGGGATGAGAGTGGAGTGAGAAAGTGAGAGGAGCGTGAGAAGGGGAGCGAGTAAGAGGGAGTGAAAGTGGGAATGAGAGAGATTGAAAAGGGGTGAGAGTGACTCAGGTGAGAGAGAATGGGGGAGTGAGTGAAAGGAGTTGAGAAAGAGGGAGAAGGAAAATAGGGAGTTAGAGGGTGAAGGACTTAGAGTGGGAAGAGAGAGTGGGGGTGACAGAGGAGACGAGAGAGACAGAAGCGTGAGAAGAGCTGAGAGAGAGGGAGGGTGAGGGAGAATGGAGATTGAAACAAAGGCGTGAGAGAGAGCGAGAGGGGTAAAGGAGATGGAGAGAGTGAGTGATTGGGGGTGAGAGGGAGTGAAAAAGGTTGAGAGAGGGGACTTAGAACATCAAAACTTCCAAGGGAGGGCAATCTTTGAACACTGAATACACTCAACGTTACAAGTTTAATCTTTTTTCGTATCTTCACTTCAAAACCCGTATTTGGCAGATCGTGTATACGCCACAAATGAGAGCTTTGGCGGCCTAAGACGAATGATTGCGTCATCACTCGTTCAGCCAATCGCAGAAAGAGAATTGTGGAGTGGTAAACAGAACAACCGACCACTGTTAGTTCGCTCAGATACCCAACACACACGTCACATCACAAAAAAGTTGTTTCGCAAAATTAAGTTTGATTCTCGTATAAATTTATAATGCTGTTATACAAAAAATAATGCATGCAACTCGTTTATAATGTTGCTTTATTGCATTCGTACAAATTTGAAAACTCCTTCCTCACGTCGCTCGTTTTCAAAATATGTACTCATGCAATAAAGCTTAACATTATAAACTAGTTGCAAAAGTATTATGGTATCTTATGCAACTGATTTATAATGTCAATAGTATCTTAAAACCATAAGATACTATTATGGTATCTTATGGTTACTGCGTGTTAATGGACCTGAAACAAAACACGTAATGGTATACTTAATACTTCTGAGTGCCTATCGGATTCTTTATGACCTCGCGGGCTTTATGAATACTGTATGTCCACTCCGCTACAAACAACAAATAACATATTTTTGATGAATTCGATGTAATTAAGTGAAGAAACAAGACAATACGATAAATAAATGGCATAATTCTCAAATAATAAAAAGAACTCGGTATAAACATTTGGGTGAATTGGTACGAAAATTGCAATTTTAAAATGTTGTCGTAAATTTATAATTTCAATCAGTCACTTTTATTTCATTTTTACATATAACTTTTTTTTACAAAAACATCCTGTTTTTGTATAGTAGTACTACTGGATGTATTAAATATATCGGCTAACATCCTCGAAATGTTATTTTTGATGTAATGAAAACTTTCAGCAATAAAGACAAATAAACTAAAACTTCAACATCGCAATCCACACTGTTATTTTCCATACAACTCTCATACATACCATAATCATTTTCATACATTTCTCAAGA
Source organism: Acheta domesticus (assembly GCA_031308135.1). Classification (NCBI taxonomy): domain Eukaryota; kingdom Metazoa; phylum Arthropoda; class Insecta; order Orthoptera; family Gryllidae; genus Acheta; species Acheta domesticus. The sequence goes on from JAHLJT010002630.1 coordinate 118,151,749, forward strand.
TTTTACAAGTGTTCCCTTACCCTTGTTAGCTTTTTCGACAATTTCCGCAGGAACTGCACAATATTCGTTTTACGAACAAATTAATTACGAACAAATTTTATTTTTTACGAACAAATCAATTCAACTACGATTATGCAATAGTAATTAGTTACGTATTCTTTTTTCTGAGCCATATTGACAACGGACGTTTACAATGCATCTTTTCATTCTTGATGCAAGGCAAATTTAAAATGTCACAAATTCTCGTTTGTGTCAGCAAAGAATTTGTTAACCATAAAGTACAGTATGCACCTCGGGAATTATTTGAACTGTTTGCCCTCAGGCGACTTCCAAAATTAATAACACAATTCAACGACATTCCAAAACAATTTATGCACAAAGATGTAAGTAACAATTCCCATCTTTGTTCGTAAACAGATAAGCGTAACGTTTTAAAGTTATGTTGCAAATTTCTCGGATCACCCACAGATATGGTTAAGGATTCATTTCAAAGCTTGAATTTTTTTTAATTTCAATTTTTCTTATACTCAATGATTCAAAAGAAATAAATATCCTACATTTGTTACATGTAGTGTTTTGTTTCAATTCTTCAATTGCCGCATTAGCTTGCTATTCAGCTTATTTAATTAACCAATTAATTAATTAATGGTTTATTTAATATATTTCTAATGTATTGTAAAATGATTTTGTGCAGCAAGAATTTGTATTCCGATTTACATCGAAAAACTTAACTCTTCCATCAAACGCTCTATAATTAAATATTAACAGTGTGTGTGTTTTTAAATTATGCAAGTTCTGTGTCGTAACTGGCGTAAAATATGACATGTCAGTAACACATACGACTGCCACTAACACCATTCAGCCAGGGGTTGTGTTAATAAAGTCTTATGTTCTCACCATCGGACTCCTCAGTAACTGAATGTTAAAAACGCTAACACCAGACTTCCTTTGGGCAACAAGCTCCCTTAGCACTGGCCCTTCAGCCACACACACCGCGTCCATCTGTTCGTGTCCCGCAGTAAACACACACGCAGGAAACACACAGGCTGTCGACAGACGCGCCAATTGCCTCTGATTCTTTCTTTTCGCCACTCGCGCCGAGAGCCTTTCAAAATATACAGCTCTTCCGCTTTTCCAGGCGATCGCGTAAGCAAACAAGGCAGAGAGAAACCAAACAAGTAGTTCAGGACAGCAGTGGAATTACCCACGCGGAAGGGAATAGAGTAGAATGATACAACAGATGTTCGGAGCTTGTTTGATTGATTGATTGATTGGTGATTCCGGGTGCGTTGACTGCTAAGGCCATTAGTCCAGTAAGGGCATGTTTTCTTCTCGAGATTTTTTAAATTTTACTTATTTTATATAGGATTGTTAAACAAAGTTCAGTTTTTACAACTCTCCATTTGTTTTGTTGACTTACACCTAGTTTACTCTAATCTAAATCTATTAAACACAACAATTGGCGAGGGGACTCACCGAGCACTTCTAGGAGTCATTAATACTTGCAGAAATGTTTAGAAATGAGTGGATAGGATATCTATTTTTACTTTCTCGCCTTACGAATACTTCGTAAGAAGAGAAAGTTATGTAATTGTGCGCCGGAAAACGGCTAATTTTCGCCAGAATATCTCTTATAGCTGCAGTCTGGTGAGGAAAAATTCAATAAAACCTGTTGCTAAATTTAAGGGGAAAAATCCTCTACCTCGTGGTGTAGTCAAAATCCATGTTTTGTTGCTTCTTGATATTGTAAAATCGACTGACGGCAAAACGTCCGTCTGTACACGCAAGCTTCCGCGGCTCGAGTTCATTACTTCTCGGCTGTCCGGGTGACGCCGCGTCGTTGGCAGAGAGGCCGACGTTTCGCCTCTCTGCCAACGACGCGGCGTCACCCGGACAGCCGAGAAGTAATAAAAAACGTCCGTCTGTCTGTCCATCTATGGTCAACGCTAGAACCTAAACCATTCAGCCGATTTTCTTCAAAATTGATATTCGCTAATCGTTTTAATTAGTGTCAAGGCTCTTGGAGTTTGAAACCGATATTTTATTCTTGTTGGGGTTTCATTATATTTACCTATGCTAATGTGACTATCTTGGTTGATGAGGTTTAGGTTGAAATAGAAGTTATTGGCAAGGAAGACTATGTGGTGTGCGATGGGATTGTTAAATTCGTGGTGTAATTGCTTATTGGAAATAAACCAGGGAGCTTGAGTGATGGTTCTTAGGAATTTATTTTGAATCATCTGTATTTTGTTGACGTTTTTGCTCGAGAAGTGGTGGATATCTCCCCCTGCTGAATGATGAGATCCGGCGCCGACCTCTCATCGGCTAGCGGGAGGTCTCCAACCAGATATCTCACACCAGCGGGGCATCGCCCAGCCCACACAAGCCCCACATGTGTAGTAGTGTAGTGCATGTGAGTGTGTGTGTGTGTGTGTAAGTAAGGGGTAAGGAAGGAAAGATCGCGAGCGGTCCCAGGTCCGTTTGTTAGGGTACTGTTACGGCATTCACCTGGTATTGATCGGCGAAACGGCGGTAAACTATACCGAACAGAGCAATCGGCCGTTACAATTTATCTCCAGACAGCGACTTACTTCGACCTACCTATCCAGCTAGTGCCGAAATTTCTACCACAGTCGTGACTGAAACCTAGGACCTTCCAGTCAGAGGCATTGTAGTGACATAAATTAATGTTCTGAGCCACCTCTCCAGGTTTCGGAACTTGTAATTCGTGACATACGTGGTTTCCAGATTTAATTTAATTTTTTCAACAGTCAACATTCACAGAAGACTCGTAAATATCTGAGGTAATTGACATCCATATTAACTCGGTTACGAAACAACTTCGTAACTCCGAAAATAATATTGGTCAACAATTGTGAAACTAGAGGAGCTACAAAATGGCACAGACTTTCCTGTATTAGTTTTCTAGTTTCTTTGGTCTGGGCTAGCTATTTGGACTTGCCATATACTCTACCATGTTGCCATTTTGCGGTTTCCTAAATGTAGAACCGAATTATTACTTTAACAATATTAAAGAAGAGTAAACCGTCGTCCTAAAGAGCAATTTTTATTGAAAAATTTGGAGCCATTTAACGAAAATATCTTTTAAGCGTTACTGTAAATGCGACATTTCAAGCTCTTTTTCACAGGCACTTTTTGTGTTTTCAACAAACTTTATTAAAAGCCATTTGAATCACTGCCACTCACGAATGCAATAATGTATACCAATCTCTGAAAATGTGCATATTAACGATGTGAGGGATATTTTCTAAAAAAAAAACATTTGTGTCAATTTTGAAAAAACAAAAGAATGCAGCAAAATCAATGTCATATTAAACAGTTCAATTAGCATTATGGTGTGAATTGTGAATGTGCTAGACTTCAAACGTATATTTTCAATATAATGGTTATTTAAAAAGCGGAAAGGTTTTGAAGGTTTCGAAAATTGAACCAAACAATTTTGTAAGTCATATTTGTGGTCATATTTTTAGGTCATAAATGCTTGAATCTTTCTAACGTTTTTCGGTCATAAACATCGGGACTCCACTCCATGCAGATTCGTCTGTAGAGTCCCTAGATTCAAAGAGTAATGCAGGGGGAATTGTGCGTTTTGAGAACCATGAATCTAGCCCAAATCAATATTAATAATTTTAAACATCACCATAACGTCGTCAATTGTTATAATTTTCCTTCAGCTTCTGATTGCTACCTGGTGGGGCTATCGGGTGAGAGGATATTAAATGGCAGCGGTTGCACTGTTCTCTGTATCTAGGGACTCTACTCGCCTGTAGTGAAGAGCGCGTCGTGTGCCCTGTGGCGGCGGTGGCCTTGAACTTGGCTGCGAGAGCTGCAGGGGGCCGTGCCCTGCCACCCCCTCCCCTCCCCTCCCCCCTCCCGCGGGGCGAATGGAAGAGGGCGCCCTTGTCTCCGCTCGCGACCGCGTCTAACGCCTCTGGGGAGCGCGCGCCCTCCCAGCGCTGGGCCGGCTCAGGGGCGGATTTTCAGAACTTCGCCCCTCAAGGCCCGCCTACACGAGGGAATATATGATGTGATTGATTCGTGATTCCGAGCGCGTCAACTACAGAGGTCATTAGTCCCGTACGTGTAGTGCGAATTTTTTCTCGGGAGGTGGCGGTGATCTTTTCCCCGCTGGATGGCGACATCCGGCGCCGACCTAACGTCGACTAGCGGTGTTCTCCCCTCAACCAGGTATCTCCCACCAGCGGGGCACCGCCCCAGCCGGAACTAGCTCTAAGCTCCCGACCGGTCTCCCGGCATGTGTGGTAGTGTAGTGCATGTTAGTGTAAGTGTGTGTGTAAGAGGAGAGGATAGGACAAGGAAGAGGAAGGAAAGATCGCGTGCGGTCCGTGGCCCGTTTGTTAGGGTACTGCTCCGGCATTCGCGTGGTGTTGATCGGAGAAACCACGGAAAACTACCGATCAGAGCAGCCGGCCGCTAGAATTCTCCTCAACACTGCGACAGAATTCGCCCTCGGTGACAAGTTAGTGTCGAAAATCCTGCCGCCGTCGGGACTCGAACCTAGGACCTCCCTGTCAGACCCATCATTTGATGCACTGAGCACACGATGGAATTTGTCATGGTATTTCGCGATCGTGTCTCTCCCTCCTGCCGCTAGATATCGGACGATCGCGACTGCATGAGGCAGTGATTGCGATCATGCGACTTCTAGCGGCACGACCGAGAAAGACGCGAAATGCCGTGTGGTACTCCATCGTGGCCATAGGAACATAAGAGGAAGAGTAAGAAAAATCGCACTATAAATCGGTTCAAGTGGCACTACTGTTGTCACTGCAGCGTCTCTGACCGGGAGGCCATAGAATTCGATTCCCGACGGCGGCAGGATTTTCGTCACGAGCTAGATCGAATTCAGCTTCTGTCTGTAGGACAATCCCAGTGGGCAGCTGCGCTAATCGGTAATACCGGGGCCTTGCAACTCTGCATAAAAACCGAATACAAAGCCCCAGGGTGCTACTAAAGGGTGCACTAGTGTTGCCGTATACAGCTGCAGGTTAGGCTCGCCAACTTCCGAACATTAAAATTGGCTTGTGAGAAATAAGATTTGTTTGTGAGAAATAAGAAAACAGTTTTCTAAATGTTCAATTATTCATAATACATATATACATATAAGAAACCGCTGAAGAAAGCGCGAACATGGACGCTATCTTTTGAAACATGACGCGCCTGCTAGCGTCTCGCGAACCCACAAAGCTGCCACGTATCCTTAGCAGCAGTTCGTATTGTATTTCCTGTAAGAAGGTGATGCAGGAGAGTACGCCACTGTGATGCTCTCCAACACGTTACATGGGAGTTAAAAGGCCTTAGGTAGTACTCTAACAAACGGGCCAAGGATCATGCGCGATCATTCTTTCCTCTTCCTTTTCCTATCGTCCCTCTTACTAACACACATATACACTAACAAGCACTACACTACCAGACATGCTGGGAGACCGGTCGATAACTTAGAGGTTGTCCCGGTTGGGGCGATGCCCCGCTGGTGGGAGATACCTGCTAGAGGGGAACAACGTTAACCAATCTCATCCTGTTGATTATTGTGTGAGGAACGTTTCGTTGAGGCCTTTGGCCTCAAAATTTTAGTTTTTATGGTCCTAGAACGCTTTGCTTAGAAATTATTTAACGATATAGATTTAAAAGATCCTGACGTGCGTTGCTGGTTGAATTTTACATGAATATTTATATGGATTTTAAAAACAAATCCTTCAAATTTTAAATCAAGGTGCAATTCATCACGTCTCCGTGAAATTCTCTTTCTTTAGAGACCTCATTTGTAAAGATTGGTTGCGTGTGAGAGCCGCAAAGGGAAGGTATGCTACTGAAATAACATAGGAGACGATTGTTATGAACAGGGGACCCTAATCCCTCCTTGATATCCCGTGAACGTAAACATAAGACGTAAGCGATATTGTGGTCGGATTTAATGGAGTTTCGGCGTATGAGCACGAGAAAGAAGAACTTGGAATGAAATAAACAATGATGCTTACTGCATCAAGACGTAACCAAAATTACGGCCGAATTTAATGGAGTTTGTACACATGACCACTATAATGGTTAACCTGGAATGAAATAAAAAATGATATTTACTTCCTTAAGAAGTAACCGACATTATGGTCGTATTTAATCCAGTTTCAACATACGAACACTGGAAATGTTGGAATGAAGTAAAGAATGATGCTTACTTTCTTAAGACGTTACCGATATTACGGAAGCATTTAATGCAGTTTTGACATATGAGCACTGGAAATGTTGGAATAAAACGAAGAATGATGTTTACGCAAACAATGTTACGTTAATCATGAGACGTTACCGATATTACGGCCGTATTTAATGGAGTTCCGACATACGAGCCCTGGAAATGCTTCCTTGCAATGAAATACAGAACGCCGTTTCCTTTCTTACGCGTGTTGCACCACTGTGCGTGTGCAGAAGGTGGCGGAGGAGGAGGTGGCAGCGGACGGCGGTGGCGAACAGAGGAGTCACAGTGCGCGAGCGAAGAGCAAGAACCCGCGCCGTAAAAAGAGCGGCTGCGAGCGGCGGGCAGGGGTGGCCAAACCCAAGAGCCAGCGGCGGCCGCCTCGCCGCGGCCAGCGCTTTGCTTCCAACAAAGCGACATCGTGCGCGGTGAACAGACACTTAGCTATACTGCGATTTTTGTAACTTTGCCCTCTGACAGGAATCAGCTGTTTCGCTGCCATCCAATCGGGGCCTTATATTTCGCGACAGTGACGTCACTATGGTGACGTTCAAGCTCCCGATTGGATAAAACCGTCAACAGCTGATTCCTGTCAGGGGCAAACATACGAAAATCGAAGTATATACTGCGATTTTTCTAATTTTGCCCCTCAAGGCCACTCAAATCCCATCTTCGCGATGCAATATGTCACGGCATTTCTCATCTTTCTCAGTCGTTCCGCTAGATTTCGCATGATCGCGATCGTATCAAGCACTCTTTGCGATCATGCGACTTCTACCGGCAAGACCCAGAAAGGCGCGAAATGCCTTGTGATATTCCATCGCCAAGATGGGCCTTGAATGGCCTAGGGGGCAAAGTTAGAGAAATCGCAGTATACACAATTTTAAATTCCTGTGTTTCGTTGATTGTCTGATTAGTTTACGGGCGAGACAGCTGCTAAAGTCATTAGTCTTGTATGTGTAGCGCATCCTTTTTCACGAGATGGTAGTGATGTTTCCCCTCTAGATGGATATATTGGGCCCAGACGTACACGTACGCTTGCCGGTTTTCCCCACCCAAGTATCTCTCACCAGCGGGGTGCGTAACAGGTTCGTCAGCTAGGTCGAATTCAGATGTTGTCGTAAGGAGAATTGTAGCGGCCGGCTGCTCTGATCGGTAGTTTTCCGTGGCTTCTCCGATCAACACCAGGCGAATGCCGGAGCACTATTTTAATAAACAGGCGAAAGACCGCACGCGATCATTCCTTCACCATCCTCGCCCTATTTCTTCGGATTCTTCCGAGTCTCCAGTTCTCAGACCTCTATTACTTTGATTCATTCATTCATAACTCTAGGCGTGTGAACTGTTAAGGTCATTAGTTTCGTAAATATAGTGCAGTTTTTATCACGGGAGGTGGCGATAATTTTCCCCCGTTGGATGTCGAGATCCGGCGCCGACCTGCTTGTCGGCTAGCACGGTTTTCCTTCTCCAGGTATCTCTCACAATGGGGCACCACACAGCCGCGAGAGCTTCGGTCTGGTCCCCCCGACGAGTGTGGTAGTGCAGTGCACGTAAATGCATAAGTAAGGTGTGAGGATAGGAGAAGGAAGAGGTAGGAAGGAGAGATCGCGCGCGGTCGGTGGCCCGTTTGTTAGGGTACTGTTCCTGCATTCGCCTAGCGTTGATCGGAGAAACTACCGATGCGAGCAGCCGCCCGCTAGAATTCTCATACACTCTCTATTCTCCTCTCGACCTAGCTAAGAAACTAGTGTCAAAAATTCCACCGTGGACGGGACTCGGAGTCTAGAAGCATCAGTTGCTGCCCTGAGCCACCCCAGCGGGTATAACCTTCGAAGTATACTGTTATTTTTCTACCTTTGCCTCTCAAGCTCGTATGGTCACGATGAAATATCACGCGGCATTTCGGGTCTGCCTCGGTCGTGCCGCTAGAAATCGCATGATCGCAAGCCTGGCTTGATACGGTCGTGATCACGGAATATCTAACGATACGACTTAGAAAGACGCGAAATTCCGTGACATATTCCATCCTGAAGACAGGTTATGAGAGGTAGAGTTAAAATATCGCACTGTAGTCCGGAGGCAAGAACGCATTCTTTGGAATATCATGGATCGTGGAATATCTAGCGACACGACTTACAATGACACAAAATACCGTGACATATTCCTCCGTGAAAACGTGCCTCGAGAGGCAAAGTCAGAAAAATCGCAGTAAAGAAGCAACAGTTCTGTGGTCACAGGGTAAAAGTTCTTCAGTCAGTTTTTGGCAAAATTGGGTTAAGTACTGAAACTGCAAATTAAGTATCTATATTCTATTTTATTAAAACGACCGAATTCAAATGTTGCCTCCTTAACGACAAAAAAAACGTTGGTAAATAGCGTTGAGCCTAGGAAAAAGCGTTGGCTCGATAATATTTAACCCTTGTTTTCTCCAAACTAAGATTTTTGTCTTAAGAACTTTTACGCGGTGACCACAGAGTTGTTGCCCTGAGCCACCCCAGCGGGTGTAGCCTTCGAAGGAGTGGGTATTCGAACCCTGGCCCTGAGAGAGAGAGAAAAAAAGAGCAGTGTGCCAGAGCCGCCAGACGCGACGGCGCCAGATGTCGCACGGTGCCTTTTTCCCTGTGGCTCGGCACAGCGTCTCGGACGCGTGTTATCTCCGAAGCAGCGCCGAGGCGCACTCCACTCCTCGCGCCAGGCCGACTATGCACTCTCGCGCAGAACTTCCACTCTGGGAGTCGGTTAGTTAGTTAATGCCTTATTTTACGTGGCGAGACTCGGGCCATCCGGCCCGCTCTTCCGTCTGACCACGCAAATTTCGCTACGCTCCTTTCACCGTCTAGCGGAGAAAGAAGGTATTATCTCGGGCGACGAAACAGGCGATTTGCCTTAAGTTAATGCCTTATTTTACGTGGCGAGTCTCGGACCATCAGGCTCGCTCTTCCGTCTGACCACGCAAATTTCGCTACGCTCCTTTCACCGTCTAGCGGAGAAAGAAGGTATTATCTCGGGCGACGAAACAGGCGATTTGCCTTAAGTTAATGCCTTAATTTACGTGGCGAGACTCGGACCATCCGGCCCGCTCTTCCGTCTGACCACGCAAATTTCACTACGCTCCTTTCACCGTCTAGCGGAGAAAGAAGGTATTATCTCGGGCGACGAAGCAGGCGATTTGAATTTAGCTCAGAGGCTTCATTTAGGCTTGAGGATATTTCACATGCAGTAAATCTACTACATGGGACAGCCGGCTTCACGTCCCCTCCGAAGGAAGGCGTACGAAGGATTTTTTCGCCCCAATCCACGGCTTCGATCGGGTTTGGACCCGCGAACATGGGTACAACAATCCGATACGCTGACCGTTATACCATCAAAAGGAAGTATTCCGTGGAGACGGGCGCGACTACTACTTTGGTTGTCAGTTCTGTAAGTATAGTGCATGCTGTATCGCGGGAGGTGGAGGTGTTCTTTCCCCACTGGATGGAGAGATCCGACGCCGACCTACATGTTGGCTTGCTGGTTTTTTCTTCTTTAGGTATCTCCCACCAACGAGGATTCTTTCCTTCCTCTTCCGTGCTCTGTCATCATTTACCGCTACAATTACTCTCAGTTCACTGCCCTACGTGCCGGGAGACAAGTCGGGAGGCGAGAGTTTGTCCCGGTTGGAGCGATGACTAGCTGGTGGGAGATGTTTGATTGGGGAAAATCCAGCGAGGCGAGGCGTAGTTTGGCTCCGGATGTAGCCATCCTGTGGGGGAAGATCACCACCACCATCTTTCACAATAAAAAAAGTACTACTCTCAAGGGACTAATGAGTAGATACCGGAAAAATATGTACTATTAAACGTCAGAATATGTACATAAATATGTAATGAAAACGGTAAGAATATGTAATAAATATGTAAAATCAGATGTAATATGTAATATTAATATTAAAATTTTTGAAATATGTAATATGTAATATTAATATTGAAATTTAATATGTAATATTAAAATTCTCTAATTAAAAACCATTCACATAGCAAGAAATTATATTTAGAAAAGCTGCTCACTTTATATCATACAACTTTCTCGTCCGTAGTAAAAGCTTAATCTACTGTAACCCAGGACCGCAGTTTAGCAGCCGGACTAATCGCAATAGAAGCCATCGCATAAACTGACGAGATATACGACAAGCAGACATACACCTTAGCATCTTCATCGAAGTGTTACACTTGGCGATCGCAAATTTTTCTCGGAAATTAAGATTACACATCGCAAAACGCGGAGTCAGTGATATTTTGGACACCTACATTTTCCCAATAATTTAGGAATAATGCTGATTTAAAAAACAAGATTTTTTCATAGAAAAGTATGGAATTAAATTGAAGAAAATTGATAAAATAAGAAAATATATTGTGAAAACAGCAAAATATGTAAAATATGTAATATAGTACTAAATATGTAAAAATATGTAACGAAAAAATTCGATATTTTGCTAGGAGGGCTATGATTTGCCAAGATTACAATTTTGAGAACGGTGAATAGAAAGATACAAAATATGTAATTACATAAAAATCCAGTCTCTATTAATGACTTAAGTCGTTGTGGCACCCGTAAATCTTTCAATCAATCAATCAATCAATCGCAATACAGCCCTGGGTATGGTCTGGTATAGGTGTAAAGGCTCATCCCCCAATAAACGTATCGAAAACAAAATATTGATGCTACGTTATTCCATGGAGCCATTCAAAGGGATGAAAGTAACCGTTATAAGTATTAGACGTAAATGTTCGTGAATCCCAAATTTTCGTTTTGTTAATGAGAACGTTTGAGAACAAAACAACATTGTGTTCTGCATCCTCATGCAAAGCGCTTTTGTGAGAAACCAAAGCAGTTTTTATGAGCATAAATTGCCATTCATCAACATCGTTGCTCATAGAACGTTCCACAGAATCACTCGTCACAGACGAGGTATCTATAATAAATATTGATCCTATTCTTTTGACTTCCTCCCGTTCGATTGTGTATAGAATTTTATACGCCCGGTATTTGTTGAATCGTCACGTTATTGTATGGATGAGTGTCTTGTCTTGAAATTTATGTTGACGTCCATTGTGAATGGTACGTCCATGTCTGAAGGTGAAATGACGTTGTGGATTCCAATCATTCAATTCCAATCATTCTTATAACCTTCAACCCAAACACTCTAATCATAACATCATAACTCTTCAAACATAATTGCAGGGAACTGTCGACTCTCGTATTTCATACTACGCACTTCCATGTTTATGCTACAAGTATATCTCCACGACTCTTTAACGCCAGTACATCGTTAATGGCCTATTGTGTTTCGCGCGCACTGTGTCCTTACGGCACGGACAGGCACTTCTGGCAGTTTCCGAGTCATTTTGACCATATCGTTCCGCTTAAATTGTGCGCAACGACTTCACAATTGAAGTAAAGAGGCAATCGCCTTGTGTTCATTTTTAATAGCGGAAGAAGAAAAATGGTGCAAAGTGTAGAAGAAAGCCCAGTTTCACTATTAAACAGAACAAGAATAACAAAAGGTAACTTCACATATTACACCGCGATCTGATGGATGATGAGAAATTGTTTCTGTGTATTTGGATGTCTCATGTTCTATTTTAAGCTAAATTGGACATTTTGAACAAAATTCTTCTGGATCAACGTAATTAAAATGGACGCATTCATGTTTGCTCCACACGCTTGACATAACCTCACATCTCAAACGGCGGAGAGGCCGACCCGACCGTGCCGGTGACGTCATTGGCACGTCGGAATGTCGAGAAGAACTGTTCTTCAGACTTTTTGCGAAGGCCTGAAGGTGCGGATCTCGCTATTCCGACCGTGACGACCTAGTGCGCGCACCCTTACTGGGAAATATGTACAGGACTCCCGTACATATACATAAATTTTAACATAAGTATATACTTTATAATATATATAATATATGTATAAGTATATAACATAAGTATATATAACTTTAACATAAGTAATAGACTGAAGCATTCACAATGTCCAACATAGGCGTAAGCAAAGAATTTCCATTGTCTGTGGGACATTCCAGTTACTATTGGTTGAATGTGAGACTCAATATTTTACATATATCTGTGTATATACTGTGGCACAACATTTCTTAACGAGCTTATTATACCAGAGGCGTCCCGGCCTTGCGCCCATGGATTGGGTTAGGTTAGGTATTTTAATTTCAATAAGAATTAAAACTAAGCGATACTTCTATGAATACTATAACAAAACTAAACCACTAAAAGATCGTACGCTACAAAACAACGCAGAAAACCGTCGAAAATCAACCAAGCAATTTGGAAAATCAGTCTTTTGTTCGATCTATCGACTTGGAACCTATTTCGATACTGGGTTTTGAGTTAAACGTACTGTGATAGGTTCAGTTCTTATTTTTTACTTAATGATAAGCACAGAAGCTTGAAGATTACAAGCTTTTAAGTTAACGTCCTACGTGTTATGCTTAAGCAAAAGCAATGTGAATGAGTCCGATTATGGACGTAGTCCTAACTTTCATGTTAACACCACGCTTATGTTTATGTTTGCGTTGTGAATGGGCCTTTGGTCTTGTATCATGACCCGACAACTCCCGTACAGAGCGAGGCGAGTGTCGACGGACAGTGAACAGAGCTGTGTTTGCGCTGTAGCCAACTGCACTGGCAGCCCGTAGCCTCTTCATTGGATGACGTGAATGACAGAACTCCATGAACCGCTTCTCAGATGCAGCGAGAGGAGCTGGAAATTGAATGGCGAGGAAGAGGCATTGCACTTCTTATGCCATGCGGCCTGCGCCAGTGTTTCCTTTTGCAATTTATCAACTTGAAAGGCTTCTTAGAAGAAGCATCTGCTGGCTTGCGAACGCGATATCATCAAAACACTTCGAATGACACGCTGTTATCACGAACGGAAATAAAGAAGTAACTTTTTACGTGACTTGCTCTCCTGTATGAATTTATGGAACTTAAACGCTACGAAAATCTAACAAAGAAAACTTTGGAAATACCATCACAGTAAAATGTAAAAGAGGAAATTAAAACCACAAATACTGAAAAGTTGAATTATCCTCAATTACTCAAAATACAGTCATTAAACCTGCTGTAGTGTAGGGGACGACTAGTGTTGCGAAGAAAGGCGAAGAATAAGTAAAGAGAGATAACGAAGCGAAGAAGGAAAACAAACAATATAATTAGTGGCCAATAATACAAAGAATACTGAACTAATGCTGCAGAACAACCGGACAACAGCATACACCTTCTCTCGCTTTATTTGTAACGGTCACTCAAATTTGCACTAAAACGACTCACATTTTCACAGTATTTTACCTGGCTTTATCGAAAAATTTAATTTTATAGAACAGATTTTATTAAGAAACAAAAACATCTTCAATATTGTAGTTGCACGTAGATGGCGAAAAAAATGTTAAATTTTGCAAAATTTAAAAATTTAGGGTTTAATAAAACTTAAGTCTACGCCATTATTTTAAACGTACGGCAGGTAAAATATTGTCTGTTTACCTGATTTGAAACTGTTTAGTCTGCCTGACTCCTTTTCTCTATTAGAGTAAACAGTTTTAAAAAGGAATGTAAGAAACAGAAATGATGAAGAGGAGGAGGAATAGCTTCAGGCGACGCTGGTATGGGGTAAAGAAAAGTTACAACAGCTTCAGATGAAAGGAAGAGATTCTTCAAACGAAGAATTAGTGCTGCTACAGAATGGTACAGATTTCTCGTTCGAGTTGCTTTCCTAATCAGTTTACTCTGAGCTAGGTTTTTCCCCACCCTCTTCCCAGCTAATACATACCAGCGCCTAAAGTACATTTTACTTTTTCTCAGTTTTTTTCTCTACCTTGATAGTTGAATTGAAATACTACTTAAAGTATGTCATAGAAGAGTGAAACTTGTTTTATACGAAAATTGTCATTGAATTATTTGGAACAATGTTTGAAAAAACGTTGTTTGAGCGTTACTAAAAATGGGAAATTTTGAGTTAATTTTCAGAAAAAAGTTTTGAGAAACAATTTGTGCTACATGTACTCACAAGTACAATCCTGTATTAAAAACGGACGTTATGTAAATATTAACGCCTTGAGAGATGTATTAAAATACATTTCGGGTCATTTAAAAAAACAAAAATTCATCAAAATGGCATATATGATGTCGTGTCGTTGAATGTAGTACTATCATTAAAGGAAGTTTTAAGAACAAAATTGGAGCTTTTCATGCACTCGAGGTACAATAAATATTGTCGTTCTAGTATGATCACGTATTCTGAGTATCGCGTCCATTTTACTTCCTGCCCTTCGAATGTATATGGAATTTACGAGTACATACTGAATCGACATGTATATCACGTACGACACGTATATCGGCGAGTGTCTGTTTTCACGTTTATGTTGACGTCAACAAAAAGATGACAGTGAATGGTACAGACGGATGCTCCAGGACTAAAGATTTTACTTCATTCTCGAAAATCAGCTCTATTTCAAGAAGTTTGCGAAGGCAGAGCCTAAACATACTATTTTCTAACTGCTGCTTGCTATTTCAATCTTTCGGTTGAAACCTAAATACATGTAATTGTCAAATGTTGTAATTATTCTATTAGAATAAAATCTGCTAAAAAATTCAGTGAGGTTGAGAATTCAATTTTTCCACCTTTAACATATAGCGTGGCACATTTACTTGTTCCGAAACTCGTGTGTATATCTTTGAAAAATTGTTTTGTGATCTCCGACGTCTGCTCGCATTTGTCTTTTGCAAATAATTTTTAGTCGACAATAAATAATAAATGGTTAATGGTGTGCAGGGTTTTCTTTCAAGCGAGGAGTTTGTTTTTTGTTTCGAAAATTTTGACTTGATTTATTCGCTTTAAAGGAAAGAAACAAGGCAAAACGTGTGGTCGAAATTACCCTGAATACCATTGAGCAAGAAAGCATACTTAACCAACAACACACTAATAAAATCGGTTGTTGAATTGTTTGAAGAGAAATTTCATTTAAATCCTAATTTATTTATTTATTTATATCATGAAAACTTACGTATTGTTTGGAGAAAAACTGCTACTGAAGCTTGAAGGTGCTACTGAGAGATTTCTTGCTCAAAAATGAAAGAATTCAGACTAAAGAGAGAATAAACTCTTTTTAAAATGGAAAAGAGAGAAATATATAACCGCGGTCACTGAAACAACTATGGCATATCTCTTCACTTTCGTAAGTAAAGCTAGTTTAATTGGGGAACTTTATTTGTACAATAGTCCCAGATAGTGAAACCGTCAACATTATGGAGCAAATATTCAATTCAAATATTCATTGCCAATGTGTCAACAGTCATTTATACCCTGTCTTGTTTACTTGACGTTGCCATGGTAATGGTCATTCTTGGCCTAGGCCGCTAGAGCGCACCTTTGTGTCGTATAAACGTTCTACCAAATGCGTGTTGTGAAGCGAGGATACGAAAAGTGTAGCAGCGGGCTGGAGAGGGCGTGTGCGCGTGCGGGCAGGGCAGGGCGAGGCAGG
Source organism: Acheta domesticus (assembly GCA_031308135.1). Lineage (NCBI taxonomy): Eukaryota > Metazoa > Arthropoda > Insecta > Orthoptera > Gryllidae > Acheta > Acheta domesticus. The sequence continues at coordinate 118,167,510 of JAHLJT010002630.1, forward strand.
GCCTGGTGGGCGGCGGCGGCCCGGCGTTTCAAAGGCGGCCGGGCGGGTGGCGAGGGGCGCGGGGCGCGGGCTGTTTTTGTGGGCGCGTGAATGGGCGCTGTGTGCGGCGCCGGCGACTGACGCCCGCCGGCCGGGGGGGGGGAGGAGGGGGGCGAGGGCGGGCGCTGCACACGCGCGCCGCACGCGCCTCCCGCCCCCCTCGACCCCCCTCGCCCTCCTTCGCCCCCCTCGCTCCCGCCCCCCCCCCCGCCCACAGCCCTCGCCCAACCCACTCTCATAACGCCCTCACTAGCCCTCGCCCGCGCCGCCGTCACTTGTTCTCTCAGCCTTGCTGTATCCTTCCTGCCTATGCGCTTCCCCGCCCACACGCTCTCCTCTCCTCCACCGGCCGCACCCGTCCCGCACTGCGCCCACCACCCACCCACGCCCCTCCCTCCCTTTGCCCCGCCCACTCTCCCAACGCCCTCGCCATCCCTCGCCCGCCCAGCCCTCACCCGCAGTGCCGTCCCTCCCGCATCCCGTCCTCTCCCCCAGACCTCCACTCCGCCCCTCGCGTCCACGCCCCGCCCACTCAGCAACGCCGCCCCAGACCTCGCCCGCTCCGCCAAGCCTCCGCCCTCACTCCCGAACACTCTCACAACGCCCTCACTAGCCCTACACACTATGATCGAGTCGCCCTCACCCGCTCTGACGTCCCTTCCTCCCTATCCGCTTCCCCGCCCACACTCTTCCCTCTCCCCCACCGGCCGCATCCCTCCCCGCCCATCACTGCGCCCATCATCCCGCACGCCCCTCCTCATCCGCCCCCGAATCTTTCCTTCCTCGCCCACCGCCCGCTCTGGCACGCGCGCTGCTACTTCCCCCTCTCCTCCGCCCTCGCCGCCCGCAGACCGCGCTCCGCCTGGTGCAAACGCCTCTCACAACCTCGCCCTGCCTCGCGCACATCTCGCCGCCCTCGCCCGCCTTCGCCTCCGCGCGCATCTCCTCGCGCCCCTACCCTCCCTCCTTCCCCACAACATCCCCCTCCATCCGCACTTCTGCCAGTGCCAGCGCTAAACTACCACACAAACAGGGAGACCGGTCGGGGGCTTAGAGCTTGTCCCGGCTGGGGCGGTGCCCCGCTGGTGGGAGATACTTGGTTGAGGGGAAAACCCCGCTAGTCGACGGTAGGTCGTGAGATCTCGCCCTCCAGCGAGGAAAGATCAGCGCCACCGCCCGATCGAAAAACGTGCATTACACTTACGGGACTAATTACCTGAGTAGTTGACATCCTCCTCCTCCCTCCCTTCCTCGCCCTGCCTTCCTCCCGTCCCCGGAAACTGACCGCGATCCTCCTGTGCCCGTTTCCGTACCCCACTCCGCCTTCGCATCCCGCGTGTGATGGTGTAACGTTTAGCGTGTGGGACTGTTATCCCCAAGTTGGCGGTTTCAAGCCCGATCGAAGTTGTGGGTTTTTAAGGGCGAAAAATCCTTCGTACGCCTTCCTTCGGAAGGGAAGTAAAGCCAGCTGTTCCATGTTAGTAGATTTACTTGCATGTAAAAGATCCTCAAGCCTAAATGAAGCCTCTGAGCTAAATTCAAATCGCCTGTTTCGTCGCCCGAGGTAACACCTTCTTTCTCCGCTAGTTGGTGAAAGGAGTGTAGCGAAATTTGCGTAGTGAGATGGAAGAGCAAGCCCCATGCCCTGAGTCTCGCCACGTAAAATAAGGCATCAATTCAATTCAATTCAATTCAATTCAATTCATCCGCCTCCGCACCCCTAGCCTAGCTTTGTTACCACTGCCCGTCTCCCCCTCCATCCCTCCCTCCGCCTGCCTCTCCCCCTCGCCACTGCCCCACCCCGCCTCTCCCCCACCTCGCCGCTCTCGCCCCTGCCTGCCTTCACGGCCATCCGCTCGCGGCTCCACAGCAGTGCTCAAAGAAAACGCATCTCCTAAAAGAATGGGCATTCTGTATTTTCCTATTCCAATATGCTCTCAAAAATTGGTATTCATGTCTTTTATGTAGATTATGTGATGTTTCTGATTCCGTTACCTTCATAACTCACTCGATATTTGCAAATCATGTATAGTTTCAGGATGATATTGCAGATTACAACTGTGAGCGAGGTGATGAGTTTTTTTAGCTTTGCTACAATCGCTCCCTCTCTCCCTCCCTCTCCCTCCCCAGCCTCTCCTCGCGCCTCCCCGCCCCCGCGTCCACTCCCCGCCAGAGGGCGTCATAATCCCACACAGAAAGCTGGCCTGCGTCTCGTCCCGTCCCAAGTGCTGGGCCCCCCGCACAAGCTGTCCGAGACTTCGCTCAAACGAAGCACTGGCAGAGGCCCTACACCCTACCCCTTTCAACACCACACATGAGGTTTGCTTTCAATAACTCTGTGGCTCTGTGACATAGTACGCGTTACGACGTCCTAGCGACAGTTGTGCCTGGGGCACTTCGGATGGCGTGGTCACTCTTATTCGCAGGGATTTTGAAGTCGGTTCTGCTAATATTTTAGGACTTAATATACTTTTACAAAAAACACCAAGCCGTGTTTTTATAAATGTTTATTACGTTGCCTGTCTGCCAACATACTTGTTATACTAATTTTGGTATTACACATGCCATCACACAGAAATTAATAATTTTGTTCAGTCTTACATGGATTCACATTTTCCTTGAATATTGATGTGTGAAGGTTTGGACCTAGAAGCTAACAGCCTATCTAGTCAAAGAATGTGAATAACTTTACACAAAAATGACCAGATAGTCTATTCGCTTAAATCCTTCTTCATATTCACATTTCTTCGCGGGCGTATTTTGTATAATTTGACCTCACTCTAAGCTGTGTTGTGACCTCACCCAATGGACTGTGCCACCCTAAACTTTCGTAGAAGTGTGGTAGTTAAAAAATGGATTTTCGACGCACAGCACTGTGAAATAGGAGTTGTCTAGGTAAAACACTGTCAATTGGTTGATTTATATCGCCTGATTTCGTATTTAATGTGACAGGACAGAGTACTTTGAGGAATTATAAAGATTCTAATGAACTTCTAGAAAACAATTAAGGAACTTTGAAGAATGAAAATCCCCATCAACAAAGCTTAATTTGCAGAATCGTACTCATAATTTATCGCAATCGAGTATACTGTAAATCCCAGCTCTCAATAAAAATGCATCTTGCTTTTTTTCTGTACGACGTAGTGATTTGTCACACGAGCATATACACGAGTGCCCAGCACAAATAGAAATTAGAAAAACTGAGAACGTTAATAAAAACGATATAGTATGACGGGCAATATGCCAAGCAGGAACAAACAAGTAGACAAACAAGGAAATAAAGGCAATACATTGTTCTGCCTTAGAGTAAACAATTCATCCAAATAATTGCTTGCTTGTCTTTCACAGAAGACCAAGAGCATACATATTGCAGAATCTCCTTTTTTGATTCTTTCCAGTTGGTGGCAGAAAGGGAAATATTACGTCATCTAAAGCCCAACTAAAGCTTCTACTACAGCTGCCTATGGCCACATATTTATAGGGGCGGCAATTTATATAATTTGGAAAATGAATTAGGTACATGTACAGATGGTTCACGACAAGCTGAAGAAATTGTCAACTAGCTGCACAATAAAAAATGTATTAATATCAACTTCCTTTAAAGAGATCGTTGTTTGATCTCTGAAACGTCAGCAAGTATATTATTCCATCTGAATGATGATAGTCCTACACTTCGATACACCAGTTCATTTTCATTCCTCACTTCAAAAACTCAAGCACCGGCTGAGGTGGCTCAGGGCATCAATTGATGCATCATCATCACTACAGAGCCTCTAAGCGGGAGGTCCTAGGATTCCAGTCACGACAGTGGCAGGATTTTCGACACTAGTTACATAGCTAGGTACAATTCATCCACTATCTGGAGGAGAATTTTAGCGGCCGGCTGCTCTGATCGGTAGTTTTCCGTGGTTTCTCCGATTAACACCAGGCGAATGCCGGAGCAGTGCCCTAACAAACGGGCAACGCGCGATCTTTCATTCCTCTTCATTTTCCTATTGTGACTCTTTACTTACACTTACATGTTCTACACTACCACCATTTTTCGGGAGACCAATCAGGAGCTTAGAGCTTGTTTCGGCTGGGACGGTGTCCCGCTGGTGGGAGATACATAGTTGGGGAAAACTCCACAAATCGCCATGTATGTCGGCGCCGGGTCTCGCCATCCAGCGGGGAAAGATCACAACTCCCTCCCGCGTTAAAAGCATCCACTGCAATTACGGGATTAATGGCATTACGAGTTTCCGTGCCTGGAACCAGTAATCAATCTATGAATCCACTTGGTCATTTTCATTCTTCACTTCAGAAACCCTAGCGTCACACCCTTCTGAAATGAGGGAATGGCGTTGAGGAGCTGTTGACATTCTTCAAGGATGAAATAATGGAAGTGGTGTTTGTAATGTTGGGTTCGGTCGTTCCATCCGTTACGCTCCTCTGCTGACGTCATGTCTAGAGACCGGATTTTTATGTAATTACATATTTTTTGTCTTTCTATTTACCGTTCTCAAAATTGTAATCTTGGCGAATCATCGCTCTCCTAACACAATATCCAATTTTTTCGTTACATATTTTTACATATTTAGTACTATATTTCATATTTGACATATTTTGCTGTTTTCACAATATATTTTCTTATTCTATCAATTTTCTTCAATTTTATTACATTTTTAATGAAAAGAAGGCTATTTTTAAAAATCAGCATGTTTTCCTACATTTTTGGTGAAATGTAGTTGTCAAAAATATCACTGGCACTGGTTTTGTGACTTGTAACCTTAATTTACGAGAAAAATTTGCGATCGCCGACATGTAACACTTCGACGAAAACGTTGCATGCTGCAGTGTATGTTTACTGGACGTAGATATCGCCAGTTTGTGCGATGGCTTCTATTGGGAAAAGTCTGGCTACTAACCTACAGTCGTGGATTACAATAGATGAAGATTTTACTACAGGCGAGGAAGTTGTATGACACAAAGTGTGCATCATCTTGTGCTCTCCAAAATGTTTTTAAAACGTTGTATTAATTTTAAAATTTATTTAGAACTTTTTTTCGAAATCGCGGCAAAAAGTATTATTCTTTGATGAAGAACATGATGAGGGTTAAAGGCAGAAATTTATAGCTAATTTACCTTTGCAAATATAGTTTATTATATATGAGCGAATATTTTGTCAACCAAACGTGAAAAAAACACTTTTTCTGTATTCAAAATTCGACTAGAATATGATTTAGGATAGAGATCACAGAATTATGAAAACGTGCACAAATTTCACTTCTCCCCATAGCTTGTCACACACAGTTCGTAACTGTTTTTGACGTAAATAAATAAATAAATAAATAAATAAAAGAAATCTAATTTTGTGCTATGTAAATGGTTGTTTAAGTAGAGAATTTTAATATTACGTATTCTATCCTATTTTAAATATTTTTTACATATTCTTACGATTTTCATTACATATTTATGTACATATTTTGATGTTTAATAGTACATATTTTTCCGGTCTCTAGTTATGCCCCAGCGCCGCACGTGCGCGCGCCGCGGGGCGGCAGCACCTGCGTGCGGTCCACCTGCCAAGAGGTCTAAGTGCAGCGTCCGGCCGCGGCGGCGGGGGCGGGCGCGTGGGCCGCGATCGCTTTCGCAAGTGCGTGCGCCGCGCGGGCGCCTTCTTGATATCTATACTCGGGTTTTTCTTTCTTGGCGCGTGGGGGCTTGTCTTCACGATAGAATATCTCACGGTAGTTCGCGTCGTTCTCGCTCGTGCCGCCAGGCGTCGCACGATCGCGATTGTATCCAGCAGTGCTGTAATATGTAAGGGTCCATGCTAATATGGCACCCCCCAGTACTTGTATCTTATTATGGGACCGAAGTCCCAGAGTGGGCCTCTATGCGTTAGCCTTTATCCGCACCTTCCTTGGGTGTACAAGTACACCTTCCGACCAATATCAGGATCCCGCCGGAACGCAGTTTGCCCTCACGGCAACCTCCACATACAACGCCTGGGTCTAGGGCCGCGCCGCCAGCTCAGAGCTGCTAGCTGTCCGGGCTAGTGCCGGAGTCAATGTCGCCTGTGTGACGACGCGCCACTCACATGCGCCGGGACACCAATTCCCTCCTCTATGCCCAGAGCATCGGGCCACTGCCACGACGAAGCTAAGTGCCCAATTGGGTGCCACCCGAACTATTCTTCGTTTTTTCTTTCTTGGCGCACGGGGGTGTGTCAATAAAATGGAATATCTCACGGTATTTCGCGTCGTTTTCCGTTGTGCCGCCAGGAATCGCATGATCGCCAGCACTACTCGATACAGTCGCGATCATGCGTCTTCTAGCAACACAAACGAGAACGATGCGAAATATCGTAGGATATTCCACTTAATTGACACCTCCCGTACGCCAAGAAAGAAAAACCGAAGTATAGTGACACGCTCTTTCTCTCCCGCATTGTCACGCAAAATACGAGAATGGTATATTCTTCAACGAGCGTGGAATGGTAGCTATTATTCACGAGTTGATGTTTGCGACACGAGCGATGTAGGAGTGAGTGTCGGAATTTCTACGAGTGAATAACAGCCATGCTACACGAGTAGAAGACTATACTTTCTCGACGAGTTTGAAATTGATATTTTAAAAATATTCAATAGGTGCTTTAACCTCAACAGCAACTCCCATACTGTTTTCTGGCTCACCTGTCTGACACGACAGCTGAGACCAGCCGCGGCAGAGCACGCAGCGCCTCTGTAGGCGACTCCGAGAACCCTCTGTCGTGGTATAACGAATTAAGACGAATGTGGCTGGTCGACAGTCGTGAGAGAATAATATTCTAGCATGGCTTGGAGAATCAACATCATTACTGCATCCGATAACGTACAGAAATGTGTACATTCCGGAGTAGTCGTAGAGATAAGTATTACTCAAATTTTCGAAAAATTGTACATGACCATATTTCAAAATCTATCTTTAAGGATTACAGATGTGAGATCCGGCGCTGACTCACACGTCGCCTTACGAGGTTTTCCCTAACCAGGTATCTCCAACCAGCGGGGCACCGCCATAGCCGGGACAAGTATAAGCTTCCTCCTGGTCTCCCCGCAAGTGTGAAAGTGTAGTACCATAGGGAAATGATACTATACCTCCTTTGTGTATGGTAGTGTTTATAAAGATGTGTGCGCATAAGGTTTGAGGATAGGTCAAGGCAGAAGAGGAAAGATCGCGGCGGCCCGTGGCCCGTTTGCGACGGAATATGTCACGGTATATCGCGTCTTTCTCAGTCATGACGCTAGATGTCGCATGATCGCGACCGTTTCAAGCAGTGCTTGCGATCATGCGACGGCTAGCGGTACGAGCGAGAAAAATGCGAAATGCCGTGTGATATTTCATCGTGGCCGTAGGGGCTTGAGAGGCAGAGTTAGAAAAATCGCAGTGTAGTAGCATCATCATGGATTAGTAGGGCTTAATCAACAGTTTTCAATGACTGGCTGGAATTATGAAAATAATCCGCATATATTTTAAAGGAATATAAAAATCTTAAAATTATAATAATAAAAATTAATTTTTATATACGAAAAAATTTTTTAAAATTGAAAAGTCTAAAATATTGAGACAATTGCCGTTCTGACTAGGTTCCTGCTTGGACGCAGGACAAAAAAATAGGGACTGTCTCAACAAAATCGGAACGGTTGGTAACTCCCGTACTGTTATCGGTCGCAGCAGCCCGGTAACACCACCGCTGCGAGCAGCCGGCGGCAGATGCAGCGGCGGAGGAGCGATCGACGGGGCAGGTGGGGGGAGGGGGGAGTGCCGCAAATAGCCGCGCACCCGCCACGGCACGTCCCGCACGCGCGTGCACGTGCGCCCAGCCACAACAGCCGCCCCCGCGCGGCCGCACCGCTCGCAGCGCGCACGCGCACGCCCACGCGCACGCCCGCCCAGCCCCCGAGGCACTTGCTGCGCCGCACAACCGCTCTCTAAACACTGCGACCGGGAGAGACGGCTCAGCGCATCGACTCATGTCTCTGCAGTCCTTCTGACCGGGACGTCCTAGGAAGGATTTTCGGCACTATACTGCGATTTTTGTAGGAACAGCTCTCAAGATAACTCAAATCCCATCTTCGCGATGGAATATGTCCCGGCATTTCGTATCATTCACAGTCGTTCCGCTAGATTTCGCACGATCGCGACCGTATGAAGCAGTGCTTGCGATCATGCGACTTCTACCGGCAAGACCGAGAAAAGACGCGAAATGCCGTGACATATTCCGTCGCAAAGATGGGATTTGAGTTATCTTGAGAGCTCTTCCTAGAAAAATCGCAGTATAGCTTGTCAGCTAGGTCGAATTCAGTCACTGCCTGGAGAAGAAGTCTAGCAACTGACTGCTCTCATCGATAGTTTTCCGTGGGTTCTCCGATCAACACCAGGCGAATGCCGGAGCAGTACCCTATCAAACGGGCCGCGCGCGATCTTTCCTTCCTCTTCCTTGTCCTATCCTCACCCTCTTGCTTATTCACTCACTACCAGACATGCCGGGAGACCGGTCGGGAGCTTACAGCTTGTCCCGGCTCGAGCAGTGCCCCGCTGGTGGAAGATACCTGGTTGAGGGGAAAACCCCGTTAGTGAACGGTAGGTCGGCGCCGGATCTCGCCATCCAGCGGGGAAAGATCACCGCCACCTCCCGAAGAAAAAACACGCACTACACGTACGGAACTAATGACCTCTGTAGTTGACGCGCTCGGAATCACGAACAATCAATCAGTAAACGCTCCGATATTAGCTGTCTGGACCGGCAGAGATGGCTCAGGGAGTCAACTGACGTCATTGCAGTGCCTCGGACTAGGCGGTCCTGGGGTTCCAGTCCCGACGGATCCAGCCTACTGAGCAAGGAGCAGCTCTGTCTCTGTCTGGAGGAGAATTCTAGCGGCTGGCTGCTTTAATCGGAAGTTTTTCGTCGTTTTTCCACCAAACACCAGGCGAATGCCGGAGCAGTACCCCAAAAAAACGGGCCACGGACCGCGCGTGATCTTTCCTTCCTCTTCCTTGTCTTATCCTCACCCTTTACGCACACTTGCGTCCATTACATTACCATTCACCTGCTGGGATGCTAGTAGGGTGCTTAGAACGTATCCTAGCTGGGCAGTGCTTCGCTTATGGGAGATACCTGGTCGAGGGAAACCCCGCAAACCAAAGTGTAGGACAGCGCCGGATCTCACTGTCTAGCGCTTTATTGCAGTGTAACTCAGCGGTAACGTAATGTTTTCAGGTCATAAACGCATTCTAATGATTTAATTATGAACTATTTTATATTTCATGCAAAGTATATGATGCCTTCATGTCACCCCATGCATTGTTAGGCGCTAAACGCGGTAAAATAGCTACTTGAGGAGATAGTAATCTAGTGGCGCCGTGAATTGAAGTTTCTCACTAAAAGTACAAAACGAACATAAAAACTATACAGTCTATTTCTGTATATCAGAAACAAAACGTTTTTAGGAACCTAATCAAACTAAAATACGAATAATATTGTGTGATTCTTACTCTATCTCAAAAACAATTTGAAAAGCAAGTACTTTTTTTATATCGTGAAATGTAGCATGTTTTGTTACGTAAGATAATTTCATTCTGTGTTTTTCTGAAGCCAATATGTTCTTCTGCTTTTTACTACTTTGCCCTTCATTTAAATACATAAATATAATTAAGTATAATTATTGAAAGTAGAAATGTAAAAAAATATTGCAATAAATGGCTAGGGACTGAATCACCGCCATGTCCCACGATGAAAGCGGGACTAATGACCTTAGCAGTTGACAGCCCCGGGAACATCAGACAATCAAATATGTGACGGTGGGCGATCTCTTATTTCAAGTTTTGCTTTTACGTGACGTCAACTCTCTCGCAAGCAGTGACACACTGAGTTTGTGACACAATTAGCAATGGAAACAATAACTGTTCTTGTTGAATAGTATTTATTTTATTAAAACATTAGTCACTGCACTGGAGAGTCTCCACTGATCTGCAGCATAATTATTGTAATATATTTTTCCAAACTCAATTCTCAATACACTAACCAAATAGATAGCCGCATAAACAAATACGAGTTCCAAAGAATTTGTAACCAAAAAGAACACAGAATTAGCGATATTTTATCACGACATACTCATCAATCATTATTGCATGGCAACAGATCACGCTCATAGAATGACAGAAGAAGAGAAAAAGTGAGGGTTTAGAAGAATTTAGAATGGTGAGATACACAGACACAGAATAGAGAAGTATTTTCGACCTGCAAGATCTCAAAAGTGCAGCCGCAGGACTGCCAAAAATGTCAGATTTAAGAAGGCGGAGGATTTTAAAAGAAAAATTTACATGCGACGGTCCAATAATTTACAAGGAACACTGCAACCTGTACCTCTTCATTCAATGTTTACGACCAGAATATTAATAGTACACGAGGAAATTACTCAGCGTATAGACTTAAAATAACGATGCAGTATGAATCAAATAATAAATTCAATTATGTAAATTAATGGATTTCAGTTATTTAACAAGACAAATAATGGTTTTTGAAAATGGGCATTATTAACAAGAGTATATATGCACGTGTATTCTCCGTGTGTGCGGAGAACCCTTATTGGGAGACGCGTTCTCGAGGTTTTTGAAAGAGAGGAGAGTTCTCGAGAAGGCCATATTGGCAGCACTGTCGAACAACCAACGGAGTATCAATGACATTCTGCCTCGAAGCAATGAATCACGTCAGAGGCGTATCTATTATTTATTATTCGTTCTACAACGTCACGGTTCATCTGAGTAACCTCGCCCTCAGCGAGATAAAGTGATTTATTAGTTTTAGTTTTAGTTTTTGCATTCTTAAATGGATGTGTTGATGCATACTGAACAATCAAAGAGCTAATTCGCTAACAGCTGAGACTCTTCCTGAGGAATTGTACCAACCATCAGAAATGGTAACGGAGCAAAAGAAAATAATGAATTAATGACTTTTATTTTACAACTTTGTGAAGAAAGAACAGTTGAATAACAACATACATATACATAATATACACAATACTGTGACAGTTCACATGCACATACACAAAAAGAAACATATTTAGGAATATTTTTCGTAAGGAAAAATAATGGCATTGTCATAATAACAAACGACGGCGCGGAGGCGGAGTAACTTTTGTACGTTATTACGCGAACATCGCAAAAATTAATGAAACCCGAGCAAGCAACAACAAATAAATAAGGACATTTTAAGTTGTGATATGCCAATGAGCAATAGATGCAAGGATAATGTAAATTTTACAAAATTGTAATACCTTTAAGTGACGTCAGTAGACAAGTGAATGGCTACGCACCATGTAAGTAAACGAATTTTCTACAATAAGACCATAAAAATAGCTTTGAGCTTGTAATCTAAGCGGGCATAAAAAATGACACTTTCAATTCAGTATGGCGGACAGTTTGAGACCCCGCTTCGGTATGGCATACAACTACTTCATACTTTGGCTATCTAACGAACAATATACAACTAGAATTAGCTGTGTACTCATCCCCTATGGCATATTTTTCCCGACATTTTTAAACAATTGCGCACCGCAACGCCGACACATACAGGCCGCCGTACTTGCGTTTCCTTGTTCCTCATAACACTGGATAACTTGTCAAAAGGTTTTAGTTTTGAGCTTATCATACGTCGATTTTCTTGCTGGCGCCCGGTCTATGAGTAGATGACTGTAAATGTGAAGTGTTGCAGTAAAGCAATATGTGTATAGGGAAGTGTCTTACAAGTGAGGAATGAAAACGGTAAAAAAATTCACTAATCAATCAATCAAGTACCATCTCGCCACTACTGCGAACTCTAATGCAGTATCCAATAGACGCGAAACATTCACTAATAAATTAATCAAGTACCACTTCGCCACTACTGCGAACTCTAATGCAGCGCCCATCATCCAACAGACGCGAAACATTCACTAATCAATCAAGTACCATCTCGCCACTACTGCGAACTCTAATGCAGTATCCAATAGACGCGAAACATTCACTAATCAATCAATCAAGTACATCTCGCCACTACTGCGACCTCTAATGCGAAGCAGTTGAGCGCGCTGGAGCAGTGCTGGGCCGCGGCTGGAGTCGTGTCCGGGCGAACGCGGGCGACACCCAAGCCCCGTGGGGCGGCTGCGTGGGGGCTTTTTGCTCTGTGGCTGCGGTGAACCGCAGGGGCCTCGCAGGAGACCTCCGCGGCCGCGCGCCGCCTTCACCCGGAAGTCACAGGCCCTCGCACGCACGCACGGCGCAGAACACGGAGGAACATCGCTCGGGGACCCATAACTCCCTAAACCTCGACTCTCACGATTGTGAGGATTCTGCCTGTCGAAGTTTTGTTGAGCCTGGTGGGACTGTGATAGCAAAAAACGACTCACAAGGGTCGTGAGGGTTTTGGGAATGTTAGTCACTGCGCATCTCATTTTCGTCGCACTCATAGATACCGTTGTAACCAGTTGAGTGCCGATCGGTTGTACTAAGCCTTACCAGTAGTATAATTCATTGTAAGAAAAATAATGATCACGTCATATCTGCAGATTTTTGCACAGGGACCTACATGCTTTTTTTGAATATGGGCTCGGATTTTCTATTGGTGGCCCCGATCTTCCCAGAGGACACAGAAGGTGTCAGCAACTTTTCTTTAAATGTAATCTATTGTAATCACCCAAGATTAGAGGGGCCACAACAGCACGTACTTCCTCGCATTATTGCCTTTCCGTGTATCTCTGTCAATGAAGCATCGCCCGAGCCGAAACCTGCTCTAAGCTCCCGACAAGTGTGGTGGTGTAGCGAATCTGAGCAACGTGTAAATAAGGGGCGAGGATAGCACGAGGAAGAGGAAGGAAACATCGCGCGCGGTCCGTGGCCCGTTCGTTAAGGAACTTCTCCGGCACTCGCCTGGTGTCGATTGGGGAAATCACCCAATTTTTAGGGGTGAAAAAAATCCTTCGTACGTCTTCCTTCGGAGGGGAAGTAAAGCCGGCTGTCCCATGCTAGTAGATTTACTGCATGTGAAAGATCCGCAAGCCTAAAAGATAAATTCAAATCGCCTATTTCGTCGCCCAAGCAATACCTTCTTTCTCCGCTATTTGGGGGAAAGGAATTTGCGTGGTCATTTGGAAGAGTAGGCCTCATCGCCTGATTCTCGCCACGTAAAATAACGCATCAATTCAATTCAACTCATACCCTAGCACAAGGGTTTTCAAACTACAACCTGCGGGCCACTGGCCCTCGACAGTATTAGATGTGAGAGGCAATCCGAAGTATAGTCCAATTAAACTCATTCGTGACAGGCTGTAACATTATATTACAAGATTTAAGACTCTGCTTTCCTCTCTTTACACGCTCTTTTATCCACATACCAGTCATGTAGCGAGTGTCCTACCATTGGGACGTAAGTGATGAACATTTGAGAGACATGATAATAATATGTGAAACAAAAATTGAGCCACAAATTATCTTATTGATAGATACTAGATTTTTTCTCTCATTGAGGTACGTTTTAAAATTATTTATTATTTCTGTGTTTTATAAAATAAGCGTATAATTAAATTTTGAAATTTTTAAAATTGTAGCCCTCAATGAGTATTAATTATTAGAAATAGTATGTTGAGAATTGTGTGCGCATATGGCCATATGTGTTTTGAGAATTAATTATAAAATTGTTAACTGTTTTGCTTTTCTTTAATTAAAATTAATTTTAACAAATAGAGGATTTTATCCTATCATGAAATTTAATTTTTGGGCCTCGAGACTCTTAAAAACTTGCAATCCGTCCCCCAGTAGAGGAAAGTTTCGGGACCCTTGCCTTAGCACCTCCAGGTCTCAGTCGCAGCCGTGGCAACAACATTGTTTACTGAACTACCTCAGCCGGAAAATGGTCCTGTCCTTTCTCTTACGGAGTCGAACGATGGAAAGAGAGGGAGAGAGAGAGCATTTAAACATTTCTTGGAAACTATTTGGACAATATCCAACAACACATCGGAGTAAAGCGATAGCCTTACAGAAATCCACAGCTGAGTCGAAGTGGGACAAAGCTCCTTTGACGTCCGCTTGGCCATGAACGTTACGCAACCCAAGACACATTTTTGATATTTCACCCATATTTAAAGTTCGTTGGTGGCTCACGCGTTGGATTTCAAAAGCGACTGCCGGAAGTCGGTTTTCGACAGGCTTTGCCTCCAGCGACCGTCCTCGACACGCAAAAGGACCTCTATCGTCTTCCTGGTGGTCGAGTCGCCTTTGTCTCGCGTCCCTGGGTGCGGACGATGGGCTAATAATGGGTAATGTTGAGAAATCTTTGCCGCACTTTTTTTTAAGTTCTGTCACAATTCGTAATAAAAGAGAGTTTGTGCCAGCCTTAGAGGAGAGCACTATCGATCTTCTGCGCATGCGCAGATGCAACAAAGTGATGCGAAACTTGAACTGCACGTAAGCAAATTATCGATAAAAACTGCACATAAGCAGATGATCGATGGTGCTTTAAAGTTTGAGGTGGCACAAACTCTCTAACTTTCTATTACATAGCCACTTACTTGCGTCGAAGGTTTGGAATAATCCTTCTTAAAACTAGTCGGTCATTGTGAGTTGCAGACAAGCGTTGACTTTTATCCCTTCGGCCAAAGGTTCGACACCAGTGGATCCCGAGATTCTCAGGCGGTCACCCATCCAAGAACCCGCGGTGTCTCGAATTGAATAACCTCCTTGACTTTACAGAGCCTTACTTCCCCTTCCTTGTCCTATCCTCGCGTACTACTTACACCCACACAGTTACACTTACACAATCACACATGGCGAGACCAGAGGCTAGAGTTTGTTCGGACTGGGGAGGTGCGTCCCTGGGAGGAGATACCTGGTTGGGGAAACCCCCACTAGCCGACGATTAGATAGATGTCGGATCTTGCTAAGGTTGAATATTAAAGACCATAATACCAATCATCCAACACGTTCATAAACATGGAGCCAGAGAGGGGAGGTGTTTGTGTGCAGGTGCTCCTATTGCCATGTGTT
The DNA here is from genome assembly GCA_031308135.1 of Acheta domesticus. NCBI lineage: Eukaryota > Metazoa > Arthropoda > Insecta > Orthoptera > Gryllidae > Acheta > Acheta domesticus. Next base: position 118,182,591 of record JAHLJT010002630.1, read on the forward strand.
GGATGATTAGTATTATGGTCTTTAATATTCAACCTTAGCAAGCCCTGATGAGGGAACAATAATGTTCCGAATCGTTAGCGAACCAAGAAATGTTTTAATTGTTGACCAAAAAACCACGAAACATTCCTAGAATTGCGAATGCTTTGCATTCAAGGAAACTTTTATTGACCATTTCACTTTTGTGCTGTCTAATGGTAAGGAAGAATTGATTCAAACTACAACCAATACCAGCTATCAGCAAAAAAATATATATGCTCCTGGGAAGAATCACTAGCACCACTTAAGGAAAATTGTTCCAGTCTTAAATTGTCCCTTTTACAAAACTGACTTTTCCGACTGCCGTTCTTCGTTTTCTGCATGTTATTGGTCGCGTGGGTGGTCTTGGCTAACACGGCGTTTCAAGCCCATCACTGATAGCATTCTATGTGAGTTGATTTGCGTACTATGTCTTGAGCAGGGCACACAGTCGTGCTGCCTTACTACGAACAACAAATGGTTCCCATTTGACGTTCGTCCCACTGCTCTTGGTCGAGAATTCGGTCGCTTTTTGCTGCACTCGGCTTCCTGCTTTAATCTGTCCTTCCCTATAAGGAACCCAGCAGCTACTCCGTGTTCCATTATGGAAAGAAACAAGGAAATTCAGGGTTACTTTTTCGTGTGAAAGTTAGCATTTCGTAAAATTCGTATAACAAAATGACGAGTTTTCTAAACCTTTTTGTACTTTATCTGATCGTTCAGCTTACCTTGGAATTTATCTGCTGAGACTTCTAAAGTCCGTACCTCCGATACCAATCATTGTATATTGAAATCCTTCTTGTGATCGAGCTTTCGAAACACGAATGGTTTTGTTTTTATCAGGAATAATTTTTATTTCACATGCCTGGTACCACTACATCACTTTGTCACTATCTCTTTGGAATTCATCAGTAACGGATTTATCTTTAATTTTTTATACGCGATGAAGTCGTCCGCGTGGTGAATGATTATCGACCAATTTCGGAACCGATATCTTTAATGTAGTTGTTCATAAGGAAAAGGAGTGGTTCTGTAACACTCTTCACTGAAGATGCCACGTCTCATAAACCTAATCGGATAGAAAGTATTCAATAGAGACCGGATTTTTGCCTAATTACTAATTTTTGTCTTTGCATATTCAGCTCTCAAAATTGTAATCTTGGCAAATCATGACAATCCTAACACAATATCCACATTGATATCTCACTATCGATTTAAATGAACTCGAGGCCCTCTGAGTTTGAAACGAATTTTTTTGGGGGGGAGTACTTTACATGAAGCCTCAACATTTTCAAAATTTCCTGAAAAAGGTACAAAACTTTTTAATTAAACTTTGGTCTCCGAAAGCGTAAAGGACGCTTAAAAGAATAGCACAGGTTTAATTTTCGTTGAAGTCTGAATTTTCGAAAATCGCAAATTTAGACATTAATGCGTAAAAGTATGTGCAGTTGTAGCACCAAAAGTTCTTCGCAGTGGGTTACGTAAAACAACTCTGACTCCATCCTGGTCAGCCCTGAGCTGGCAAGGCGCCCTGGTTGCATGTACAAGTTTTCATTGCGTTCCTGTGTATCCGGTTACCAGTCCAACGGTGTACTTCCAGAAGTGGGCGGATAACAGCTGTGGTTCCGATGCCAACTTCGGGGGGTGGGGGGTTAAACCACCTTTGTTAAGTACAAGTTGTATAGGATAGTACCTCACAAGGTTGTATAGTGTGATTTTTCGAACTCTGCCCCTCAAACCCCTACGGCCACGATGGAATATCACATGGCATTTCCCGTCTTTCTCCATCGTACCGCTGGAAGTCGCATGATGGCAAGCACTGCGTGAAACGCGATCATGCGACGTCTGGCGGCACGACTGAGAACGTCGCAAAATACCGTGACTTATTCCATCTTGAAGACGTGCCTTGAGAGGTAGAGTTAGAAAAATCGCAGTATAGTCCTCTCTCATCACGGGCGGAATCGGCACCTTGGCCCCACGTGAGGCCGATATACACGGTAGAGTTTTCGTGTAGATTCTTCATGTAGTCTAGACTTTACGCTTTCTACATGAGGAAATTATGAAAATGTTCGTAATTTTTCATGTATAGAAAGCATACAGTTTGACTCCAGCGCCTCTAGCGGCAGAATCGTTAGCTAACGGTAATCGGCCATGTCGATTTTGTGGTTAGGTGTGTCAAGGTGCAATTGTATGAAGTGATATACTGTGATAAACTACCTCTTTCCTTATTCCTGCCTTCCAATTTTTATTCTCTATGCTCCTCATGGTTAATTAATACTAAATCAAGATTATAGCCAGAACGCACGCACAGAAATACCATCACTGAAAGTACTCGGACGGCGCAATTCAGTTGTTTCCCGCTAGCCCCCCTGGCGGCGGCTGGTGGCGATTCATGCAAAAAGCGTATAGACCGTGTATGCGCTACTTTTCGGCTTTTATACGTTCGGTTTGAGATCATGACGTTTCTATACAGAAACTGTACGAGAATCTACACGAAAACTGTACCGTGTGCATCGGCCTTAAGAGCGCGGGCAAGGAATCGAAAAGTCCCCGAGGTTTCGCAGTCGTCTGGCATCAGTCGCATCGATAGCGCCGAGGGAGCGCAGCGGGGGCCGGGTGCCCCCCGGGGTTATCTCCACCAGATGGCCCCCAGTGGGATCTCGGTTTCGTCGCGGCCCTGTCACCACCGAGGAGAAATTGAAGGCGTGCGTGCGACTCCACACCAGCCCGGTCAGCCGGTACGCTTCGGCCTGGCCCCATCCAGGTTATGGATACGTGTTCTTAGGGGCCGTCCATAAATTTCGTAACGCAAATTTGAAGTATTTTCAATACCCCCTCTCCCCCGTAAAGCACTTGTAACGCACGATTGAAGTCTCCCTAAATAATTACGTAAAGCTTTCGAAAACACCCCCCCTTTATAAATGCAAGAAGTGGAAATAAATTACAGATTGGTCAAAAAATTGGATCACTTCAATAAGAATATTGTCTGTCACTAGTCTATATTATTAATAAATGATATGGCCACAGATTTTTCAACAGACGAACATATTTATTACAAGTTTCAGGTAGCGACGTTTCTGGGTATATTTTCACCATCTTCAGGCAATTCGCAGAAAGATTTTAAAAAGATCATTCAAAATATACCCCGAAACGTCGCTACCTGAAAATTGTAACAATTGTTTTTGTCTGTTGAAAAATCTATGGCCATATCATTTATTAACAAAAAATTGTATTCATTTTTTGGGGTTGTATATTAAAATTTATGATCATGAAAGTCGGAATCAATTGTCGATGCTGACTGCACCTAACAATAAGATTGGGAGCAAATTTTGAGTGAAGGAAGGCGAAAAAACGTCTGATCACAAGCCGTACAGACACGCCCCCGTTTTGGATGGCGCATGGGCGAGAATAAATCGCGCCAATTTAATTGTATTCTACAAAATACAACAGATCAGTTTCGAATAGTTTCTTCGCAATCTTACAGATTCAATACAAAATTGAAGAAAAAATTAATATTTCCATTTATTGAAACAACTTCCAATTATTTTAAATTATTTGTTTTAAAACAAATTAATAATATACAATTCTAATGTTATAGTGTAAGACAAAAAGGAATTATTTCAACAAATTATAAATATTTTTTGAAAAATATCAATGTTACGTAACATTAACCGAATACTCCCCTGCCCCTATGTAACGCAGCGTAACTCTGCCTCAGACCCCCTCCCCCTCTTTAGCATTACGTAATCTATGGACGACCCTTTAGAAAGCAATTCATTTTAGTGCGTCTACCCACCAGTTTCACTGTCCCTCTTTCGTACGTCGTGGAGAGGGAATGTGTCGAAAAGCTAAGCAGCCTCCTTAGGGCTCTGAAAACTCCATTGTTTATACAAAGTAAAGAAAGCTGCTGTCCCAGTACTCAACACAATACTACCCCTCTCATGATGAATTTCGACTAAATTATGAACATGACAGAATTGACAATAAATTTCCTGACAGTGCTTCTCATTTTGTGGATTATTCGACACCCCTTTGGCTATGTGGTTGATGCGTGTGTATATTATTATTGATTCATTTCGATTCATTTTGATTTATATATCATAAAAAATGTTAAAGTGAATGAGACGTATGTGAATAAAGTACAATTGCTTCACTTTTGATTGAGCTCCAGAATCCTTGCCACACTCTTCTCCAATACATAGTTGAATTATGATTAAAGGTTCTAACAAGCATGGCGAAATTAGACATTTTTGACTGCCAAGAAGTAGAAAACGTATTGGCATTCCCAAACAAACTGCAGATTTGATTATTAGTATTGCTGCTTGATTTTATATAATTGCGAATAAAAATGCGAGAAAATCAATTACTTTTAACTATTATTATTGTAAATAAAATTTAAAGATGCCGATTAATTTATCAGTCTGAAATTATTCATTGTCCTAATACTACGAGTATAATAGGGAGTAGATATATTGAAATAAACATTATTGTACGATATATCTCATTTTAATGCATGTTTTATTGCGTATTTTAAGTATGTTTATATTTTTGTATTTTTAAACCCCTAAACCATCTTCTGTAAATAAATATTTTTTTTGGCAAAAATGTGTAAAGTTTAATGTGTTAGTTCTTCTATCCCCTTTTACTGTAAGTATCGACGACCTAAAGTATAAAACCGTTATACGCAAATGTCTTCTGTAGTATTTGAATGAGTGACCGCCATTAAAAGTGTATTTTTGGAGAGAGTAAGAGGGTAGTTCGCTATTGGTAGTAGTCTTGATTCCTAATCCTTCAGTGAAGCCACCGTCGGAAGAAACGTAAAGAAAGAGTAAAATGCAAAAGAAAACGTAAAGAAAAGGGAACGTAAAGAAAAGTGTAAATAAACCAGTGTCACCCCGTTCTTTCATTTTTCAATTGCCTTTCTGTTATGAAACTGACAGCAACGGACCTCAGTAACCGGCTTCTGAACAACTACCTTTTGATGGACCCCGATATCTCATTATCTGTATTTGGAAAGTAGAGTAAATTTAATCGAGAGAATCAACTAGCAACATTTTATGAATCTCACAAATTGTATTTGAAGAAATTCACCAAACAATTAATCAGTAAGACTTAATTGTATTTAATTAATAAATAATCGGAATCATACACAAACAATTTTTGGGACGCAGCTTGACACTCAGGGTGTTATTCTGCACTTTTATTCCTTTCGGTGAAAATCTCAACCTTGAACGGGTCTCTTCGCCTTTCGCTCTTTAATTTATCCATGATGACATCTCAACTGCCACCAACACATCTGTGTTTACACTTGTGTACGCCATCTCTAAACAAGTGAACAAGATGCTGGGGGCAATGTCTAGCAATTGGCATCTCGCCAAACCTCACACCACACATTTCAACAATAAAAAATATGATAAGATTACGTCATAAGATTATCGGACCATGTGAACTAATGTAATCCAGTGTGTCTACTTTTCTTCATAATTTAATACATTTGTCCTACTCAGAGCTTAGAAAAGCAAGAATTTGCCGAACTTGGAAGTTCATACATTTTTACTTAAATGTTAACAGTTTTAAATCCAAAGAATTGATTTTTCAACGACATCATGGTGATATGAGGACATTATTAAAGTGCATTCTTTGATATGAATAAATGTCCTTGAGAAATTTAAAGAATCCAAATAAATTTCCAAAAATTGAACTAGTATTGAATAAAGCTAAGTAAGTACCTATTTTCAAATATTTCAAACGAAATATATTTTTTAATCAAAATCGGTGAGTGTATTAATTTAATTTTTGATGTGAGAACAATCTTTGATATTTCTGTGCTTTCCTTATACCACGAATGAGTTAGGCCATTCTTCGATATTACGTACGCCAGTGGACACTAGTCATCGCGACAAATAAATAACAGACGTATTTTACATGATCCCAAAATCGAAAGAAAGAAAAAAAAATATGCGCGAATGTATAATTACCTGCTTTAATAATTTATTCACATTCCATTCAATTCTATTACATGCCATTGTTAAATATACTATTGTAATATTGTAATTTTTAAAGAATGTATGCTTTGCAGAATATTAGTTTCCATTTGCGCATAACTGAATACGTTCTCAAAAGAGCGAATATTGAAGTAATTTTTTCCTCAAAGAATTATTTATACAAGCCTTGTTCCTATTATTATTATTCCTCTAATTCACGACTAGAGATGTTATGTGTCGGTTGATTATAAAGTCTACTCCGGGTTGCAACAAGCTTCCTAAGGAGTAGATCTAGGGACTATCGTTGCCTCTACAATACTTTGCGCAAAATTTGGGCTGTTCCAAATAAAGCGATTTCTTGAACTTCCCAGTCTTTTGAACTACCTGGGAGTTTAGACTAGTTCTTACGCAAATTTTGCGGAACAAATCCCAGAGCTCCGATGACTAGCACTAAGACCTATGCTTTTACGCCCCACATTCGGCTGATCTCGATTTCCAAACTCTTGTATTTAAGACGTTTCTCTCCTTGGTTTCGACGTTTTGATCGCAAGGTACAGCAACATCGACAAGTAGACAAGATTTTTTCTCCAAATCCCGGATGACTATACCCGGTTTGTTTGCCGCTGTCGTGCGATCATTTTGAATTTGTTGGTCGTACAATATCGTACGCAATCCAACAGACGTCATCGGTTTTGGTGAGTGTTCGTACCACTTGGGGTATGTGTTTGGAACTTGGAGGACGGTAGAGATCTGCCAGTGGAGGTAGCTACACACCCTGTCGTGTCTTTTCAGGTATTCGGTCTTTGCTAGGATTGGACAAGCTGAGACGATATGGTCAACGGTTTCTACGTGTTCCTGGCAAATGCGGCATTTATCATCTTGGGAAATTTTGAGAACCGCTTTATCATAATGTCGTGTTCTCAACGCCTGATCTTGAGCAGCTATTAGAACTGCTTCCGATTCTGGCTTCATTCTTTCCCTTTTAAGCCACATAAATGATTGATCTATATTTGGCGCATTTTGGAACTCTGTTGGACACAATCTCATTTGTGGAATAGTCCTATTAAATACCACGAGTGCTTTGGAAATTCTCAGATAAATCGCCTCCTCCCTTCCTGAGTGGGAGATTTATCGTCAGATTTCCAAAGCATTCGTGGTATTACCTATGATAAATGGCCACAGTCAAAATAATTTTTTTGTTGCGTATGAATTTAATGTTGGAGATTACTAAACCAGTTTGAAAACATCGTTTTTTAAATCATCGTTGGGTTTTGATCGATACATTATTAACTTTGATGTTTTAGTTTTTTACATCGATGTCTGGCAACATCAATGTTAAAAACTTTTTTTTAGACAGTCACTAGTAAAAGAGTTTCTTCCAACAAATTGTCAGATCAGCTACAATTGATATTCATGTAACATGGTATCCAATTAAGGGCACATTTATGCGATCGTATCCTTGAATACATTTATACGTGTATGCGATTCGTATACTTGAAGGGAAATAGAAGGAAAGTCAGTAAGGTTGTCAAAAAAATGTATGACACACCTGATAAAAGCGATTTTATTTTATTTATAGGACTGCGAGACGTGTCTCAACTTTTCCTACTCACAAAAAAAATGTCACTTTTACCATTCGTACCAGAAATAACTATTAATTAAATTACATACAGGTCATTGTTTAGTAATATACATTTTTAGAGACAATAAGAGTTTCGATTTCGTGGTAGCTCTTTGGTTCTTAACTGTTTCAGTTTTCGTCTTAAAAAAATTAAACAACCGCTCATTGTGATCCCGTATTAGATCTCTGTAAAAAGAGTCCAATCCCTTATCAATTTTGTGACATTATTTTACGGTATTCAATTATCTGTCCCTTACCTTTCATATTATGTTTGTTCCCAAAATAGTCAAACTCTTTTCCCTTCCAAGTCTACATCCTAAGCGATCATCTGCTTGGGTTAATGAGAGCGTGGCCCTGCAACTCTTCAACACGTCATGTATTGACATTGCATCTCACCAGAACGGAAAGCTTTCATGGCGCCAGATGGCCTCCGCGAGACGGTCCCATGAGCCAGATCGTTACTCTTGTGACTCACGCGTCGACCTCAGACACACAAAGGAGCTTCCAACCACAGAAGGGCGGAGGAAGTGTCTTGTAGCCGCTGTGCATCTGGTGCGAGAAGATATTTGATCAAAGAGTAAACAGTGCGTGCACAAAAAACAAAAGGTCTTTGCGAATGCGCGTAATTAGTAAAAGAGTGTATGTGTTCCTGGACTTTTATATGAAACGAACGAACTCACGGGCTAAAAATCTATTTCGCTTCCAATGAATAGTAATCTCTTTCGTCTTATGCAGTTCTTCTGACCGGGAGGTCCTAGGTTGGAGTCCCGACGGCGGCAGGATTTTCGACACTGGCTTGTCTGCTAGGTTGTATTCAGTCGATGTTTGGAGGAGAATATATTTTATTATATAGGAGCGAATATTTTGTCAACAAAACGCGAAAAAACCTCTCTTTTCTGTATTCAAAATTCGACTAGAATATGGTTTAGGATAGAGACCACAGAATTATGAAAACGTGCACAAAATTCACTTCTCCCCATAGCTCGTCATACGCAGTTTTTTAACTGTTTTTGACGTAAATAAATAAATAAATAAATAAGAATTCTAGCGGTCGGCTGCTCTAATCGGTGGTTTTCCGTGGTTTCTCCGATCAACACTAGACGAATTCCGGAGCAGTACCCTAACAAACGGGCCACGGACTACGCGCAATCTTTCCTTCCTCGTCCTTGTCCTATCCTCACCCCTCACACACACACTTTCATAAACATGCACTACACTACCACACATGCCGGGAGACCGGTCTGAAGCTTACAGCTTGTCCCGGCTGGGGCGGTGCCCCGCTGGAAGGAGATACCTGATTGAGTGGAAAACCCCGCTAGTCGACGGTAGGTCTGCGCCGGATCTCACCATCCAGCGGGGAAAAGATCACCGCCACCTCCCGCAGAAAAACACACACTCCACTTACGGGACAAGTAACCTCAGTAGTTGACGCGCCCGGAATCAGGAGCAATAAATCAATCAATCTTTCGTCTTGCCATAACAGTTGACCCACTAGGAACCACTAATCAACCAACCGATGGATAGGCAGCCTCGAGAAAAAAAAAGGAACGTTGACGTTTTGTGTAAGAAACACGAGAACACCAATAAAACAAATTACTAACGCATACACAACGCATTCCTGGTCGCGAGCTTAGAGAGTACAATCCCTCGCTTGCGTTTGACGTGCTTTGATGGTATAGGGTTATTGTGGGAATTTTTGAGGTTACAAAAATCGACGGCGTGCATGCGGACGCTTGTCGGCATGTAAAACTGATCCCAGAAAGAAGCACTTGGCCGATCCTGGCAAAATTAAATCCTCTCGCAATTTAGCACCAATCAGAGTTTCGATTTGAACTACTGTATAAGATAGCGGATATTTTTTGTGGCCTGCGCTATCTGAAATCAAAACGTCAAAATTGGCACACTAGCGCTCCTAGTGAAAGCAATGGCTCACTACCCTAATTGGGTACACTTGGCCAGGACCAGTCGCACAAGAAGGCGCTAGAGGCTTCTGGACTGCCAACCAGCAACATGGCTGTTAACCAAAGACAGAGTGCTTCCACTAGGCTTGGGATTGTAATTCATGTTTTTTGAAAAGCGAAACCACGCGTATAACTCTGTACTTCGCACGTGCAAAGACTCTCTTCTCGTGTATGTCGCTAACATTTTAACGATCGTACAGTGCGCAGATATCTTGTGCGAACTCCACGAACAAGTTCACAGCCAACAAAAATTCCTCTTTCTCGCGTTCATTCAGCTGGGAGTACGAATTTATTATAGTGATTCCTTTTTTTAGGTCGCTTTTCAACATCTTTGGTCATATAGCGACCACTGAGATTTTTAAACTGTAGACGGTACTCAATGAAGTGATAGGGTGAAGTGTTTTTGATGCCCAGGTATTCGGCAGGTGATGTTCTGACGCGGTCAAGGATATTTCCAGTGACGTAGCGTCAGGGGACGCTGAAATGCTGAGCATCCCCGTCTATAATATTAATAAAGAACCCTAAATACTGTATTGGTAATCTTACAAGTGGTCCGTTGAGCGAAACACGTTTTGTATTAATTTTAAATTGATTTCCTATGATTGAATTCGGCGGATTGTTCAAGCAGGCCTCTGATTGCTTGGAAGCTGAAATGCTTCTAGCGTCTGCCGCAAGATTGCGACGAGCAATGACGCATGCGCAGATGGCGAGGTCCCCCTCTCCCCTCTTCACCCCTGGCCCAGAGAAACCCGACTGCTTTACGCTAGCTTCCACTGCGGAAAGAACCTCGTTTGTGCACGAGAGCGCAGCACACTTCAGGCGGTCAGTAAATTATCTCTCTCACTCGGGAGTCCCCGCTTGGTCAAGGGTACAAACTGTAGAAATGGTGCCTGTCTACTATTTCTTAATTAATATTCAAGAAATTGTATTATCTCTGAAATAGATTACATATTATTTAAGTCTGCAAGTGGTCTCATTGCCATTCGCGTATAAGAATTAAAGCTGAGCCATTGTATAATTTGCTTTCAAAACATCGGCAGTCCTGTGAGAGCGTAGGCTTCCGCGGCCGGAGTCAATATTAAGTTGGCTGTCCGGGTGACGCCGCGTCCATGGCAAAGGTGCCGAATGGCGACCGAAACGTCGGCACCTTTGCCATGGACGCGGCGTCTCCCGGACAGCCAACTTAATATCGGCAGTCCTGACAGATGTGAGGATTTTGTGGGAAGCGCCTACACCGTCGTAAGCAATCGAGATCGTGGAAGTAGTTCCAGTGTGTCTGCCTTGTGTTGCGTTCGCCTGTTAGATGAAGTAGTTGATAGTGACATTTATGTGTTATTGTTGAGCATCCCCAAACGTGCGAGTCACGCTACTCCACTGGATATTTCACGCACCTGCCGAACAGCTGTGCACTTGCTGTTACCTAACAATCGGAGGCAAATGGAATAAGTAGAAATGCATATAACTCCGTTAGATCCTACTTCCCCGTGTAGGTTCCTTGGCAAAAGAAATACTTTTGGACCCCTCTTCATGCCCGACAAGATTGTTCTGGGACAACCTGTATTAAGGGTGGCCCATTTAACTTGACAAATCAAAATAACTCGAAAAATATGCAATGTACAAAAAAAATGTCAAAGGCAAGAAATTAATATCTCCAAGGGGCACATCTGTCAGATCTAAAACCAAACTTTTCCGCTCGCCCCTTGAGGGTGAGACGGGAGCCAAGTTTGGGATCTTAAATAGGAGCCCCCACTTTGTATTGCAGATTCGGATTCTACACTAAAAATACGTAAGTTTGGTATAAAACATTGTTTGATGGAGAGAGACGATCCAGACATGTTCCAGACAAAATGTTAATATCTCCAATGGGAGAATCTGCCTGACCTAAAAATCAAATCTCCTACCCCCACCCCCTAGGGATGGGGGAGACAACTTTGAAATATAAAATGGAAACTCACTATTTTTCATTAAAGATTTTGGTTTAACGTGGTAAAATCAGCAAGGGCGATTTGAAGCCGCTGGACATCTATGAATACAAATAATCGGATTGTCTCTCTCGATCACAAAATGTTTTAGACTAAATTTATGTATTTTTTAGCGTAGAATCCGAATCTACAATACAAAGTGGGGGTCCTCATTTAAGATTTCAAAGTTGGCTCCCACCTCACTCTCAATGGGCGACCGGGGAAGATTGAATTTAGGCCTGACAGATGTGCCCCTTGGTTTGATTGATTGATTCGTGTTTCCGGGCGCGTCAACTACTTAGGTCATTACTCCCGTAAGTGTAGTGCGTGTTTTTTCTTGGGTGGTGGTGGTGGTGGTGGCGGCCATGTTCTTTTCCCCACTGGATGGCGAAATCTGGCGCCAACCTTCCGTCGACTAGCGGGGTTTTCCCCTCAACCAGGTATCTCCCACCAGCAGGGCACCGCACCAGCCGGGACAAGCTCTAAGCTCCCGACCGGTTTCCCGATATGTGTGGTAGTGTAGTGCGTGTTAGTGTAAGTGTGTGCGTAAGAGGAGAGGATAGGACAAGGAAGAGGAAAGAAAGATCGCGCGCGATCCGTGGCCCGTTTGTTAGGGTACTGCTCCAGCATTCGCCTGGTGATGATGGTAGAAATCACGGAAAATTACTGATCACAGCAGCCGGCCGCTGGAATTCTCCTCCAGACAGCGACTGAATTCGGCCTAACTATCGCTAGTAAAATGTTATTATTAGCGTACATGTGCGAGAACTCTCACGTGCTATATCCCACCCTCGTCCCTATTTTTACATTTCTGTATTAAGCCTGTAATATATATATTTTTCTTCATGACCCTCTTATTCTCTGTCATTTGTTCTATATGTCACCTTGTAATTGATAATAATATAACACAGCCTTGTCAATACAAACTATTCTTATTTAATTTGATTATCGAGCAAAGAGATACACCCGTGTACTTGAATCGCATAGAATATCAAGTAATTAGTCATTTCACATACAGTTTCAGATTCTAAAGGCTCTGAACAGGTGGGGTAGAATCGAGAAGCGTCGAACCAGCAAAAACCTAATAGAATAGTCAAGACGATCTCATCCTGTAGATTACAGTGTGCAGAACATTTCTTTGAAGCCTTTGGCCTCAAAATTTTAGTTTTTAGAGGCCCTGAAACGCTTTGTTTAGGAGTTATTTAAAGATAATTTTTTTTAACCCTGGTATGTGTTGCGGGTTGCATTTGACATGCATATTTAGATGTTATTCTTATACAAATCCTTCATATTTTTAAAGTCAAACTGCAATTCATCACGTCTCCGTGCAATTCTCTTTCTTTAGAGAGCTCATTAATAAAGATTGGTTGCGTGTGAGAGCCGCAAAGGGAAGGTATATTACTGAAATAATATATAGGAGATGATCTACGAGTACATATTATATATATTCTGTGTTACAGCTATAGTGATAATACTAGCTGAACCCCTCCGACAAAAGAGCTGTGGAAATGTTGCCATAAAAGAGTACTGCATATGCACTACAAGGGAAATCGAAAACCTCAAAATATTGTGTCATGTTCAGTATGTATTCTCCAAGACTAAACAAATGATGGAAGTCTGTACATTCTCGAATAATACAATCACGAGATCTGGCGCTGACCTACCGCCGGACTATTCAATATGGATCCAATTACAAACATTTCTGAAAATGTAATTAAAATATTTTAGATTTACCAAGATCTGGACGTATACATTGGAGTGATATTTATAGGACCGAATTCTGCCACCTACCTTAAAACGTAATGCGTCACCTAATTATAAACATCGAAAGTTTTTTGTTAAGGGGCACGTGTTAAACGATTGCTAGATAATACATGTGTACACAAAATCAATCATCTTTGCATTTGAAAGTGATCTTTGAACTCAACAATATCTTTATCTTCGTTTCGATGACTATTACCTCACAAAACATCGACTGCTTGTGCTAGATCGATTTGCAACTTGCACAACAAAACGGCCTATACAAACTACATCCCAACATTACAAAGTAGTTGGTTTTGAATACAACAAAAGACGATAGATAAGCGTTAATTTTAAGATATTAAAATTTGAAGTTTATACTTAAAGTCTGTTAATAAGACAAAGTATTAACACATTTAAGGCCCGTTGTTTTAGATTTAAAGCAAAAATAAGAATTAAGGTCAAATTTCTTTCTAAAGTAAAACTCTCAGCATTTTAAACATGTAAATGAGATTATAAATAATACCATTATTAATAATAAATGTAATAATAAATGTATTAATAAATGTATTAATAAATTATTATTAATAGATTTATTTACATATTTACATATTACATTTACGTATTTAGGTATTAAGAGCCGTACTCCTAAATGATTAAACTGGTCAAACTCATTTGTTACCTACTTAATTGTTTGATAAAGAAAATGATGACCTCTGAATAAATTATTTATCACAAAGCACGAGTCGCTTTTACAGTAGAACTAAAAAAATCGCATCACTTCGCTCACAGTTGTAATCTGCAATATAATTTTGAAAATACACCGCTTGATTTGCAAAAATCGAGTGAGTTTTGAAGTTAATAGAATAAAAAACATCATATAATTTACATAAAACATATGATTACTAATATTTGAGAGTATATTTGATTAGGAAAATACAGAATGCCCGTTTTCTTTAGGTGATACGGTTTCTTTGAGCACTACTGTAGTTCCTAGACGATCCTATCGCAAAACGCCCGCCCTTTTCTCAAAGCGCCGTTCAACAGCGGTCGTGTTCTCTGTCGCCACTCACCTCTGGGTGCGTTAGCGGCGGTGGCGGCGTCGGCGTCGGCGGCGGCGACGGCGGCGGCGGCGGCTGCGGTGGCTGGAGTGTCGGGGCGCTCGAGCGACCAAGGAGCAACGGCGAACGCAGCAGCAGCCAGCAGCCGACTGGAGAGCGACGAATTGACTGCGCCGCCGTGCCGCGAGGCGGCGTGGTAGTAGTGCGCGTCGCCGCCAGGAAGCGCCACCGCGCGGGCGGTCCATCGACAAGCGAGCCGCGCCCGGGGTAACAAATGCGCATCTGCCGACGGGTGCGCAAAACGAGGCTCGCGTTGCGCTTTGTGTGGGGAGGGAGTTTTAAAAATTTGGAGCCGATTTCAAAATCCTTTTCAAAATCTCAAAGCTTTGACTAGAATCAGATCGACCGGAGAATATCCATTTTGGAAGAAATCGTACGTATGGTTTAGGCGCTAGCAGTGTTCACAGACGGACGAACAGACAGACGGACAGACAGACGTTTTCCTTTCAATCGGTTTTTCGGTTTCAACAACCAACAAAAGAGGGTTTCTGGCTACACCACGTGTTAGGGGATTTTTCCCCCTTAATTTAGCAACTGGTTTTATCTACTTTTTCGTTATCACGGCGCGGCAACGAATTTTTTTCTGGCGAAAATTGGCCATTTTTTCGCGTAGTATTACATAATTTTCCCTATTCTATGTATACCACTCCGTGTATACGTACGTATACGGGAAAGTAAAAAGTAGTTAGGAAAAGGTCTTCTGATAACTTCGATTCATTAGAAGTTTGCATTGTGAATGGGGCCTTTAGACTAAAGAAAAGTTCGAGTCGCAACTGCCAATTGATTGTCAAGCGATACTGGTCACATTGTGTTCCTCTGCACTAGTCACCGTCTTTAAATTATTACGTACATGCAGGGCTTGATTTCAGGGGGAACGCACCGCAACGCCGTCCCGGTACCTCTTTGTGTATGGAATGATATAGGAAAAAAGCATTCGGCCAACAGATGCTTTATTACTCTGATTTTTAGATGAACCTACATAGATGAATGCAAAATATATAAATACACAGTGGCGTAACTTCAGTTGGTGTTACCTGGGGCGAAACCGGTGTCACCACCCCTTAAATTAAGTATAAAAATATCTACTGCTGCATTGATTGTACATCATTTTATTAAAAATACAAACATATTTGCACATGATAGTTATTTATACTATATTGAAAAATTCTATATAATTAAGAATAATTGCAATATAATTGCAATTAAATCATAATCTATGCTTATGATTTAAATGTATACTTATTAAATTAATATAAATAATTTTTAACCAAACCATAAAAATTATACACTTCCACATTAAAATTTTCGAACTACTAAAACTATCTATTAATATATAAAATTGTTAGGTAAATGATTTAAATTATATAATTCCAATTATAAAATAATTTAATTGGTGTCACCCTTAGAACGGTGTCGCCCGGGGCGCAACGCCCCCCCCCCTAGCTACGTCACTGTAAATACATTTCCATTCTGAAAAGCTTTGACATTCTTAGAAAGATAATTGTTAGTTATTTTGTGTTCCTCTTTTCATTTTGTCAATATATGAGTAACCAATAACAGGCAACTTCTAGTATTTTATCGCAGTAAATTTTTGACCTGCGGAATAGCACAGAAATTTTGAATTGTGGAAACTTTTACAAAATGCTCATTTGTTATTTTCTCGGTTCATAATGTATTATACCAGAATTTAGTTAAATTAAATAAAATCAATTAATACGAAGAGAAAGTATGATTAATTTATAAGTACCTCTATCATGTCTAAATATATTCGAAATAAAATTACCAAGATGTCGAAAAAGAAAACCATTATACGAAGTTGCGATTATTTACAATATGCATTAATTTAAATTACATTTATTATAAAGGTTATTTATAATTATTAATTGAAAAAGTAATAATAACAATACATTTATATAAAATTAATCAATGTATCACGCGTTCCAGTTACTAAAATTTTAGAAATCAAGCACTGCATATATGTTACACGTAATGGATTAAAACTTCACGCTGACAGTTAAATATGAGATCTTCAATAAGACATCAGATAGACTATATGTAATAGAAGCTTAACTTTTCCATTGGAACAATGAGATTACGTTCATGGAAACTATCAGCAACCTATTTCATCCATTTCTTCTGAAATTTTCTTCTATAATTTCCTGCTGATTTTCCTGTTGCGGTACCTTGAATATGAGGAATTCTCGTTCATAAATTAACAAAAGAAGTTTGTCTACATCTATATTCAACGGCTTAGTCCGGCCGAATTCAAGATCGTTTGACACTGTTTTAACGACTTGGAAATTCGGCGGTGCTCACCAGAAGTTTTCAGATTCAGTACTACTGGCGTCTAATGCGTGTTTAAAACATTCTGTGTGTGGCCGTATTCGCTTAGATGCGATTTCGGCAGAACACAATTATAGTCTGACTTTACCCATCTACGCAACCAGCTATACACTTGTGCTTACATATTGCCTACCTTTCAGGCGCTGATGCTTATGACCGAATACCATGATGATCGAATTGAACCCCAATTATCCTAACGAACCGAAAATAGGGTTTTTCAGGTATTCACATAATTGGTTAAAACTACAAAATAAATTAAAAAAACTAGTCAAACAGAAAGAAAGGTTTACTTTTGACCAACATAACGTACAAAAATCTAAAAATCAAATAAGATATTTGAACATAAAAAGATACAAGTTTAATTAATGAGAATGAAATGAAGTTGCGGCAAAATTAAATTACGCCACGAAAATTTATTTTGAACAAGAGCGGTTTGTTTCCCTTTGCATTGCAACAGTATTCTGGAGAAGCGACGATATACTGTCGCATTTATTCAAAGAGTAACCCTAAATTAATTTTCTGTTCCGCAAGTAAAGCGGCCGAAGTCAGATCGAAACATGTACTTTCCAGTGTCGTGGCTCCATGCCCAACCACTTTTGATGGAAGCATACATAAAATAGATCCTAGTAGCGGGAGAGGTGGCTCAGGGCAGAGGGGCACAAGCGCCCCATTTGAGCCCCTTCTTGGGGCGCCGGGAAGCCCGCGGCTGAGCTGTCCCTTCACTTTACTGATCTTTATATTTTTCTTTCAGGAATAGTAAGCCATGAACACAGGGTGCCAGTCATGGCAGGTCCCGAACGAAATAGATTAGTTGTGAATCGTCGGTTCAATGCTAGCTGGGAACACGAATTTTTAATCACGGAGAGAAATGGTAAACTCGTGTGTGAGAAGATTGTGTCGGAGAAAAAAGTAACAGCAAAAAGTAAAAGAAACATTAAGAAAAGTATATTCAAGTGTATTACAACCTGATACTTCTGAATGAAATTAATGAATTGCGTATTATTATTAACAATGAGAGATCGTTAAATTTTCTGTTCTTGTAATTTATATTACTCATATTTCAAAATCAGTTGCAACAGTAACGATTAACCATGAAATTTGTGGAAATTGTCGAGCAATTTCATCTGAAATAATAGTACACAAAATGAAACCTCCCCTCTCCAGAAACTACAGCCGTTATTTCAAGTCTTTAGTTGTCAAATTCAACATAATTCAACGCATTTCCATATTTCCAACCGCAGGGCTTTCCTCCCACCGAGGGCTCGGGCAGCGGCCACTTGCCCCAGAAGCGAAAGTCTCTCACTAGAAGCCGGTGGGGCGAGGAAGCGCTGCCATCACCATCGTGGGGCGCGTTGCTGGGTTTCTTGTGCAAGCCCGGTTTAGGGCATCAACTAATGTCTCTGTAGTCCCTCTGACCGGGAAGACGTAGATTCGAGTCCAGGTGGTAGCAGGATTTTCCATACGAGCTACGAATCTCGTTCGAATTTAGTTGTCTGGAGGAGAATTCTAGTGGCCGGCTGCTCTGATCGGTTGCTTTCCGTGGTTTCTCCGATCAATACCAGGCGAATGCCGGAGCAGTACCCTGACAAACGGGCCACAGACCGAGCGTGATCTTTCCCTTTCCTTCCTCTTACTTGTCTTATCCTCCCCCATTACAATACATACTCTTACATGCACTACACTGTCACATATGGCGGGAGCTTACAGCTTGTCCCAGCTGCGGCGGTGACCCGCTGGTGGGAGATACCTGGTTGGGAAAACCCTGATAGGCGACTGTAGGTCGGCGCCGGATCTCATCATCCAGAGGGGGTGAAGATTACCGCCACTCCCCAAATGCAGTACACTTGCGGGACTTACGACTTTAGCAGTTGATGTGTCACTAATCAATCAAAAAATATGGATCCTAGTGATTCTACCTTACTCCATTTGGCTTCGTCTCATTTATGTCACTTTTGAATTAGACGGAATTCGAAAATAACTGTTGGCGGAATTGCTTACAGGGGCAGCATTCCTCTATTTTCGCTCAAGGAGCTCGATAAACATTTGAAGCACAAAGTTCAAATTCTTCTGTTACAATGTTGTAGATGAAACTGTTTGGATGCTTTTCACAATTATCTCTACACTGTCGCTAATAATTTAAAACTTTACACAAATTTAAATTGATATAAATAGCAATAAGTATGTAAGTCTTGAAATCTTTTGTAGCGTTATATCTCTAATTCGTTCAAATTCATTTGTACGTTACGTCGTCTTTGAAATAATATTTGTATTTCTCCTTTACACAATCTTCCTTTCTCTATTACACAATCTCTTTTAATTTATCTTTGACAAGTAAAGAAAACAGTTTAACAAAAAAAAGTATCTGAAAATGCAGATATCAAAAAGCAAAGGAATCAAAATTTGATAAATATTGGAGCCCTGTCACAGCACGTCAGTCACGTAAGCAAGCAAGCAAATTCAGTGTCAAGACTCTACACAGTTCACTATATCCAGAGTGGACTGTAATATGATACGTTTTGTTTGAGATAGGCTTGCCAATGTTTCGGTTTTACGAGAAAACATAAGCATTAAGGAATCGATGTTTTGTTTATAGTAGTATTCAGATGGCTGAGATCTGTGTTGTTAGGTTACGCTTTCTTCAATAATATCACAGTAGGGACCTATGTCTCTACTGTGAAAGTTGTTTATGTTTAAATCACTTGAAGAATTCGTCAAAATGTAAACAGAATCAAAATGGGCGTTCTTATTTAAACGCAATTTAAAATATTAAATATGGATTACCTCTGAGATTGCATCAAATCTTGAAATACATACACCACCAGGTAAATTATTTAAGTAAAATGGCTAGTATTGGGCCCAAAGGTACTTTATTCCTTATGGAATTCATAGTTAAGAAAATTGATTTTCTTCAAAATGCACTCAAGAACAGACCAGAATGTAACATTGGAGTACTGACAGTTTTCGTGAAATTTCTTAATTTCCCTATTGAAATCGAGGAAGAAACTAAAGGAAAACTAATAGGAAAAGGTGAATTTAAAAAAGGAAGATCGTGTTTATTTTCTGTAACTAGTACTCCTCCTGCAAGTTTGCTCGATGCTGAATTTTATGTTATTCGCAAACGACCTGATGGGGTCATTCCAGACAGAGTCACCCTTGGTCGGACAAAGGTTAATTTTAGCTGCCATTTCATAAACATAATGAAACTGTCTCATTTGCGGCCACAAGAACTTCCAGTCTCCAAAGCTATTCAAGATACCTTTGAACTCACAGATGTAAGGGACTCTAACAGACCAGTTGGTACCTTAACTATGATTCTGCGAGCCACATGTCTGGGGAAGATAGTAGTAACACAGCTCCAAAAATATGGCGACCATTCTATTCTAGTCAAGGGGACGAAAGACGACGCGCTGTACGAATGCGAGAGTGTCGTTCGGAAAATACCAACCGGTCCAAAGCTTCTACATCGACCTAGGACCCCCTGCGGGCTAGACGAAAAAGATTTAGCTCAGGAATTTAAAGAGGTTATAGGAGACGGCAAGCACGTGTGCGAAGATTGTACGAGTATGATGAAACCGATTCCTTGCGGTTCCGGTGTAGACGACTTGCAATTTAAAAGCTTTTATGACGAATGCAATAGACTGTGCGTGGTGTACGAGCGTGATGATGCCTGCTGTGTTGCAGATGCGAACGGATCACCCCCGGTGATCCAGGACGAGCATGTCCCCAAAACACAACCTCCTTTCGAAGGTCGAGGCAACGACGGGCCACGGTTCGTCATCCCCCCGCCGAACCCCTCACCGCCCGGTTATCAACCGCCTCCCATCCTGAAGGAGAACCCGGGCAACCAAGAGGCGTCGAGAGGCCCCGACAGCCAAGCCAACATGGCGGGCGCGCCGGGCCCGTCCCAGGAGCCTTCCTCGCACGCGCCGGGCAAGCGCGGCTGCAAAGACTGCAAGCGGCCGCGGAACCAGGACTTCGACTTCTGCCCCGTGTACCCGGACGACGCCCGCAAGTACCGCGAGCCGACGGCCAACGAGAAGCTGGGCATCTTCGTGTGCGAGGCGCCGTGCTTGCCGCCGCCGCCCGGCCCGCCCAAGAAGGAGGAGAAGGAGGAGAAGCCCGTGGAGCGAGTGCCTCGCACCGCCGCCGCGGGGCGCGCTGTGCTGCTCGAGCGCATGATGAACACCACGAAACAGTCGCAGCCCAAGACCTCCAAGCAGAAACGGCAGCCGGTCAAGTTCCTGGCGCCGTCGAAGCCGCCGGCGGAGAACCCGGAGCCTCCCGAGTGGACGGCGCGCTTCCCGGCGTCGCAGCCCTACAACGCCACCACCGACATCCACATCCGCACGCCGCAGGAGCACCAGAAGCACGTGTTCGTGATGAAGATGCAGGCCAAGGCGGAGGCGAAGCCGCTGCTGCAGCTGGAGCTGCGCACGCCCCGCCGCCCGCAGCCGGGCGACCCGCCGCCCGCGCCGCCCGAGCCGCCCGCGCCGCCCCCGCCGCCGCCTGCCGCCAAGGGCAAGGGCAAGGGCAAAGGCAAGGGCAAGAAGGGCAAGAAGAAGTAACCCCCGCGTCCCTTTTCCTACTCAACGGTGCCGTGTTGCGAATGACGCAATCCATCGAGCGATTTGCGGTGAATGTGTTTCGATTTTCAATCCGAAAGCAGTGCTCATGTCATCGATTTTTCACTGTTTTGATTTCTGGTCCAAATAAATTTCTAAAAAAATTGTAAAAAGTAAGAAAGTATTGTTTCTTTCGTATTCTGCTTTGTACATTCAAAGATTTTTATTTATTTAGTAAAAAAATCAGTAAAAATCTGGATGTGACGTATGGGGGAGAAAATACTATATGCGCACGTTTTCGTGGGCTCTAGAATCTCTTCCCAATATTTTGACTATATAACTTGTAATCGAAGATGAATAAAAGTTTTAAAAAATAAGAATAATAAGAAACAAAATGAAAAAAGGACGCGGTTGGCAACATTTGAAAAACTAGACATTTTCGCTTCTCCCGAGTTACGGAAAACTTATTTGCATCGGTAAACGAACTGCGGATTTCATTTCTTTGTGGAAACTGGATGTCGCTGGATTTTTCAGTAAGTAGCGTCAAAATTCTAGGGGTAGTCCATAAATAATATTACGAAACGCTGAAGAGGGAGGAGGAGTTTGATGCAGCATTACGTTGCGTTACATGGGGGTAGGGGGCGTTATTTTAGGGTTGCATTACATTGACATTGTTTTTCTATTTTTTCAACGTTTTCTAAAATTATTCCTTTTATTCAGACATACACTAACAAATTAAATGAAAAAATATAAATAAATTAAAAATGTATGATGTTTAAATGTTTGCAATAACTGACAAATATTTTCCCATCAATAGTATATTGATTAAATCCTAGATTACAAATGAAATATTCAAAATTGATATATAGTATATTTTAGATTCCAATTAAATTAATGCACTAGATTCTTCCTCATGCATCCTGCACAATAGCATGTGCATTTGTCACGAATTTTCTCACCTATGTTCCCTTCTTTCATTTAAATATTGTCCCCAAACTTATTGTTACGTGCAGTCAGCATCACCAACTAATTCTGACTTTAACTTTATTTTAGTATATAATACAATAAAATTAATGCAAATTGATTTTACTGTTATATAATTTATTTTTAATTATTGTAAATGGGAGAGGGTTATCACAAACATATAATTATTTAGGGGGTTCAAGCATGCATATTATAGGTGTGTTACAGGAATGAAAGGGGTTATTCAGAATCTTCAAAATCTGCTTTATGTAATTTATGGATAGTCCCTAAGTATCCACATCCAGGAAAAAAATCAGCAAATAAACGTATTCACTTTTATGAATGATTTTTAATGATCAATTCTGTTTTCATTCTGTGCTAATAAATTTTATTCTCAAAGAATTTTTAAGTGCGGACACTCTTAGTTTTACAAAAACATGTGCATCTTCTTGCAAAAAGTCATATTTTATTCTTATTTTGTTTAATTTTCACATTTTGGCCTCTTATGTCTGTTAAATATACTAAAAACTGAAATTAGAAAGTGATCAGGCAAACTGACAACCCGCTCTGAAAGCTTTCACGAAATAAGTGAACATATTGTTTTAAGGGGTTTAAGTGGGTTACAAGAAAATGACAACAGAGGTCCGCTTATGATTCACATTTAACAATCACAGTGCATGGACAACAAATGTCCATGAGCTGAAATTATAATATCACAAAGGTTATCATCTTTTTCTTATAAAATCATTTCACTCCTCTTAATAAGAAGAGTCAAATCATTTGAATGATGTAATTATTTGGTATGTTTGGTACTACTTTCTTATATATATTTGCATATTTAAATCTATAATATGTGCAGAGAAAAAAAATGACACTCTCACATTCTCCATTAAGAATCTGTAGAAATATTGCACTCTGCTTTCAGCACCCTCTTCAGGCAAAAACTGCCTTCAATGAAGCAGCTTTCGATCAGCTCATCAAATTAATTTTGTTAAATAAAAATAATAAATTAATACCATCATCTTAACGAACGGCATATCTTTAGCTATGATCCTGTTCCTGTTTATGCTGGATCAGAAGACCTAGTAGATTAATGTTGTAGGTGTTCCTGATTTTTCCATCTCTTTAAAGGTCTTCCAGTGTCTCTGTTTCCAATTAGTTTATATTTCCAGATGAGTTTTGATAGTCTTTTACTCTCTACCCTGAAAAAGTGTTCTATCCATCTCTTTTGTGATTCTTCAATCTCTTCTATTAGATTTTTGTTTTTTAGTTTTCTTCTGATGTCCTTGTTTCTCAACCTATCTCTTCTCATGACTTCTAAGAGGTGCCTTAGGAAGGTCATTTGTTCTGCCTGTAGTTTTGGTTTGTTGTTTTCTTTCATTATCCATGTTTTTGAACCATATAGAAACATTGGTTTAGCTGTGATGTTATGATGTTTCAATTTTGTGGTAGAATCCATATCCTTCCCAAAGTGTCTTTTAATGGTTCCACACATTCTGTAGTAATTATGTAGTTTTCTCTCGATGTCTCCTTGGGTGTGGTTTAGTACATCGATTCTGTTTCCTAGGTAAGTGAATTACTTTACTATTTCCCCATTAATTTCTATTTTAACACTTCCTTGTTCCTTTCCTGGCATTGCCATGGATTTAGTTTAGCTTATTGATATTCTCATGGAATATTTCCATTAATATTTCCCAACTAAAAGCTAAAAATTTTATTTAAATTTGATTGCAGATACATTACTTACATTTGCTCACACCATATTAATTTTAAAACGTCGTGCTTAACCTACTTTATGCTTCATTTATTGCATGAGCACATCATTCACATCAGACCACTATGCAGTATTTCTATAAACACATATCATTTAAAAATTGTTAGCGTAAGTAAATGTAAAATTAACAAATTATTAAGACAACAGTATGAAGGAGCATTTGCATGTGCAATAAATATCAAATGCATTTTTATCAATATGCTTTAATGAATCAATGAAAGTAAAACATTCATTAATTTTACAATTAAAATTTATCATTGGTTCCATTTAACAAATATTTTCAAGTAGTAATTTTTAAAAAAGGAATGTGATAATATATACTATTTAATTTGATTTTATTTTTATATAAACTTCACTATATTCATCACAAAAGATACATAATTTGGCACTTTTTTGCAATACAAAATATATGCAATCTACTGTGATTTACAGGCCTGTACTGAAAGCTTCAAAATGCTGTAAGAAAGAAATGCTCATAGAAAACTTATGATTTATATTCAACAATTATTATCACGACTCTATGTTAGCTCATTTACCGATAATATCTTTGATTTAGAGACAAGATTTTATGGTTCACAAAATTATATTTTTCTAAACCCCTTGCCCTCAATTGTACTTTACACTTACTAACAGCACTGAGAGATGAATTTATCACAACTTCTTCCACTCACACTTCTTGGGTTAAATAAAAGTGACTTTATTAAAAACTAGCGGAGCCCGGCAGATGTTGTTCTGCCCTTTATCTCGCTCTTTCTCCTTTCCTCTCCCTTTCTCTCTGTATCTCCTTGATTCTCTCTCCTTCTCTCACCCCACCTCTCTCTTTCTCTATCTTCCTCTCTCTCTTTCCCTCTGCCTCTCTCTCTCTGTGCCTGTCTCACTCTCTCTGTCTATGTGTGTGTGTGTCTGTCTCTCCCTGTCTCTGTTCCTCTCATTCACATTTAGTTGCAGATTCTGCACGTCTTCGAGCAGGTGGGATAAAATAGAGAAGCGCCGAACCAGCAAAAATGTAATAGAATGTTCAAAAAGATCTCATCCTGTGACGTGTTACAGTGTGATTATGGTGTGAATACTGTTTCTTTGAGGCTTTTGGCCTCAAAATTTTAGTTTTTAATGCCCTAAAATGCTTTGTTTAGCAGTTATTTAATGATATAGATTCAAAAATCCTACCGAATGTAGCAGGTTGAATTTGACATAAATATTTATGTTTTTATTCTACAGCGCCATCTAGCACCATTTTTTCAGTATTTTAATAGTTATTCTGCTATTTGGGTTGGAGATGAATCCAACAAAACAGAGGTAATTAAAATTGGTCCAGCCATTTTTTTTAAAAATTTATTTTAAGTCTCATCAACGACAAGGTTATTAGCAACTACAAATACACATGTTATACTATAATTAATACAGGATTAAATGACATAGTGAAAATACAATTTAAACAAGAGTGAAACAGTAATTTAAAAATGACAGACTTATAAATCGTCATACACTTTTAATAATTTACATAATGTTAATATTTTTTCTTGAAAGTCACTGGAGTATAAAATATTTTCAAGATTATCAGTCTGTAGGATTGATTGGCATTCATTGCATGATTCACATTTTAAGGCAGTTAAGCCGTTCTTGAGTTATAAGTGGTATAACTAACCCAACTTTGTTTTATATATGTATATAGACTGGGTGAAAATTCATTGATTTTAAAACAATTTCTAAAATTGAGTCTCAAAATATAGTATATGTAATTAATTTTAACAATTGTTTCTAGTTTAAAGTTGCTTCAAAAAACGTGACAATTGCTACAAAAATGTAGCATGAATGTAGTGTTCATTTTCATCATCCTCTCCCGCACTTTATTCACTTTTGTTTGCTGTGAACCTCGCTTTGAGTAAACTTGTTTCTTTGGAAGATCCCCTTACACACTTATAAAAATCAACATTATTCAATAAACTTTCTTAGATGGAGAAAACTACAAAAAGATTGAAAGTTAATTTTTGAGATTAATACTCATTTAAAATTTTTTAGGCAATATGTTCTAGACACAACCTTAACTGAGTAGATTCAAGCTCTTACTGCTATCGCTCCATATTTAACTCCATTTGATTGAACAAAAGCAATATATTTGAGATGGATAAAAATTAACTTTCTATAAGTGATCTATTACTATATGTAAGTATTTTAATTGAAGATTATTTGTTAGTAAACATTTTCTTCCGCCTGTAATTTTTAATTCCAAAAATGATTTTAGAATGGTTTCCAATGGGTGGTCAAAACAGCTTTGTAATCCATCAAATTATGAAGAAGTATTTGATGGAAGATGACTAAGAAGTGCATTGTAGCTGGAAGAATAAACTTAAAATTATGTTGTGTAGAGTTTTGAAGTTGTTTTTAAAAATGTGTGTAATAAGTAAAATGTAATTAATGTTCAACAAATACACTTGGAATATTTGTTTTCTTATTTCACCTTCAAAGTGCCTACTCATTTTTATGAAAGCAGACTAAAAAGCAATTATAATTTTCCTGATGTGTAACAATACTAACTATGGTTATAAGGGATTATGTTGTTCAGAAAAATATAAAGGTAGGCAATTTCCATAATAGTAATACTATAATATTTTATTTCATGGCTATCTGATACAAAAAGGTTACATAAATCATTAGGCCTGGATTATAAAATACACAATATGTTAATAGTTACATAGTCTCTGACAATTAATAACAATTATAATCACACAGTCAATAACAATTACGGTCAATTTTCATTATTTTCTTTACGACATCTGATTTGAAAGTCAACAGGGAAAACATACAGTGTCTGGTTTATAACTCTTCCAAGGAATACACATTTTTTTAAAGGTATTCTTGAAAGTTTTTAAAAATTTGTCATCTGTCAACTGTTTTATGGTGCTAGGTAGCTTGTTGTACAGTTTTATTCCTGCGTTGTATGGATTTCTTCTAGTTTTCTAGTTATTACATGCTTGTTAATGTGGTTACGGTTGTAATTGTATATATCTTTATCCTCTACTGCATCCGTATATTACAGTATTGTATTGTATACTTAAAGACCATAAATTGTGAGAAGGTTTTTATTTTTGGAATATTATTTTACAATTATCACTTCTCATTTTAAGTACTGCTCTTCTAGCTTGTTTCTGTAGAGTAAATAATTCGGACATGTGTGTAGTGTATGAACCTCCCCAAATATGTATCCCATAGGTGAAATGTAGATAAATCATTCCATGAAACAGTAAACCCTCGTTAACATTAATTCCAAGGGACCAAAATAATTGAAGTTTGTGTTATAAAAATTTGTGTTATCCGAGTATTATAAATGTCCACATTATAATATAACATTATAATCTCTTGCTGGGACCAAAGTTTTGTTCATGTTACAGCGAAATTCATGTTAAGCAACTTCATGCTAATGAGGGTTTACTGTATATAGTTTTGGGATCATATATGTGAAGCAATCTATTGAGTGATCTCAATATAAATATTTCTGAATTGAGTCCATCGCAAACTTGGTCTGTTTGTCCCATTCTAAGTATCTATTGATTTGAATTCCTAAGAAATTAATTTGTTCAACACTTTGTACTTCCATATTCTCCATTTTTAGACTTTGCCTTGATTTATTTTCAGTGTTATTTGTTAGTTTAATGAAACTTGTTTTACCTAGATTTGTGTTTAGTTCTAAATCATGGTATTGTGTTTAACGTTCTGTAGGCTGCTGCCAATGATTTTATTCAGTTCGCTCATTGATTTGTGCCAACATAGTATCATGGCGTCATCTGCATACTTGATTAATTTGGTATTTTCCTCTGCTTGAACTATTAACATAAACAATGTAAAGAAAAGGACCAAGTTCTTGATCTCTGTGGTACCCCTCCTTGCCTTGTGATGGAATTCGATCTGACTTTCTTTGTTATTCCTTCTGTAATGTATGTTGTCTCTGTACTTTGTTTGTGCCCAACTTCAAAAGAAGGCAACAGTTCTAGAGCCACCCCCCTAATCCTGTATCTTTCTAGTTTGTCTAGCAGTACAATGTGATTAACGCTATCAAATGTTTTGGACATATCCATGAATAGAGCTGCTACTTTGTACCCTTCATCTAGTAGGCTTGATGTGTTGCTGGATTCTGTGCTGAAGTTGACAGACCATTCCTAAAACAATGTTGAAGGCTTGTGAGAACATTTTTGCCTCAAAACATTTTACAATTGCTTAATATAATTTTTCCTATCACTTTACTGAATGTGAGAGTTAGGGCTATAAGCCTGACTAATATGTAATATTTGAGGCTAGATTTTTTTTTCATCTTTTTTGTACAAAGGTTTGATTATTGACGGTTTCCGTGTTTCTGGAAATATTTAACACTAATTTAGCAAGTCATTGATTAAATGTGTTAATGTTATGGTAATTGTATGGAAACATTGTTTTTAATAATTTAGATATTTCATCCCACCCCACTGATTTTTACTTTCCCATAAACGTATGTATACACAGAGTGGTATACTTAGTGTAGGGAGTTATATAATGCTGTGTGAAAAAATGGCCAATTTTCACGAGAAGAAAAATTCGTTGCCAGGCGCTGATAACGAAAAAGTGGATAAAACCAGTTGCTAAATTAAGAGAAAAAAATCCCCTAACACATAGCCAGTAACCAGTAGCCAGAACCCATCTTATTTTTGAGTTGCCTTACTGCATCTGTGATTTCTTTAGCATCTGTTGAATACATATGTATCAAAGTAGTAATGTTTGGATCATCTGTGGTAACTTATCTATTTGTTAACCTATTTTTCAGAGTAATGTTTAATTTTGACAATGCTGAAAAATGTGTTGAGCAGTTTACTCACTTCTAAAGGATGTTATTTGTTTATCATCTGTTAATTTGATGTCAGAGTTGTCATTTACAAATTTCTACTTCTAAAATCTGGCTTACACATTAATAATGTATTTGTAAATTGCTATCAAACCTCAGCTAAATAATTCATGGTACATTCACTTTCAAAGGTGCCAATCTTTACAATGGAACTAGTCACAGTCACTTACCACATCTAGTAAGTTCTATAGGCATGAATTTTGAAAACTGTAGTTTGATATGGTTCTTATTCAATTAATTAAATCTAACACCAAGACAAATACTAGTGTAAAACGTAAAATTTACTTAACCGTAATGACAACTATGGATATAAACAAGTTGAAGAAAATATTAATAGAACTAGGAGTTCTTGAGTAAATGAGTTATATCATATTTCAAAACTTTTAATAAATGTGCACAAAGATCATAGAAATAATTAGTTTCAAAATCATGAAACAAAATTCCGGTTAGGGCATATGTATTAATTTCTGAAATGAAATCATTTTATAATCACGGGACTTCAGATTACTTGATTGCAATTCTTTTTTCATTTCCCATACATGTGTATTAAAAATTCTATTCACAGATATAAGATTTTTTTTTTCTATTTAAATTTGAGAGATGAACTACTTATACTCAATGTTACATTTAGTGTGAATTGTTAATTCTTAAGCAAGTTGTTTCATCACAATCGTATTTTTCAACAACTGAAATTGAAAAACCTGCATAAAATAGGGAACTCCAATATTATGACAAATGATGGACATTGATAAGTTCCATTAATATACCAAGACTCATAACTACACAAAAAATGTATATTTTATTAATTTTATTCTTGTTTTCAGGAAAACATTATCAAGTGATTAAGAAAACTAATTTTAAATGAAACTAAATTCTAATTTCATCAAATTATTCTCTTAAAAGTCTCCATTTTCAATGAAATATATATAAATTAAACGGAACAATTTATCAAAATTATCTCTAAAAATTGCGTGGAATCTGGTTTTTAATCAAAGAGTAACTTAATAATCTTAAGCCTTTAAAAGAAAGAGGAGCATTTTAAATATACCTTCAAATCATGAATATGTGATAAGCAACCTTCACAGAGGCTAAAATTGGGTGAATGAGAAAATGAATACTGCAATCTAAAACAAAACGAGTAGACCACTTGCAACAAATCAAAAGCATAGTTGAGCATTACTAAAAAACACGATAGATTTTCTGACCATGGGAGGCCACATGACAAACCCAGTTGCCTACACAGGGGAACAGATGGGAGAAAATAATGGGAAGGAAAGAGGAGTTTGCTCCAAACTTTAAACTTTGTGGATAAACTAAATGAAAAAGAAATGAAAGCAACGTCACAGTTTTGTCTTCTCTAATGTGAATCAATTTAGATCTGACAATCTGTATCATTTGTATAAAGTAATCAACTGAAAACATGAGAATCAACAAAATGGTTTATTTTTTTTTCATTTTTCTCTGCATTCAACAAATTGGACATTCATACTAAGTAAGTCATACCACATACAAAAGTGAAACAACACTGGCTGTATATAAATAACGTTTTTAAAAAACTATACAAAAACTGTTTACAATATCATTGTGCAAATCTTGCTGCTGCAAGTCAATCTCAATGACAACCTTGTGCTAGCATACAATCAAAAAAATGAATTAATTGTTCCAGTATTTTCATAACGATGAGTTCTTTAAATATTTGTGAAAAAAAATCCAACTGTTTATTAAACACACACATATTTACAAAGTCTCAAGTATGAAAATAAACCTTTGAGGTATTATTATGCTACAGCAGAAGGTTGATGGAGAAAAAAACACGAACTTCACTCTATCAGTGTCTCTTGCATACATTCTATTAAATGCACCTTCAAGACGAATCAACCTGAAACAAATAATAGAATTAGTTGTTTATAATCATTTTATCAAGGATTTCATTATAGGCATTCAGAAAAATTGTCAATTTAACAAGTTTCACACCCCTTGCCCTCTTTGAAACCAAGTCCATAACACATCTATTCGTTCATCAAATTAATTTTGGAAGAAGAAAAAGTCTCAAGCAATTCTTCAAGTGGAATATCTTTACAATAAATGTTAAACTATTTTTCCCCAAATGAAACTTTTTTACGAAGTATGCTTTCTATGTTAATTATATATTTAGAGAATGCCCTTTAATCTGAAAAATTTCTGAAAGTTTTCAAATGTATAATTAATTCATCAAAACTCACCTATCATCACTCCGATTTTTGAATTTTGGCAGGAACAGCATCAGGGCTTGCAGCTTTCTGAACCGTAGACGTCGAATCTTCAGCCTTTTGTTTCTTCCTCACCAAGTGAGTAATATTAGATGCAGATTTTGTTTCAATGGGCTTTGCAGACGACTCTCCACTCTTGGAACTTCCCGCTCCACCTTCTCTAATTAAGTCGCTCACTGCTTTGATTGTTTCTGCTTTCATTTCCTTCAGTTCTGAAATTTTGTCTCTTAAGTCTGGAAGGAGTTCATTCAATTCTTTTATTTCACCTTCAATCGTATAAAATGCATCTGACTCGTCGGGTTTATCACCTGACGCACTTTTAACTTCCAAGTTCTTCACTCTAAGTTCCAGAAGTGCAACTGCATCAGAATATTGTTGTACAGCTTCATCAAATTCATTATTAAGACTATAAGCCATTCCTAACCGATAATACGTCTCTGCTATTCTTCTGTCATCTTCTGGTAAATGTTCCTTTTGTATCTGGAGACCACTCTGAAGATCCTGAATAGCTTGATCATATGTTTCGGATTCCAAACCAACTTCTCCTAAATTTAAGAACACCTCTGCAAGTTTTAAGTTCATCTGTTTATCTTTTGCCTGTCTTTGAAATATAATTTTCGCCAACTCCAGCATTTCCCATGCCAGCTTCAAGTTTGACACATCCTCTTCCTCTTCTTCACCATTCGCCGCCCCCTCTTCTCCTGTACCTTTTTCTTCAGTAGAGTTTCCATCTTTATTCTCTGCAGTGGTCTCCCCTTCGCCGGCATCATCCTTTCCGCCCTCGGCTTCTGCTTTATCTTTGCCGTCCTCCTCCTCTTCTGCTTTTTCTTGACCGTTCTCATCCTCTCCCTTATCTTTTCCGTTTTCCTCAGTTTCTTCGCCTTCCTCATCCGATTCTTCTCCACTTTCCTCTCCTTCAATTGCATCTCCTAGGACGCCACTTTCTGTGCGAGCAAGTTCCAATAGTGCCTTACCGTAGAACAAATAAGCCTCCCCACATTCGTCGGCTGTTTCTCCATACTTCGCGGCAAGCAAGCCGCACGCTTGACCTAGAGAGGAGACTGCTTCGGAATAATCTTTAACAAGAAGATGCCTTTTACCTTGAGTAAACAAGGTTAGGGCATCTCCCGCAGATTCCGTCTCGCTCCCACCCGGTCCAGATTTTGTAGCTTGATCGCCACTCATTTCCGATTTCTTCGACACAAGAAATGATCTCGAATGAAGCTTTTGTAATTCAGCACGATTGCAAGCACACTTCAATTCCCAGGCTCACACAAATTTACCGGCTTCCTTACGTCAACGGTCTCTAATAAATTGATCAACTGCAGACTGCAAAATGCACGAGAACTCCGAAGAACTCCCTACTTCCCGCGCGACCTTCCCGCGAGGTTGGTGGTCCAAGGAAAATGCAATATTCCAGTTCTTTTGTGGACTCTCCTAGACAGAATCTTCGATTGTAAAAATAAAATAAAATTAATTTTCCATTAATTTTCTTATGAATAAAACGTGTCTAATATCGCGTGTTAAATAACACGGTTTGAAGTGATCATGTGTATAGATCTTTTAAAGATAGATATACTCTTTTGTTTTAAAGTATATTTATGGTCGTGAACTAAAATTCCTGAATTAAAATTATCGTATATTTCTCTTCTCCCTTAATGTGTGATTTTATGATTAACATTTCAATTAAAAAATAATTTTAATTTCTGCCTCCTCCATATTTCGAAACAATATTTATTTCCAAACAATGAAACAACCGTGTCATTGTAGGAGAGGTCCAAAATGACGTCACAAGGTTTGGCGGGAAAGTTTACGGATGCAAGTTCAGGAGAGCGCTTATGAATTTCCTACAGCATTAATAAGTTTTTGGTTCTATTCTGCGGTTGTCAAGGTTTGTGTTTCTTGTCACATTTGTTATTTACAATGATATTTGCTTCCCTTCGGTTTGTTTGGATTTTGGTTGTGCATCTCGTCTCAAATTTGATTTAAAGAAGCACTATTGTATTAGATATGTCTGTCAAGCCGTCTTCATTTCGAAAATGGTTCGAAGTAAATACGGGCTTAGCGATAATGCTTAAGTGGTGATTTATATAAAATTAAATGTATGAAAGATCTGGATCCACATTCCCATCCATCGGAAATCGAAAGTGCGAACTTAACGGATTTGGGAGCCCTGTACTATTCGAGTAGAAGAGACGCCCTCCGTATATTTTTAATAATATAAGCTTTATTAATATTTATTTTAGAAAAATGTAATAAATATTATTATTGAGAGAAATAACCTACATTAAACTTTAATAATCTTTCGGAGAAAAATCAGAATATTCATAAATACAGTCTCAAAAATGTTTTCGTGATTTTCCACGGAATGTGTAAACCTTAACACTAACTTACCAAAATTTGATGTAACTTAATGTATTATTTTCTCAATGGATTATTTACAATCAATGTATGGTTATTTGAACATATATACAGGTATCCCACCAGGTAACTTCTAAACTTTAAGATATCGAAGTGCAGTTTTCGCTCAACAAAGCGAAATTATGGGGCAAGTAAAATGCCGCAGATACATTATTTTTCGTTTTCGAGAAATTTAATAATCTTTAATTTTTTAAATGGAACCATAGTCTTTTCTCATCAGCAATGAATAGATCATAAAAAGATAAATACAATGATGTATCGTATGTAAGTATTTTTACCGGGGTAGCGTCATGGAAAGCGAGCACGCCACGCCATCCAATAAGCAACTCCGCCAGTGCGTAATATACATGAAATCAAAATAATAATTCTTTCACATTTTTAAGAAACGGCGTGCTCGTTTATAGTTCTCATTGGTGACGAAAGCGAATCTATCCTTCATTTTCTTATGAATAAGATTGAATGGGATACTAATCTTGCGACTGCGTCGCGTCAACAGGGAGTTGCGATCCTGACAGCGATTATAAGTGGTTGCTACTTGCGACTGCGACTTTCGTGGCGCATTGCGCACGAAATTGACTGCCGCGGACGTACATAAACAAGATAAAATGCCAACAAGATAATGTATTAACTTCGGTAAATTGCTAAGAAAGGAAGTTTATGTCAAGAAATGCCTATATAACTTGAATAACAATGGATAGTCCCGAAGCATTGGATGAAGGCATTGTAAAAGTTGATGTGGTAAGAATATTACTAAGATCGTGTTTGGCAATTGCAGAATTGACATTAGTCATGACAATCCCCTATTGACAATAAAAATAGTTTTATAACACTCGGTGCCCCGAACCAAGCAAGTAATTACCTACTTAATTAATAGTTTCTTTAATTTTTTCTAGTAAACAGTGAATGTGATACCAATGCGTTTGAGACATTTAAAAACTTTATGCAAATGTATTAATCATTTTCTAATTTCATTTGTTTTCAGGTTCAGTTAAAGCCAAGTGATGGTGCAGGAGAGTGTCTGTGGAATTACACCGTAAGTTGAGATCTCTTTTGTCCTCTCCAATATTGAGAAGCAAATGATGAAATGTTCGAAGCGAACAGTGCTCTCCTGCTCACTCTCACAAACATGCACTTAAATCAAAAGAAATTAATATTGGTGTTTTGAAGATACAGATAATAGTTTTTAACTTGCAGTGAATGGTTAAGGAGTTATTATTGACAGTCAATTTATTTTTTAAGGTTTATTGATAAGTAATGATGTGATCAGTGGCTGATTCATATCATTAAAATTTGAGAAATTAATTGACTGTCAATAATACCTCCACATTTTAGTAATACATTTACGTTTTAGAAATTATATATTTGTTAATAGAACTGCTGTGGTACCTTCGTCAATAGTAGAACACCTTTCCCAATTTTTTTTAGATTTCCTAATTGTGAGCATGTAATCTCAAAAACTGGGGTACTTGGTCCCACACTTACAGTGGGTGTAAGTAGCCTGCATCTTCCTTTTTAATGCCTTAAATAATTTCCTAAATAATTTATTTCGATATTGAAAACTTCAACAATACTTATTATCTCTTGGTTCTTTTGTAATCAGACCATTATGGTACACAAATACAAAAGATTGCCTGAAGTTGGAAATATGTGGTTTATACGGACTACCAGCTGGAGGAATGCTTGACAGCAATTCAGTCGGAAATAATGTTACAAAGACAAACTGAAGCTACCTTTAAGATAAGCTGATTGATTATAAAAAGGAGACTGAAGAACAAAGTCGTTCAAAAACTGGATCATCTAAAAGTGCTTAACGAAATTGAAGAATTTAGCCTTTGTAAGGCACCTTGGCAAACTCTGTAATTTTGGATTTCCTGTTGATGAACTTGATTTCAAATTTATTGAGAAGTTTTACCTGTCTATGCATGGCAGAACTGCCACTGCTTTCAGAAACAATCTCCCAGGGTGAGATTGGGTGAAATTGCTTTTTACAAATGCACAGTTAATGACAAAAAATTGGATAATAAAAATTGTATTTCAGCTATTGAAATTTTCTTTGTGTTTGTAGTATATTTATATTCATGTTTAGATCAGAAAACAGAGGAACAGCATAGACCCAGTGCAAATCTCAATGTTTTTATGTACGAAAAATCGTGTGGGTTCAAGTGCCCCGCCCTGCCCTGCCCTGCCCTGGAAATATGCTGTCTCCCTTGCTCACTTTCTCAAAAAATAATAAACAAATCGAAGTGAAAAAATAAAACACTTGTACTCATGTATATTCTTTTTTGTGGAGTTTTATACCGATACTTTCAATGAATTGCTACATTGTAATCTTATGCTTTTTCATGTATTCATAAAGAGAGGTTTGAAATTCATCTTAAATGCCAAGCTGAGGAGAAATGTCGAAATGAACCGAAATGTCTTTTGTACACTTAATACATTCCCATCTAAATGCAATTAAAATCAATTGCCAAGCTACTTTTGTAAATAGTGGAGAGAAACTGAAAGAGTCATAATTAAATAATTTTGGATTAGACAATTGAATATGAAATAAACAAAAACATTCCTCTTTTATCCTATAAGTACGCTTTAATGAACTCGATCATAGATCAGTCATTAACACAATCTGGTGGAGTGCAACTTAATTTCTTCATTGATGAATTCCTGAATCTGTAGTGTGATTCCAGTTGAAAAAGTTTTAAAAAAAAGTAATTGTTTTATAAATATACTGTGTAAGTTTATGGCTTTAAATTACAGCCTAAAGTACTCTTGTCCTCCGAATGAAATTAACACAAAAGTTTAATTGATATTGATTCAGTACTCGCAGAGATTATCACATAACTCAACATCCTTGTCTCTTTATATGTTAGTATAGACTGACATACCAGGTACAGAAATATTATCTGCCTTTAATTCAAAGTTAGTTGCAAAACCAGGACTTAATGTTGTTTAATTTTTTGTGATTATTGTATTCTGTTTAGAATGACAGGTGCTTTGTGAGTAGTGTTTGAAATGTATGTCATAGTAAACATTTGAATTCTTTTGAAGACTTAGTGTGTTTTGCTATGAAGCTTGTTTCTTCTTGAATGGTTTTCTGATCAATTTTTTTTTAGTAAGGCTAAGTTGATAATCCTTGATTGGATAGGAAGAGAATTTTCCTAAGAGAAGGTGGTAACGTGGGACTACTTCATTGAACTCTTCACCTTATTACAATATTACAATATACCATTATACCATACTTGATACCATAAGTAACTAGAAATTGTTGGCTTTGGAAAAAAGAAAGAGAGAGCGAGAGAGAAAATTAAAACTACCCCCAAATTTTATTTGTAATGTCATTATGTGTTATGCAATTTGGTACTTTGGACTTGGACGTAATCATTCTTTAAAACAATGCTGTGTTTCGTTACAACTAGGTTTCTTAAACTCAAGATTTTTGTAATTGAATTTTCTATTTAAAACCTCTTTTTAATTAAAGTTTGATATTTTTATTTAAGTATGTATTTACATGAATAAATAATTTTTTATGTGTAGTTTATTAAATTGTTCAATAAAGATATAAAAAGCATAATTTTAAAAATTACTTCTAAACCATTTTTAATTGTAATGTGTCAAAGATACAAACGTATGTCAGATGCTTATATGATTATATTGGATGTTCAATTTTCTGTGGCTATTTTAAAAACGTTTTTAATAGATTTAATGTTTGGTTGTATGCAATGTAAACTAAATAATATGTAGAATGTTTTTTACAGTCAGAAATAAAAGTGGTTCTTTCAGGGCATGCATAGCATGCTAAATATCGATTTTGAGGTTTCAATGGAGATGCACTTTTTGGGAGCCCCCAATGCCAAAAAAGAAGTTATTTTTTCATGACTTCCATCTGTCTGTCCAATGGACATTTGTCCATGAACAACATTAGCACCTAAACTCTTCGTAGGATTTTATCCTAAATCAGTTTTTTGCCATCTTCTTACAACTATAATATTAAAGATAGTGATTTTTTGTTCAAATAAAATATCTTCTTCACAATTACACTTTTATTATATTACCATTACGATTCGTGACATGTCCATTGGTTTGAAAGTATTAGTCATTTTCTCTCGATTTTGAGTGAAATATGGGCAAATATGGATATGAAAAAAAGAGATTTTCTCAAAAACGGCACCAATTTTTTCTTTCAAACTGTTTGTACAGATAGTGCTAAATGCACGATATAAGATTACATAGTAAATGTGGGTATATTTTGCTTGTTTTGTTTGTTTCAAAAATTACATAAATGTAATTTTTTTATATTTCTCTTGTCATTAATAATTACATAACCGGTGTTTTGTGTATTACGTTTGTGAGATTAGGAGCTTCAAACGATATCTTAAAAAGTTTCTCAAAGACTTTAACTTTTCTGTGAAAATGAGCTCAAAATTCCGCATTTTCAAAAATACTCAAACGTCATTTTCTCAAAAATGTTCCAATTTTTTTCTTTATTTTTTCTAAGGATAATGCTAAGTGCAATGAATAACATGATGATGATGTACCATGTTGATGTATAATTTTTATTTGTTTCAAAATTACATATGCATTTTTTAAAATATATCTCATGTCATTATCAAATGATTTCCAATGAAGTTTCTTGAAAACTTCAAAGTTTTTTTATGAAAATTAGTTCAAAATTGCTTATTTTCAGAAGCGCTCAAACGAAATATTTTCAAAAACGGCTCCAAATTTTTCAAAGAAAATTTCATATCAGGTTTTATGCTTCAGTAATAGCCTGAAAGTCAATTTCCATTCTATCCTTAGGGGACCAAAAGATTGCGAGAAAAAATGGTGGCAATAGATGGCAGCTGGGAAGAGGGTGGGGAAAGTAGAGAAGCTAGCTCAGACTAAAGAGATTAGAAAACTATCTAGTAGAAGAAAGTCTCTATGATTGTGTAGGACGACTAAATCAAACTGCTATTACATTTTTGGAGATATAGATCTTCGGTGGGCTCCGTAGGTGGTCAGATACAAACAGTAACTCTAAATCTATTAAAAGTTAGTTTGAAGGAATAGAGAGAGAAATGGTATTCCATCATAAAATTTAAGTGACTATTTTACTTTCTGTGAAATTTCTTCTCAATGCCTAGCATAATTAGAACATTGCAATACTTGCACACAATAATGGGCAAATTATTAAACAGATAGTTCAGGGCGTGGTCATTTGAAGTTGGCGTGCATCATGAAGCTATTTTCACTTTTAAAATAATGAATTAACACGTGTCACCTTCACATTAGTCCAGTTTATATAATATTTTTATAAATCTTTCTACGTACTTGTAGTACTTTTGCTATTGGAAATCATTTGCAATTAAATTTTGACCCTTAAAGCATGCTATTTAAGAAAGTACAATTATCAATTTTATTAAATAAATTCCCAAGTAAAATATCGTGTCATTAAAAAAAAAAACTTGCACATTTTCTAGGGAATGAGGAGGGAGTAGGCTACGCATGGGAGCTGCCCAAGGCTGGTCAGCCAAGGGCAATTTATTTATTTAACATCCAAAAACCGTTAAAATGGTTTGTGACGTAAAATGGGGAAGTGTATTTTTTGCACGTTTTCTTAAAATCTGGAATCCGTAACCAAACCCATAAACAAGTTTAATTATGCACACAGGTGGAAGCGAGCTTTTTTTTTTTTTTTGTGGCAAAAATCTATTAGAAAATAATAGCTAGAGTGTAATAAAAACTTTTGGCAAAGAAAAAAAAAGCTACATATTTTGGCTGTTTCCTCTCATCGTTCTTTTCGTGAAAGAATCGCTTACTGCCGCGAGAATGTGGGGAACTTTCATTTGATTAACTGTATTACTCGTGAAATCTACAAAATGTGCACAGATTGTGCACACATTTATGTGCAGAAGCACAACAAGGGGCCATCCCAGCATTCAGGGACGAAAACTTGATTGTGATGGGGGTCATTGGCCTAGAAGCTGAAATATTGCTTTTGTTATCGCTTTGTGACCCTCGCTCCTTGTTTTTAACCGCTCATGAACTGTTGTGTGCTGATGAACCTCATATCATTTACAGGAATTGGGAGAAATGAAAACAGTTGAGTCTTCTGTAAGTGAGGAGAGCTGTGCAGTAAGTTGTTCCTGTTGGGCCCTCTTCAAACCCAATGACCCTGTAGAGCATGCTCCGTAGCTTGTTGATTTTTGATTTCTCTTTTAGGTGGAAGAAAATAGATATTGTATTTTGATTCTCAGATGTGTTTTATAGGAAAGAGTGCATGTTTGATCGTTAGTTATTGAAAACAGAGCTTATGTGGAATAATTGTACTTCCACATTCAGGACACCTTTCTCTTGCTGTATTTACAATTGTTCTAGTTTATCAGTATTTTTTTCTCTTTGTAATTTCTTCTGTGGTAATTTTAAAATTCAAAGACGGAGTTAGTTAAATTATAAGACCGTTGGATTTTTCTGTGGCTCTATTAATACATTTAAAACTAATTTACATATAAATTGTCTTTTTCGCTTACTTCACTCTTATGGTTGAAGTTTACTTACTGGGTGTAGGCGGCATGCGTACTTCATTTATTGAAATTTGTTGCCAACCGTATGGCGTTGGAGGTGCGGCACAATGCCGATGAATTGGATGAAGTTGAGGAATTGTGAAAGACGAAAAGACATGTTTAGAGTGATGCGGGAACAAATACTTATCCCCTTTATTTTTACTTGCTCGTAATTACAAATGTAAGAAGGAAAATATTTTAATTGTGCGTGGCGAATTTTCGACAGAAATAAATTATTGTACGGCCCAGATATCGAATAAAGTGGATGGGCAAGAGAGTATG
This sequence comes from Acheta domesticus, assembly GCA_031308135.1. Taxonomy (NCBI): domain Eukaryota; kingdom Metazoa; phylum Arthropoda; class Insecta; order Orthoptera; family Gryllidae; genus Acheta; species Acheta domesticus. Next base: position 118,222,997 of record JAHLJT010002630.1, read on the forward strand.
TGCTGTTTTAGCACCACTAGTTTGATTAAACTTTGTTGGATAGTGTAAAGGATGCTTATGAGAAAAATTGTTTTATGCTCGTTGAAATCCCTGATTTTTTTCGAAAATTGCAATAGTTCAGTTTTTTGGGTGTCTTCCTACAACTACAATATTGAAGATAGAGATTTTTTCTTAATGAAACCTGTTCTTTAAAGACAGATCATGTACAATTTTTCGAAAATATGAGAAGTTTTTGTGTAATTTTACACAAAATAGAGGCAATTTTTAATTCTTTTAAACATTTTTTTTTCTCGAAACCCTTTTCAAACTTTTTGTTTAAATTTTCACTGTGTATGTATCAACAGACAGAAAAAATAATATAGTGCTATTAGTCCCATATTTCAATGAACTCTCTGTATTGTCTCTGTCGGTAAGTTGTGTGGCTAATTTTAGGCTCAGGGGGTATAAAGAGAAATAAGTTACATATATGTTATTATAGGCAAATGCACAGGAATGCGGAAATGTATAGTAAAATATATAAACATACCCAAAATAAAAGGCTAATTTTAGGCTCAAAGAAAAAAAGATTTTCAACAGAAAAACTAATTTTGTGGGATTTTCCTTGCTCCAATGTGCAGTAAATTACATTCTCAAATTTGTAGTAGAATCCATGTTTTGTGTATTCTTGATATTGAAAAAGTGATTTTCAAAAAACATCTGTTTGTGGACAACCCAGAGTCATAATAGCATTTGAAATTTTCTCCAAAATAAGATATTCCCCTATCGATCTGATCACACTTGATGGTCCGGTGAAATTAAAATATATATTTTAATAATCGGAAGTACTTTACATGAAGATCCAAAGACATTAAAAAGAAAAAAAGAAAAAAAAGCAGCACAGAGCAGTGGGCACTCATAAAAATGGTAGGTGTATTTTCTTTGATGTCTCTGGATTTTGGGAATTTGCAGTTGTTTAAATAAATGTTAATGGCTTTCAACAACTTCATTACTGATGATAGAGATTTTTTATTAACAAAGTCGAATTTTCACAATTATATCTTGAAATAATGTCATGAGAAATGTTAAATTTTGGGTAGTTTTTGCCAGCTTTTCCCAAGTGAAATCATGACAATGAAAAAGCAAGGTTTTTTCAAAAACAGCTCCATAATTTGTCTTTAATTTTTGTAGTAAAATAATTTCTACTTTTTGAGGTGTTTTTAATTGTTTTTTAATTTTGTATTTTTAAGTACTTCTCCTCAATTTTATTTTTTTATCATAATTTGAAGAATATATTTTTTACTCTTGAATTTTGAAGACAAGTTTCTTTATTCATGTTATATATTCCTCAGTATTAGATATTTGTCATTTCAAAATTTTGGTAATTTTTTCTTAATTTTTATCTTTAACACTGGATTTTGTATGTGATTGCTGAAGTGTTAGTAGAAGGTGCAATAATTGTTACTGATGATTTGAGAAAATGTGGTAGCACCATTATTTTCTGTCTTTTTATTCAGGCATTGCGGAAAAAGTTACACACAGTAATTTTGAAAATACATTTCAATCCATTTGACTTCCAGAAGAACTTGAGGATGTGCACCAATTCTGATAATGTAATGAATACATCAGCTTTTATTTTAAACTGCTACATAATTAAATCATTTAATCTAAATCTGTCACAATTAAGTCTTTAAAAAGAAAATACTAGTCATAACATACTGTTACATCAAAATATGTTCCGAGAAGCCATCAAGTAGTCTTAATTCTAATCAATTTGAAGTTATTATTTCAATTAATAAAATATTTTGTGTAAGTACTTCTGTGCTCTCTGATCCCATTTTTCAAGTGCAGAATAACTGAAGATAGCAATTCTCAGAAGGGTTTTGCACCACAAACACTACTTCCTATTCCTAAAACATGCAATAATTATATTTTCAAGGATTTGGTTTCAATGAGCAAAGCCATTATCATAAATCTAATTGTTGAAATATATGGTGGAGACTTGGCTACCTGTACAATATTGGTTTAAAATTTTTAATAAATTTGCAAACTTTCTTAATAAATTATAGAAAGTGTCTGGCACTAAACATCTTTTTGAGAGTTTCAGTCCTGAACTTTTGGTGTGGTCTTCATACAGTGGATCTTTGTATGCACATTTACTTTCCATTTTTATGTTATATACCCTTTACTTGCATCTGGTCTTCTGAGTTTCACTTCTCTGTAGATTTTCTTATAATTTTGTGACACTGGTTTCTGATATTGGAATATACTAATTTGTAATCAATTCTATAGCACAGTTATTTATAAATAGTCAGTGAATGATGCACAAATTATAAAAGTAGTCAGCTTAAGGAAATATTATTTTAATGCGGTATTGAAATTACGAATATATCTTCTTTGTAGGAGGTGCCTTCAGTTATTGTGGCTGTTCTACCAATGGAGGAGGTAACAGAATCAACAACAGAAGAGCAGGTAAGTGGGTTATTTCCAGAAATTGACATTATTTGACTAAAATCAGTGGTATGAATACGATTGTACAGTGCACGAGAAAAGACTCTCTGGAGTGGCCCTTTGTGGGTGAGAGGGCCATCAACATAAATTATGTGGGTGGCACAAGCTGCAGCTTGTAAAAAAAGAAAACTGAATTTCATACTCACTACAGTCATAACAGATGCTGGAAGTGTTGTTCCTTGTTTCCTGGTGATTTGGTTGCTACCAACATAAGCGCAATGTTTAATACGAGACCCTAATTTAGCTTGGTATGGGGACACTTTCCTGGTGCACTGTACTTGATTAGCTCAAAGTTTTCACTACCACAGAGGCAATGGTATAATAAAGATCATGAACATTAGAAGAGTTGGAGTTATGTTAGAATTTCTTTGTTCTGCTGTAGGAGTCTCTTGTTCTGGAATCTTTTTGTGATACTTCTAAATTGCAAAATGAATGTTCTCCAGGTGAGTAGAATAAGCCAATCATATTACTTTTGTTTTTATAAATTTTATTTCTCGTGTACAGTATGTATTGGTGTCAGTTTATTTGTACAGCAAAAAAGTTTTTAATGAGGAACCAAATAGTTGGTATTGGTCAACACATTTGTAGTATTTGACATTAGGGGGAGTATATACAACTGGTTGAATGTTTTTTAATCTAAAGATGTATTGAAATTGAGGTAATGAAAAAATGGGAAACAGACATTTGGACTGATTTTGTTTGTAAGGACGTGAAGTTCACATGTTTCTTCAAGGTCACATTTTTAATTACACTTAAAAGTACCAAAAACCATGTCTGCCCCAGTGTGCTTAAACTATTCGCTTATAAAATTTTTCAATTTTCAACATTTCTATTTCACAAATTTAATTGTTTCTTTTCATTAGTGGATTTGATTCCCAACTTCAGAGCATGCATGAAAATCATTAGTGAAATCAAAATTAAAACACACACAGATACAGCATGTGTGACATGATAAACTCATAGATATCAGTTCCAAGAACTCAGTGTGTCATGACAAAGGAAGATGGTGAATCAATAGTTAACTCTGTATTGTCTAGGTTATCTGGGACAAGCTGCGTCTCTGTTGTAGTGGCTGACATTTCGGCCAACATGTTGTGGCCAACATTTTGGCCAAACACATGTTGGCTTCACATGAAGGCCACAACATGTTGGACGAAACATCATCTACTATGACAGAGATGCAGCGTGTCCCAGATAACCTAGACAAAGACTTCGGCTGCAGAAGCCTACGCAACCAATATTTAACTCTAGCACAGTCTTGCTTTTTTTAACAGCATTATGTATCAAAATCACAATGAAATTTTGATTCCACTAAGCAAAATTTTTCCACTAAAAAAAAAGGAGGCCCTTTAAAGAGGTGCAGCTTAATTGAGTTGATTGTTGTGGCAGGTTGCTCTGTATTTGATTTTATTTAAGGCAATAAATGATGCTGCAGCTAATGAAATATGATTTGCATACAGGTCACCTTGACATCAGCAAAAGTGTGGGGATCCGCAATGCAGTTCTTTTAGAAACACATCAGGGAATACTTCAGAGAGAGCTAAAGCCTAAGACATGCCAACAAATTAATGTTCAAGGGGATAAGTCTTCTACTCCTAAGAAGCCATTTGAGTGTCCAATATGTAAGGCCAGATATTCACATCAACCATCTCTCATTCGTCACAAGCGAATTCATTCAGGCGAGAGACCGTTTGTATGTTTGGTATGCAAGAAAGACTTTGTGCATAACACGTCTCTTATTTTCACATGCGGACCCACACAGGAGAGAAGCCATTTGGGTGCTCAATATGCAACAAGAGATTCTCGCAGGATGGAACACTTCGTGTTCACCTACGCTCCCACACCGGCGAACGACCATTTGAGTGTTCAATATGTAAGAAAAGATTTGCCACAAAATCTCAGGTTGCTGCTCACAAGCTTGTCCACACAAACGATAAGCCATTCATGTGTTCATTTTGCGAGAGGAGCTTTGCTAGAAGAATATATCTTATTGAGCACTTGCAAACTCACACAGGCAAAAGGCCTCATGAATGCTCCATTTGTCAGAAGGGCTTTTCAAGAAAAATGTATCTAGCTATGCACTTACAATCTCATACTGATGAAAAATGACAAAACTAAACAAGAGGATGAAATGATACACAGTGGAACCTCATTAATCCAGATTTCCGGATGACCTGGATTGGTTTGGGGGGAGAAAAATTTATAAAATATTAGCATAGTAAATGATGCTTTGTTTTACGGATGATAAATCACTATTATCTATGGTGTAACTGTTAGCGTGTTGGATTGTTATACCCAAGTTGGCGGGTTCAAACCCAATCAAAACCATGGATTTTTAAGGGCGAAAATTATTATTTGTACACCTTCCTTCGGAGGGGAAGGAAAGCTGGCTGTCCCATGTTAGTATATTTGCTGTGTGTAAAAGATCCTCAAGCCTAACGAAGCCTCTAAGCTAAATTCAGACCGCCTGTTTCATCGCCCAAGTAATACCTTCTTTCTCCCTTCGTTGATGAAAGGAGTGTAGCAAAATTTGTGTGGTCAGGTGGAAGAGCAGGCCTCAGTGTCACCACGTAAAATAAGGCATCAATTCTATTCTCAGTAGGTGTATTACTGAATTCACTTGTCAGTGGTTGAGTTCATTGCCCTCACCCCACCTGCCAGCACTCTCTTTCCCCTCCGCACGCCTTCAGCCAAGGGCCATCCGCAGAGGGAGAAAGGGAGAAGGGAGGATGTGGCCATGCCGATGCATTGGGCGTTCTTAGGTTCACCAACTAGTTATTACAATGTTATTATAACATGTTTTTAGGTGAAAGTACTGATAATAATTTTTAAACTCCACTAAATATACAGGGTGTCTGGGGAGGAAATGTCGAAACTTCAAAAATAAGCTCTTAAGACTATTCTAAGCATATTTTGTCTAATAAACTATGTGGATATTCCAAATGGTTGAGCCACAATAAGCACTCAAAAGTTGTTTTGAAAAATTGATTTCTAGGCAAAAATGTGCATTATCGAAGCATAGAAACATTCCAGAAACATATAAATTGTTTATTATTTACAAAAGAACTGAACATATTTGTTCAGAAAGAAAAATTAAGCGAGAAATAAAAAAGGACCCAACTTACACAATTCAACAGCTTTTTTATTTCTCGCTTAATTTTTCTGTCTGAGCAAATATATTCATTTCTTTTGTAAATAATTAACAATTTACATGTTTCTGGAGTGTTTCTATGCTTCCATAATGCATATTTTTGCCTAAAAATAATTTTTTCGAACCAACTTTTGAGTGCTAATAGCGGCTCAACTATTTGGAATATCCACGTAGTTTTTTAGACAAAATACACTTGGAATTGTCTTAAGAGCTTATTTAAGAAGTTTTGACGTTTCCTCCCCGGACATCCTGTATATTTGGTAAGTCCTTGGTTTTTTTAAAATCTATTTTCCATCATTCTCTGGATATGAAACTTGGACATCTGTGGCTCTCAGTTGATCTGGGTTAATGAGATTCTACTGTACATAAAAGGACTAGAGAAATGTAATTTTGATATAATCACGAGCGTACTGTTTCAGGAAAGGTAATTTTCATGAGAAAACTCTCGTTTGCAAAAACCACATTAATGCCCTAATTCTGTGATTACTTTCCAAGAAAAAGTGTTTGTGTACTTGTGGGTTTACAAGAGGCTAAAATACTAGATGAACGAAAGATCCTGACTCATGGTCATCAACAGTTTAACATTATTCCAAAGAATCCGTCCCATTCTGTAAAGATAGAGGCTGAGTTGATGAGACTGTACAAATAGATGGAGAATGCATATCATGGGCAAAACTGTTACAGTTTTTTGTGCTAGTTAATTTTCACTTGTATTTTTAATAAGATATTTTAAATGGCCTCACATTATGAGTTGTCTTCAGGTTTTAAATGGAACCTAACCACATACAAGTGGATTATTTATTCAAATCAGTAAAACCTGTCTAAGATGGAACCAACGGTTCCTTAAAAAAATTTCGTTTTTGGCAAGTTTCTGTCTTACGGAGGGTTGCCAAAAATTTAACATGTAACTTAAGTACAGTATTTTCGTTATAAATTTGTTGGTGAAACAAAATAATGAAAATAAAACAATTTATCCTTGAAAATATTGCAGAAAATGAAAAATCACCTGCAAACCACAAGAGAAATATAAGACAAGCATTTATTCTGCAGTTTACAAATAAATTTAGTTTGTGTGGAATGTGCTTCACTAAGACAGAATTCCCAGAATTCCATTGTCGGGTGAAGAGAACGTGGTGGCGCTTTTGAGAATTGAACAGGATGCAGACGACAAACAAGGATTTGGAGGAACAGTGGGGAATTTGGAAGCACGAACAAGTTGCAGCGATACAGTCGCAGAATTGGCCAAAGATTCCCTGATGGCAGGTTTAAGAAGAAAAACGAGCCATTCACTCTATTGTGTCAAGATGTGAACCTTCACACTATGCCATTCTAAAGATAATGCTGGAAATTTAAAAAATAAATTTCCTTCTTAGTGAGGTAATAATCACTTTATGTTCTCTAAGAATCTGCATTGGACAGGTTTCCGTCTTATAGAGGTCATTTTCAAGTATAAAATTGTTCCGTTCTGAGATTTTTTTTGTCTGGGATGGCAGGTTTCCGTCTTACAGAGGTTTTGCCTTAGGCAGGTTTTACTGTATATCAATTTAACTTTGATCCAGGCCACATCCTATTGTCTGTGTGATAATTTTAAACTGTTTAATGATTAATATTACCAGTACCTAGGTATAGTGATACAGTATAGTGATATTGACTGAGAAATTATTCTTAAGATTCCTGTAAGTTTTTATTCTTGACAAAAGGTGCAGACTGCTATCTTGCTCTTCACCCCATGCTCTCCAAGTGTTGTGTGTGAACATTAAGAATTCTTCTAAACCATAACATTTTAAAACTAATATTGCGGTACATTTTTTCACTTGTTGCTTGAAGAATACCGTAAATCAATTCTATTAATGAATTTCTGATTCTGAACAAAAACATCTGTGCTATTCTTGTTTTGAATTTGAAAGAGAAAAATGCTGAAGTTCATGGTAACTTGGATTATTCAATGTCTGAAAAATGTTTCCTCTTCATCTTTGGTATAGTAAGATTTCAACTTCTTGCATTCTTTCTTCTTCAAGTTTGGGTAGTGAAATCTTCATGGTGTGCTCCATTCTTAACCAGCAATGCAATTGATTGCTTTAATTGCTAATGCTCATTATTATCTGAAATGATTTGCCATTTCTAATCATGAATAAGTATTCATCTTACTGATGTTCTTTCAAAATCAATAAAGGTTGGTCTGTCGTGCTGTGTAGAAGCTGCAACCAGAAGCCCTGCATGGTTTGATTTTCAAATCGTTCCTGTCAGTTATTTTCTAACAGATTTATCTCGTGCCTTCCATAACTCGTCCATCTGCACTTTATCTCCCTCAGGTACCCCCCAACTAATGTAATACAAGATGTGTAGAAGATGTATGAGGAGAGATTTGCAACCCCTTCCAGAGAGAAGTTTGGTCTGATGAAATTGAGCCTTCTATGGCTGACCGAATTGATATTGTATATGATGTGAAAGGGCATTGTTGTAGCTCCTTTTAAATGTCCACATGATTACGGCAGAAGTAAATGACTGAGAAGACAAGATATGGTGCTTTGGGACTTGAGGGTTGTCCTGCAGAACTGATGAAGGAAGCCCCTTCAAGAGAGTTTTCGGTGAGGTTACGTCCCAATATTTTATGAATGTATAGAAGGAAATTTAGTACCTGTTCTTGAGGACTTGTATATGCCTTCCATTTATAAAAAAAAATGCTATAAAATGTGGCAAGATTGAAAAGTGAGAGAGAAAGTGTGTGTGCCCTCTCCGCTGTACTAAACAGAACGTGATGTACTAGTTCCTTGAGATGTGATGTTAAAAAACATTAGAACATGAATATTTTTAAGGGCATGGATTTTTGCAGTATGTAGGTAATGAAGTGTTGTTGGTTGATTCTGAAGTTGGGATTCAGAATTGCAAACTTCAACAGAGAATAAAAGAAAAGTGAACTGGATGAAAATATATCAGAAATGAAGTATTCAGAAGGAAAAGAGCATGATTTGGTAACAAGGGATATAAAAACAGTGGATTTAGCCTAATTACTCAACTGTGCTCTGTGATGTCGTGGAAGTTAAGACACCACGTACCTGGATTGATGACCTTCTGGGAACAGTTTACTAATGGTACTGAGACCCTGGCCCGAGGGATAAAAGGCACTGACTGACCGTGAAGCGATGAGACAAAAAGACAAAAATTGAACAGATGATTACTCCACATACCCTCATTGCCCAAGAAGAGCCAAGAAATGTGTTGTAGCTTTGCAACAAATAGGAAAGAAATTTAAAGAAATGAAGGGTTGAGAATGAGAGAGACTGAAACCACAAGAATGAAATGTTGCAGGAGAGTAAAAACAAAGTTTAAAGAAGAGAGTACAGCTTACGTTAGTATGAGAAAAATACTAACTCACAGCAGTGCCTTCTATTGCTTCATCATCAAACGGTGAAGAGAAGCTGCTTCACGTGGTTTCTGATAGAATTACATGAAAATCCTATTTTAAAAACTATGTGGCTGAGGTCTGTATCATTTTCGATGCTTATATTGCTTCATTGAATGAACAGAACAAAAGGAAGGATGGGATTGTAGAGCAGTGGAGCTAGGGTTCAATCCCTGGCCCCTTCAGTTGATGTGGAAAAAGTGAGATCTGAGATTCACCACTAATTTTGTCTTTGAGTCACCATTATTCACTTCACCGTCATCATCATAAGCATCTACTCCTTGAATCATTACTTGCGGGTTTCAATACTGGAACCCCTAAACTTTGAACAAAACAAGTACTAGTTTTGAAATATGAACTGTAAATATAATACACTGAGATGGGAATGAAACCATGGAAATGAGCCATGTACTAGAATTTGAGGCTGCAAGATTAAGAATCAAAGAGGGTATGATGAATGTTTGAAAATCATGAGGAAACTAATCATTGCAAAAACCATGCATGATGAATTGCATAACTTTCTTTGAAAGCCAGTTGAAAATCAAAACAATGGCATTATTTTGAAAGCAAGAAGGAATATTAAAGTGGTTCTACTAGAAATATTATGTTGTTAACAACAGGGATAAGAAAAATTATGTTAATAACAAGTGTAAGGATATATGTCAAGAAAGAAAATGCAGAAATTGATCATGAAGAAACAGAGATGGGCATTTGTACCAGCCTCCAGGCTGAAGGGCTGGTACATGAAACAAAACATGTTGAGACATGATGATCACAAGAATAAAAAAAAAATGCTTGTCTACAGACATTAAATCTTCAAGTATTTTTTTTTAACTTCATTACTCTAGCAATATTGATAGGCTAATTAATAACGTCTAATTAAATAGGTCCTAGGCTCTAGTTTAGAAAATGTACTAAATTAGTTATACACAAAATCATAGCAAAATAGCTTTCATGGCAGTTCTAGACATTACAAAATGGTGGGAAACCATTGTTGAGACCTTCGACATTGAATACGTTAATTGAAAGGTAATACTTTTTGAGTTTAGAGTTGACAGTTTCTATTCCACTGTAATTGGGGATGAAAATAGGGGAAGAATTATTTGTAGAAGGCAATTATTTGGCCCAGCAAGTAAGGAATGTCAATTGAGTGCATAATGAGCGTACAAAATACCCTATTGAGAAATTAGTTGTAACCACTTCGTTTTGTGTAATATTTATCTGAAGATCTTAGTAATGACCTGTGGGGAAATAATCCAAATGATTCTTAAGTGTCAAGGCTATTACTATTTTGCCTCAAGGCCCAAATGTTACGGGTTAATTTTTGTGAAAGTTTTTGCATGAAACATCGTTATGAAAGTCACAAAATTAAAGAGAAAAAAATACACAAAGTTATTTATTAATTTTGAAAAAGCAAGCAGCAGTGAAATGCTTTCACATGCCTTTTTTCAGTTATACAGACAAATACTCTGCAATATATTTTGCTATGGTCTTTTAATTTTTATCGTAACGGTAATTTTATTCTAGAACGTTTAGTGGAATGTCAATAAAAATTGTTATAACATTAGGACTGCTTTAATATCAAAGTTAGACTATGCCTAATTTTATTTAGTTTATGATAGCTATAAAATCATCCAACAACCTCCTTCTTATTGAAATGGTTTTGCAAATTCTACAGTCCAAACCGTAGTACCTGTTCTGTGCCTTTTGCAGGGTGCAATGAGGTGTTTCATGTGTTGACTTGTATTTGCTTCCTGCCTACAAGATGTGGAAGAATTCCATGAATGTGAGATAATATTTTGATATTGTACATAATTGCAACTTCAACCAGTGGCATATAATGTAGCACTTCTAATTAATCAGTTACACTTCTAATTAATCTCCAGGTTACCTTTAGAATTGAATTTTATTGAATTCCAATTTTAGTACCAAGTTATTGACAATTGTAGATTATTCAATATAAATCTAATTAGCTATTTATGAGATTGTAAAATTCCATATTGATATTCAAAATTAAATTAAAAACAAAATCAATTTTTTCCTCTCAATTTTTTGTACAAATATAGAAATGCTTGTAGAGTTCATATAATGATTATGCAATAGTGTTTTAATCCAATAATTTTATTAACAAAGGAGATCACAGTTACGTGTTCGATAAGGCAAAGAATTTTGTATTTCATATCTGTGCCAAGATAAGACCTTGTTAAAGAAATGCTCGAGAGCAGGACACGGTTCGCCGTTTGTGATTTGGACCCAATTTTTCGATGCAGCGAGAAACAAAGTGCTCCGTTTTCATGTTCTGCAATCTCCAGTTCTACAAAAGGAAAAGATCAAAATTATACCCAAAGTGATTAACTTACAAAACAAAACTAACACACTGAACAAACAAGATAAAAGTAACCAACAGACAAAAATATAAATGAAGTTTTGAAGATTATTAGAAAAATGTGGTAGTTGATATTCTAAAACATCAAGGGTTGCGTTTCCTGGATTCCTCTTTGTTATGATTGGAAATTATTTATTCTCTTTTGGAGACTTTCTTTGGGAAAAGGGGTATGAGAAAGAGAATACATTGGGAGAAAATTACAGAAAAATATGTGAACTCACCATCTTACTTTGAAGATAAATTGGAAATATTAAATGTTCATGGCCCTTCAACATATGTATGCTAGGTTAGTCATGTTTGGCTTAAAATTTAAATCCAGAATTTGAATAAAGAACTGATGTCAGAACTAAGGAATAGCCAGAACTTTAGCTTTGTTGTAAAAACGTCACCTTGAACTCGAACTTTTGCTGATATCTAGTTTAGTTAATTAATTTCCATTTATGAATGAAGAAAATTGAATTATTAAATACAATTTTATAATACATTTACATTTTTTCCCTCATTATCTTTTCACAGTGGATTATGATTCCATGAATATTAATTTCATATTATGTGGTTAGAAATTTTTTCTTCTGTTCTCTTGTGTATTGTAATGTTGTGACAGTTTTGTTTTTTTTTAGTCAGTTTTTTTAAATTTATTTTTTACTAAAAACCCTTTAAATTAACAAATCAAGCCTATTATTTTTGAGTTTTGACTTCCGAATGTTAACAAACAAGAAATTTTTAACCCGATGGCATAATAAATTTTGGTCGGAATAAAATTTATAATTTGCGCCAGGTTATAGTGATTATATGTCGAAAGGTACAACCAGGTAGTTTTTCTAAATTGATAGAATCTAGCATACAAGTAAATTGTCATATCCATTGTTGGTACCCATCCAAATGTTTATTCTTTGTGGTAAGGATCTCCCAGATTCCCACAAATTATAGAGTAACACAGTGCAATTGATTAAATGGAAAATATTTGTTTTTCATTACACTTTGTGAAGCTTGTAGCTGCAAGAAAGAAAAAGAGCATATTTAGTTAGTTATTACTTTGAAGTTGAGATAAGAAGTATGAGTTTGTTAAAAGTTGTATGAATGAAGGAAAAAACTTTGAAAACAGGAAATTGTCATTAAAAACTTAATACAGTCGAACTACAGTTCTTTCTCATATCTATTTTGGCTTGTTCTTAATTACAATGTTTATTTTAATTATCTAAAAGGTGAAATGTGTGAAATACTGAATTGTTGGTTCCTTTAGAATTTAACTTTCAAAACATTTGTGTGTATTGTATAGAATATAGAATCTTAAAAGCAATGTAGTTCTATTTAAAAGATAGAATTTTTAATTCTCTATACAGTCCCACCTAATGTCCCAGAAACTGATTAACAGCAATTTTATATGAAATTTCTCTATTATCTAATGAATATAATTCTGTCTAACTTTTTATTGAAAAAATTTGTCAATTGAGTACTAGATTTTTGTCTATGACTCATTCCATAATTTAAAACTATGTTTTTCAACCAAAAGACTATAATCTGGTCCTGTCATCAATAGGCCACAAGAGTATATTAATGAGTTTCTAAAATGTTCAGGTCCTTAATGTAATAATCATAAAAATCAGTGCAAAATAACGCTATGAAATTAGCCTATCAAAAACAGAACTCACACACTGTGAAAATAATTTCAAAATATGGTTGAAAAAAATTGAAAATATATTTTTGTACAATCACTGCTCTTTTTGAATATCACATAATTGATATTAAGGATCAATTAATTTTGGCAGAGTACAAAAGAAGTATAACAAACACTCCCTCCCCCTGCCTTTTGCGATTTATAAAATATTTGGAGAGAAAGTAATTTATTTATTAGAAATAATATACAAGCAACAATATAAATCTGATGTGGCCCAAATCAGCGCTAATATATTAGAAAAAGTTTATCTATTAGCATTATATTTGCAAATTTTTTTTTCTTTGAGGCTTAGTTGGAAGGTAAAAGTTTTCTTTGTTAATACTCACCAAAAGTGCAAGACTATCTCTTTTACTAATGGGCCTTTTTTTTGGTACCATGGCTGTATTTTTTAACTTGTACTCCCACCAATAAATACTTTCTCGAAGAAACAATTCAAGAAAGAAGTTTCTATCTTGTAGAAATGAAATGGTAGAAAATTTTAAAATAACTTTATTGTTTTCATGCACAAAGGGTGGAGACTACAGGCCTGGAGAAAGTTTCAGTGACTAATAAGTACTTATGTAGTGTGGAAAAATACTTATGTTTGAAATTTTGGGCTCTATAAAGTCAATTTACAAAAATATTTACAATTTACAAAAAAAATTTCATGTGCATTTGAGGTTGGGAACAACTGATTCTCAACTTCAAGAACTGTTTGATCTATGTTCTCACCCAAACACTCTCTGACTGGCAGCGCGCCAATTGCCTAAGAAGGGCACTGTCCTTTTCTGCAGCTGCAGAAAACATTGAGCTGGTCTGGCCCACTGCAGCCTCTGGTGAAGCGGGCACAGATTTAGGTTTCTGGTGATGGGTTGCCTGCACCTGTGGCAATCCCAGAATGTGAGAAAATACACTCTTTGAAACTGAAATTCAAATGAATCATGCCAAGATAACATTTTTGAAATTTGTTACAGAACTTTATTTTGCTACTGAATTTTGCTAACACAACCTGTATTTAAAGCGCCAAAAATACAATACAGGACTAATGACTTGGTTTCTGTGAGGATAATCAGATATGCTTTCAGGATTTCCTGGTCCAATGGCTGTGCAATGTACCAGGGTTAAAGAAGTCTTTGATGTACGACAAAAACTGCGATAAACGATTTTATTTATAAAATTAAATCTCTTTTTTATCTTATTAGTTCATTTTGCTGTGTGTAAAATAATTAATGAAAAAGGAACTCTGTATTTTCGAAGTTATTGTATGAATTACCAAAGATTGTAATACATTTAAAGAATAAAATTATGATATAAATATCAAACATTTATTTTATGGTATCTAATTATTTGTCAAGCTATAAATTTTGTTCAAGTCCCCTACTGTTCCTGATGTTACTTGTATTTTTCTTATCAATTTCAAGGAATGAGACCAAAATACTTAACAATACTTCTTTTTGCACAGAACACAATTTCCGAGAAAAAAAATTCATTGTGATGTTTTAATATTCTTTGTTCTTGTTTTACAATGTATAATACATTCAATTATATTTATGTGGAAAAATATATATTTTAGAATACAAACAACATTGTGTTGAATCTATAAATTCTAAACTGATATTTGTTGGTCTCTAAACATGAATTTATTTTAATTTTTTTACTCCAGATTTTATAATAATCACAATTGTTTTGCTATACCCCAAAAAATTGCTGATATAAAGTGATATGAAGTTGGATAACTTTTTATTAGGTACAGAAGTTGAGTAACTTCAAGTAATATGTGCGTGTTCCTATTAATATTGCCATAAACAATAGAAACTTTGAGCACATTTTAATTTCAATGCAACATGCACACAAGACTGTTGGTGGCAAAATAACTTTTTCTATCTGTTACTTACAGATTCAAAAAGTAAAATATAATGTAAATCAAGTAATGAAATTTCCTTTATTTGGTATGAAAACTAATTAAAACCATCTATCTCATCATTTTTAAACAAAAAGCCTCTTTTTAATATATCCGGTTTTGACTGGACAAGAACAATTAGCTTTTGTCTACAGTGTTGTCATTGTTCACTTCTGGCTAAATAAATTTCTTTTATATGTCTTATAAATATTTTACACCACAACAATTTTGCTCAGTGGAAATATCTTCAACTTGCCCCCCCCCCCCCCCTCCATTGTTTGAAAGTGCCATATTTCATTATAGGTACTTTAACAATAAAAAAAAAATCTTTAAATTCTAACCTTCACTCTTTTGATATTGAAATGCCCTCTTTATCACCTGAACAGGAACAGATTAAATTCGTCATTGGTCTGTAATACAAGTTTGAAAATTCTTGCAAAATACTGCTTGATGCCTTTCTTTTTCAGTGCTGGAAGTTGCAATTTTTATCAGGCATAACAAATAGAAAACACATTTCAGTATAATAAAGTACAAATAATTTTTCAAATGTCTGCTTAAAAATAATTGAAGACAATTACTAAATGTTATATAGAGAAGGGTTGGTCAATTTTTTTGCAAAAGAGTGACTGCTTATACAAATCCAACATTGATTATAATAATAGAGGACATGCTTTTCACATTTTCATTATAATAATTTGTTCTACATATTTTGTAGACAGCAATAATTTTGTCATGTATTAGGGGTTCGTTACATTATGAAACAAAAACAACTATTTTTTTTTCTGCAAAATTAATAATTAAGTTATTATTCAGGTGACCAATTGGCCTCCTTTAGCGAAGACAGTCCTCCTTTTGTAGGTTCTGTTCTTCCTCAAAAAGTGTCCTCCTTTTTGGTATTTTAAAACTAATCTTAATCTAGTTGATCAAGTAAGAAATCACAATTATATGTTGATACTCTCACTGCAGCACTTACGATAAAATTCCACATGAAGGATACCTCTTGCTTCAAAATTTCCAATATATTGTTAGAAAATGCTATATTGACAAAAAGTATTCATTCAGTGGAAAAATACTTAATTAAATAATTAAAAGGGATATAAGCATAATTAGTGTATTTTTGTTTTAATTGATGCAATGTTTCATTTATTTACATTGTTCTTTTGACTTAAGTATCCTTTCAATGAAAAACAAATTTATTAATATGTAATATATTGTAATATTGTATTGTATGTATTATTTTTGCCACATTTCCTCATAATGACTACTTTACTTAAGACCTGTAAACCAATCAATAATATGTCAGCTATCCAGGGTTTTCACTTTTACTAACCTGGCAATGGATGACCCGTGATGTAACAAAAACTTCAGCCACTCACATACAGATAATACCAGAAGCCTGTTCATTTCTCTTTCTTTTATTTCCAAATGCAATATTCAGTGTGGTAGTTATTGCTTTATAATTTGTGTATGTGATTATATGCATAATTTGTTTCCTGCTTGTTCTCTCAGACCCAACCCATCTGTTCTTGTATCTGTAATCGAGTAGGCTTGTATTAGTATTATTAAAAATATTTATTATTGCAATATAGATAATTATGTTTCTTTTGTGTAGTATTACGTATAACTAAAATCAAATTGAACTGTAATGTCAGAAACGAGTCCAAATTTCCAGCAGTGGAATGACTAGGATGGTATTAGTGAGGCCTCATTATGCTCCTTAAATTTACCAAATATTTTTTGACAATAAAAAATGCATAATATATTAAAAAAGTTTTTTTTATATAAAAATAACATTATGAAGTCCTCTAACAATGATATAAACAAAATATTAGTTACGTAATTGTTTTTTTGACCGCGTCTCTCAGACCTAGTCCATCCGTCCGTGTTACATTTTTGCACTCATCCGTTGCCGGGTTAAAAAGTAAGGATCGTGTTCCTTTGGGCGTGGAAATCGAACGGGCCGCCTCAAACCTAGATGGCGCGCCCATCGGCCGCAGATAATGTCGATCCGTGCCAATAGGCGGCGCTGACGACAGCGGTGCCGGCGCCTTTTCGTTCAATTTTGCGCATGCGACTGACGCATGCCATAGCGCACGGCTTCCCGCAGAAGACGGAAATCTCTTGCATCTTGGCCTTGCGGTTTCTTGTAAGAGCGAAGAATGTACACCCTTCAAAACATTGAGCGAGTATTTCTAGCCTTATTTAGTGGTTGGAGCACCAGATCTGCGTTTGAGTATATGTGGAAGTGTTAACCCTCAACCGGTACACTGAGGTGCAACCCCACTCAATGTTTATATTGTTTTACTGGAACATATATTCGCAGCTCTGACCGCTTAACTTTACGTAAATTCGTTTAATCAGTTCATCTATTGTAGTGATTCATTTCATTGTTGATAATGTGTTACGTTCGTCGGTTTCGATTATTTTGAAGTGAATTTGCACACTCTACTGAGCCATTTATTAAAGAATTTTTAATTTGAAGCACTTGCATTCCGAGAGTTTAATCAATTTGTAATGAGGTATAAATTTAGATAAATGTTTTGAAATATTAATATACTGGTTAATACGTAATATCGGCTTTGTTTCGTTACGGAAATGGAGTTTGCAAGGAGCACAGACTGCGCAGATGTGTGGAGTGCACTGAATCTAAATGAACAATTAGAGACTATACTGATCGTGAAAAAGAAAAATAATGTTTAATGTAACAAAACAAAGATATATAATGAATTAGTTTATGTTTGCATTGTATACATTTAAAAAAATATTTAATACGCCTGTAACAAGTAATGTACTTCAGCTTCCGGGTCAAAGACCCCCATCTCGATCAGGTTTTTGTCCAGTTTCCCTGATCCATTGAGCAAATGCTGAGATGGCCCCTTGTTTTGCTTCTGGACGTAAATGTAGCTTCACTGTGCGCACGTTTTGTTGAGCATTCCTTTTACTTGTAGTTCATTTACAGTTGAAATTGATTTTCTATAACTCGGGAAAAAACTTTTTTCAAATACCTTTATTTTTCTAAAATAATAATTTTCTAAATTAATTTTTTCGTTGTTTTTTTTAAATAAAATTCTGGCCCTCAAGAAAATGTACGCAGATAAATTTCTTTCCCCACACGTCATATACAGTTTTTACTGTTTTTTGACAAATAAATAAAAAAATAAAAACAAAGAACAAGAGTTAGTAATAGAAAGAAGTGAAAAATATGTTCTGAAATGTAAATCTGTATGTTCGTGAATTCAAATATTCATTAGGTTTGTAAAATACAAATATTTAAGTCATAAAGAATCTCTAAACCTTGTATTATTTTATGGGGTGTGTGAGATCCCAGTGTCTCGTTTGTGCAACAAAATATAAAGTGTGCCGGTTGAGGGTTAAGTCTGCTTCTCTTAAATATCCCCGTTAAAAAATATCACAACAGAAATGCTTAGTGACCGATCTCCATGAAAGTTCACACATCTAAGTGTTTTTTCACCCAGAAGGTTTATATGGTGTTAATTTTGTTGTAATTACACTAGATGGCGTCGTAGAACAAAATTGCGCTTCATTTTAAAACAATTTCCATTCAAACTGAGTTTCACCTGGGCTTCATTGTTGCTGAGCGTTGCCGTGTGAAGCAGGACAGCGGCGAGCGCAAGCATGAAAGAGTGACAGACAACAGAGGCAGGGAGAGAAACAAACAGAGAAGGACAGACTCAGACGATCTCTTTTTCACAAGGATTGCCGCCGGGTATTTTGCGAATCTGTTTATAAAATACTATTTTCAGTGCTTGGCGTTTATTTGATCTTGGATGTTCTGTTTTGTGGGTGGAGGCGCTAACTTATTCTGCGATTTTCGTAACTTAGACCCTGACAAGAACCAGCTGTTCATGGTTTCATCCAATTGGGAGCTTGAACGTCACCATAGTGACGTCACTGTAGCGAAATATAAGCTCCCGATTGGATGGCAGCGAAACAGTTGATTCCTGTCAGGGGCAAAGGTACAAAAATTGCAGTATATGTATTAATCCTAACCTTATACTAACCTTACAAACTACTTTTTATATTTGACGCTACTTATTTACATTATTTACACGCACTTGCACTTATAATCTAAATTTACATACTAACACTTACATACTCTAAAGCTAAACTCGCATTAGTCGCCATTGAAGGTCGTAATTTACTGCGATTTTTCCATAGCTGCCCCTCAAGGTCCGTCTTCACGATGGAATATATCATGGCATTTCGCCTGTTTCTCGGTCGAGCCGCTAGATGTCCCATGATCGCGACATATCAAGCAGTGCTTGCGATCGTGCGACTACTGGCAAGACCGAGATAGACGCGAAATGCCGTGACAAATTCCATCGCGAAGCTGGGATTTGAGTGGCCTTGAGGGGCAAAATTAGAGAAATCGATCGCAGTATAAGAATAGGGAGGCCCCAAATTAACCTAGGCCCAAGCGGCCCTGGCAGATTCGAGTTCTTACCTGACAGCCCCTGCGCCTTTGCTGCTGCTGCGGGGGTTGGGCGAGCGGCCTGTGCTGCAGGAGGCCGGCCGCCGGGGCGTGCGCCTGCGCGTGCGCGTGCACTGGGGCGACGGGCTGCGGGCGGCGCTGGCGGCTGGGAGGGCTCGGCACCGGCGCCTTGGCCCTCTTGGGCGAGCAGGCCGCCTTCGCCTGCTGCGGGGGGGCGGCGGGGGCGGCGCCGGGGGCGTGGCCTGCCAGCGACTGCTGTTGGCCCTTTCGAGGCGCGGGCGTTGGAGGGTTGAGTTCGCCCCGGCGCGGAAGCCGCGGTTTGCTGGAGGAGATTTGGGGGTTGGGGATTTGCAGGTTGGGCGGCGGGTTGGGTTTGGGGGTTGGGGATTGGAGGTTCGGGGTGGTTGCGGAGACCCGCGGGGTTGGGGCGAGGGACTGGAAGTGGCACACGTTCTGGTGGTTCGAGTCGGGAGGCGTCGGTGGTTGCGAGTGGTAAACTGCGAGGTTGGCGGGCGGCCGGGGGCGGTTGCGGGGGGGAGAAAATGGCCGACTGCACAGGCGCGCTCGCTGCGGCCTTCTGCTGTAGCGCTCCTTCACTCACTGCTGCAGCTGTCTTCCCCAGTTTCTGCCGCATCGCCTGAAACACGTTTGATGTTGTTGAGAAAAAATAGACCTTCATTCCCATTCTTTCTTTTATCTAGGAAACAACTCACCATAATAAGAAAATAATTAATTTTTAGTATATGCTCTCTTTGTGGGACTCTAGGGTGGCCCATGGCTTACTACACCCGTCTCGTGGTGTAATCCTGGGTTCGGAACAAAAATAGAGTTGTAGCTTCCCTTTAAAATCGTCTGTTTCGTCTCTTCCTTATTTTTTCATTTCCATATTAAGCCTGTAATATATATTTTTCTTCAAGACCCTCTTATCCTCCTTCACTTGTACTATATGTCACCTTGTAATTGATAACAATGTAATAGATCTTTGTCATACAAACTATTCTTATTTAACTTTATTATCGACCAAACAGGTACACCCGCGTAATTCAATCGCATTGATTATCAAGTAATTAGTAATTTCACTTATAGTTGCATATTCTACAGGCTCTGGACAGATGAGGTACAATCGAGAAGCGTCGACCCAGCAAAAACGTAATAGAATAGTCTAGACGATCTCATCCTGTAGATTACGGTGTGAGGTACGTTTCTTTGAGGCCTTTGGCCTCAAAGTTTTACTTTTTAAGGCCCTAGTACGCTTCGTTTGGGGATTCTTTAACGATATAGATTAAAAAATCCAGACGTGCGTTGCGGGTTGCATTTTACACGACTATTTAGATCCGTTTTTGTAACAAATCCTTCAGATTTTGTCAAAGTCAAAGTGCAATTTGTCACGTCTCCGTGAACTTCTTTTTCTTTAGAGACCTCGTTTACAAAGAGTGGTTGCGAGTGAGAGGCGGAAAGGGAAGGTGTACTATTGTTGATTGATTCGTGTTTCCGGGTGGGTTAACTACTTAGGGAATCCCGTAAATGTAGTGCGTGTTTCTCCTCGGGAGGTGGCGATGATCTTTCCCCCGCTGGATGGCGAGATCCGCCGCCAACCTACCGTCGACTAGCGGGGTTTCCCCTTGACCAGGTATCTCCCACCAGCGGGGTACCGCCCCAGCCGGGACAAGCTGGAAGCTCCCGACCGGTCTCCCGTCATGTGTGGTAGTGTAGTGCATGTTAGTGTAAGTGTGTACGGGGTGAGGATAGGACAAGGAAGAGGAAGGAAAGATCGCGCGCAGTCCGTGGCCCATTTGTTAGGGTACTGCCCCGACATTCGTCTGGTGTTGATCGGAGAAAACACGAAAAACTACCGATCAGAGCAGCCGGCCGCTGGAATTCTCCTGCAGACAGCGACTGAATTCGACCTAGCTGAGAAGCTAGCGTCGAAAATCCTTCCTAGGACGTCCCGGTCAGAGGGACTGCAGTGACGTCAGGTTGACGCACTGAGCCACCCCTCCCGGTAAGGCGTACTACCGAAATAACGACTGGAGACGGTACCTGCAGGAGGCGCGCCTCGCGCTGCTGCGCGGCGCAGAAGCGCCTGCGCTCGCAGTCGAGGGCGGCGGTGAGCTGGCGCACGGCGGCCTTCTGCTCGCGCAGCTGCTGCTCCACCCCCTCCGCCCCCTCCGCCCCCTCCGCCGTCTCCCGCTCCTGCGCGGGCTCCGCCAGCTGCAGCGGGCTGCCCCCGGCCTCCAGCCGCCACCTGAACAACAACAGATCATTATACTGCGATTTTTACAACTCTGCCACTCAAGGCCCGTCTTCACGATGGAATAAGTCACGGAATTTCGCGTCTTTACCAGTCGTGCCGCTAGGTATCGCATGATCGCGACTCTCAAATATAATAAAAAGTGCAATGACGTTCACGTGTCCGTAATTTAAACATTCTTCAGACCAAAGTCACCAAGACAGACAAGTAAGTCGAGCTTTTGTCAATAAATGTAATTATTTTTGTATTTCCAAAAAAGTAGTAAAGTTTGTTTTTATTTTTTTATTTTGTTAGCTAAACGTTCAATTACAAATGAATAAATACGACCATTATCATATGAAATCCCCCCCTGCATTGATGACAGAGGTCACTGTTTTTATTTCAAACATTAATGTTTAAAAACAAGGATGATTTTGAGCGGACGTATTTCGAACATCGATTTTAAAATTTGAACATCGATGTTTTGAATCATCGATGTTTGTTGTTGATGTCGCATTCCTAATCCCGATTCGTGATCTTGAAAGAAGTCTGCGTTTAAGGAGACCCGATTATTTTTTCCAAAACCGTTTTTCTTCTACTCTATAACCTTTTTTCTTCCCCCCTCTATCTATCAATCATATATATATATATATATATATATATATATATATATATATATATATGGAGGAAAAGTTGAAACTTTGAAAATAAGCTTTTAAGACAATTCTAAGCATATTTTGTGTAATAAACTACGTGGAAATTCCGAATGGTTGAGCCACAATAAGCACTCAAAGATTGGTTTGAAAATTTGATTTCTAGGCAAAAAAATTGCATTATAGAAGAATAGAAACACTTCAGAAACATGTAAATTGTTTATTATTTACCAAAGAAACGAATGTATTTGTTCAGAAAGAAGAATTAAGCAAGAAATAAAAAAGCTCCCAATTTTACATAATTCGACTCCTTTTTTATTTCTCGCTTAATTTTTCTGTCTGAGCAAATATATTGATTTATTTTGTAAATAATAAACAATTTACATGTTTCTGGAGCGTTTCTATGCTTCCGTAATGCATATTTTTGATTAAAAATAATTTTTTCAAACCAACTTTTAAGTGCTAATAGCGACTTAACCATTCGAAATATCCACGTAGTTTATTAGACAAAATACGCTTAGAATTGTCTTAAGAGCTTATTTTCGACGTTTCCTCCCCGGACACCCTGTATAAATGATTTTTTTTGTACGCGGCGCGGGGGGTGGGGGGGCTCACCCGGCAACCGTCGGCGCCTTGGTGGCGGCCTGCAGCTGCGCCTGCAGCTGGTGCGTGCGGCGCGAGGCGCTCAGCAGCTCCAGCCGCAGCTCGCCCACGCGCCGGCGCTCCGCCGCCGCCCACGCCGACAGCTGCTGCTCTGCAAGCGCACCCTCTTCTCAAGCCCCGTGGACACGCTCTAACAGTTGGCGTGCACCCTCTCGTACAGTTCCCACCCCCCACCACCACCACTACAACGGAACTTCCCCGAATAAGGTGACAGCTGCTGCTCTGCAAGCGCACCGCCGCCCTCGCAGCCTCTTCTCAAGCCCGGTACACTCGGTACAGTTTTCGTGCACACTCTCGTACAGTTCGCGTACAGGAACCAGGCGTGCCAGATGTGTTCCGAACTCTTTCCCCACCACTGCAACGGAATTTCCTCGAATAACCTCTCCGATGACAGCTGCTGCTCTGCGAGCGCACCAACCCCCTCGCAACTTCGTCTTCTCAAGCCCAGTACACACGGTACACTTTTCGTGCACATTCTCGTACAGTTCGTGTACAGGAACCAGGCGCGCCAGATGTGTTACGAACTCTTTCCCCACCACTACAACGCAATTTCCTCGAATAACCAACCTCTCCGGTGACAACTGCTGCTCTGCAAGCGTACCAACACCACAGCCCTTGCAGCCTCGCTCTCTCCACGCCCACGCGTCGTCTGAGATACAGTCATTTGGGGGAATTTGCACCATCCACCCCTTTCATACCGTTTGCAATCGGTAACGGAATTTTAGTTTGCACTGCAATGAACTTGCACAAATTTGTTTAATAACGTATTATTTTAATTCAATTCAGAAACGTTTCTAATAATTAAGTGGTGCCAGAAAGATATTTTTTCGCTTTCGTTTGAGCAGCCACACGTCATTATGATACTTTATACAGAATGATTAAAAAAAGAATTA
This sequence comes from Acheta domesticus, assembly GCA_031308135.1. NCBI lineage: Eukaryota > Metazoa > Arthropoda > Insecta > Orthoptera > Gryllidae > Acheta > Acheta domesticus. The sequence goes on from JAHLJT010002630.1 coordinate 118,246,873, forward strand.
GAAATAGTGTATTCGTATTTAAATGTTTCAATCACTGTATTATTTATTATTTTTTTATTTGAAGTGTAATGTTTCCATGCATTAGCAAAAACTGTCCCCGTTTTTCAGTGCACACATCTCTTATTTAGCTCATATAGCCATCGTCCTTATTTCTGCTCATATATACACATCGCCTCATTGTGGCCCACTGCCCGTGAGGCGCCGTTGCCTTTCTACACAAGACTAGCCCGCGTCGGCCCTCATCAACACTCGCTTTGGTTAAACCTCCACTGCGGATCAAGCATATTCCTCTAGTTAAAAAAGTCGGTACCGCTAGGACTGTAGAAGGAAGAAAAAAAATCCTCCGTAACTAAAATGTTAAATGTAATGCCCGTTAAATTAAATGTTGGTGTGTGTATTTTCAGTTGCTTTAACCATTAGTGTAGTTTAGGAAGTTGAACACACCAAACGGCAACACCAGTCTGCTCGTGCTTTTGATTATTACAGCTTGGCCTGACAAGAAAAATAGTTCAATTTTGTAAGTATTTTGTGTAGGAGAGTAGTTCTCACGATTATTTTATGAATTTAATAAATTTTATTTGAGGTCTTGATTATATTATTTACAGTTTACTCGTACTACGTAACATAAAAACTTCATTCGTGTCATTTATTGTTCGAGATAATTTTAAAATGGGGTGACTTTATACCAGGGAGAACAAAATTTCAGATGTGGTACACAGTCACTCTGATGTATTTTTACAAACAGTGTGATTTATTGCTTGTTAAATTAATTCAGACCTATCATGTACCATACCGAGAACTTATCGTTCGGCTGATGCCAGGTCCTATCGGAGGTATTCTGATGAAAATATACTGGAATGTATTGAACATATATGAACAGGTAAACTTTTCGAGAGAAAAGCAGCAGCTCTTTACGAAATTTTACGATCTACCGTAAGAAATAACTTGCTAGGTAAACACTGGTACCACATTGGTAGTCAGAAAGTATTTAGTGATCACGAAGAAGTGACACTCATTAACTATCTTGCAGCACTTGGCGAATTAGTATTTCTCGTTGGAAAGAGACATTCCCGTTTTATTGTTAAAAGCTGTATAAAGATCACGCTTAAGAGAAAGCTTCTTTATATTAAACAATTCTCAATGGCTCCAATAAATGGTATTGCGTATTTAAGTTAAAGTTATTTTGTAATTGTAATAAACATTTAAAATTGATAATTACTCGTGGTTGTTTTGACATGGTATAAAGACACTCTACCCCTTATTCCTGTCAAATGTGCCTACATTCTGTGACTAAAAAATCAAAACGAATGCATTTCAAAAATAACAATTTAACAATCGAATCGACCACACAATAAATTGCAAAAAAAAAAAACATTCGAATCGAACAAATAAATGACAACCGAATCGAATGGAATTACCTTTCTGCGCGTGCGCCTGCGCCTCCGCCTGCATCTGCTGCAGCTGTTCCTGCAGCTGCTTGTGCAGCTGTTGCAGCTGCAGCTGCAGGTTCTGGATGCGCTCCAAGTCCTCGGGCGCTGAGCTCTCTCGCTTGATGCACTCGAGCGGTTGCACCAGCTCGATGGTACGCGTGGTGGTTTTGGGATGGCCGTCAACGGTCTGGATCACTTCTTGTTTGATCGAGGACACCACCTGACAAACGACAGTCGACGTAACGTTTTAAGAGGTGAAGCTGAAATAAGAACGCAAGAAACTACTATTAATAAACTATATTAATTACTATTTTGGCAGAAGAAGTGCCATGGATTTAGCCATTTTGCCATTGATGTAATAATATTACATTTGGTATTGTTAAGTTATATAATAGGTTTAGTTTGTTATGTTATTTTGGTTATTTTTGTATTAATTGGTGTAGCTTTTTTTAACTTTACCTTGACAACAACGTTTGAAAAGATAGAAACAAATTAGGTACTTTTATAACGTAGGATAATAGTCTATTATGCAACTTGTTATAATGTTAAGCTTTATAGCATGAGTTTATGTTTTGAAAAACAGGAGAGAATAGCATACGTTGTGGTTTTGCGTAACAGTGTTATAAATTTATAAGAGAATGAAAATGCATGATTTATACGATGCATAATTTATTTATAAGAGAATCAAAATGTATGACGACGAAATTATTTGTTTCTTAAGCGGCAAATACGTCATAGTCTGTGTTGTAAGAGGTAGTTTTATGAACGATTTCTTGTAACGATGAAGGTTTATAAAGCTGGATTCATTGAAAGACTTTTCAATTGTCGGCAATCGGTGGATGGCAAAGTGACGATTTCGATTTAGAAGTGAATTTCATGTTTCTGCGTCAACTCACATAATTTCAACATGTATTATTAAAATTACAGTCATGTTGTGATAAATGAAAATGGACCGTTCAGTGTTTTATTTTCAAAAACATTGTTTTTGAAAATACACAACGAAGAACGACGCGAAATACCGTGAGATATTCCATTTTATTGACACACCCCCGTACGCCAAGAAAGAAAAAAAAACGAAGTATAGTTAAGATAATCGACGTCCCACTGTATGTGTTACTTAGTGTATACGTTACTTAGTGTACTTGTGTATGTTAATCAGTGAAACACGCACATGCTTTATCTGCTGTGTACCGCAACTGGCAAGCGGTCGTTCAGTCCTGGAATAACGTTGGGCGGGGGTGGTGCGTTAAAGATCCTCCGCCGGATTTCGGCAGCTTGAGCGCCGGCGCGGGGTTCGATTCCAGGACTGAACGGCCGCTCGCCCGCCCGAGGCTACTTACCGCGCAGTCCTGGAATCGACGCCCGACGCCGGCGAGGCTGCTCCGCGCCGCCCAGAGCGACTACCCTCTGTACGCGTTTGCATTCACATCTTCACAGATCCTCTGTCGGCGTGTATGGCTGTCGCAATTCTTCAAGGCCGTTAGCACTTCAGATATCTTCTTCGAGATTACGAATACGAACAATTTAGACATTGAGAGATCGGTGGATAACAAAAGCTGCGAGATATCAATACCCGAAACACCAATACCGAAATACTTGCAGTATTGGCATAGCTTTATGATGTTCAACTGTTTGTCAAAAGTGCGCTCTAAATGTCTTAGTAATTTATTTTGTTAAGTTGGGACCCTTGTAATAGACTTGTCGATTGATGAATCTTATTGTCGCATTTTTATATATCTTGGATATTTACAACGTTGAGGCAGCTCAGACTTGTATTTCTCTTTTGCTTCACGTTCGAAGTTAATGTTTGCTTTCGTCCATTGGTTAAAGAGAGCTGCTGTATTGAAAACGTTATTTGGCACAAATACGAATTAAAATTGACTGCAAACAAACAATCCCATCTCATTAAAAGAACGTTGTTCCAGGACTGTGGTAAAGCATCTTTCTGAGAAATGTTTCCCTTCTGAGTGGCGTTGTGGTAAGTAGAAATTATCATACATCCAAAAGGCAACTTTTTTCTTCCTATTTGGTAGACGCAAAACGCACTATTCGCGTTTCACTTTTATGTCAGAAAACTGAGAAATGTGCGTAGGTTATGGCGAGATTGTAAATGGGAAATGCAAACGACCATTTTTAAGAGAAGTCGGCCTTTTTTGGCGCATATGTGGCCAGCAGATGGATGGAAATGTTGAGCAGGCTACATGAGCGTGTCAAGAACGTAACACTCTATTAACCTCACATAGGTAGCTCTAATCTGACGTGACTAACCGGTGATGGAGAGAATCGCTTGTAAGAAAAGTCGGTGTGTGTGTGTGGCGTCAGAACGGTAGCACGTGCACGTTGCAGGCGTAAATCACCCTGTTGGCCTTTCCAGTTTGTGTCAGAGAACTCATAAACAGGCCTAGGTTTTGGCGAGAGGAATAATGGAAAATGAGAACGAACATTTCTAACAAAAGTTGGCCTTTCACTTTTTTGTCAGAGAACTCAGAAACAGGCCTAGGTTTTGGCGAGACTTATAATGTGAAAAGAGAACGACCATTTCTAAGAAAAGTCGGCCTTTATTGGCGCACTTGTTGCCAGGACGGAGTTGGAACTATTAAACAGACTACATGAGCGTGTCAAGAACGTAACACTCTATTAACTTCACATAGGTAGCTCTAATCTGCCGGTAACAGAAGGATCGCTTATAAGAAAAGTCAGCGTGAGTATTAGCGTCAGAACGGTAGCACGTACACGTGGCAGGCGCAGATCGCCCTGTTGGCCTTCCCGTTTGTGTCAGAAAACCCATAAACAGGCATAGATTTTGGCGAGATTTGTAATGTGAAATGAGAACGACCATTTCTAAGAAAAGCTGGCCTTTATTGCCGCACATGTGGCCAGCAGGTAGATGGAAATGTTGAACAGGCTACGCGAGTGTGTGAAGTACACAGCCTCACACAGTTAGCTCTAATCTGGCGTGACTAACCGGTGAGGGAGAAGGATCGTGTATAAGAACATTGGGTGTGGGTGTGTGGCGTCAGGCGGATGGCACGTGCAGATGGCAGCCGAAAATCACACTATTGGCCTTTCCCTTTTGTGTCAGAGAACTCAGAAACAGGCCTAGGTTTTGGCGAGAGGTATCATGGAAAATGAGAACGAACATTTCTACAAACAGCCTGTTGGCCTTTCCCGTTTGTGTCAGAAAACCATGTTGAACAGGCTACGCGAGCGTGTCAAGCACATAGCCTCACACAGTTAGCTCTAATCTGGCGTGGCTAAATGGTAACGGAGAAGGGTCGGGCCAGCCTGCATGTGGCAGGCGTAAATCACCCTGTTGGCCTTTCCCATTTGTGTCAGAGAACTCATAGATTTTGGAGAGAGTTGTAATGTGAAATGAGAAGGACCATTTCTAAGAAAAGTCGGCCTTTATTGGCGCACGTATGGCCAGCAGGTGGATGGAAACGTTGACCAGGCTACAGAATGAGCTCTGATGTGCTTGTCAGACGGTGGTGACGTGCACGTGGCAGGCGCAGGGCGCGCGCGGCGGGCGCACCTGGCGGCCGGGGGCGGCGCCGGCGGCGGAGGCGGCCACGCGGTCCAGCGCCGCCGTCAGGCGCCGGATCTCGTCCTCCTGGTCCGCCACCGCGCACTCCAGCTCCAGCTTCAGGCGCAGCAGCTGGTCGCGCTCCTCCTGCGCACGCGCGCGCGCCGCCGCGCCCTGCCTTGGGGGGATACGCTGCATGCCGTCCCGAAAACATACACCTCCCAGCTTTTCGTCACGCAGGATCATAGACCTTCGCGTGGGTACTCTGTGCACTTGCCTTCGCAGAGGACGGATACACTGCATGCCGTCTCGGAAACATAGACCTCCTAGCTTTTTGACACACAGGATCATTGACTTTTGCTCGAGGAATTTGAGCACTCGACCTTACTGAGGGCAGAGACTGCTAAACTACGTGCCGTTCCAAAAACATTGACTTCCTAGCTTTTCGACATGCAGCATCATACACCTTCGCGTGAGTTCTCTGTGCACTCGGCTTCGCAGAGGAGGGATACACTGCATGTCGCCTCAAAAACATAGACCTAGCTTTTTGACCGACAGGTTTATTGACTTTTGCCCGAGGAATCTGTGCACTCGACCTCACAGAGGGGAGAGACTGCTAAACTATGTGCTGTTCCAAAAACATTGTTTTCCTAGCTTTTCGACATGCAGCATCATACACCTTCGCGTGGGTGCTCTGTGCATTCGGCTTCGCAGAGGAGGGATACACTGCATGCCGTCTCGAAAACATAGACCTCCTAGCTTTTCGTAACGCAGGATCATTGACGTCTGCCCGATAAATCTGTGCCCCCGATCTCACAGCGGGGACACTACTAAACTACATGCCGTTCCAAAAACATTGACATTCGTAGCTTTTCGACGTGCAGCGTCGTAGACCTTCGTATGAGTTCTCTGTACACTCGGCTTCGCAGAGCAGGAAGACTGCTACTCTGCATGCCGTCTCAAAAACATAGACCTAGCTTTTTGACAGACAGGATCATTGACTTTTGCTCGAGGAATCTGAGTACTCGACCTTACAGAGGGCAGAGACTGCTAAACTAGGTGCCGTTGCGAAAAAAAAAATTGACTTCCTAGCTTTTCGACGTGCAGCGTCGTAGGCCTTTGTCTGAGTGCTCTGTGCACTCTGTTTCGCAGGGGAGGGATACACTGCATGCCGTCTCAAAAACATAGACCTCCTAGCTTTCCGATAGTCCTTTGCTCGAGGAATATGTGCATTCGGGCGTCACAGAGGAGGGCGACAGCTACACCGAATGCCGTCTCAAAAACATTGACTTCCTAGCTTTTCGACGTGCAGCGTCGTGGACCTTCGCGTGAATGCTCTGTGCATTCGGATTCGCAGAGGAGGGAGACTGCTACTCTGCATGCCGTCTCAAAAACATAGACCTCCTAGCTTTTTGTCAGACAGGATCATAGACCTTGGCGTGGGTACTCTGTGCACTTTGCTTCACAGAGGAGAGAGACTGCTACTCTGCATGCCGTCTCAAAAACATAGACCTAGCGTTTTGACAGACAGGATCATTGACTTTTGCCCGAGGAATATGAGCACTCAACCTTATAGAGGGCAGAAACTGCTAAAGTACGTGCCGTTCCAAAAACATTGACTTCCTAGCTTTTCGACGTGCAGCGTCGTAGGTCTTCGCCTGAGTGCTCTGTGCACTCGGCTTCGCAGCGGAGGGATACACTGCATGCCGTCACAAAAACATAGACCTCCTAGCTTTTTGTCAGACAGGATCATAGACCTTGGCGTGGGTACTCTGTGCACTTTGCTTCAATGAGGAGGGAGACTGCTACTCTGCATGCCGGCTCAAAAACATAGACCTCCTAGCTTTTTGACAGACAGGATCATTGACTTTTGCCCGAGGAATCTTTGCACTCGACCTCACAGAGGGAAGAGACTGCTAAACTGTGTGCTGTTCCAAAAACATTGACTTCCTAGCTTTTCGACATGCAGCATCATACACCTTCGCGTGAGTACTCTGTGCATTCGGCTTCGCAGAGGAGGGATACACTGCATGCCGTCTCGAAACATAGACCTCCTAGCTTTTCGTAACGCAGGATCATTGACGTCTGCCCGATAAATCTGTGCCCCCGATCTCACAGCGGGGACACTACTAAACTACATGCCGTTCCAAAAACATTGACATTCGTAGCTTTTCGACGTGCAGCGTCGTAGACCTTGGCGTGAATGCTCTGTGAATTCGGATTCGCAGAGGAGGGAGACTGCTACTCTGCATGCCGTCTCAAAAACATACACCTCCTAGCTTTATGACAGACAGGATCATAAACCTTGGCGTGGGTACTCTGTGCACTTTGCTTCACTGAGGAGGGAGACTGCTACTCTGCATGCGGTCTCAAAAACATCGACCTCCTAGCTTTCCGACAGACATTTGCTCGAGGGACATGTGCATTCGGACGTCACAGAGGAGGGCGATAGCTACATCGAATGCCGTCTCAAAAACATTGACTTCCTAGCTTTTCGACTTGCAGCATCATACACCTTCGCGTGAGTGCTCTGTGCATTCGGTTCCGCAGAGGAGGCAGACTGCTCTGCATGCCGTCTCAAAAACATAGACCTCCTAGCATTTTGACAGACAGGATCATAGACCTTCGCGTGGGTAGTCTGTGCACTTGACTTCACAGAGGAGAGAGACTGCTACTCTGCATGCCGTCTCAAAAACATAGACCTCCTAGCATTTTGACCAACAGGATCATTGACTTTTGCCCGAGGAATATGTGCACTCGACCTCACAGAGGGGAGAGACTGCTAAACTACGTGCCGTTCCAAAATCATTGACTTCCTAGCTTTTTGACTTGTAGCATCATACACCTTCGCGTGGGTACTCTGTGCACTTGCCTTCGCAGAGGACGAATACACTGCATGCCGTCTCGAAATCATAGACCACCTAGCTTTTTGACAGACAGGATCATTGACTTTTGCTCGAGGAATCTGAACACTCGACCTTACAGAGGGCAGAGACTGCTAAACTACGTGTTGTTGCAAAAACATTGACTTCCTAGCTTTTCGACGTGCAGCGTCGTAGACCTTCGCGTGAGTACTCTTTGCACTCGGTTAAACAGAGGAGGCAGACTGATACATTGCATGCGCCTCAAAACGTCGACCTCCTAGATTTTCGTCATGCAGGATCATTGACTTTTGCCCGATGAATCTATTCACTCGACCTCACAGAGGGAACATACTACTAAACTACGTGCCGTTCTAAAAACATTGACTTCGAAGCTTTTCGACGTGCAGGATCATAAATCTTCGCGCGAGGAATCTGGGCAAACGGCCGACGTCCTGGAGGAGGGAGACGGTTACACTACATGCCGTTTAAAAAAATACATTGACCGCCTAGCTTTTCGATACTCCTTTGCTCTAAGAATCTATACACTCAGACCACAGAGGAGAGAGACTGCTACTCTTCATGCCGTCTCAAAAACATAGACCTCCTAGCTTTCCCACAGTCCTTTGTTCGAGGAATATGTGCATTCTGACGTCACAGAAGAGGGCGACAGCTACACCGAATGCCGTGTCAAAAACATTGACCTCCTAGATTTTCGACGTCCTGCATCATACACCTTCGCGTGACTGCTCTGTGCACTCGACCGCACAGAGGAGAGAGATTCCTAAACTACGTGCCGTTCCAACAACATTGACTTCCTAGCTTTTCCACGTGCAGGATCATGGACCTTCGCTCGAGGAATCTGTGCACTCGTCTGTGCGACGTCACAAAAGAGGGAGACTGCTGCCAAATGCTGTCTCAAAAACATCAGTTTCTTCGCGTTGCCTGTTCTGCAATCGCGCTCCTCCGCACCGCGCGCCGCTCATCCAATCGAAGGCAGCTGCGCACTCTGCCGACGCCGCAGAGGGAGACGGCCACACTGCATGCCGTCCCAAAAACATATGTCTCTCACCTTTTGACGACTCCTGCTTGGAGTTGTAGCTTTACTTTAAAAATCTTCTCCGTTTCTGTGTCTGTGTGGCGGAAAAGCTCAGGCAGGCGGAGTTTGGTAGTTACGGTGAATGGCATGCGTCATGTTCGCCACAAGTCTCCCTTATCCTTCAAACGCGGGAATTAAAGTGGGCCATTGGGGGACACCATTAGTCAACCGGCAAAGTCGGACAGTAAAACCAAAATGCCAAATACATACAAACATAGTGCTGTGGGAATCAGTGGAACATAGCGTGGGGCAGTGGGATATAGTGCTAACCCACAGGTTTATAATGTTTGTCGGCCAGGGGAAAAATGCAGTTTTAGTACATGTCGTGTTTCCTTTTTTCACTTCTAGCTGCTTTGTACTGCCTTTACGTACTGTAGTTCTATAAAGATGTTAGTACATTTCGATCATGTTTGGTTTTGGGAGCTTTTTGTCCTTCCGTCTCCCTTTCTCTGTGTCTCCCCCGCCTCTCTCACTTCATCTCTCCCAACCCCTCCTCTCTCTTCGTCTCTCTGTTCTTGTCTCAGTCTGCCTCTGCCTCTGTATGTGTCTTTCATTCACATTTAGTTGTATATTCTGCACGTCTTTGAGCAGGTGGGGTAATATCTAGAAGCGCCGGACCAGCAAAAAAATGTAATAGAATGTTCAAGATCTCATTACGAAGATTACGGTGTGAGGAACGTTTCTTTGAGGACTTTGGCCTCAAAATGTTAGTTTTAATGCCCCAGAACGCTTCGTTTAGGAGTTATTTAACGATATGGATTCAAAAATCTTATTTAGTTTTTTATTCTACAGCGCAATTGGCGCCATTTTCCCGATATTTTATTAGTTATTCTGCTATTCGGGGCGGAGATGAATCCAACAAAACAGAGATAATAAAATTGGTCCAGCCATTCTTGAGTAAAATGGTATAACTAAACCGACTTTGTTTTGTAGATTTAACTATCAAAATATCCGGTGTTGCCCGGTTTGTTCATATTCAATCATTGTGAAAAAGAAAACGCCTCCGTGTCTCTCTCTGTATCTGTTTCTATCTACCCCTTCTGTGCCTCTCTTTTTGGCTGTCTCTCTCAATCTCTGTCCCTCTCTAACCCTGTATGTTTGTCTGTCTTTCTTTCTGTGTCTCTCTGTTTCTTTCTCTGCATCTCTGCCTCTGACTCTGTCTCTCTGTGTGTTTGTTTCTCACTATCTCTATCTCTTTCTGTCTCTCTTCGCTCTCTGCTTCTCTGTCTGTCTTTCTCTGCATCTCTGCCTCTGTGTTACTGCCTCTGTCTCTATCTGACTCTCTCTCTCTCTCTCCGTGTTTGTCTCTATCTCTATCTCTTCCTGTCTCTTTTCGCCCTCTGTCTCTTGTCTATGTCTGCATCTCTGTCACTCTGTCTCTCTCGCTGTCTCTCTCTCTCTCTGTGTCTGTCTCTCCGTGTTTGTCTCTCACTATATCTCTTTCTGTTTCTTTTCTGCCTCTCTCTGTCACTCTCTCTCTCTCTCTCTCTCCGTGTTTGTCTCTCACTATCTCTATCTCTTTCTGTCTCTTTTCGCCCTCTGTCTCTTGTCTATGTCTGCTTCTCTGTCACTCTGTCTCTCTCGCTGTCTCTCTCTTTCTCTTTGTCTCTCACTATCTCTATCTCTTTCTGTCTCTTTTCGCCCTCTGTCTCTTGTCTACGTCTGCCTCTCTGTCACTCTGTCTCTCTCGCTGTCTCTCTCTTTCTCTTTGTCTCTCACTATCTCTATCTCTTTCTGTCTCTTTTCGCCCTCTGTCTCTTGTCTACGTCTGCTTCTCTGTCTCTCTCTCTGTGGGGCGTGGCGGTTGTGTAGAGAGCGCTGTCGCGGGGAGGCGCACCTGGAGGGCGCGTCGGTCGCCGCCGGCGCCCGCGCCGCCTTGCAGCTCGCGCTCCTCCGCCTCGAGGTCTGCCGCCGCGCGCTCGTCCGCCAGCGCCGCCTCCAGCTCCGCCACCCTTCACACGCAACTCTTCCCGTTAAACGCACCATCAAGCATACACGCTATACAAGAATAGGAGCATACCATTTTTCTTTTTTACTTTGTCGTCTTCAGATGTTCCTAAATATAGCTTCAAATTTCAATCAAGTATGATTGTATGAATTTGTATTCAATTCGTGATTGATTGAATGAAATCGTATGTTATTCACGCACGAGGGACGCAGGTGACCCTCATGGCTCCGCACGCACATATTTACGTGAGGGGCCACAATTTTAGAAGGAGTAAGTACATTATGAAATTCCATGATATTCAGGATGTTTCAAAGGAAAAAGAAATACATCAATATTAAGTGCTTTTTAGCAACACAAGGAACAGTGTTGAACAACTTCCCATTGGCTGCCAAAGGCACTATCAAGCATACATGCTAAACAAGAACAAGGACACATCATTTAATTTTTTACTTTATTGGTGAAATCGTTTTCAGGTGTTCCTAAATATAGTTTCAAAAATTAAATCAAATGCCACGTATGTGATTCACACATGAGGGATGCAGGTGATCCTGATGGCTCCGCACGTACATATTTACGTGAAGATCACCAGGCGGCCACAATTTTAGGAGTAAGTACATAATGAAATTCAGTGATATTCAGGATGTTTCAAAGGAAAAACAAACACATAAATATTAAGTGCCTTTTTGTAAGCAAGAACTGAATTGAAGAAAACTATAAAACGAAAGAAATGGAACAAATCCTATACAATACAATAACGCTACTACAAGCGGTAATTTAGAACACCAAGAGCAAACTATAATAAATTGTACTTCGCTCTACTGGAGAAAGTTCAAACTAAGTCAATTTAAAGCCCGCCTGGGAAGGCACAGACAGTTGAAATGAACACCAGCCTGAGAACCACCCGTGACACTCATGGCAGTTAATTTGTTAAATTATATACAGGTTCAGTCACGTAACTTTAGCGCCCCCTGTGACTTTTGAACGGTTAAAGTTATTGCAATGCAGTTTTCACGGAAGGTGTGTGGCGCAATGAAGCTAATTGATTCGTGTATCCGTTTCTATTTTATTTCTTGAATTTTACGATATTTTGAGGTCAATTTGTTTTTTCAAATAGAACTAAACATGTTTTTTCATACTATCATGACAAGCGTAAAAAGACGAATACAATGCAATACATATTGTCATGTATTAGATAAGCATTTTTGAGTAATTTCGTTTTTTTTGCGACTAGTTTTTAACGGATATTTTGAATGTAACAGACTGCTCCACAAGGTCACGCAGCGCTCCACCAGCGAACGCGCGTTCGAGGAAGGGAAGGGATCGTAGTATTTGAAGATACGAAACATATTCCAAATACTCACAAAACTGTTGCAGTTTTATTCCTGAACTCAGCTTTGTCTGAGCCCCTGCGTTGTTGGATGGTGAGGTTCGGCGCTGGGACGAGCTCTGAGCTCCCGACCGGTCTCTCAACGTGTGTGGTGGTGTAGTGCGTGTTAGTGTAAGTGTAAGGGGTGAGGATAGGACACGGAAAAGGAAGGAAAGTTCGCACGCGGTCCGTGGCCCGTTTGTTATGGTACTGCTCCGGCATTCGCCTGATGATGATGATAAGAGAAACCACGGAAAATTCCGATCAGAGCAAGCGACCGCTAGGATTCTCCTCCAGATAGCGACTGCATTCCACCTAGCTGACAAGCTAGTGACGAAAATCCTACCTCCTTCGAGAGTGGAAGCGTAGGACCTCTCGGTCAGATGCAGTGACATCAGTTGATGCACTGAGCCACGTTTGCAGTTTTCCTTCGACGGAAAATTCCATTCGGAATTGTTGCGACGATTCCAGTACTTTTGATGTAGTGTAATGGAAGGGTAGGTAGGGAGAAACCACGGAAAACTATCGGTCTGAGCTGCCGGCCGCTAGAATTCTCCTCCAGACGGTTGAATTCGACTTAGCTCTGTGGGCTAGTGTAGAAAATCCTCCTAATTTAGGACCTCCAAGTGAGAGGCACTGCAGTGACATCTGTTGGTGCCTTGAGCCACCTATGCCAGATTTTACGTCGTAAAATGCCATTTGGTATTGTAGCGGTGATTGCAATATTTTTAGTCACGCTACTTAGCATACCTAGTAACTCCAGATTGGACAGTTTTGCATTGGAAAGAATAAGCATAATCGGGAAGCAGATTTTAGTTTCGTTTCTCGTTGAAATTATAAATACTGAGAAACTCAATTATTTAAGATGCTCGATTTGTTATTTATTTTTATTTGTTACTCTTCTTTCACAATTATATTTTTATCATGAAGTAAACAGAAAATGGAGGAGGGAATATGGAGTTATGATGTTTGCTAATCAGCATGACGTTTTGCTGTGGTGGAGGTACGGGATGTTTTTTTTTCGGCTTAGCCGAAGGTTAGTACGCGTAGTGTTTGCAGCACGTATTTCGCGTTTTACTGCTATGTGTAAGTGGCTGATGTGTGTTCGTATCGGACCTTCGTCAGTAGCCGAATCGGCCTTTGTATTTAGTCATGTTAGTGACTGAATTTGTGTTGTGGTGTGTGATGCACTGTGCCCTCAAAATGTCCGAGGGGAGTGCCTCCTTTGTCTTGTAGTGAGGACATGTCGAGCTAGTGGTTTAAGCGTTGTCGGTGCTTCGCTGGTTTGAAAGGATTGATGCGTTTCGTTAAAAGATAGCTTTCTCAAGCACTGAGTGAAGCACCTTCCTAAGCACTTTCAACCGTAACCGAAACGAAGGGCTCGCTATGACCCTCGGAACTCTGTTCTGAACTAGCTCAAGTGTATCCTTGTACTTGCACCGCGTCGCAGCGGCGTAGGGCCGGCAACACGTTTTGTGGAGTGCCAGGGCAAGTTCGAAGTGGAGTGTGTGTTCCCTCAAGAGGGGTGTTAAGAGTCGCACTTGGCCCTGAGCTCGTCTGCCTCGGCGGCGGCCTCCTCGGCCAGCGCCAGGCGGTCCACCATGTCGAGCAGCGCCGCCTCCATGGTGTTGGCCTCCTGCCAGCGCCGCTCGCTCTCGTCCTCCTCCTCGCGCAGCGAGTCCAGCTCCGTCTCCTATCAACACACACACGCGCCTCAACGCACAGGGCCTGCAGCTCCGTCTCCTATGAACACATACACACGCCTCAACACGCACGGACAACAACTCCGTCTCCTACGCACACGGCCTACAGCGCAGGCTCCTACACACACACGGCCTCTAGCCCCGTCTCCTAAGCACACGCACACACGCCTCAACACACACGCCTCAACACGCACGGCCAACAACTCCGTCTCCTGCGCACGCGCACACGCGCCTCAACACACAGGGCCTGCAGCTCCGTCTCCTGCGCACTCACGGCCTCTAGCTCTGTCCCCTACGCGCACACACACACGGCCCCCAGCGCAGGCTCCTATACACACACACTCACAAGCCTCAACAAACACGGCTAACAGCTCCATCTCCTATACACACACACGGCCTACAGCGCAGGCTCCTACGCACACACATGTTCCTCAACAAGCATGGCCAACAACTCCGTCTCCTACACACACACATGACTCAACACGCACGGCCATCAACTCCGTCTCCTACACACACACGCCTCAACACGCACGACCTACAGCGCAGGCTCCTACACACACACACACACACACACACAAACGACGTCTACCTCCGTCCCGTACGCACACACGGCCTACTGCGTTGGTTCCTACGCACACACACACACACACACACGCGCGCGCGCGCGCGCGTCAGCACACATGGCCAACAGCTCCATTTCCTACACACACACGCCTCAACACACACACACACACGGCCTACAGCGCAGGCTCCTAGGCGCACACACACACACACACACACGGCCTAGAGCTCCGTCTCCTACGCGCACACACGGCCTACAGCTCCGGGTAAAAAGCGTCTTAAGTTACGGTGCGGTTAACTAGAATTTGATGTGTGGCCCGCCAGCCCTTCCAGGTTGGACAGGCCTGGTCCAGGGGCAGGCGCTCACCAGCTTGACGGGGGCGGCAGCGGAGATTCGAGAGAACCCAGTGAAATAATCTAGTGACAGAACCCAGTTAGCGAACGCAGTGAGAGAACCCAGTGAGAGAACCGAGTCAAAGAACCCAGTAAGAGAACGCAGTGAGAGAACCCAGTGAGAGAACCGAGTCAAAGAACCCAGTAAGAGAACGCAGTGAGAGAACCCAGTGAGAGAACCGAGTCAAAGAACCCAGTAAGAGAACGCAGTGAGAGAACCCAGTGAGAGAACCGAGTCAAAGAACCCAGTGAGAAAACGCAGTGAGAGAACCCATTAAGAGAACCCAGTGAGAGGGCGTGAGAGGCCAAGTTAGAAAAGTGGCAGTGCCGCTCACCAGCTCCTCGACGCGGCCGATGTCGACGGTGAGCTCCGCGATGCGTCCGTGCAGCTCCGCGCGCTCCTGCTCCAGCAGGTGCACGCGCTGCGCCTGCGCACCACCGCCATTGCCTTAGCCACTCCTTAGCCACCCCACCGCTAAGCGCATCATGTACAGGGTGCCCGGGGAGGAAGCGTCGGAACTTCCAAAATGATCTCTTAAGACATTTCTGAGCATATTTTTTTTGTCTAATAAACTACGTGGATATTCCGAACGGTTGAGCCGCAATAAGCACTCAAAAGTTGGTTTGAAAAAATGATTTATAGGCAAAAATTTGCATTATAGAAGCATACAAACACTTCAGAAACATGTGACTTGTTTATTATTTACAAAAGAAATTAGTATATTCGCTCAGACAGAAAAATTAAGCGAGAAATAAAAAAGCAGTCGAATTGTGTAAATTGGGTGCTTTTTTATTTCTCACTTAATTTTTCTTTCTGAACAAATATATTCATCCAACTTTTCAAGTGCAATTCAAACCAACTTTTGAGTGCTTATTGCGGCTCAACCATTCGGAATACCCACGTAGTTTATTAAACAAAACATGCTTAGAATTGTCTTAAGAGCTTATTTTCGAAGTTTCGACGTTTCCTCCCCGGACACTTATATGTATATGTGCATGCCGTATTTGTCACCCCTTGCACTTGTACTTTATTGGGGGGGAATGCCCCAGGGTGAGTACCTAGGCGGTGGCCTTTACCTACACCGTCCGAAGGGGTACAAGTACCCCCTTGGACCAATATCCGGATCCCGCCGGAACGCAGTTTGCCCCAGGGAGTAGGGCCGCTCTGCCAGCTCAGAGCTACTAGCTATCCGGGTTAGCACCGGAGTCAATGTTGCCTGTATGACAACGCGCCACTCACATGCGCCGGGTCACCGAATCCCTCCTCTATGCATAGACTATTGGGCCACTGCCATGACAAAGCCAAGAGCCCAACTGGGGCCACCCGAACTAAAATCCCGGCGGCTCGGGGCCCCCATCCCGTCTCCCCGCAGCCTGCACCTTCAGTCTATCGATCTGGGTTGGACCGTAACCAAGGCTACCTGACGGTAGGTATTTTCCTCAGGGGCATTAGTCCCCAAAGTGTAGTACACGTTTTTTTGTCGCGGGAGGTGCCGATGATATTCCCCCTCCCGCTGGATGACGATATCCGACGGCGCCGACCTCCTCGACGGCTTGCAAAAGGCCTAGAGATTTCCCAATCATTAATTCCACCCTGAGGCATCGATACGGCCCAATTTCGATACACCATCTCAAACAAGAAAAAGGAAGGTTAGTGCGCAGCGTATGTAATTTTTCTGTCTTTGCGCAAGCGCCAATTCGAATGTTTCATTACAATTCCGTGCGCGTCCACTGCTTAGCCCCAAAGTGTAGTGCATTGCTTTTGTCGCGGAAAGTGGCAGTGATATACCTTAGCCGGATGCTGAGATCCGGCGCCGACCTATACGACGACTTAAGCAGGATAGCCATTAAAATATCGGGAAATGGCGGTAGATGGCGCTGTAGAACAAAACAAAATATTCATGACAAATGCAACCCACTACACTCGGTGGAAGTTTTGAATCTATATCGTTATATAACTCCTAAATGAAACGTTCTAAGGAATTAAAAACTAAAATTTTGAGGCCCAAGTCCTCAAAGAAACGTGTCACACACCGTAATCTAAAAGATGAGATTTTATTCAACATTCTATTACATTTTTGCTGGTCCGGCGCTTCTCAATAATACCCCACCTCCTTAAGGACGTGTAGAATCTGCAACTAAATGTGAATGAGAGGAACAGAGAGAGGCAGAGACGGAGACAAACAGAGACACACACAGACAGAACCATACACACTGTGACAGGTACAGAGAGAGATGAAGAATGAGAAAGGTGGAGAGAAAGAGAGAGACGGGACGAGAGAGGCGGGGTGGCAGACAACGAGAGAGAGACGGAGAGAGAATGATGAAGAGAGAGAAAGGCGGGGAGAGAGACGGGACGAGAGAGGCGGGGTGGCAGACGACGAGAGAGAGAGAGACGGGACGAGAGAGGGGGGTTGGCAGACGACGAGAGAGACGGAGAGAGAGAGAGAGATGAAGAGGAAGGCGGCGAGAGAGAGGAGGAGAGACGGTGAGAGAGGCAGAAAGAGAAAAGAAGATGGCAAGGAGAAAGAGTGAGATAAAGGGCAGAACAACGTCTTCTGGAATCCAGCTATTGTTTATAATTGAACAGAAATCTATGCTCCCCCCCCCCTCGGCTGGGCCCTCACCTGCGCGTCGCGGTCCTCTGCCAGCTCGGCGGCCTCCCTGCGCGCCTCGGCCATCTCGACGCGCAGCCGCTGCAGCTCCTCCTCGCAGGGCGCGCCGCCCGCCCCCGCCCCCGCGTCGCCCACGGCGCGCCCCACCGACGCCGCCGCCGACGCCGCCGACGCCGCCGACTCGGAGGCCGTGGTGGCGACGGCGCCGGCCGCCCCGACCGCGCCGGCCACCGCCGCCGTCGCCCCCAGCGCGCCCGCCGCCCCCGCCGCCGCCCCCGCCGCCCGCGCGCCCGCTCGCTGCGCGCGCAACAGTCACCCCTTCACGCGTGGATGACGCGCAGGCGGGCGCGCCCACCCGCCCCCCCCCCACACACACACGCACACTCCGCTTTAAATGGACACGCCGATTTAGATGTATGCTCCGATTCAAATGCATACTCCGATTTAAATGCATTCTCCGATTTAAACGCATACTCCGATTTAAATGTATACTCCAATTTAAACGTATGCTCCGATTTAAATGTCTTTAATCGCAGTACCTCGAGTCGAACCAAATCGACCGAGGAATAAACATTTTCGAAAAAATCCTACGTATGGTTTAGGCGGTAGTCATGTTCAAAAACGGACAGATAGACGGACGGACGTTTTGAAAAAGAAAAAAAAATCGGTATCACAGGAACCCAATACGTGTATTTCCGTTGAAATCTCGCAATCGATTTTCCGCAGCATTACATAACTTTCCCTACACTACGTCTATTACTTCATATATACGTTCGTATATAAGAAAGTTTAAACATGGAGCAATTTTTTAGAACATTTTGAAATTGTGTTTGAGGCTTTATATAAATCATCTCCGTTTCAAAAAAGATTCGTCCAGATCTGTCGGGAAACATCAATTTTGAAGAAAATCGTCGGACGTTTTGCCGCCAATTAAATTTTTGGGCATCAACGACCCACAAAACGTGGGGGTTCTGACCAGTGCCGTGTTGACGCACAGGCCCCAAGGGCCCAGGCTCAGGTCTCTCAATGTTCAAGGGGTCCCAACAGTTCTTAAAATAATTATTTCATACTATTTTTTTTTTCAAGAAATAAAAGTATAAAAAAGCGATGTGTGATTAAACTATAGGCAAAAATTGGCATAAGGAAGTGATGTGTCGCGCATCACTGGGTAATATTTATAATTTGGAATATTGCTGGTTTCGACAAAACGCGTTTGGCTGCTTCACAACGGCTAGTCCAACCTACGAAGTGTCCTAAACCCTACCTCCATCCTTATTCCTTCCCAATTCTGGCCGCTGGGTAGTGACGCAGGAGCGCGTAGTAGGAGGCGCGTACGCGGAGATGCTACCTGGCGGTCCTCTTGACAACTGACTGAGACGGGACGTGACATATGACAGTGTAAGCGCAGATTATAGGAGAATTCCTCCATTGCGCCGATTAACAGAGGATTACTCCACAGCGCAAAAGCGCTCAACGCCCCCAAGGGGTTTAGAGACGCGTTGCGTCAATATAGACGCAACAAATAAAAAAAGATGCGTTTAAATTTTATATTGTACAATTCAATAAAAAATTAAAACTATTTGATTTGTAGCTTTTTCAATGTGATTATGAATCGGTTATTCTTACGTACTTATACATACATGTTTATTTATTTATTTATTTATTTTGAAAACGCTAAGGAATACTTTCAAGATATTTTAAAAAATACAAAATAAAATGTGAATTGATAGAATTCCTATTGAATTCAGCATCGTCTTTCGGTGGTGAAAGGTCGGTGAAAGTAAGAATAAGAGGCCCCCCAAATTATTGTAGGCCCAAGGGCCTCCAATGCTGTTAAAACGGCCCTGGTCTCGACTACTCGACGTGTGCAGTTAGTTCGTGTTCAGCGCTTCCCGGAGTAATAACTCAGAGCGCTCCGCAGGATAAGCCATCGGAGCTAGTGAAAGTGATAACGTGCAGCAAGGTTAAGTGGCGAGGAGAACGCTGTCGTTTTGCCGTTATTAACAATTGACAGCTTTTCATTCAGCAAAGAGGCAGTTTTATTTCATTACGGGTATAGTTAATACAAAGTGAAGTTGACCCATGAACGGGGTTTGTAATTTCACTAGCCCTATTTACTATAAACAATGTAGTCATCAAGAATTTCTCCAGCAGTGTTGTGCATCTAGTGCCTCAGACTATAGCCCTTTGTGAATCAATCGATTCAAGTGATCGGGCAGCACAGAACCCGACCACCGCCGAAGGCAGCATGGAAGCGGGCTTCACACGGCGAGCAGACGCCATTTTCGTCTTCAGGAAACTCCCCACGGAGAAGGTCAGTCTGTGATTTTCTTGATTCTTACGAATATAAAAAGAAAAGTCCAACAAAAGGCAGATATACACGGTATACTTTTCCGTGTAGATTCTTCATGTAGTTCGGACTTTACGCTTTCTACATGAGAAAATTATGAACATGTTCGTAATTTTTTCGTGTAGAAAGCAGTTTGACTCCAGCGCCTCTAGCGGCAGAATCGTTCACCGACGGTAATCGGCCATGTCGATTTTGTGGTTAGGTGTGTCAAGGTGCGATTGTATGTAGTGATATATTGTGATAAACTACCTCTTTCCTTGTCCCTGCCTTCCAATTTTTATTCTCTATGCTCCTCATGGTTAATTAATACTAAATCAAGATTATAGCCAGAACGCACGCACAGAAATACCATCACTGAAAGTACTCGGACGACGCAATTCAGTTGTTTCCCGGTAGCCCCCCCTGGCGGCGGCTTGTAGCGATTCATGCAGAAAGCTTATAGACCGTGTATGCGCTACTTTGTGGCCTTTCTACGTTCAGTTTGAGATTTTGACGTTTCTATATAGAAACTGAATGAGAATCTACACGAAAACTGTACCGTGTATATCGGACTAAAAATAAAACTATTTTTATAAATCGTTAGATCTCCGTTGATATGACTGTTAAATTCGCAACCGATTAGTATTTAGCAGGGGTGTCACCTCACCATAAGTCAACCGATTTCAATGCCTCGGTGAAAACCCAAGAGAAGAAACAGATTTAACTGTTAAAAATCCCCCCTAATTTTCTTCCCTAATATTTTCAACGCAAAAAATTTCGTTGAGGAGCTTAAAAACAGAGTGACCAGTGACTTGTAGCTGGCTTAAAAAACAATAAAACGAAGTAAGTATCAATTCAATAACAGATTTCTGTTAACCTATTAAATATGTCATTGAAACAGAAGATTTTATTTATTCAAGGAGCATTAAAATAAAAAAAAAGTCAGTTGCGTGTAAAAATGCATCAATCCATAACAGAATCAGATATATTCACGGAACTTAAATTATGTTTTCCATCAATTATTAAAACCCCAAGACTGAAAAAAATGATAACATTCCAGTTCGATTAGTTGCGGCCGAGTTTAGTGGCAATGAACCTATAGACACAATACTTACAAACAGCGTTGCCACATTGGGCGGAATTCCGCTTATTGGGCTGGAAGACGGCTCTCTCTGGCGGCACAAAAACTGACTTCGCGGAATACCGCCTGATAACTTCAAAATAAAAAAAATACTCTATCCATTTTGAATCTTGAGAACACACGCTCGAAAGCCATGAAGCGACTGAGAACCAGCGTGTGCAACCTGCGCCGAAACTCCAAGGAGTTTCAAGAGGCAGCTGGCAGACGATGAGGAAGCGTCGATCTTTTTCGGAAAGACTTTATGTCCGCCACCATTTGACAACACGGCGCTGTCAAGCTCGTCATTGGCGCCTGGCCTGTCGCGGCGGAAACCGGCGTTCTACGTGAGCGTACCCTATACCCCGACGTTTTCATCGAATGGGAAGCTACGGTACCAAAAGTTTAAGTGGTAACAAAGCTCCCGATTGGATGACAATGTCCCCCTCTCCGTCCAGCTTGTGACCTTCAAATGCCACTGTGCTTAAAATGGAGCATAAGGCTGGATGAGCAGGGAATGCTTAAATCGGAGCGTAAGGTTCGATTAGCGGAGAATGCTTAAATCGGAGCGTTAGGTTCGATTAGCGGAGAATGTTTAAATCAAAGCGTAAGGTTCGATTGGCGGAGAATGTTTAAATCGGAGCGTAAGGTTCGATTAGCGGAGAATGTTTAAATCGAAGCGTAAGGTTCGATTAGCGGACAATGTTTAAATCGGAGCGTAAGGTTCGATTAGCGGAGAATGTTCAAATCGGAGCGAAAGGTTCGATTAGCAGATACATAAGTCAGAGTGTAAGGCTGGCCGTGGAGAGAATGCTTAAGTCAGAGTGTAAGGCTGTCGGGTGCTACTCACAAGCGCCTTGTGTGCGGAGGAGGACTCGGTGTCGGAGGCGGCGGCGGCGGCGGCGTCCTTGGGCTGCCAGGCGACGGCGCGGGGCGCCACGCCGGCCTCGCCGCCGGCGCTGGGCGTGGCGGACGGGCAGGGCGAGGGGCGCGGCGAGGCGCGCGGCGAGGGGCAGGGCGAGGCGCGGGGCGAGGCGCGGGGCGAGGCGCGGGGCGAGGCCGGGCGCTGGGGGTCGGGCGCGGGGAGGGCGAGGGCGGGCGCGGCGCTGTGGGTGGACTTGACGCCGTCGCCCTCGCACTGGCACTGCTGGTGCGCGCGCGCCGCCCCCGTCAGCGAGTCCGTGCACTGGCAGCCCGCGTCCTGCCCAGCCGCCGACACCTGCACCTGCACCGCCTCCTGCGCACGCCAGCCGTGGACTTAGTGGCGCAGCCCGGCACACCTTCTACTCCCTCTTTCTCCTCCCTCTCCCCTTTTCTCTCCCCGTCCCTCCATCTTTCCGCATCCCTCCTCTCCCCATCTCTCCTTCTCTCCCCGTCTCTCCTTCTCTCCCCGTCTCTCCTTCTCTCCCCGTCTCTCCTTCTCTCTCCGTCTCTCCTCTCCCCGTCTCTCCTCCTCTCCCCGTCTCTCCTCTCCCTGTCTCTCCTTCTCTCCCCATCTCTCGTTCGCTCCCCATCTCTTCTTCTCTCCCCGTCTCTCCTTCTCTTCCCGTCTCTCCTTCTCTCTCCGTCTCTCCTCTCACCGTCTCTCACCCCGCCTCTCTCTCTCTCCGTCTCTCCGTCCCTGTCTCAGTCTGTCCGATTGGCCCTG
Organism: Acheta domesticus; assembly: GCA_031308135.1. NCBI lineage: Eukaryota > Metazoa > Arthropoda > Insecta > Orthoptera > Gryllidae > Acheta > Acheta domesticus. The sequence continues at coordinate 118,269,466 of JAHLJT010002630.1, forward strand.
TGTGTGTCCCTGTGTCTCACATTTAGTTGCAGATTCGGCACGTCTCTGAGCAGGTGAGGTAATATTGAGAAGCTCGGTCGAAATCAACCAGTCCGAAAGATTGATTGATCGTTAGTGATTTTGAGCGCGTCAACTACTCACGTCATTGGTCTTGTAACTGTTGTGCATGGCTTCTCCGAGTGAGAGAACCGAGTGAGAGAACCGAGTGAGAGAACCGAGTGAGAGAACCTAGTGAGAGAACCCAGTGAGAGAACCCAGTGAGAGAAACCAGTGAGAGAAACCAGTGAGAGAAACCAGTGAGAGAAACCAGTGAGAAAACCCAGTGAGAGAACCCAGCGAGAGAACCCAGTGAGAACCCAGTGAGAGAACCGTGGGGTGCGTGTGGAGGCCGACCTGCTTGACGGGGGCGGGGGCGGCGGTGGCGAGGCGCTCCTCGGCCTCCTGCACGCGCTGCGTCAGGCGCTCGCAGCGCAGCGCCCTCTCGCGCAGCGACCGCACGCGCTCCGGCAGCGCCTCCGTCGCCTGCGCCACCGCCAACACCTTTCTACCTTCGCCTCTCCACGCCCGTCTTCACGATGCAACATCTCACGGCATTTCGCGTCTTTCTCACTCGAGCCGCTAGGTTTCGCATGATCCCGACCGTATCAAGCAGTGCTTGCGATCAGGCGACGTCTAGCGTCACGAGTGAGAAAGACGCGAAATGCCGTGTGATATTCCATCGTGGCCATAGGGGCTTAAGAGGCAATACGAGAGTTAGAAAAATTGCATTATAGGCCTCCTTCACAATGCGAACATTGAAGGTGCCGTTAGAATGAATTGAAGGGGTCGTTAGAGCGAATTTTACAGTATTTTGATGAGGGGGCCGAATAAATATATCATTCATACCCATCGATTTCTTCAGGCAGCACGTAATAATTTAAGGTATTCATTATTTAAGATACGAAGGGTGGAAGTCGCATTTTATTTTGCGTGTAGGAAAGGTTGCAAAACGAGACTATGAGTGGCGCAATCCTACCAGCAAAATAAAATCTCTTTTACCAGATATACTATTTTTTAGACAGCGTTACTGTCATTTGATTTTCATTCAAGTATACAAAACATAATGGTGCCATAAGGTCATTAGTAGTTGATGTGGTATGTTGAAAGTATTTCTTTTTTTTTTTTTTGTTCTACAATTGTATTTTTTACACTGTATATATTTCGTATTTTGTTGGACAATCAATGTCTGAAATTGTATTCGCAATTTTTGTACGAATATTTAAACATTACTTTACTTTTCGAACTAGAGGTCATCTATAAATTACGTAAAGTTAAAGGGGGACGGAGTGGGTTTGCGACAGTGTTACGCTGCGTTTCATAGAGGGAAGTGCTTTACAATGGGGGGAGTGGGTATTGAAAATACTCGAAATTTGAGTAACTTAATTTATGGACGGCCACCTTGAACTTTCATGTTTGCACTGGAACAACACCATTTAAACTGCGATTTTTCTAACTTTGCCCGTCAAGGCCGGTCTTCACGATGAAATATTTCGCGTCTTTCTCAGTCGTGACTTAGGTATCGCATGATCGCGACTGTATCAAGCAGAGCTTGCGATCACGCAACTTCTAGCGGCACGACGGAGAAAGACGCGAAATGCCGTGTGATATTCCATGGTGACCATACGGGCTCGAGAGGCAGAGTTAGAAAAATCGCATTGTAGTGCCTGTCTACAAACTACGTATACTTCGCTTTTTATTTCTTGGCGCACGGGGGTGTGTCAATGAAATGGAATATCTCACGGTATTCCGTGTTGTTCTCGGTTGTCCCGCTGGGAGTCGTCTGATCTCGACCGCATCGAGCAGTGCTGGCGATCATGCGACACCTGGCGGCGCAACGGAGAACGACGCGAAATACCGTGAGATATTCCATTTTATTGACATTTCGCGTCGTTCCCGGTTGTGCCGCTAGGAGTCGCATGATCGCGACCGCATCGAGCAGTGCTGGCGACTTGCGATTCCAGGCGGCACAACGGAGAACGACGCGAACATACCGTGGAGATATTCCATTTTATTGACATTTCGCGTCGTTCCCGGTTGTGCCGCTAGGAGTCGCATGATCGCGACCGCATCGAGCAGTGCTGGCGATCATGCGACACCTGGCGGCGCAACGGAGAACGACGCGAAATCCCGTAAGATATTCCATTTTATTGACATTTCGCGTCGTTCCCGGTTGTGCCGCTAGGAGTCGCATGATCGCGACCGCATCGAGCGGTGCTGGCGATCATGCGACACCTGGCGGCGCAACGGAGAACGACGCGAAAAAACCGTAAGTTATTCCATTTTATTGACATTTCGCGTCGTTCCCGGTTGTGCCGCTAGGTGTCGCGTGATCGCGACCGCATCGAGCAGTGCTGGCGACTTGCGATTCCAGGCGGCACAACGGAGAACGACGCGAAATACCGTGAAGATATTCCATTTTGTTGCCACCCCCCGCCGAGCGCCAAGGAAGAATGAAAAAGCGAAGTGTAACGTGAGGTGAGAAGGGCGAGAGAGGAAGGCTTGTGACCTCGAGTCGCTTGCGCGCGAAGGCCTCCACCTCGCCGCCCGGGCCGGCGTCCGCGGCCTGCGGCGCCGGGCCCTTGGCGGCGCGCAGCACGGCCGTGCACTCGCGGCACGGCGGCAGCGGCTCGCGCACGTAGCAGTCGTCGCGGCACGCCTACGCACGCACAACGCCCTTCATACGCGGCTTAGGCACCACGATAATAGGCGACGACAGAGAGCACGTAGGAAATGAACAATTGGCAGCGTACGCACAGTGATAATAAGCAACGGGAAGAGAGAGCACAAACGATGTAAACAATTGAGAGCGTTTGCACATTGAAAATAAGCAACGGGAAGAGAGAGCACATAGGATATAAACAATTGAGATTACGCATAATGACAAGAAGCAACCTGGAGAGACAGCACATAAGATATAAACAATTGAGAGCGTTTGCACAATGACAATAGGCAACGGGAAGAGAGAGCACATAGGATACAAACAATTGAGAGCGTATGGACAATGACAACAAGCAACGAGGAGAGAGAGCAGAGAGAATATAAACAATTTAGAGCGTATGCACAGTGACAAAAAGCATTGAGTACGTACAATGACAAGAAGCTACGGGGAGAGAGAGCATATAGGATATAAACAACTGAGAGCGTATGCACAATGATAATAAGCAACGGGAAAAGAGAGCACAGAGATTGTAAACAATTGAAAGCGTATGCACAATGACAAAAAGCACTGAGAGAGAGAGAGAGAGAGACAGAGAAAGAGAGAGATTTGAATAAAATTCAAATCGCCTCTTCCGCCGCCCGAGTGATACCGTCATTCTCCGCTAGATGGTGCAAAGTGCGTATCGGAATTTGCGCGGTCAGGCGGGAGAGCGGGCCTCATGGCCTGACCCTCGCCACGGAAAATGAGGCATCACTGAATGACAACAAGCAACGGCGAGACAAGGCACAGAGGCTATACACGACTGAGAACGTAAGCACAATGAAAATAAGGAAGGGGGAGAAAAAGTGTTCAGAATATTCTCAAAAATGGTTCCCAATTTTTTTCGTTGATTTTTTTGTAAAAGGAGAGTCAAGTACACTTATAAAAGTAATTATATCCAATTTACACTGTTTTCACTGAATTTTCGATCATTACAAATTTTTGAATTATATAGGCGTTCTGAAAGTACAAGGTTTCGAAGATAGTTAATGCTTTATTTTGCAAAGCAAGACTCGGCCCCTCGGACCTGCTCTTCCGTCCGACTACGCAAATTTCTGTGCGCTCCTTTCCCCATCAAGCGGTGAAAGAAGGTATTATCTGGGGCGACGAAACAGGCGATTTTGAATTTAGCTCAGAGGCTTCTTTTAGGCTTGAGGGTATTTTGTACCCAATAAATCTACAACATGGGACAGCCGTTTTCACTTCCCTTCCGAACGAAGGTGTCTGTACAGAAGGATTTTTTCGCCCTTAAAAATTCACTGTTGGTAATTTTTGTCAAATGACATTACTACACTTATGGGACTAATGAGTTTAGCAGTTGACACTCCCGGAAACGCCAAAAAATCAATCGGTCAAATGTAAAGAAAATGACAGCTGTCCCAAAAATGGGACAGTGGCAGTCCTCTTGACAACTGACTGCGACGAGACGTGACATATGACAGACGTGTAAGCGCAGATTAACGGAGGATTACTCCGTTGCGCCGATTAACAGAGGATTACTCCATAGCGCAAAAGCGCTCAACGCCCCCCAAGGGGTTGAGAGGCGCGCTGCGTCAATACAGACGCAACAAATAAAACAAAAGAATGCGCGCACCTCGAGGCCGGGCGTCCCCGGCGCGCCGCCCATGTGCGCTGACGTCACGTCCGCTTCCGCCTTCGCCTCCGCCCACTCCATCTGGTCCTGCAACGCCGCCATTGCTTCACTACACTAGTGCTCAAAAATTCCTTTTAGATATTATTATCACATTACATCTCGTATCTCTACGGTGATTACATAAAATGTACAGATTAACATAATCATAATACAAATTATGGTTATAATTTTGAATCTAATTAGTCACGTTGATTTCCTAAAAATTTTCTTACGATTATGGCCGTTGAGATGACAGTAACCTTCTGCATAAGCTTCCATAGGTTTTCAGGAAGATCTAATTCCTTGAGACTTTGATGGATGGTCTTCGGGATGGCTCCAGTACTTGATACTATAATGGGAACGATTCTCACGTTGTAAGCATTCCATTGTTGGAGGATAGACTCTGAGAGATCCACATACTTAGTCTTAGTCCACATAATTATTATTATTATTATTATTATTATTATTATTATTATTATTATTATTACACGGTTCTGACTCTGGATAAAATCTCAAGATTCAGGTAACCATACGAGCTTTTGCTAAATAACGGCCCTTTTCGGCTTCGAAGTAGGATTATGTGTATTAGGCATGAATAATACGATTGTTGAGGAACTTTCTGACAATTGCGCAAGTGTTGAGGATGACACAACTTTCTGCAATTTCATGTTCAGTGTCTTTGACATGTTCAACTGATGTAGACTGTTATGAAAAATTATTGGAATGACACCAGTTGTGGACACAATGATGGGTATGGTATAAACTTTCTCCATTTTCCATTGTTCTTTAATTTCCATTTTATTATTATTATTGGCCTTGTATGCCAGCCCAGTTTCTTTCCTCTACCCTCCATCGGCCGATAACAGGAAGTCCAAAGGTTCATGACCCTTCCCTCTCTACTTACTTCCCACTCTCCTCAAAATGGAGTACTTCTTCGTCAGACCCCTCACCTTCAACCTATTCAGCAAGGGAGGCCCTACCGGTAGCTAGGCTACCACTGACATAGCTTTAAGGCTCATGGGGGTGCTCAAGCTCCACCACCAACTGCAAGGTCGTGTACTCCCTAGGTGGAGTTAATATTACTACTACTACTACTACTATTACTATTATTATTATTATTATTATTATTATTATTATTATTATTCCTCTACATCACGACTAAAGATTTTATGTGTCGGCTGAATACAAATTCTACTGCAGGTTGCAACCAGCTACCTAAGGAGCGGATCTTGGGACTGTCGGTGCCTCGGTGCGTAAAATGTAGGCGGTTCAAAATAAAGCGATTTCTTGCACTTCCCAGTCTTTTGAATTATCTGGGAGTTTAGCCAAGTTCTTACACAGATTTTGCGGAACAAATCCCAGAGCTCCGATAACTAACGGGATGACCTGTGCTTTTACGCCCCACATTCGGCTGATTTCGATTTCCAAACTCTTGTATTTAAGACGTTTCTATGCCTCCTTGGTAACGACGTTTTGATCGCAAGGTACAGCAACATCGACAAGCAAACATGATTTTTCCTCCAAATACCGGATAACAATATCCAGTTTGTTTGCCGCTATCGTGCGATCAGTTTGAATTTGTTGGTCATACAATATGTACATAATCCAATAGACGTCACCGGTTTGGGTGAGTGTTCGTACCACATGGGGTATGTGTTTGGAACTTCGAGGGCGGTACAGATCTGCCAGTGGAGGTAGCTACACACCCTGTCATGTCTTTTAAGGTATTCGGTCTTTTCTAGGATTGGACAAGCTGAGACTATATGATCAATGGTTTTTACTTGCTCCAGGCAAATGCGGCATTTATCATCTTGGGAAATTTTGAGAACCGCTTTATCATAATGTCGTGTTCTCAAGGCCTGATCTTGGGCACCTATTATAAGTGCTTCCGATTCTGGCTTCATTCTTCCCCTTTTAAGCCACATAAATTATTGATCTTTATTGATATGTGCTCTGTCCATTCGTTTCAAATATTGTCCGTGGAGTGGTTTCTTTCTCCGCGACTTCTTTAACATTTTTGTGTCTCACATTTCATGTTATTTTCATATTATTATTATTATTATTATTATTATTATTATTATTATTATTATTATTATTATTATTATTATTACTCTAAATGACGACTAAAGATGTTATGTGTCGGCTGAATATAAAATCTACTCCTGGTTGCAACCAGCTATCTAAGGAGCAGATCTTGGGACTGTCGGTGCCTTTACAATACTTTGCGCAAAATGTGGCCTTATTATTATTACTACTATTATTATTATTATTATTATTATTGTTGTTGTTGTTGTTGTTGTTGCTGTTGTTGTTGTTGCTCACCTGTGAGGTGAGCTGCCCCATGTCGCACACCTCCTCGCCGGGGCACACGTCCAGCGCCTGCACCGCCAACTAATTTATTAGTAGGGATCGGATTTTTATGCCCTAAAAATCTTGAAATATGCTCTTAAAAATATGCATTTATGACCTAAAAATTCTGAAATATGCCCTTTAATATGCACTTAAAATTAACAATATTTCATTTCTGCTGCAAACTTGTCTTGATAAAATTCTTAGAATGAAATGAAAATTTGCTTGAAATGAAAATATATATTTTTTGTGCACACGTAATATAATCTATCCTACTTCGCGAGACGAATAATCGAAGTAAATATTCACTTTAGTGAAGTACATTGTATGTCGTGTTGAATTTCTTCTGACTGGTTTAAAAAATATGTTCTCAAGAAATATCCCACATTTTCCCGAGTATTTTATCATCTACAGAAAACATAAATGCAAACTGTGACTGGCTCTTTTGAATCAATGAACCCTGACAATTACATAATATTCTTTGAAAAGATGAAACGTTTTATGGATTCGTCTCTTTTTTAACGCAATATGCAAAATATGCGCTTATAATTACACGAATATGCACTAACAGGAAAAATCAGCCAATATGCACAAATATGCATTGACATATTAATCTATATAGAATCATATTCTAACCAATCGTCAAGAAATTTCACTTAGTTGTGTCCTGAATCAAAGAACAAAAATTAGCAAAATCATAGAAATCCGCTGGCTATTTATTATATAGCTAGTTACATATACTTGCATATGCAAGCCGTATATACGTATATATTCAATTAACTTACGAAAACATTCTATTGAAGAAATTGCTGACTACGATTTTTATATCTTTGCCTCTCAAGACCCGTTTTTACGATGGAATGTCACGGGATTTTGCGTCTTTCTCTGTCGTACCGCTAGATATCGCATGATCGTGACCGTGTCTATCTGTCATCTAGCGGCACGACCGAGAAAGACGCGAACTGCAGTGTGATATTCCGTCGTGGTCATAGAGGATTGAGGGGCAAAGTTACAAAAATTGCACTCTAGGGGCTTAAACCATCTGTTTTCTATCCTTACGTGATTATCTACCTTTGGAAGGGGGAATCAAGAGTTAAGAAAAGCGGAATTAAACAAACTCGATCTAAAGATTTCGATAGTTCACATAAGAAGCAGAAAACTAGTGATGCTACAACAGCGCATACTTTCAAGCATTACTGCGCTTAGTTATATTTGAATAGACATACATGCAATAATCAACTATTGTTTTGTGATACACAAAATATATTTTCTTAATTAAAAAATACTCAATGAAACCCCCCAACAAAAATCCCCAAATAAATTTGCTCCTAAAACATCCATTAAATACCCAAAAATCCCTTAAATATGGGGGGAACTGGTCACCTGGCAACACTGCCTTCCCGGCCGCTTCCTTACCACGCAGGGTTGCCAGCTGGTCGGAATTCCGATTTTTCGGCTGGTTCTGTCTCTCGCGGGACAAAAATTGACTTCGCGGAATACCGCCCAATGGGGGAAATGCATCAGAACATTTGCGATTTTGGATGGGGTTTCAGATTACGAGGAAATTGTCAAAAAACAACCTCAACGACGTTGACAATGAGTTTGATTTTTAGTTTTTTTTACATCATATATGATTTTTCATTAATCGTTTGATAATTCGTTCAAATTTACTTTGAGAAGTGTGATGTTTCATTTCAGACCTCTAGTGCAGGGTGTGTTCTGAAAGTCATAAGGTTTTTGTCTTACAACACATGAGTATATAAGTATGTTATATTGGCAGTACTTGCAATTAATTTTACAACGCGCCATTTATAATTGGTCATCTTTTGGAAGCAGTCACTGCCAGCATTTTCGTTAAACTATGGGGAATGAGCATGCATATATAAACTTCATTTTTAATATCAAAATTATGACTTATTATTACAAAACGTTTTTACATAAAGTGTTAATTGCAATGTTCTCAAACAAAGATAAAACTAATCAAGCATTTCATAGGAGCTACTAATCACTAATCAAGCATTTGTTCACTACGTCAAAAAAATCAAATACAATTATTTTAATGCAAATTGAAAACATTTCCCTCTTGGAAAGTTGAATTTTTCTTATTGGCATAAAGTATTAATTGCAATTAATCAAGCATTTCATAGGGTCACTACCTCAGAAAACAACATCAAATACAATTATTTTCATGCAAATTCAAATTTCCCTCTTGGAAAGTGTGTACGAAGAACGCTGCCTTACCACGCAGACCTGCAGGTCTGCCTCGGTGCAGACGTCTGGCCCGGGGCAGACCTCGGGGCCCGCGCACGGGGAGTCCCCGGACACGTGGGAGGGCGCGCCCTGGGAGGGCTCCGCGTGCGCGCTCGGCGCCTGGCCGCACACCGCCGGCGTGGCGCACACCGCCAGCCCCTGGCACACCTCGGGCCCGGGGCACACCGACCCCTGCGCACCCCCCCCACGCTCTCTCTCTCTCATTCATTTACTAGCTGGCACTTGCTGGCGAAAAATAAATAATTGAGGAAATATTCCTCTCTCCCTCTATTTCCCTCCTATTTCTATTTTCCCTCTATTTTCCTTTTCTTTCACTATTTTCCCTCTCTTTCTGTATTTGCCCCCTATTTCTACTTCCTTCTCTCTTTTTTTCCTCTAGCTGGTACCCGGGGGGGTTGCTGGGACAGAAGAAATAATTGAGGAAATATTCCTGTCCCCCTCTCTCTTTCTTTTCTCACTCTTTCCCTTCGGCCTCAAAATTTTAATTTTAAGAGCCTAGAACGCTTCGTTTAGAAGTTATTTAACGATATAGATTGAAACTGTGTAGCGGGCCTGCGTTTGCATTTATATCTAATTTTATATTCTTCAGCGCCTTGTTGTGCCATTTTTTTCGGTATTTTATTATTCTGTTATTCGGGACGGAGATGAATTCAGCAAAACAGAGATAATTATAATTGGTTCAGTCGTTCTTCAGTTATAAATGGTGTAACTAACACAACTTTGTTTCATAGATATATAATTTTTTTTTTTTTTTTTTTTTTTTTTTTTTTGCGAACAGGCTACTTTGGGCCATGCAGGCATGCTGAGCGTGCTATTCATCATGGGCATCAGTATTATGCTAAATTCGATTTTTACTCCCCAGGTTTGTTAGCCCTGGGGGTACGGAATATGAAATGATGATCATAGTGAAGGGCGAAAGGACGACACGCACATATAGACATACACAAATACACTCATGCCCGAGACGGGACTCGAACCCGCGACCCTGCGGTGCAAGATCGTTACTGTACTTCTACTGCCTCAGCGATGTTGGACACGGGGCCAGCAGTCTCTTGTTTATTTACTTATTTATTTATTTTTTATTTATTTATTAATAATTTTTTAAAGTATTAATGAAAGATTGGAAGAAAAAATGTAAAGTCCGTCATCGTTTTCGCTACAAGCACGGCTGCCTAGGCTTTAGCGGGGGCGCAGAAAAAAAAAAGGCTCCGAATGAAGTCTTGGCTAGAGAAGTGAGACTCAGTAACCTCACATTTGCAAAAGGTAGGAAATACACTCGTCAGAAAATCCTAAAAAATTCGAATCCGCCACCTCAATACACCCCCGCAGGGCGGATCGTGATTGCGTATCTTGGCACGATCTCTGGTGAAGAGTTGTGGACGATCACCCGGACCCTGAGTTTCATGGTGGCACTCACGTCGTTAGCCTCAAGGTGGAGGCAGTGAGTAGACGATAAGCTAAGATCCTGCTTGTCGGTTCAACCCGGCAACCCACCACTTGGGCCCCTGGCGTGTCGACCTTAAGTCAGGATTGAGTGAAGGAGACTCCTCGGTGTTCTGAGATGCACATTTAGAAGTCCGGCGGGAAATAACCTACCTTCAGGTTGCTTTGGTTACGGTCCAACCCTGGTCGCTAGCCTACATGTGTAGGCAGTGGGGAGACGGGAAGAGGTCCGGGAGTCCCTCAGACCTAGTCCGAGCGGTTCTCTGACTGGGTATGGGATTCGTCGTGGCAGCGGCCCAATACACTGGGCAAAGAGGAGGGACTTGGTGTCCCGGCGCATGTGAGTGGCGCATCGTCACACGAAAAACATTGACTCCGGTTCTAGCCCGGAAAGCTAGTAGCTCTGAGCTGGCGGGGAGGCCCGTCACCCAGGCGTTGAATGGGGAGGTTGCCGTGAGGGTCAAACGGGTTCCTGCCTGCCGACGTCTTTGTTTGCCGGCGGGGGGGGGTGCGGATTAGAGACGATATGTCCATGTCACCCACCCTGGGGACTGTCCCCCAGGTAGAACATGTGCAATGTGGAGTGGTACACCACAAGACTACTCCAATCCACAGAATATGACGAATATCACCTAACCTAATTAGGAACAAAAAAGGTGGGTTGATCGCTAAAGAAGTAGTATCGTAGCGTTCTTGGACTGAAGGTTCGCTGGTTCGAGTCCCGCCTCGGGCATGGGTGTATGTGTTCGTCCTTTCACCCCCATCATCACCATATTGTTTCATCCTCATAACATAACAAACCCAATAATGACCTAATGTTGAAGCGACCTTAGTGTAACAAACAAAGTAAGACGGACGATTTCCACAGTTAAGAAAGCTCTTAGTGATGGATTCTGCCGCTAGTGGAAGAGCGCCTCTGACCGGGAGGTTCTAGGGTTCCACTCCCGACGGTGGCAGGATTTTCGACACTATCCAGATAGCTAGATCGCATTGAGCCGCTGTGTGGAGGAGAATTCTAGCGTCCGGCTGCTCTCATCGATAGATATCCATGGTTACTCCGATCAATACCAAGCGAATACCGGACTATACTGCGATTTTCGTAACTTTGCCCCTGACAGAAATCAGCTGTTCACGGTTTCATCCAATCGGGAGCTTGAACGTCACCATAGTGACGTCACTTTAGTGAAATAGAAGCTCCTGATTGGATGGCAGCCAAACAGCTGATTCCTGTCAGGGGCAAAGTTACGAAAATCGCAGTGTAGTGCCGTAACAATCGGACCGCGCAGGGACGCGATATCTCGATGCTAAGTTTCTGGTTGTGCGGCTCAACCCGGCAAACCACCAGTTGAGCCCCTGGCGCGTCGACCCTTGGACAGGATCAGGTGAAGGAGATTCTTCGGAATGCTCTGGAATCCACATTTAGAATTCCGGAACTCTGAGACTTACCGTCAGGTTGCCCAGATTCCGGTAATACCCAAATCGTTACCCTAAATGTATAGGCAGTGGGGAGGCGTGATTGGGGCTCTGAGCTGCCCGAGCCTTGGTTCGGGAGGCCCCCAGTTGGGCTCTCGGCTTCGTCGTGGCAGAGGCCCGATACTCTGGGCATAGAGGAGGGACTTGTTCCCGGCGCATGTGAGTGGCGAATTGTCGAGACCTCGGTACTAGCCTGGAAGGGCGTGAGTTGGTTGAAGTGGCAGGGCGCCCCTAGACTCAGGCGTTGTATGGGGAGGTTGCCGCGAGGGCTTACTGCGTTCCAGCGGGATTCGGATATTGGTCTAAGGGTACACCCGAGGAGTGTGTGGATAAAGGCCAACGCCTAGGGGCCCACTCTGGGACTTCGGTCCCAAAATAAGATACAAGTGCAAGGGGTACTACTAAGAACGCAAGATCAGACACAACGCACGCCATTTCTCAACCAACGCGCGAACGAACTTTCACAGCCTTTTCCTATCATCGCCCTTCCTCATGCACACTCATACTGGAACCACACTTCCGCAAATGTCGGGAGACCCGCCAGAAGCTTCGAGCTTGTTCCAACAGGTGCGGTGCACCGCTGGCGGGAGATACCTAGTTGGGGAAAACCCACGCAAGCCGACGTGTGGGTAAGCGCTCATTCTCGTGATGCAGCAGATCACCGCCACATGCCTTACACATACGGGACTAATGACCTTAGCAGACCGGAGACACAAATGACCGAATGCACCTTCGTGGCTGAGTGAGGCTGCTGGCAGACGGCTGGGCCGGGGCAGTAGGCGGGACCGAGGCACGGATAAAGCGACAACCAGGCGGGAAGATAAATAAACAAATGTCTTTATTTTTACGTTTATTTCATTTATTTTAGGTCGGCGCCGCATCTCGTCATCCAACGGGGGAAGATCATCGTCACCGATAAAAAAGCACGCACTACACTTACAGGACTAATGACCTTAGCAGTTGTCGCGCCCGGAGACAGTAATGAATGACCGAAAGCACCTGAGGCGTGTCCGAGTTGGGCTGCCGGCAGAGGGCTGGGCCGGGGCAGTAGCCGGGGCCGAGGCACGGGTAGAGCGAGGCCTCGGAGCGGGCGCTGGGCGAGGCGGGGGCGTCGGGCGGGCGGGGGCGCACGCCCGGGCACGCGGCGCGGCCCAGGCACTCCTCCGACAGCTGCGACAGGTAGCTGGGCGACGCCGCCCCGCCCGCGCCCCCGCCCGCGCACGCCGCCCGCATCGCGCACGCGTCGGGCGCCGCGCACGCCGCCGCCGCCCCGAGACACGCCGCCGGCGCCTCCGGGGACGCCGCCCGACACTGCCCCCGCGCCACGCCACGCCGCAACCAAACATCCGCGCTACCTTACGTCGATTCAGCGATACCGGGCGCGTCAACTGGTGAGGTCATTAGTCCCGTAAGTGTAGTACGTGTTTTTCTCGGGAGGGGGAGATGGTCTTCCTCCGCTGGATGACGAGATCCGGCGCCGACCTACACAACCGTGCTCCCAACATCCACTGACTGATTCCGGGCGCTTCCGCCAGCGGCCAAGGCAGTTGGTCCCGTAAGTGTAGTGCGTGTTTCTCTCTCGATAGGTAGCGGTCATTTTCCCCCGCTGGATGGTGAGATACGGCGCCGACCTACCGTCGACTAGCGGGTTTTTTCCCCAAGCAGGTATCTCCCAGCAGGGCTGGCACCGTCTCAGCCGGGACAAGCTCGAAGCTTCCGATCGGTCTCCTGGCATGTGTGGTAGTGTAGGGCATGGTTTTTCTTCGGGAGGTGGCGGTGATCTTCCTCCACTGGATGAAGAGATCCGGCGCCGATCTATAGGTCGGGTAGTGGGGGGTTTCTCCAGCCAGGTATCTCCTAGCAGCAGGGCGTCGCACCAGCCGGGACAAGCTCTGAGCTCGCGAATAGACTTCCGACATGTGTAATAGTATAGTCTAAGTGAAAGTGTGTGTACGTAAGAGGTGAGGAGAGGACAAGGAAGAAGGAATGAGCATTTGCGGATCGTTGATGATTCATTGGTTGATTGTTAATGATTCCGGGCGCTTCTGTCATCTGCTAAGGTCATCAGTCCCGTAAGTGTAAGGTACGTTTTTATCATGGGAGGTGGCGGTGAACTTCCTCCACTGAATGACGAGGTTCGGCGCCGACTGCTTGTCGGGATTGCCCTAACCAGGTATCTCCTACCAACAGGACAATGCCCCCGCCGGGACATGCTCTCAGCTCCCGACTGGTCTCCCTACAAATGTATTAGTGTATTGCGTGTATGTGTAGAAGTGTGTGAGTAAGAGGTGGGGATAAGACAAGGAAGAGGAAGGAAAGAGCGTGTGCGGTTCGATGATTATTGATTGTTAGTGATTCTGGACGCGTCAACTGCAAAGGTTATAAGTCCCGTAAGTACAGGTATGGTTTTTCTCGGGATGTGGTGGTACTCTTCCACCGCAGAAGTTGAGATTTGGTGCCGACCTACGTCGACTAGTGGGATTTTCCTTACCAGGTATCTCCCACCACGGGGCACCGCCCCAGCCGGGAAAGCACTAAGCTCCAGATCGGTCTCATGGCATTTTTGGGATAGTGTAGTGCGTGTTAGTGTAAGTGTGTGTGTAAGGGTGCCAATAGGATAACGAAGAGGAAAGAAAGATCACGCGCGGTCCGTGGCCTGTTTGTTAGGGTACTGCTCCGGCATTCGCCTGGTGTTGCTCGGAGATACCACAGAAAGCTCTAGAATTCTTCTCCAGACAGCCGGTCTCTAGAATTCTCCTCCAAACAGAGACTGAATTCCACTTAGCTAACTAGCTAGGGTCGAAAATCCTGCCACTGTACAATAATATTGGCCATCTATGTGACAGATAATCTAAGTGCAAAAATTAAAGAATTGAATAAAATAAATCCATAGTTTACGAAATAATTCAAAAAGGTAAAATATCACACATTATACAATATAACTCATAGCGTTTTAAGTGATTTAATTAATAAAATAGAATAAAATTGTAATTTAGAGATACACTAGAGTTCATTAGAGATACAAACAGTACAGTACAAACAATGGAGCAATATGATATATAAACAGAAATGTGACACAAAATTACAATATTTATCCATAGAAACAGTGAAAGCACAAATGAGAAATATAATGAAAAATAGTGAGAAAAAAACAAGGAAAAAACTAGAAAAGTAAACAAGAAATACTAAAACACAAACTGTAAACAAGAAAATTGTGAACTTATTCAGAATCACTGAAGGCATCAGAAGAAAATTCGTGTTCATCTGTGTCTTCTATTGATGGATTTTTTTCTAGCAAATGAAATACTTTTTAATTGATATTTTTCTTTCTGGGTTTTGGAGGAACCCACTAACTAGGGCGTAAAAAGTAATCTGTTCAGCAATTAAGTGTTGATTCTGGTGGGTTTCCTAGTGAAGAGTCCTCTGTACTGCTTGTTATTTTTATTTCTGATTTCTTGGAATTCTTCTGGATTTTGTCCAATAGGCAATACACATGTGCCAATAATCTTCTGAGAATTACAATTTTGTGTAAACTTTCAGGCATTGAATAGCTTAGTTTTCCAGATAGAGATTTTGAACATACTTAGTGAATGTTTTTTGTGAGTGAGAAATTTTGAATATATTCAGTGAATGGTTTCAAATTGATCTAAATTAATTCTTTGACCAGAATTTATTCGTTCATGAATAATTCCTACACTTTTTGTTAATTCCAGATTTCTGTTTGCTGACGTAGTAGTTCGTACTGGCAACTAGACGTATAGATTTCTACCATTAATGCCAGTACTTGTTCCGATGATAGCTCTGATTTCTGAAGCAAGGGCTGGGAAAGGTGGCTCAGACCATCCACTGGGAGATAACTGACAACTGAGAGATGCCTGCTTGGAGAAAAATCCCCGCAAGCCAGCCCAGTCCGGGGACGAATCTCACGAGCCAGCGGGCGAAGATCACCGCCACCTCCCTTACTACACTTACGGGAGCAATGACCATATTAGTTGACGCGCCCGGAATCATCAATAAATCTGAAGCTAGGACCTTCGATCCTTCTCGATAACACTTCCTCTGTTCGATGATGCAGCGGTTAGTTCTGTTACCATTGCTGCCAAATTCTTCCCTTCTTTCCGTAACTGTATGCCTGCGGCCATTTGCATGAGAATAAAGGCCATCTATAACAAAGCCAACTATACGCCTGCGTGATCTTCGCTGCTTGAATGCAGGAGGTGTTTAATATTCTACCTTTTAGTTCTCGAAGCACAAACTCATTGTTGGCCGCCATTTCCAGTAAGTGTTTTCTCACTTGTGCTCTGCTGGAAATATTTTCAAATACTATTTCCTCATCGAGTCTAGAAGATCTGTAACGAAGTAAACTTCCTCATGAGTCTCTATTTTCTCCTATTTAGTACTAAGAGCCTGGCAATTTTTTTTATTTTATTTTCTGTTTTACACACTGTAAAACATATGTACTTTGTTTTATGTACTCCCGTGGAAACAAAATTTCGCGTCGAAAATGGCTTGGCCCGCGGGCTTGATGGCGATGGACATCCCTCACTGCCGACAGCGACATCTAACAGTGGGTTTGAAAACTACGTTCTCTCGACCGAACTATGAAGATGAAATTCATTTGATTAGAGCATACGAAATATTTTAACGTCCATTGAGAGCTAAAAAGCAGTACAGAAGTAAAAGACTTCCGTGATTCCTGCTCGTGAAACAAAATTGACATTAATTTTTGTGTACGTAATGTTGCATTCAAGTTGCGTTAATTTAAAATGTGTTGTTATAAGTAGAGACCGGATTTTATGTAATTACATATTTTTTGTCTTTCTGCTTACCGTTCTCAAAATTGTAATCTTGGCGAATCATAACCCTCCTAATATAATATCGAATTTTTTCGTTACATATTTTTACATATTTAGTACTATATTACATATTTTACATATTTTGCTGTTTTCACAATATATTTTCTTATTTTATCCATTTTCTTCTATTTAATTCTATATTTTTTATGAAAAGATCTTTTCTTTAAAAAAAATCAGCATTTTTCCTACATGATTGGGGAAATTTAGGTGTCCAAAGCATTATTGACACCGCGTTATATGTAACCTTAATTTCCGAGAAAAATTTGCGATCACTGACGTGTAACTCTTCGATGAAGATGCTGCAGTGTATGTTTGCTGGTCGTAGATCTCGCCAGTTTGTGCGATGGCTTCTATTACGATTAGTGTGGCTGATAAACTACGGTCCTAGATCACAATAGATTAAGCTTTTACTACTGACGAGAAAGTTGTATGATGTAAAGTGGGCAGTTTTTCTAAATGTGATTTCTTGCTATGAAAATGGTTTTTAATTAGAGAATTTTAATATTACATATTATATCCGATTTTACATATTTCTTACATATTCTTACAATTTTGCATTACATATTTATGTACATATTTTGACGTTTTATACTACATATTTTCCCGGTTACTAGTTATAAGGAAGGTAATCGAGCAGCGAAAGGACAGCTCAGTATTCCCGAACTGGAAAAGTGGCGGGTTCGATTGCGAGTGTAGGTAAATATTTTTATCCATTGTACATTGCCACAAGATTTTCTAAATTAAAACTTTCTACATTTGTCTTGTCAAAGTCATGCATAAAGCAGTCAAAATTCGCATTCGAACGTTGTTCATTACGAGCGTATGAAGTCGTAAGTGACGCGATCAATAGTGTTTAAGATTGTCTCGTTGCGCCTGGCGCTCAACCTCCCTAACGAACGAGGAGCCGTGCTTACGAGGGAGGCGGCGGCGCTGGCGGGCTGCCAGTCGTCGCCGAGGCAGACGCGCGGGCCGGGGCACACCTCGGGCCCGGCGCACGGGAACTCGTACGACACCTCCGACAGCATCTCGGAGGGCTTGGCCTCCGCCGCGCACACCTCCGGGCCCGGGCACACCGGCAGGCTCTGCACACCACCCCACCCACCCAACCGCCCAGCTCAGCATGATAATTACAATTCTTTATTGCGCAAGGTGACGGCGTAAGAAAAAAGCTCCCAATTTACACAATTCGACTGCTTTTCATTTCTCGCTTAAGTTTTCATTCTGAACAAATATATTCATTTCTTTTGTAAATAATAAACAATTTATATGTTTCTGGAGTGATTGTATGCTTCTATAATGCAAATTTTTGCCAAGAAATCAATTTTTCAAACCAACTTTTGAGTGCTTATTGCGGCTCCACCATTCGGAATATCCACGTAGTTTATTAGACAAAATATGCGTAGAATTGTCTTAAGAGCTTATTTTCGAAGTTTCCACGGTTCCTCCCCGGAGAACCTGTATAGCAAGAGAACTGATATCTGAATCCCCTCCCCACCACCGCTAGCGGTTTTGTCCTAACCATTTGAAAAACGTCCGGTTCCCGTCGGTCACCTTGTACAATAATTTTTTTTCAAAGCGGTCTCGGGCTGCACAAAAAGAGGGGGCGGGCCGTCAGTTGTGCATCGCTGCGTCTGACCTGCGAGCGCTGGACGGGGGCGGCGGGCGGCGTGCGAGGCTTGGCGCCGCACACCGAGGGCGTGGCGCACACCTTGCGGCCGCCGCACACGTCGGGCCCCGGGCACACCGCCTTGGCCTCCGCCTTGGCCTCCCCGCACACCGCCGGGCCGTCGCACACCGGCCCGCGGCACTCGGGCCCTTTGGCGCACACCTCCGACGTGCACGACCCAGCGCCCGCCTCCGACCTGCGCCAGCACACCAGCGTGCAATCGAATTGATTTTACGTGGCGAGACTCGGGCCGTGAGGCCTGCTCCTCCGGCTTCCTTCCCCAAACACACTCTCTCAGTCTGAATCAGTGAAAAACTACTCATTGACAGTGACTATTCGCTAATGGTGTCAGTTATAACCCGGCCACTGACAATCAGTGAATTGAACTGAATGAAACAGCGAAAATTGGGTCCACTTTTTGGATCAGTGAAACTTCACTGGTTGAATCAGTGAAGGCGTCTGAACGATTAGTGAGCGATGGTGGTGCGGCACTTTGAATTGAATTGAATTGAATTGATGCCTTATTTTACGTGGCGAGACTCAGGCCATGGGGCCTGCTCTTCCGTCTGACCACGCAAATTTCGCTACGCTCCTTTCACCAACTAGCGGAAAGAAGGTATTACTGAGGCGACGAAACAGGCGATTTTGAATTTAGCTCAGAGGCGTAATTTAGGCTTGAGGATCTTTTATATGCAAGTAAATCTACTAATATGGGACAGCCGGCTTTACTTCCCCTCCCAAGGAAGGCGTACGAAGGATTTTTTCGCCCCTAAAAATCCACGGCTTCGATCGGGTTTGAACCACTGACCACCAGCACTTTGCCCACTGACGACCAGTGAAATGCTGGCGGTCATTATGAAAAGGTTGGCATGTTCGCCGATTGTCAGCGAAACTATCCAAGTCGACTGAAGATATCAGTGACTTCGGCTCTCACTGATTGAATCAGTGACAATTTCACTGATTCAGATTCAGAGACCACCGCCCTTTCGACAGCAGCTTTCAATTGAATTGAATTGAATCGAATTGAATTGCCTTATTTTACGTGGCGAGACTCGGGCCATGCGTCCTGCTCTTCCGTCTTCCGACCTGCGCACCGCCACGACGCGCGACCACCTCATATGCCGGCTTTCTCTCGCGCACACACGGGACTAAATGCACCGACACTAGTTCAGTTTGTCGCCACCACGTGGTAGTATCAAAATAAGCAAAATTTCCTTTACCAATAACGTCTGAACAAATGGTCTGATTTTCAATCTGTAAACGGTATTTGACTCCTTTTTAAAACAGAATTTGCGCTACGAAGCCCTTTTTCCAAAAATCCTTGCATAAAGTCGTTTTTAAAATTTGATCTTGTACTTCCGGTAACAATTTCCAAAATGTGCGCTTATAGCGCGATGGCGACGAGCTTCCAGAACCCAACGCCGTGTCAATCAAGCAAATCGGATGAATAGGAGCGTCGTAAAGTCAAATTTGGAAAAACACCTCACCCCACTCACCCCTTCCACGCCGTCAACGAGTTTCTGCAAGGATTTTTGGAAAAAGGGCTTCGTAGAGTAAATTATATTTTTAAAAAGAAGTCAAATGCCCTTTACAGATCGAAAATCGGACCATTTCTTCTGATGTGATCGGTAAAGTAAATTCTGCGATCAGTTGAATTTTTTTGGTACATTAAATTTAACAAGTTTGAGGCCTGTGTTAAATAGGGGTCCTGTATTCTTACTTTTCCTATTATTACTTATACGCAGTTTGATCGAGTGATTGATTCGTGTTTCCGGGCGCGTCAACTATTTAGGTCATTAGTCCCGAAAGTATAGTATTGTGTTTTTTTCTCTCGGGAGGCGGCGGTGATTTTTTCCCCGCTGGATGGCGAGATCTGGCGCCGACTTACCGTCAACTAGCGGGGTTTTCCCCTCAACGAGGTATTTCCCACCAGCGAGGCAGGATTTTCGATACTAGCTTGTCAGCTAGGTCGAATTCAGTTTTCAGTCTAGAGGAGAATTCTAGCGACCGGATGCTCTGATCAGTAGTTTTCTGTGGTTTCACCGATCAACACCAGGCGAATGCCGGAGCAGTACCCTAACAAACGGGCCACGGATCGCGCGCGATCTTTCCTTCCTCTTCCTTGTCTTCTCTATATATGCCGGGAGACCAGTCAGGAGCTTACAGCTTGTCCCGGCTGGGGCGGTGCCCCGCTGGCGAGAGACACCTGGTTGAGGGGAAAACCCCGCTAGTCGACGGTAGGTCGGCGCCAGATCTCGCCATTCAGCAGGGAAAAGATCGTCGCCACCTCCCGAGAAAAAGTACGCACTACACTTACGGGACTAATGACCGAAGTAGTTGACGCGCCCGGAAACACGAATCAATCAATCAACAGTAGGTGTAGTAGACGATACCTTCCCTTTCCGCCTCTCACACGCAACCAATCGTTGTAAATGAGGTCTCTAAAGAAACAAAAGTTCACGGAGACGTGACGAATTGCACTTTGACTTTAAAAATATGTTGGATTTGTTCAACGAATGAATGAATCAATCAATGAACGAATAATCAATCAATCTAAAGAAGGCAGAAGGGGAGCGTGCTTACTTGACGGCGGCGGTGGGCGTGGTGGAGGGGGCGGCGGAGGGCGCGGCGGAGGGCGTGGCGGAGGGGGCGGCGCGCACGCAGGGCTGCTGGTCGTCTTGCGCGCACACGTGGGGCGCGGGGCACACCTGGGTGCCCGCGCACACCTCCGGCCCCGGGCACACGCCCCCGCCCGCGCTGCGCAACGTCAACACCCGCGCACTCGGCATCCCCGCCGAAAATATACTACGAAGTCAACTTTGGCGTACGGCAAAACTAACTTTTATGCACGAAAACCAGACTTTGGCGTGCGGGAAACCTGACTTTGGCGTACGATAAACCAGACTTTGGTGTACGGCAAACCAGACTTTGGCGTGCGGGAAACCAGACTTTGGCGTACGACAAACCAGACTTTGGTGTACGGCAAACCAGACTTTGGCGTGCGGGAAACCAGACTTTGGCATACGGCAAACCAGACTTTGGCATACGGCAAACCAGACTTTGGCGTGCGGGAAACCAGACTTTGGCGTACGACAAACCAGACTTTGGTGTACGGCAAACCAGACTTTGGCGTACGACAAACCAGACTTTGGCGTACATTGCGGACTTTGGTGGATTACAATGGCGTAGCGTCAGGAGCTAAGATGCTGAACATCCCCACGTGATATATTAATCGAAGAACCCTAAATATTGTATTGATAATTTTTCAAGTGAGTGGAAGACATTGAGCGAAGCACGTTTTGTATTAATTTTAAAGTGGTTTGGCATGATTGAATTCGGCGCGTTGTTACAAGTTGGCTTCTAATTTCTTGGACGCTAAAATGCTTCTAGAATCTGCCGCGAGATTGCGACGAGCAATGACGAATGCGCCGACAGCGAGGTTCCCCCCTCCCCTCTTCTCTCCTGCCACCGAATTCCCGAGTCCCGATACGCTAGCATACGGCTGAGAAAAGGTTATGAACAAGTTGCTCGTTTGTACACGCGCAGAACACTTGAGTTTCTCAGAAATATTTTTTTTTCTCACTCGTGATTCTGTGCTTGGTCATGGGCACAAACAGTAGATATAGTCCTTAGCTACTAATCTTTGATTAATACCTTAGAAGTTGAATTCTTACTTAAATATATTAAATTTCATTTTGGTTTGAAATATATACATTCTCAAGTGATATCATTGCCAATCGCGCATGAGAACTAAAGCTGAGCTATTTCATAATTTTGCTTTTGAGAAGTCCCCTGTCATAAATGTGTTGAAGCATTGTACACAGAGAGTCGGAGAGGGAGAGAGTCGGAGAGGGAGAGAGTCGGAGAGAGAGAATGTCGGAGAGAGAGAGAAAGTCGGAGAGAGAGAGAAAGTCGGAGAGAGAGAGAAAGTCGGAGAGAGAGAAAAAGTCGGAGAGAGAGAGAAAGTCGGAGAGAGAGAGAAAGTCGGAGAGAGAGAAAGTCGGAGAGAGAGAGAAAGTCGGAGAGAGAGAGAAAGTCGGAGAGAGAGAGAAAGTCGGAGAGAGAGAGAAAGTCGGAGAGAGAGAGAAAGTCGGAGAGAGAGAGAGAAAGTCGGAGAGAGAGAGAAAGTCGGAGAGTGAGAGAAAGTCGGAGAGTGAGAGAAAGTCGGAGAGAGAGAAAGTCGGAGAGAGAGAAAGTCGGAGAGAGAGAAAGTCGGAGAGAGAGAGAAAGTCGGAGAGAGAGAGAAAGTCGGAGAGAGAGAGAAAGTCGGAGAGAGAGAACGTCGGAGAGAGAGAGTCGGAGAAAGATGGAGAGAAATAGACGGAGAAAGGGAAATGGAAGAAGAAAGAAGGAGAGAAATAGACGGAGAGGGAGAGAGGCGAAGAGAGAGTCGGAGGGAGAGTGGGAGAGACGAAGAGTGAGACGGAGAGAGAAAGGGAGATGAAGGGCAGACCAACATCTGATGTAGTGTTTTAAGGGCAGGGGGTGGGTGTGTACCTGGGGCCCTGCGCGGCGCTGGCGCTGGGGGCGCCGCACACGAGGGGCGCGGGGCACACCTGCGGGCCCTGGCACACCTCGGGGCCCGGGCACACCCCCGACGGCTGCGCGCTCAGCGCCTCCTGCGTCACGGACACCCACACCACCACCTCTGCATTCGCCCTCCTGCCGGCTCCTACATTGTTTCAGTAGTACACCTTCCCTTTGCGGCTCTCACACGCGACACATCTTTATAACGAGGTCTCGAAACCAACAGAATTTCACGGAGACGTGACCAATTGCACATCGACTTTAGACATGTGAAGAATAAAGGGGCGGGTTGCAGGTCTCCGGAATAAATATCCAGGACGTTGTATTTCCTACTTTCTCTACTCCCTGAATCAGAATCAGTGAAATTGTCACTGATTCAATCAAAGAGAGCCGAAGTCACTGATATCTTCAGTCGAAATGGGTAGTTTCGCTGACAATCAGCGAATAGGCGAACCTTTTCATAATGAACCCCCAGTATTTCACTGGTCGTCAGTGGTAAAAGTGCCGCGCCACCATCGCTCACTGATCGTTCAGTCCTCATGTTCAATTAGTGTCACATATTTCACTGATTCAAACAGTGAAGTTTCACTGATTCAAAAAGTGGACCCAATTTTCACTGATTTGTTCAGTTCAATTCACTGATTGTTAGTGGCAGGGTTATAACTGACACCATTAGTGAATAGTCACTGTTAATCAGTAGTTTCTCACTGATTCAGACTGAGAGAATATAACAGAATCTTCTTATGCTTATTTGTAATGTAAGTGAAAGGTACTTAAGTTCACTACAACCGAGGGTTCACTATAACCGAGGGTTCGCTATAATCAAGGGTTCACTATAACAAAGGGTTCACTACATTCGAGGGTTCGCTATAACCGAGGGTTCGCTATAACCGAGGGTTCGCTATAACCGAGGGTTCGCTATAACCGAGGGTTCGCTATAACCGAGGGTTCGCTACAACCGAGGGTTCGCTATAACCGAGGGTTCACTGTAACGGAGGGTTCACTACATCCGCGTTCGCTGCAACCGGAGTGTTGAGCGGAGCGCACCTGCTTGACGACGGTGGAGGTGGTGGACGGGTCCCAGGGCACCTCCTGCACGTCGGCGCCGCACACCGCCGGGGACGGGCACACCTCGGGGCCGGGGCACTCGGCCGGCCCCGGGCACACGCCGGCGGGCGCGCTGGGCGCCTGGCGCGGCTGCAGCGCCACGCACACCTCCTCGCCCCCGCACACCCACGCCCCGGGGCACACCTGCCGGCCAGCGCGCGCGCGCACCACGTGTCGCCGACCTTCCGGCCCAACGGGCAGTGTTACCAGATCGGGCGAAGTTCCGCTTTTTGGCCTGCAAGACGACTCTCTCGCTCGGGACAAAAATTGACTTCGCCGCCCAATGGCCGGAAATACATCAAAACATGGGCGGTTTTGGGCGGGTTTCCAGATTACAACGAAAATTTCAAAAAACAACCACAACGATGTTGACAGTGAGTTAGACTTTTTAGATTTTTACTTTATACATTAATTTTTCATTAATCATTTGTAAATTCGTTCAAATTTACTTTGAGAAGTGTGATATTACTTTTTAGACCTCTAGAATAGAGTGTGTTCTAAAACTGAAAGCGTCTTTGTTGTGCACAACATTAAAGGCGGATGTTTGTACGAAGCATCTGGCAATCCTGCCAACGGGCGCGGCGCTGTACGCGGGAGGGCCAGGTATTCTTGGAATTTTATAACGTGGCGCGTCAAGGCACGTCTTCACAACGGGATATCTCACGGCATTCTCTCCAGAAATGCCTATTAGTCTACCCTCCAACAGCAACAGTAGCAAAGCTTATAGCGCGGTTTTTGTAACTTTGCCTCTCAACGAAGTAGTATCTGACGGCGTTTCGCGTCTTTCTCGGTCGTGCCGCTAGGAGTCGCATGATCGCCAGCATTGCTGGAGACGTTCGCGATCGTGCGACATCTAGCGGCACGACCGAGAAAGACGCGAAACGCCGTCAGATGTTCCATCGTTGAGAAGCAAAGTTACAATAACCGCGCTATAAGCTTTGCTACTGTTGCTGTTGCAGGGTAGACTAATCAGCAATTCTGGAGAGTACCTTAACTCAAAATTCGTATGTTTTGAGTCGTGCCACAACTGCGCCCCTCCCCAGCGAGAGAGTTGATGCCCTGAGCCACCTAAAGGCCGCTCCACCATAGCCCGTGAACGGGAACGGCAACGCGAACGCGAACGCAAAGAAAGTTGAAAGGCGGACATCTCAGGCAGGCGTTCGCAACACGACGAGAACGCGAAGCTTGACGGGAACGGGAACGCGAAAGATGGTCAACATTTATCTCGGCCCGGAAACGGGAAGCCTCTCGACCAATGAGAGTACAGCAAATCGAGGCGAAGTTTTCCAGCTGATCGAGCGTGCGGCCTGCGCGCGAAACTGGTCCGGAGCGGAGTTGAGACTGTAGAGCGATATTGAGGTTTGGGCGTTGATTTGCAAGGGTAGGGTTTGAGCCGTATTTGGGTTGTCGTTGTGGAATTGTTTTAGCTCATTTGAGTGATTTCAGTATAATTCGTTTTCTATTCATATTAATAAGTAGAATTAAAATGTTCCACAAAACGTTTTGTTTCGTTTAAGTACATCGGAGTTGTTTGTTAATAGATGAAATTTTCGATAGTTGTATTTTCCGTAATTTCTTAGTACTTGTTGAATTTTTTTTCATTCTGATGAATTATTTTTCTGATTAATATTCTTTCGTTATAGTATTCATTATTCATACTAGCACACGCAAAAACAGACAGATGGCAATGAAAGGGTGAACAGAGCGGAACAGAGTGGCGGAGCTGGAAGTGCTATGGTTTCGGCAACTGTTTCCTGAAGTTCTCTCTTTCGCCACTGCAGGTTCATAGCGCTATTTCTCTTCCCGTTGGCGTTCATTGTGAAGCGTTCGTACCTCGCGTTCCCGTTCACGTTCGCTGGCTATTGTAGAGCGACCTGAATACTTTCACTGCTAACGATGCACCCGTGCGTCAAGCATTGCCGTGCCCGTAGTGCTAACGCCGCACCGGTGCGTCAGAGTTTGCCGTGCCACCACTGCTATCGACACACCGGTGCGTCGCGCTGCTCTTTCGGGTTCTCGTGACCGTTAGATCGCGGTTGAAATTAGGCGATTGCCACTACATGGGACCTGTTCTGGTGCCTATTTTGATGCCTACTAGATAGCGTTTCAATGCTTCTGTTGCGAGATTTTCCACGTGTTGTGGAAGCCATGGGTTGCTTGCACCGCGGGCCGTCAGCACACGGCGTGCGACGGGGGCCAGAAGACTCAGCACTGCGCGGCGGCCAGCGCTCCTAATGCGTAGCAGTGAAAGGGTTAAGGGGACCGGACGTGTTCGCGTACCACTGCGGAGGCGGCCGAGGGCTGGATGGAGGGCTGCAGCGAGGGTTGGATGGAGGGCTGCATGGAGGGCTGGATGGAGGGCTGCATGGAGGGCTGGATGGAGGGCGCGACGGAGGCCGCGTCGTCCCCCTTGCACACGTGCGGCACAGGGCAGACGCCGGGACCGCGGCACGTGTCTGGCCCCTCGCACACGTTCAGCCCCGCGCACACCTCCTCGCCGCCGCACACGTCGCGCCCCAGGCACTCCTGCCCCCGCGGCGCTGCGCACACCACGCACTCCTCTGCGCTAGGCACACCACGCACACCTCTGCGCAAGGCACACCACGCACACCTCTGCACCAGGCGCACCACGCACACCTCTGCGCCAGGCGCACCACGCACACCTCTGCGCCAGGCGCACCACTCACACCTCTGCGCAAGGCACACCACGCACACCTCTGCGCTAAGCGCACCACGCACACCTCTGCGCCAGGCGCACCACACACACCTATGCGCTAAGCGCACCACGCACACCTCTGCGCTGAGCGCACCATCGTTCCCTATGTCATTATGTCAGTAGTATACCGCCCCTTTATGACTCTCCAACATGCAACCAGTCTGGAGAGAGGGCGGATAGCTGCTAGCAGGACCCCGGAGGGACTGGAGCAGAGGGATGTGCCGAGGAGTGCCGCAGGGCCAGTTTGGGCCGATCTGAACCTTCGGAGGGACGAAAGGTTCCTAAGCACGGGAGATGCGCTCACGAGTAGCATTCGCCCCCTCCCAAGCCGTTATATCGTCTCATATTATTTCAGTAGCATACTTTCCCTTTGCGGCTCTCACATGCAACCGATCTTTATAAATGAGGTCTCTAAACAAAGAGAATATCACGGAGACGTGACGAATTCCACTTCGACTTTTAAAATTATGAAGGATTTGTTCAAAAAACGCATCTAAATATTTATGTCAAATGCAACCCGCAACGCACGTCAGGATTTTTTTTAAAATCTATATCCGTAAAATTTATATCCGTAAAACTCCTAAACGAATTTTTGTTTTGGACCTCAAAACTAAGCTTCAGCAAAGCACCGCGCCAGCCAGGCCAAGCTCTAAGCTTCTGATACGTGTGGTAGTGTAGTGCATGCAAGTGTGTGTATGTGTATGTGTGTGTGTGTGTGTGTGTGTGTGTGTGTGTGTGTGTAAGTGGTGAGGATAGAACAAGGAAGGGGATGGGAAGATCGCGCGAGGTCCGTGGCCCGTTTGTTAGGGTAATGCTCCGGGATTGGCCTGGTGTTGATCGGAGAAACCACGGAAAACTGCCAATAAGAGCAGCCGGCCGCTAGAATTCTGCTCCAGACAGCGTCTGAACTCGACTTATCCGTGTAGTTAGTATCAAAAGTAAGCCACCGTGAAGGCTCAATCCATACATCTATCCCCTGTGTACCTCCCGGCTATAGAGGCAGAGACACTGCGCCATCGCTGTTTGAATAGTGGGACGTCGATTATCCCAACGTCAGTCATCCGAAACGTCAAATATCCGAACTCATATTTCCTCTGAAAAATTATTTTCTTTTAAAATTAGGTACCGTATACTATACGTAATCATTTTCTTTTGTAATACTGAATATTGAGAATGATCCACAATATGTTTGACAGTGATAAAATATTAGCGAGATATAGTACTATAGTCAGTCATCTGACTTCAGTGAACTTCGACAAATCCTACAATAAATGTTTAAGAACTTGGAATGTTTATTATTATTATTATTATTATTATTATTATTAGCAGAAAATCGCTTTTCACTATCTCTAAGTGCAAGAGAACTAACGGTACATTGTCACGCAACCGATCGGAAATGCTCAACATCCGTCACTCGTCAATGAAAACCTGCCACCTTTTAGTGCAACGGTAGCCGACATAGACATTTTAGGGAGCGGATTTCTATGATTTTGCATATTTTTGTCCGTTGGCTCAGAGCATAGCGAAGTGAAATTTCCGGACGTTTGGTTAGAATATGATCCGATATAGATTAATATGTTAGTGCATATTTGTGCATATTCGGCCGATGTTTCCTGTTTGTGCATATTCGTGTAATTATGGGCACATATTTTGCATATTTTCTTAAAAAAGAAGCTAATCTATAAAACGTTTCATCTTTTCAAAGAATCTTATTTAATTCTGAGCGTTCATTGATTCGAAGAACGAGTCACAGTTTCGTTTTTGTGTTTTCTGTAGATGATAAAATACTTATTAAATTACTATTAAAGAGCATATTTCAGAATTTTTAGGTCATAAATGCATATTTTAATAGCATATTTCAAGATTTTTAGGGCATACAAATCCGCTCCTTAGACATTTACTTATTTATTTATTTACGTCAAAAACAGTTAAAAACTGCGTGTGACGAGCTATGGGGAGAAGTGAATTTTTTCATAATTCTGTGGTCTCTATCCTAAACCGCATTCTAGTCGAATTTTGAATACAGAAAAGAGAGGTTTTTTTCGAGTTTTGTTGACAAAATATTCGCTCCTATATAATAAAATATATTTTCAAAGGTAAATTAGCTATAAATTCCTGCCCTGAACCCTCATGTTCTTCATGAAAGAATAATACTTTTTGCCGCGATAATATGAAAAACGATAATTTGAATAACTATATTTCCCACTGAAATTCAGAAGATGTGCACAAATAATGAAGTTACATTTATGTCTAGAAGCAAAACAAGGGACCATCTCAGCATTTGCTCAAGGATCAGGGAAACTGGACGAAAAACCTGATCGAGATGGGGGCCATCAACCCAGAAACTGTGGTACAATACTTGTTACAGGTTCTTTAGAATTATACAGTCCAAATGATAAATAATTACATTAACTATCATTGTTAAAATTAATTCTATTTTCCTTTTTGACGCTCGGTATAGTCTCGAATTGTATAGAAACAGTTATGCAGCAGAAAAGATTTTACTTGGGACTTAAACTTTTCTATTGAATTTAATCGTTTAATGTCTCCTGGCAAAGTGTTGTAGAGTAATTTGTGTTCGGTTATCCGAATTATCGAATATCCGAACTGTATGTGGTCCCAGTTAGTTCGGATAATCGACGTCGCACTGTACTTAATTTTTTTGTTTAGAAACTCTAAAACAATCCGCGTTGTTGGGCCTGTCCCTCACCGGCACTTCTCCCCGCCACGGTACTGGCCACTGATTCACAAGGCGCAGAGCTGGGCGTGGGGGTCATCTGAAAACAGCAAAAGACGAACAAAAAGATAATAGTCATTTACGATACCAGTGGGAAAAGTGACGTTTTATTTTGCGAGTTCGAAATGTGCGACACGAGGCCGTAGGCCCAGTCACGCAATCGTGTAATCGAGTAAAATAACATTACTTTTACTACGTGTGTCAGATACCGTAGTGCGATTTTTATAACTCTGCGTCTCAAGCCCCTGCGGCCACGATGGAATATCACACAGCATTTCGCGTCTCTCTCCGTCACACCGCTAGAAGTCGCATGATCGCAAGCACTGCTTTATACGGTCGCGAGCATGCGATACCTGGCGGCACGACCGAGAAAGACGCGAAATACCATGACATATTACATCGTGAAGACGGGCCTTGAGGGGCAAAGTTATAAAAATTGCAGTATATTTTTTGGACAACCTTCCTGACTTTCATTTTATTTTAAATCAAGTACTCATATCACTTAGTGATACATTAAAATCAATTGTAGCTGAACAGACGGAAGTGATAACGATGCGACGTTTTCTTTGTTGCATTCACAGATTTCTCTGAACATTTGAGCATCGGCTCACTTTAACACAAGTACTAAAAATTGAACTTTTGGCTCACGCACTGTGCCCTAAAAGCAATAGCTTTAACTAGTGGCTGTCTAAAAACTAAACCTTGCAGCACTTACCTTACGCTTAACCTTACAGAACCTACAGAATAGTGTTCTGTGACCCTAACAAACACCAACTCGTATACTGTTTCGTGGTTCACCTGTCTTACAACAGTTGCAACCTGCCGCGCTACAGAGCACGCAGCGCCTCTGTAGGGGACTGCGAGAACCCTCTGTTTGTGTGTAATGAACTAAAACCAATGTGAATGGTCGACAGCCGTGCGAGAATAATATTCTCGCGTGGCTTGCGGAATCGTCATCATTACTGCATCCGATAGCTTGCAGAAATGTATACATTCTGCAGTAGTCGTAGAGACAATTAATTATACTCCCATGTTATCAGAATCGCCCAGTAATGAACAAATTTCTTGCTGCAAACAGTACAAGAATAAGCTGCTTTCCAGACAGTCTCCAATGAAATACACAGCGTCAGAAAATTCTCTCTGCAGCGAGCCGAATCAGGGCCTTCTATTAAAACTTGCATTTATGTTGGTAGGGTTGGTAGCAACCAGATCACCGGAAAACAAGTGAAAGGTACAACAGTTCCAACATGTATTGTGATTGTGATGTGTACGGAATTTACGTTTTGGAGCTGCAGCTCGTACTACCAACATAATTTCTGTTGTACTTCTGTTGCACTCTTACAAGAAGGTGTCACCGCAGAAAGACTTTCCTAAGGGCCCAAATAGTTATTTAGAAAAGGCTTAATACTATTTTTTTCAAAAAATAAAAAATTATAAAATGTGATGTATGATTAAACTGTCCGCAAAAATTGGCATAACGAAGTGATATGTCCGCATCATTGGATAATATTTATAATAAGGAATGTTGCTGGTTGATGCGTTTCAATTTTAAATTGTACAATTCAATAAAAAACTAGTATTTTTCAATGTAATTATAAATAGTATATGTTAAAATTTTTTGTTTGAATAATGTTAAAATGAAACACTAAGAAATGCTTTCACAAAGAAACTTACTTTTAAAAATACTTTCACTTTTCTTAAAAGAAACAAAATACAACGTGAATTGATAGGATTTTCTTTACATTTCAGCATCGAATTTGGGGGGGGGGAGATTGGTGAAAGTATGGATCCCTTTACAAGTAGATACAGTGTTGCGACTGATAGCAAAGCATTCGTTTCAGTGGAGGTCTTCCCACTGGGAAACCTGTCGCGGCAAGTTTCTCGGAAGTGAGAGATAATATTCTGCTGCAGTCCCTGTGTTGGTCGTGGGCGACGGTTCGACAAAACCTATCCCCCTGCACCCGCATGCGGCTGTGGACACGTGGGGAGTGCCCTGCTGCTTATCGGTGGCGCGACACAGTGTCTACGCGTATTCTTGCAAAACCTACCCTCAGTCACCGGTGCATGTCGTTTCAATCTAGGTGAAGAGCAGCCCGTAGAATCTCGTCTACGTAACCGACTCCCCTGTCACATCTTCCTCCGTAATCTGGCTGATATTAGGTAATGAAGTAAATACTCCTCCCATCAGCAATCAACAACATGTATTCGTCCATTTAAATACTCGCACTGATTAATTCTAATATTAAAGGGAGGTCGTCGTAGCTACCGCCTTCGCATATTTTTGTCTGAAAATGCTCGCTCCTAACAACTGAAAAGCTGTATGGCTGAGCGTTGTTTAGTCACCTCATTCTGCAAAAAACATTTTCTTTAAAGTGTCTCCGTGTGAAGAACGACCCTAGGCCCCGGTACTCGCCTGCGGGTAGGCCGCCCGCATGGCGTGGCAGTCCTCGGGGCAGATGCAGAATTCGGCGGCGGCGCAGGGCAGCGGGCCGTCGGGGTTGCTCAGCAGGCGCCGGCACTCGTCCACCTGCTCACAGCGCGCCCCGTGCTCACAGCACGCACTGGCGCCCGGTGTACGCTGTGTGTGTGGTGTGGAGTGGTGTGTGGGCTATGCATATGGATTGGCGTGTATGGTGTGGAGTGGTGTGTGTGTGTGTGTGTGTATTTTGTAGAATACTATGTGGTGTGCACATGAGTGGTGAGCGTGTGTGGTGTGGTGTGTATGGTGTGTGTGTGTGTGTGTGTGTGTGTGTGATGTGCATGTGGTGTGGTGTGGTGTGCTTGATGTGCATATAGCGTGGGTGTCTGGTGGTCAGTGCGTGCAGGTGTGTGGTGCGTGTGTGGTGTGAACTGGTGTGTAGGTATCATGTAGAATTGAACGTGCTGTGTGCATATGGAGTGGTGAGCGTGTGGTGTGTGTGTGTGTGTGTGATGTGCTTATGGTTCGGTGTGGGGTGTTGCGTTTGATGTGCATTTAGCGTGGGTGTCTGGTGCTCAGAGCGTGGAGTGGAGTGGTGTGGTGTGTGTGTGTGTGTAGTGGGTGCGTTGCGTGTCTTGTGTGGAGTGGTGTGTGTGTGTGGCGTGGAGTGATGTGCGGACTGTGCATATGCTGTCTTCTGAGTGCATGCGGTGTGCATGTGGATTGGCGTGTGTGGTTTGGAGTGGAGTGTAGATAACATGTAGAATGGAACGTGCTGTGTGCATATGGAGTGGTAAGCGTGTGTGGTGTGAATGGTGTGGTTGTGTGTGATGTGCATGTGATCTGGTGTAGATGGTGCGTTTGATATGCATTCAGCGTGGGTGTCTGGTGCTCAGAGCGTGGAGATGTGTGGTGCGTATGTTGTGTGAAGTGGTGTGTAGGCTGTGCATATGGATCGGCGTGTGTGGTGTGGAGTGGAGTGTATGTATCATATGGTCTGGTGCGTGGGCCGTGGTGTGTGTGTGCGTGTGTGTGTGTGTGTGTGTGCGCTGACCGTCTGCTGGAGCTGTTCGATGCGCATCCTGGCGAAGTCGAGGTCTCGCTGCGCCTCCTCCAGCTGCTGCTCCGCGCGCTCCAGCGTCGCCGCGGGGTCACATGGGCACGGGGCCAACGCGCCCCCGCCACCCGCGCCCCCCGCCCCCGCGCCTGCGCAACAGCAGCAGCGCTACTCCTCCCTTCCTCCACTCGTTTGTTCCTTTATTCGTTTGAACGTTTACTCGTTTGTACGTTTAGTCGTTTGCTCGTTTACTCCTTTGCTCGTTTACTCGTCTGTTTGTTTGATCGTGTTTTTGTTTACTCGTTTGCTTGTTTAGTCGTTTGTTTGCTTACTTGTTTCTTCGTTTGTTCGTTTCGTCCTATGTTCCTTTGTTTGTTTATTAGTTTACTCGTCTATTCGTTATTCGTCTACTCGTTTATTTGTCAACTCGTTGAGTCGTTTATTCGCTTATTCAGTGTCAATCAGTATTCTAGAAAGAAGTAGATTCATTACAGTAGCATCAAAGCGCATTGTGATTTTAGGCCCCTATTTTCTGTAAAAATTTGGTAGCTTTAAATCTATCACGTTGCCAACTAAAAATGTCTTTAATTTCGTTTCTATATTCCCACTACCGACATATTTAACATCAACATATCAACACAATCAACTATCAGCATATTCAAATTTTTAGTTAATACTTTCTCTTTAAATCATGTTTGAATTGTCGGTGATTTTTATTTAATTTTACGTCTAAAACAGGTAAACACTGTGAGTGACATGCTACGGGGAGAAGGGTATTCTGTGCACGTTTTCTTAATTTTGGGATCCCTACCCTAAACCATTTACAGTAATCCCTCGACATTCGCGGATTCGCTAATCGCGAGTTCCGAACATTCGCAATTAGAGAAATGCTACCGGTTTTAACATTCGCGACTCCAACATTCGCGAGTGCCAGTCTTTTAGTTGTACGTTTTTTTAAGCAAGCCCCTTTCGTTTATCAACATCATCAGGGAAACGAACTTGACAGGCACCGGAGCTCAAAGTATCACGTTCCGCAAAAAATGTCAAATTTGGAATGTCAATTCACATTAATAGAAATACAAAATTGTAAAATAATTCCATTCAGTTGCGTACAGTAAGGTAACGATCAGTGCATCTCACATTGCAATAATTTCACTGAAAATTTGCTTCGGGAAATAATCAGCGAAGAAAGTCTCCTCGAACGTAATGATGAACTAAGGGAAGCGAAACTGTGTCCTGAAGCAACATTAATATCAGAATTGTTAATGGCGTTCTAAAACTTCAACAAGCTCTGGTGGAAAGGGCATTTGAATATGACCCGAACTTGGAAATTACTTCGAAATTTAAGAGAAAAATAGAAGCATTGAGTTTACCACATTTGGATATTAGAATGAGAAATCCTATATCCAATCACTTTCAACTTTGAAGTAAGTTTCAAATATGGTTTTATTTCTTCAATTTGGAATGTTGATTGTGAATTCTGTTTGTAGTATGGCTTACTCAGGTCTACTGAAATTGTCATTTTTTCTTTATTTTTTTAAACAGTTTATCGATATCCAGGAACGTAACCCACGTTTCTTCATTAAAAGATAGACTCAACATTCGCGGATTTGGCATTCGCGATGTTTTTCAGGGAACGTAACTCTCGCGAATGTTGAGGGATTACTGTACAAGTTCGATTCTGAATAGAGAAAGAAATGAATATTTTTGACAAAAATCGATAAGGCAGTTTAAGTAATTGATAAGTGATTTAATCTAGCCAAACGTATGTACGCTAATATAATTAATTCTGTGCAAAACTTTCTAACGCCACGTAAAGCCATTCGCTAATTGTGTTGGAATGGCATTGTTGGCTATCACTTTAGCGTAACGAGTGTGTTCGTGCATTCGCGAAGGGCCAAAAACGAGTTATTAGTAGGGCCTTTTATGAGCTAAAACATTACCAAAAATGATCAATAAAATGCTCTTAAATTTTTTTAAGTGCCCTCAAAACCAAGAAAAATCACGTACAAAATTTGATCAAAAGCACTTTAGATGAACAACTCAAGCCGTGGGATATGTTATTGATGTAATCGACGCTTCTTCCTTTTGTTCGAGTAATCTCAGCTTGCGAACTGTTGGTTTGGACTGTTCTTTAAAAGAAAACCTGTGCCTTTATTTATCGCGAAATCAGCCGAACTGACAATGGCGCCGACAGGCGTCACAGGAACCTTAGATTACATAGCACTCACAACGGCTGACATTACAATATACGAATATGAGCGAAGAAATGGAATAAACTACTTAGGAATTCTGTGGTGAACATTTGTTGCATCTCGAAAATATTTTTTGAACCAAATACTATTAAAATTATATTAAAATCGATTAAATTAGCGAAAAATGCATTGAAAATAACGTAAAAAGGTAAAAAAAAGACTTATTAGTAGAAATTGACGGAAAATACCAAAAAATAGGTATACAAATGAACTATTTCGTTTTGTCATAACATATAATGAATTTGTGTACTAAACGGCATTGTTCTAAAGTGGGAAGGAAAAAAGATGACAATTCATTAAAATTTGCCCCTATTCTTGGGATTTTGATTCTTGGCGCGTGGGGTCTTGTCTTCACGATGGAATATCTCATGGTATTTCGCGTCGTTCTCAATTGTGCCGCCAGGAGTCGCATGATCGCAACTGTATCGAACAGTGCCTACGATCATGCGTCTCCTAGCAGCACGACCAAGAACGACGCGAATACCGTGGTGAAATATTGCATCGTGAAGACAAGCCTCCACACGCCAAGAAATAAAAAAAAAAGCAAGTGTAGTGATTATGCTTCGATTTTTCTTTCTTGGCGCACGGGGGGGGTGTCATCAAAACGGAATATCTCACGGTATTTAGCGTCGTTCTTGGTCGTGCCGCTTAGAGACGCATGATCGCAGGCACTGCTCGATACAGTAGCGATCATTCGACACATAGCGGCACGACCAAGAACGACGCGAAATGCCGTGAGATATTCCATCGTGAAGACAAGCCCCCACGCGCCAAGAAACAAAAACCCAAGTATAGGGGGCGTATTTTACTGAAGTTTCATCTTTTTTCCTTTTCACTTTAAAACAATGCGTTTAGTACACAAATTCATTATATGTTATAACAAAACGACATAGTTCATTTCTATACCTATTTTTTTGTTGGTATTTTCCGTCCGAGTGTAGTGACTGGCGTGTACGGGGCTCCACGCTAGGCGAACCTACCGGCGGCGGCGTCGGGGGCGGGGGCGGCGGGGGCGGCGTCGGTGTAGTAGAAGACGCGTTGCACCGTCTCCGACGGCGCCTGGGGCCCCGGGCCCAGCAGCTCCGTCAGGTCCTTCATCTGGCACGCACACACCACGGCGTGAGACGTATGGCTGTGTCAACTGGCCGCCTTTGGGGAAAATTTTCTCAAGCCACTTTGAGGCTAGTTGCTCGCTTGTCCACACGATCGGTCTGGGTCGCGGTTAAGGATGTACATCTTAAGATGACATCTTAAACTGTCGCTATTACTTAGATTTACGAAACATTTCCGACCCATTTTCGTAACTGTTAGCGATCTTTCCTTCCTCTTCCTTGTCCTCTCCTCACCCCTTACTTACGCTTACACCTGCATGCACTACACTGCCACAAATATCGGGAGACCGGTCGGGAGCTTTTACCTTGGCCCGGCTGGGACGGTGCCCCCTGATGGGAGATATCTGGTTGGGAAAACCGCGGTAGCCGACTTGAAGGTCGGCGCCCATGTCGCTAGGGATCACCGCCACCTCCAGCGATAAAAACATTAACTGAATTTACGGGAGAAATAACCTTAGCAGTTGCTGTGCCTCACTGATGTCACAGTGTAAGATACATAGCTGTGTCAACTAAGCCGCCTTTGGGGCAAATTTTCTCAAGCCAGTTTGAGGCTAGTTCCTCGCTTGTCCGTACGGTGCGGTACGGCACGATCGGTTTGTGTCGCTGTGTAAGACATACATCTTAAGATGACATCTTAAACTGTGGCCATTACACAGTTTTACAAAACATTTCCTACTTATTTTCACAACTGTTCGCTCTACACTTTACCAATTCCATCGCGAAACGACAAATCACTGACTTTAAATTAGACATCAGCTGGCCACAGAGCTGTCGAATGCATCACGACCAATCACGAAGTTGCCCAAATGAGACCCAAAGATCGCAGCGCATTTATGGAAGAACTAGCTCTACATAAGCTCCAGTTTCTGACTGGGAGTGAAGACACCTACATATCTGATACCGTGACACACACACGCGCGCGCGCTCTCGCAAAGGCCGCCTCGGCCACAGAGCGACGCCCTCCCTCCCTCCCACCGATTCACTAACTCCCCATGCGATTCTTTAGAGTTGTTAAAACGTAAGTATTTGATTCATTACACAGGCACACAATTTAAAGAAACTTCACAGATCCAAAGTCTTGACACATGTTCCTCTATGTATTTCGTCGTGCTGAATCCTCCGAATCTGAGGACAGAATTGCGCAGAAGTCACCCACCAGTTTCTTTTAAAACGCAAAAAAAATTATGGCATTGTATTTTGTTGACAGTATGGACCGATTATTGAGTGTAAGTCATTAAAGACACAAATTCAAACTGCCAACGTTTCGGCTTTTATTAAGCCTTCATCAGGGCTACAAACAAACGGATTATTTACACATTAAGTTCAAAAATTGCTTAATCTAATACCTACTAGCCTATTACACAATTTTGACTGATATACAGGCTGTTCGGGGAGGAAACGTCGAAACTTCGAAAATATGCTTTTAAGACAATTCTAAGCATATTTTGTCTAATAAACTACGAGGATATTCCGAATGGTTGGGCCGCAATGAGCACTCAAAATTTGGTTTGAAAAATTGATTTCTAGGCATAAATTTGCATTATATAAGCATAGAAACACTCCAGAAACATATAAGTTATATATTATTTACAAAAGAAAAAGAATATATTTGTTTTGTAAGAAAGAAAAATTCAGCGAGAAATAATAAAGCACCCAATTTACACAATTCTACTACTTTTTTATTTCTCGCTTAATTTTTCTGTCTGAGCAAATATACTTATTTCTTTTGTAAGTAATAAACAACTTATGTGTTTCTGGAGTGTTTCTATACTTCCATAATGCAAATTTTTGCCTAGATCTCATTTTTTCAAACCAACTTTTTGAGTGCTCATCGCGGCCCAACCATTCGGAATATCCACGTAGTTTATTAGAGAAAAGATACTTAGAATTGTCTTAAGAGCTTACTTTCGAAGTTTCGACGTTTCCTCCCCGGACACTCTGTATATAAAAATTGTATAATTACATACCATTGTATAATGACATACCGAAAAATGGTCAAAATACGTAAAGAAAAATGTGTCAAGACTTTGGGTCCGACAATTTTTTTTATTTGGTGCGCCTGTGTTAGTGATTGTGGGCCGTTTTATCGCGCATCGTTTCGCAACCTGCTGTCTATACTGCGATTTTTGTAGAAAGAGCTCTCAAGGCCACTCAAATCCCATCGTCGCGATGGAATATGTCACGGCATTTCGTATCATTCACAGTCGTTCCGCTAGATTTCGCACGATCGCGACCGTATGAAGCAGTGCTTGCGATCATGCGACTTCTACCGGCAAGACCGAGAAAAGACGCGAAATGCCGTGACATATTCCATCGCGAAGATGGGATTTGAGTTATCTTGAGAGCTCTTCCTACAAAAATCGCAGTATACTGCGTGGGGAGGAAGTGGAAGAGCGCGCACCGGCAGTCGCAGGGCGGCGATGGCGTCCATGATGGAGCGCAGGCGCCAGAGGGCGTCGCTGCGCGTGCGCGCGAGCGCCAGGTGCGGGTGCGCGGGCGGGCCCAGCAGCGGCGCGCAGCTCGCGTGCGCCTGCGCCGCCTGCACGTCCGCCAGCCGCCGCTCCCACGCCGCCAGCAGGCTCAGCTTGTCCAGCACCGCCGCGCCCTGCACACCTTGCACCGCTCGGCACAACTGCTACTCCTGCATTGCACCGCTCTGCACAACTGCTACGCGTACATTAAACCGCTCGGCACAACTGCTACTCGTACATTGCACCGCTCGGCACAACTGCTACTCTTACATTGCA
Source organism: Acheta domesticus (assembly GCA_031308135.1). Lineage (NCBI taxonomy): Eukaryota > Metazoa > Arthropoda > Insecta > Orthoptera > Gryllidae > Acheta > Acheta domesticus. The sequence goes on from JAHLJT010002630.1 coordinate 118,308,571, forward strand.
CCGCTCGGCACAACTGCTACTCCTACATTACACCGCTCCGCACCACTGCTACTCGTACATTACACCGCTCGGCAACACTGCTACCCCTACATTGCACCGCTCCCCACAACTGCTACTCCTACATTACACCGCTCGGCACAACCGTTACTCCTATATTACACCGCTCGGCACAACTGGTACTCCTACATTACATCGCTAGGCACAACTGCTACTCCTACATTGCACTCCTCGGCACCACTGCTACTCGTACATTGCACCACTTGCTATTGGAGAAAGCCTTCCCTCTCCATTTTTCGTCCGTGACCTTGGTGCGCCAAGAACGAAAAACCCAAGTGTAAATAACAGTTTTTAGTGCTGAAAACGTAATAAAACACGATTATCTGAAAACTTGTATGATGTCGCATAGCCGGTTGATGCATAACACCTTCCAATTGTAGTTGATACCTTCTTTATGCTGAAATCGTAATCCTTCCTGTAGACTTGGCGGAGAGGAATATTAACGTTCAGCGGGCGCGCATAATGTTCACACCAGCAGGCGCGTGTCGTAAATTTTACGACATTCAATGAGTCTTGAAAAAATAAAAGAAATTGTAGGACAATGGAATTTTATGTTGCATTATAATATCTAAGAATGATATTTACTACCAAGAAACATATCCGTTGATAAACGTTTGTATTTAGTATCAAAAAGATCTTGTTCCAATCCAGTATCGTTCTGATGCTCGTCTATATTTTGAACATTCGTTTACTGTCACTGTCACTATCCAATTCACGATCTTCCTCCGATCAGACAAGCTCTTGAAGAATATTCTGATTTACATTCACATGAATTCTTTATCTGGACATTTTACAGACAATTTCGAATAGGCCAAATTATTACACAATATTTTAGCACAACAGCCGGCGCGCAGCGTAAAGTTTACGTCACTATGCACTTATCCCGAATAGAGCGTTACAAAAACTGAATATAGAGTGCAAACTAAACAATGGCTGCAGGAATGCATCACTAAAGATACCTGCAAGGAATACCAAGAACGCAGAAGTCTTTGATAACAATGAGTTGACAGCAAAACAAAAAAATCTGCTATTGTCGTAAAATGTACGACAGCGCGCCCGCTGGAGGGTTAATACCTGCGCGGGGGGCGTGGGCGGGCGTGGCACGGGCGTGCGCGGGCGGGGCGCGGGCGGCTGGGCGGGGGGCGCGGGGGGCGGGGGCGGGGGCTGCGTGTGGGAGCGCGAGGAGCGCGGCCGGTGCGCCTGCACCCGCGCCACCGTCTCCGACGCCCGCGGCCGCGTCTCGCTCTTCACCTGTCACGCAATCCACACACACACCCTCAGGCCGGGCCACCGCAACCACTATATTACTCGCGCAACTTTTTTGAACGATGGATTGAAGAAATGCGGTGAAGAAGTGCGGGTATTAGTAACGAAATCGGCCACTAGACTTTGTGAAGCAAAGCCAGTCTGTGGAGAATCAGTCATGTCTTCGCAACTTTCACAATAATTCGCATTCTAACTTTCTCAGGAGTTCCAAGTATCTCCTATGATGGATCTTCACCTGCTTCGGCCATTTTTTGGAAATTTTGGAGAATATTACGGACAGAAGTTCTCGTCTTCAAAAGAAAAAAGTTTCAATTTCGTGCCAGTAAAGACCTGTTTGGAACATTGTCACAGTTTTCGCTGTTGCCTTCAACTGTTTATTGTGCCAGAAAGATGGAAGCAAGGTCATCGTTCAAGAAAAGTTGCGCAATTAGTACTTGAGTTTTTATTTCTTGGCGCGTGGGGGCTTCTCACCACGACGGAATATCTCACGGCAATTCGCATCTTACTCGGTCGTGCCGCTAGAAGTCGTACGGTCGCCAGCACTGATCGATACGGTCGCGATCATGCGACACGACCGAGAAAGACGCGAAATACTTTGAGATATTTCATCGTGAAGACAAGCCCCCACGCGCCAAGAAATAAAAACCCAAGTATACAGTCGTTTTCCCCCTATGTCTAGTGTGGGTTGCAGACGAGAGATGGCTCTGCACATCCTAGGGATGCGTCATCGACAAGGTAACATCGATGGTTCCTCTAAGCAAAATTCCAACCGCCTGTTTCATCACCCGAGTCATTCCTCCTTTCTCTGCCAGACGGTGAAAGGAGCGGAGCGGAATTTGGGTGGTCATTCTGATGGAGAGGCCTGATGGCCTGAGCCTCACCACAGAATACAAGACAGAATTAAGTTCTTTTAAGTCCAGTTTAATTCAATTGCATTGAACAGAATAGAATAGGCAGAATTTTATCGCACTGAATTGAATTGAACAGAATAGAATATGATTATATTAGATTGGATTGCATTGCATGCCATTGAATTGAATTGAGCCGAATAGGATTATATTAGATTGGATTGGATTGCATTGCATTGCATGGCATTGAATTGAATTGAGCCGAATAGGATAGAATAGAGTTGATTGAATTAGATTGTATTGGACTGCATGGCATTGAATTGAATTGAACTGAATGTATTGTCGATTACCGAACCGAATAGGATTAGATTTTACTGGATTATATTGCATTATATAACATTGTATTGAATTGAACCTCATGGAATAGAACATGCTTAAATTATATTGGATTGGATTGCATTGCGCGGCATTGAATCAAACCAAATGGAATAAAATATGATTAGAGATGATTGAATTGGTTTGAATTCCATTGCGTGACATTGTATTGAACAGAACAGAATAGGATTATTTTAGATTGGATTGCATGGCATTGAATTGAATTGAGCCCAACAGATTAGAATATGACTGGATTTAATTGGATTTGATTATATTGCATGGCATTGAATGAATTGGGTCTAATAGTACAGAATATGATTAGATTTGATTGAATTGGTTTTGCATTGAATTGAATAGAATAGGATTAGATTGGATTGGATTCCATTGTATGACATTGAATTGAATCCAATAGAATAGAATATGAGAATTGTATTCAAATTGAGATTGATTGAAATGTATTCAATTGAGTAGAATATGATTAGATTAGATTGGATTGCATTGCATGGCATTCAATTGAATCCAATAGGATAGAATATGAGTAGATTTGATTGCATCGCATTGAATTGAATAGAATAGGATTAGGTTGGATTCCATTGCAGGGCATTGAATAAGATAGGGCATCCAATAGGATAGAATATGAGTAGATTTGATTGCATTGCATTGAATTGAATAGAATAGGATTAGATTGGCTTGGAATCCACTGCATGGCGTTGAACGGAATTGCGTGCGGTGCGTGGCTGACCGCGTGGGCGAGGGGCGCGGGGGCGGGGGCGGGGCCGGGGGGCGTGTGGAGGCGGCCGCGGGCGCCGGCGGGCGGCGGCGAGGGCGGCGGGCAGGTGGGCGCGCCGCCGCCGCCCCCGCCCGCGCACGCGTCCCTGCAGTCGGCGCAGGGGTCGCCGGGCGGCGGCGGGCGCGGCCCGGGCGGCGGCGGCGGCGGGGCGCCCGGCGGCGGCGGCGGGGGCGGGCCCGCCCCCGGGGGCCGCGGCGCGCCGCTGTCCGAGTACATGCCGCACACCCTGCACACACACACGCACGTCGGACTACAGCCAGTGGGAAGCGCCTCCTAAACATTTAGCACTTTCACAGCCAGTCACTAAGAAGCGCTGAATATACAGTCACTGGGAACTGACTTCCCAAACTCTGGGCTCCTTTACGCCTAGTACACACACACACAAACACGCACGTGAAACTAGGCACACTTGCACAGCCAATGGGAAGCGCCTCCTAAACATTTAGCACTTTCACAGCCAGTCACTAAGAAGCGCTCAATATACAGTCACTGGGAACTGACTTCCCAAACTCTGGGCTCCTTTACGCCTAGTACACACACACACGCGCACGTCAGACTAGGCACACTCGCACAGCCAATGGGAAGCGCCTCCTAAACATTTAGCACTTTCACAGCCAGTCACTAAGAAGCGCTCAATATACAGTCACTGGGAACTGACTTCCCAAACTCTGGGCTCCTTCACGGCAAGTCCACGCACACACACGCACGTCAGACTACGCCAGCGGTCCCCAACCTTTTTGCACTTAAGAGCACATACTATAATGGCAATGAGGCGGCGGGCACCATTCATTTTTTCAAGGTGTATTTATAGTTGGACATTGGCAATAATACACAAAATGTGCAAAACCAATGTTTAATTAAAAGTATACAATTTATTCATGAAAATCGTTGCTTATATTTTTATGTAAAACAAATTGGCAATATTTATTAACATTGATGACGTGACGATCGTTAGTGAATATCTTGCTTCACACATGTTTACATAAAGGAACATGGGTCTTTGCTGCCTAAACAAACGTTTAACCAAAAATCAAATACTTCTCCATAAAGTGAAAAGCTTTACAATCGCACAGCGCCGCGGCGGCTGTTATGAGCAGCGGGCATCGCATCTGAAACGGTTCGCGGGCGCCGTGGTGGGGGACCCCTGGACTAGGCGCACACGTACAGCCAATGGGAAGCCGGAGATCCTAATGTCCGGCAGCTACAGGATTCTCCACACTAACTACATGGTTATGTCGAATTTAGCCTCTAGCGGACGGCTACTGTGATTGGTAGTTTTCTGTGAAAATAATTGAACAGTCGGAGATATCTTCTTTGAATCGTTTCGTTCGAATGTGTTCATTAAAATGTATTTGATATTATATTCCGCTTGTCATTTTTGATTTCTTTTATTAGTAATTTTTTCGTACAATAATATTTATAATAAATTGGATCGTAATTTTACTTTGATCCTATTTGACTAGCGCAGTACTCCCTCGCAGGTGGACTGGTGGCCACAGTATGGGAGGGTAGGGTAAAGGAGCTGACCGTTAGATGCCCTTGAGTGAATCCTTTGTGTCAACTGCCACGAAACGATTCACTGTAAATGTTTAACTCATAAAAGTCGTAGAAAATGTAGCGTATGAATATCGGTGTAATAGGTATTAATACACTCGTGTAAAGTTTACGATACTCGCTTGTATTGTAATATCACACTCGTGTATTAATACCCATCTTCGTTTCGTAATGTCCTAATTTGATATTATATTATGCTTGTCAGTTTTAATTTGTTTTATTATTTGTAAGTTTCCCTAGTATATTATTTCACATAAATTGGATTGTAATTTTGATCCTATATCACTAGCGCAGTACTCTCTCTCAGGCAAAAGAGCCACCTGTGGCAGCATGCGAGGGTAGGGTTAGGGAGCTGTGCGCTAGGTGGCCTTCGCTGAATCTTGCATGTCGACTGCCACGAAACTATTCAGTGTAAAAGTCTAACTTATAAAAGTCGTAGAAACAGTGCCGTGTGAAACTCGATCTAATGGGTATTAATACACTCGTGTGAAGTTTACCACACTCGCACGTATCGTGATATCACACTCATATTAATAACGATCATTACATCATTGTTTCATAATGTGCAGTTTTTCTACTGGCATTGTATAATTCTGTCATTTGATGGCTGCAACCCGTTGCATAATGATACTCATTACGAAACAGTTTTTATTATGATACAGGTTCTTGACCAATCGCAGAGAAGCTTACAAACCAAGTATTAAATCGTATAAATGTTTCGTTCGATTGACACGTCCAGAAATGAGAGAAAAAGCACAAACGGTGACGTTGGAATTATTGCGGCGACTTCTGTACTCCCTCGCAGGCGGACTAGTAAAACAAAGCCACCTGCGGTGGGTAGGGAGCTACCCGCCAGGTGACCTTGGGTGAACCCAGCAAGCTGCCACGAAGCGATTCAATGTAAAATTTTAACTTATAAAAGTAGAGAAAGAACTGTATGAAACTCGATGCAATGGGTATTAATGCACTCGTGTGAAGTTAACGACACTCGCTCGTTTCTCGTAATATCAGACTCTCGTATTAATAGCTGTGTGTGCTGACCCGGTGCCGCCGGCGCAAGGCCCCTGGCAGCGCGGGTCGCACGGCGCCTCCTCGCGGCACTCGTCCAGCGGCTCCGACGGCGGCTGCTCGTCGCCCTCGTCGGCGCCCTCCGCGTCCGCGTCGAACGGGTAGAAGGCGCCGCAGGGCGCGCGGCACGTGTGGTCGCACGGCTCGTCGCAGGGCTCGTCGAAGCAGCGCTCCAGCGGCTTCGGCGCCAAGCCCGCGCCCGCGCCCGCGCCCAGCGCGCGCGCCTGCGCACGCTGCCACGCCAACACAGTTGCAATTAGAAACACACAAAAGACCTATGGGGGCGTTCATAAATTATAGAACGCGACATATGAATGGAGAAAGATACGTGGTTGCACACAGGCAATTAGAAACACACACAAGACCTATGGGAGCGTTCATAAATTATGGAACACGACATATGAATGGAGAAAGATACGTGGTTGCACACAGGCAATTATAAACACACAGAAGACCTATGGGATCGTTCATGAATTATAGAACGCGGCATCATTGAAGAATGATACGTGGTTCCAAAAAGGCAATTTAGAAACACACAGAAGACCTGTGGGGTCGTTCATGAATTAGTGAACACGAAATATGAATGGAGAAAGATACGTGGTTGCACACAGGCAATTAGAACCACACAAAAGACCTATGGGTTCGTTCATAAATTATGGAATGTGAAATATGAATGGAGAAAGATACGTGGTTGCAAACAGGCAATTAGAACCACACAAAAGACCTATGGGTTCGTTCATAAATTATAAAACGCGACATATGAATGGAGAAAGATACGTGGTTGCAAACAGACAATTAGAACCACACAAAAGTCCTATGGGTTCGTTCATAAATTATAAAACGCGACATATGAATGGAGAAAGATACGTGGTTGCACACAGGCAATTAGAAACACACAAAAGACCTATGGGGGAGTTCATAAATAATCGAACGCGACATATGAATGGAGAAAGATACGTGGTTGCAAACAGACAATTAGAACCACACAAAAGACCTATGGGGTCTTTTATAAATTATGGAACGCGAAATATGAATGGAGAAAGATACGTGGTTGCAAACAGACAATTAGAACCACACGAAAGACCTATGGGGTCTTTTATAAATTATGGAACGCGAAATATGAATGGAGAAAGATACGTGGTTGCAAACAGGCAATTAGAACCACACAAAAGACCTATGGGGAGTTCATAAATAATGGAACGCGGAATATGAATGGAGAAAGATACGTGGTTGCACATAGGCAATTAGAACCACACAAAAGACCTATGGGGGAGTTCATAAATAATCGAACGCGACATATGAATGGAGAAAGATACGTGGTTGCAAACAGACAATTAGAACCACACAAAAGACCTATGGGGTCTTTTATAAATTATGGAACGCGAAATATGAATGGAGAAAGATACGTGGTTGCAAACAGACAATTAGAACCACACAAAAGACCTATGGGGTCTTTTATAAATTATGGAACGCGAAATATGAATGGAGAAAGATACGTGGTTGCAAACAGGCAATTAGAACCACACAAAAGACCTATGGGGAGTTCATAAATAATGGAACGCGGAATATGAATGGAGAAAGATACGTGGTTGCACATAGGCAATTAGAAACACTCAAAATACTTATGGGTCTTTTAAAAATTATGGAACGCGAAATATGAATGAACAAAGATACGTGGTTGCAAACAGGCAATTAGAACCACACAAAAGACCAATGGGAGAGTTCATAAATAATGGAACGCCAAATATGAATGGAGAAAGATACGTAGTTGCAAACGGGCCATTAGAATCACACAAAAGACCTAGACAATAGACAATACGGATGAGAGAAATGGGAGAAACGGGTGATGGATATAAAAAAAGGACATAGGGCAGCTAAGATCATCCAATGGGACAAAGGGACGACATGGACCAAGGGGAGAAAATGGGATGAGGGGACAAAATAAAACATGAAGACAAAATTGGGCAAGATGGGGAACGGGAACAAACTGAACAATGGGACAAACGGAACAATAGAGATATCTGGAAAAACTGGAAGAAGGTGAAAAAATGACCCAAGGAGACAAATGAGACACGTGAGACAAAGGGACATGGGGACAAAAGAGACGTAATGAGACAAAAAGGACAAGGGGAACAAAAAGGACCAATTTTTTTCCAATGATTTCTGAGCACTGGTAAAATCTAAACCCGAGAGTCCGCTAAAATATTTTTAATAGCCTCGCGAGCATTTTAACGGCCGTTGCTATGGACCTATACTTGGGTTTTTATTTCTTGGCGTATGGGGGCGAGTCGTCACGATGGAATATCTTACGGCATTTCGCGTCGTTCTCGATCGAGCCGCTATAAGTCGCATGATCAGTACTGTTAGATACAGTCGCGATCATGCGACTCCCAGTGGCATGACTGAGAACGACGTGAAATACCTTGAAATATTCCATCCTGATGACACGCCCCCATGCGCCAAGAAATAAAAAACCAAGTATAAAGCGTTTTTTAAATGGTTGGTTGCTAAGGAGCTAAGCGAGTGTTTACCGATGTAAATAACGAGAGAGACAGAGAGGTAAATAAGGAGAGAGAGAGAGGTAAATAAGGAGAGAGAGAAAATGAGTGAGGGAGAGAGAGTGAGGGAGAGAGTATGAGAGAGTAAGTGTGAGAGAGAGTGTGAGAGAGAGTGACAGAGAGAGTGACAGAGAGAGTGTGAGAGAGAGTGAGTGAGAGAGTGTGTGTGTGAGAGAGAGAGGTAAATAACGAGAGAGAAAGACAGAGAGAGGGAGACCTGTGCCTGCATGCGCTGCAGGAGGCGCTCCTCGGAGGCGGAGGAGGCGGGCTGTCGCCCCTCCGCCGCCGCCGCCACCTCCTCCAGGCGCCGCAGCGCCTCCAGCAGCAGCCGCTCGCGCGCCAGCACCTCCTCCTCCTGCGACTGCCCACACCACGCGCCCCACGCTCAGCCCCTCTGCACTCAGCCCTTCTACACAGCCTCGCTCAGCCCTTCTATACAGCCTCGCTCAGCCCTTCTATACAGCCTCGCTCAGCCCTTCTATACAGCCTCGCTCAGCCCTTCTATACAGCCTCGCTCAGCCCTTCTATACAGCATCGCTCAGCTCTTCTATACAGCCTCGCTCAGCCCTTCTATACAGCCTCGCTCAGCCCTTCTATACAGCCTCGCTCAGCCCTTCTATACAGCCTCGCTCAGCCCTTCTATACAGCATCGCTCAGCTCTTCTATACAGCCTCGCTCAGCCCTTCTATACAGCCTCGCTCAGCCGGCCTCACTCGGCCCTTCTATACAGCTTCACTCGATCCTTCTATACAGTCTTGCCCTTGTATACAGTCCTTCTATACAGGCCATTCTATACAGCCTCGCTCGGCCCTTGTATACAGCCTCGCTCAGCTGTATATATATATATAATACCCTCAAATTTTTTTTTATTTCAAATATTGAAGTTGTGCCAAGAATGTGGTGTGGTAGTCTCAACCTCTAAAATGAAATAAAATCACCAATATTTAGGGATATTTCGAGAATATTGATGCGCATTTCGTGAAAAATAAATAGAATTGAAAATTGCTTTATTTTTGATCATGAGAATCTAATCAGAATGTATTCATTGACCTTAATCCGTGAAAATTGAAAAAATTAATAAACATGATAAAAATAGGAGACATTTTAGTGGAAATGTTGCAAAAATTGACTAAAAAGAGTAAAATTTGCATAAATTGGAAATTTGCATAAAAATGTGTCATCTCGAAATGTGATAGTCCCATGTCATTCTATTCTAGGATACGCTTACCGCCATCAGAGCACCGAGATCTTTCACGTCAAGCATCTGCAACAAGGAGATTTTCGCATTTCACAATTGTGTATTAATAAAACACGTTACGAAACGTTGTGTTCTGTTTGTAAATGGTGAACAATACAAGATTGTCATAAATAAAATTGGATAAGTTTTATTAACAACCATATATTGACAATCAGCGACAATTGTTCGATTGGTCTACAAGCTTTATACTTCGGTTTTTGTTTCTTGACGCACGGGGGGGTGTCAATAAAATGGAATATCTCACGGTATTTCCCGTCGTTCTCCGTTGTTCTGCCGGATGTCGCATGATCGCCAGCACTGCTCGATGCAGTCGCGATCATGCGACTCCTAGCGGCACAACCGAGAACGACGCGATGTACCATGAGATATTCCATTTTATTGACACCGCACCACCGTGCGCCAAGAAAGCAAAACCGAAGTATGCAGAGTGGCGTGTGCTCGGAGGCGCCGCGGGTAGGGCTCACCGTTCCATCGGGGCCGGGCAGGCGAGCGGCGCGCGGGCAGAGGCAGGGCACCGACTTGGCCTGCCCCAGGTCGTCTCCGTCCCCCTGCGCGCCAACACACACATTTCAGCCCAAATTTATTTATTTATTTGTTTACTTATTTATTTGTTTATTTATTTATTTATTTGTTGACTTATTTATTTACGTCAAAACCAGTTAAAAACTGTGTGAGACGAGCTATGGGGAGATGTAAAATTTGTGCACGCTTTCATAATTCTCTGATCTCTATCCTAAACATTATTCTAGTTGAATTTTGAATACAGAAAAAAGATCGTGTTTTTTTTCAAGTTTTGTTGACAAAATATTCGCTCCTATATAATAAAATACATTTTCAAAGGTAAATTAGCTATAAATTCCTGCCCTGAACCCTCATGTTCTTCATGAAAGAATAATACTTTTTGCCGCGACAATATGGAAAACAATTTGAATAACTATATTTCCCACTGAAATTCAGAAGACGTGCACAAATAATGAAGTTACAGTTATGTCCAGAAGCAAAACAAGGGACCATCTCAGCATTTGCTCAAAGGATCAGGGAAAATGGTCGAAAAACCTGATCGAGATGGGTACGCGAGTACTACTCGCGAGTATTACGCGAGTACTACTCGTATTTTCGAAAAACTGCACAGTACCTTATTTCACGAAATCTTTCAATAACATGTTTCGTTAAGTAAACTAGTGGTGCTACACAAATGGCTCAGACTTTCTCGTACTAGTTAGTACGCTTCGAATTCTTTTCGGATTTGTTGCACCCTCTTCTCAGCTGCCATCTATTGGCGCCTGAAACACATTTACTCACGTTTCTTCAGTATTTCGTGTGCCTAATAATAGAATTGAAATATGACTTTAAGAATATTATAGAAGAGTAAAATCTGGCCTTATATGCATATTTCATTGAAAAAAAATGGAAGCCATTTTTAAGAAATGTCGTTTAAGCATATCTAAAAATGCACATTTTGAAGATCATTTTTACCCGAAACTTTTGAGTTGCCAAGAAACTTCATATGAAAACATTTTAAGGACTTATAAAAGACAAAAATGTATAATAAAAACCCGTAATGTACGTATTAGTGACGTGAGACGTAAAAGAATTTATATTTGTGTATTTTTTTAAAGAATAAATCAAAGTACCATTGATGCCATGTTATTCATCGCACTTAGGAAGTATAGAGAGAAAATTACTTTTAAAGATGGATGATGGTACGATTTTCATTGTTAACTCTGAATTTTCAAAAATTGCTAAATATATTTATTTGCCGTGTTCTTACGATTACAATATTGAAGATAACGATTCTTTCTTCCAATGAAACTTATTATCATCAATAAGTAATTTAATTAATATCATGAAAATTTTTAGTAGCTTTTCCGTAATTTTGAGTGAAATATGGGCAAAATTTTAAAAAATTATAAACAAGATTTTCCCAAAAACTGCTTCAATTTTTTGTACGGATAGTGCTAAGTGCACTGTAAAAGAAGAAATGAACGCCATTTTGCTGAATTGTTTAGTTATTTAAAAAATATACAAATGTAGTTTTTTTATATCTCAGATTGATAATATTTATATTTCAGACGACTTGTCTCCATTGTTGCATTTGTGAGAACATTTGCTTCAAATACTGCCAGATAGTATTTCTCGAAAAATCAAAACCTTTCAGTGAAAATAAGTTCGAAATTCCGCATTTTCAGAAGCGCTCAAAAGCCATTTTTACAAAAACACCTCCAAAGTTTTTGACTTTTTTTGTACGGATAGTGCTAATTGCACTGAGTAACAGAACAAAACCGCCATTTTGCTATATTCTTTTGGTTTTCCAATAAAATATTTTTTAAATATCTCACTCATTATTACCATTATTACATTTCGATCAATTTACCAACATTATTGCATTTGTGAGTACAAGTGATGAAATTATTTCTCGAAAACTCAAAACTTTCGTGTGAAATGAGCTCAAATTGTGCATTTTTAGAAACGCTCAGGCCACACTTTCTCAAGAATGGTTCTAAATGTTTGGACGAAAATGTGCATAAATGACGAAATTTTACTCATCTAGAATATTCTGAAATATATAGTTTTTCTATTATTAAGGCTCCGAAAAATGAGAAAACGTGAAAAGTATGTATGTCCATATTAAGTGTGTAAAGTTTTAATTTTTCACAGTCGATATTGATATTTTACCTACACCGTAAGTTGAGACAAAAAATCTCAAACGAGTCCGTGAAAGAAACGGAAACTTCACACATGAACATTTTTTCTACAACTGCATAAAAATATAATACAAAAGGTTTTGTAAACTTGTATTGGAAAAAGGACCGTGTTATAATAGAGGGAATTTTTCAGGACCATGATTAAAGAAGAGTATCATGCAAAAAAGACCTTTTTCACGGTAACAAGAGAGATGTCTGGGCAACAATCTGTTTTTAATGGATATTAAAAAATGACGAACTTCACGAACGGCTAGCGATGCACAGAAGTTGCCTTTTTTATGCAGTTGTGGAAAAAAAATGTCTTTTGGGTGAAAGCCTCTATGTATCAGCTGGGAAGAGGGTGGATGTCGGATGTGGGGAGCTAAGCAAGACTAAAGAAATTGGGTAACAATGTATCAGGAGCATATCTGCACCATTTTGTAGCACGACTGGTTTAAAACATTTCATGGTAATGTAAATGTAAAAATCATGTTTGGAAATAAAAATTATTCCGAAAAATCATTTTCATTTCAATATATTTGTACTGTTTAGTTAAGAATTTATTACGTTAATTTTGGGTTTTTAGGCTCTGTTTTTAATCGCGCAAATGAAAAATCTTGGAGCTTAAAAATTCTAAGTCTAATTATATACCAACACCATAAACATTTTTGAAATATAAAATACATAGATATTAGAAAATTTGGATATCCAGGATGGGCCTGTTAATAAAATGTTATAATTAATTAAAAGGAAAGGAAGTAGTTGGAAATATTACTTTAGAAATTAAGGAGAATGTAGGTCTTCAGAAAAGTATATTTAAATCGTGAGAAATTATTTATAGATTTACCAAGAGTGTAGAATTCGGTGGCTGGACAAAACCTCAGAATTACAAAAAAATATATCTGTCCTGCACATCACTTCTCTACGGTAAAAAATGAAATATTCAGCTAATTAATTAATCAACAAAATGAAGCTTTTTGTCCACCCTATTGTTTTTAAGGAACATTATGTAGCATGACATGCATGATATTTCGTTCCTCACGTAAGGAAATTCGTCAAATCTTTTAGGAAAAAAACGATGAAAATGATGACATATCTGTCGTATTTGACTTTTATAATAGCCCATGACATTCACTTTGTCAAGAAGAATGTTCACATTAGAATTCACATAACAGAGTTTTAGTGGAATTAACCAGACGACAGAAGGAAACAAAGAAATACCGATAAACATAATCCTCCGTTTTACTTCGGACAATGAGATGAAAACTGTTGTTTTTTTGTTTTCCTTGTCCCACCCTTGGCATGTTAGCCATGTGGTGACGTGCTGACCAGTACAGACGTGCAGTTTTTCCTCTCAGCATGTGGGATTCGCACGCCCACATTGGTCAAGCGCGTAGGTGGAGAAACTCTGTTGCTCAATTATCAGTACCCAGGGGACACGTGTGGTAGACCACGCAACTTTTTCCCCGCTGTGAATTATTATTATTATTATTATTATTATTATTATTATTATTATTATTATTATTATTATTATTATTATTATTACTATTATAAGGATTGAAGTTATATGATGGTGATGAGGGGTGAAAGGACTAGGATGATGGTGTTAGGTGGGGTAGTGGGGGGGTGTTCGTGGGCATTTGCAACCATCCCAGCATTTGCCTTATGACCAAGGAAAACCCCGGTCAGGATGGCCGGCCCGGGGATCGCCCCCGGACCTCCCGCAATCGGACGGCAACTAGAAGCGAGCTGCAGCGCGCAGCCGCTCACCTTGACTCGGCGCCGCAGGTCGTCGAGCTCCGCGTTCTTGTCGGAGAGCAGCATCTCGAAGAGCACCGTCAGGGGCAGCACCCGCGCCGCGCCCTTCGGCTCGAACGACTGCGCAGAGCGCGCACCTCGCTCACCACCACGGCGCAAGAGACACGGGGTGCCCGGGGAGGAAACGTCCAAACTTCCAAAATGAACTCTTAACACAATTCTAAGCATATTTCGTCTAATAAACTACGTGGATATTCCGAATGGTTGAGCCGCTATGAGAACTCAAAATTTTCTGAAGCCAGTTTGAGGCTAGTTCCTCGCTTGTCCGCACGGTACGCACGATCGTCTGGGGTCATGGTGTAAGATACACATCTTAAGACGACATCTGAAACTGTGGCTGTTACACAGTTTTACAAAACATTTTCTACCCATTTTCGTGACTGTTCGCTCTAGATATTACTAATTCCACCGCGAAACAACAAATCACTGATTTGAAATTAGAAATCAGCTGGCCACAGAGCAGTCGAATGGATCACGACCGATCACGACCTTACCCAAATGAGACCCAAATATCGCAGCGCTTATACACGAGAACTGTGAGTACTAGCCTCACATAAGCTTCAGCTTTACACCGGGAGTAAACACACCTATACAGGATGTACGGGGAGGAAACGTCGAAACATCGAAAATAAGCTCTTAAGACAATTCTAAGCATATTTTGTCTAATAAACTACGTGGATATTCCGAAATGCTAAAGTCTAGAGCGAACAGTTACGAAAATGGGTAGGAAATGTTTTGTAAAACTGTGTAATTGCCACAGTTATGATGGCATCTTAAGATGTCATCTTACACCTTCACCCAAACCGATCGTGCGCACCGTACGGACAAGCGAGGAACTAGCCTCAAACTTGCTTCAGAAAATTTGCCCCAAAGGCGTCAAGTTGACCCACCTATATATCTTACCCCGTGCTCACCACACTGTACTTGCGGTTTTATTCCATGGCGCACGGGGGTGTATCATCGGTTGGGCCGCTAGGAGCTGCATGATCGCCACCACTGATCGATACAGTAGCGATCATGGGAATCCTAGCGGCACAACGGAGAACGACGCGAAATACCGTGAGATATTCCATTTTGATGATACCCCCCCGCGCGCCAAGAAAGAAAAAGCGAAGTCTAGTTGTAGGAAGACGGATGTGAGGTGGTGCACCTGTGCGACGAGGTCGAGCAGGTGCTGTCGCTTGGCGGCGTCGCTGATGCTCCAGGCGCGCGCGTCCTCGCAGGAGGCGGCGCGCTTGAGGCGGCCCTCGGAGCGGCGCCGGTTGAGCGGCGAGGGCGCGCGCGCGGCGGGCGGCGCCGGCGGCGTCGGGTGGCGCCGCGAGAACGTCGCCGCCGCCGCCAGCTCCCCGTGCGCCTGCGCGGGGCGGCAACAAGCACATTAGGACAAGCAAAGGGAAGGTAGGAAGAAGAAACGATGGAAGGAAAGAAATAACACAGGAAATGAAACAAGGAAGGAAGCTAACAAATAAAGGAAGAAGAAAAACAAAGAAGGAAGCAAATAAAACAAGAAAGTAGGGAAGAAATAAGGAAGCATACAAATTAAGAAAGAAAGAAAAAAAGAAACAAGGAAAGAAGCAAAGAAATAATGAAAGAATGAAAAAAAGAAGGAAATAAGGAAAGAATGAAAAAAGGTTAGGAAGAAAGAAAGGAAGAAAACAAGAAGGAGAGAATTTCAAGAAGGAATTAAGTAGAAATGGAAGAAATATGAAGACAAAATAATTTTATTTCTCAACAAGAAATTCTGTGCCCTTTTTTCGTAACATTTTGAAAACAATATCTAGTAAATGGCTTCCTCCATTGTTGACTCGCCGACTTAGGTGTCGCAGGTATTAAGCTGATGTCTGCAGTGCTTCTGACCGTGGGGTTCTAGGGCTCCGAGTCCATACTGAGTTTTCCACGCAAGCAAGAGAGCTAGGTCGGATTCAGTCGCCATCTGGAGGAGAATTCTAGTGACCGGCTGCTCTGATCGTTAAGTTTTCCGTGCTTTCTCCGATCAACACCAGGCGAATGCCGGAGTAGTACCCTAACAAACGGGCCACGGTCCGCGCGATGTCTTTCGTTCTTCTTCTTCTTTGTCCTTTCCTCACTCCTTACACACACATACTTTACCTGCGCTCGCGTGCCGTTGCCTTATCGTCAGGCCATGTCAACCTCAAATCTCAAATTGGTAACCCTGGCGGACTTTACCATTCACACAGTTTGTGCAGGTGCGGCCGAATGATATGTATTCGCCGATTCAAAAAAGATACAGAAAACTACTTTAATGTGTGAAAAACAAATACTGTGCCATTGTAATTTTTTTTTTTTTTTTTCAAAAATTAGGTCCGGTAAATGGCGCCCTCCATTGTTAACATTTTGACGAAGCGTTCCTCGAAATTGTTCATAGTTCTCTTCTTAGAAAGAAGTCTGTTTCCAACACGACACAGCTCTCACTTCGCGGCTACTTTGAGAGAGTTCTTTCCTGGAAGTTTTCTCTCTGCGAGCAGACATCACCTAATTCCAAGGTCACCCGACTTCGCACCTTGTGAGTTTTGCTGTGAGGACACTTAAAGACGAACGTGTACAAACATCACTGCGTGCAATCAAGGAGGCAACGCCCCGTGCAGTGTCTTCTATTCCACTGAAAATGACACAAAGAACTAAGCCCAACTTGTGACAGAGGCTTGGTCAATGTACCAACAGTGGAAGACACCATTTAACAGAACATGTTTTAAAAAAATATCGTCATATGGCACAGTTTCTGCTGTTCACAAATAAAAGCATTTTTCTCTGAATCTCTCTTTGTTACGGCATTTTGGAATATGGGAGTCTTTTTACCGGACGCTGTACTTTACCATCGTTGGTATCATTGCTGTCGATTTGACCACTTGAGCAATGGGTCTTGTCCTACTCCTGGAGGATGTGAAAGAGTACCGTTTGGCTGGTGTCCAAATACCCAGAAAAGCGATGAAAACATCTACCCAAAACCAGCTTCGTCAACTCTCAGTACCTTAGTCGCTTAGGACCACTCTCATGTGTCGTTAGAAGCCTCAAGAAAGTGATAATTAACCACTTGAGCCTCTTCTTTCTTCCAAAATTGCATTTAAAACGTACAAGGAAATAATAAAACATAAATACAATACATTACAACCACAAAAAATAACTGGAGCTACATAATCTTGCAGATGATACATCACACGTGATGTAAAGAACGTGTCTAAAGGAACACCACACCTCACCGTCTGCTAACATTTTACCTCTATCAAACGTGGTGCGTGGTGGAGTAGTGTTCATTTGAAAATGTCTTTTACATCACGTGTGGTTTACCACTCGCAAGATTATGTAAGCACTTGTAGATTATGTTGCTGTTGTTTGCATTTTAGCTTGTGCATTATAGCTCTAATGATGGAAATATATTTTCCGAAACGTTGGCGAAAAAAAAATCCAACAAGTCCACGAACCAATCTTCGTTCTAGAAGTTCGAAGAATGCCTTCGAACCGATTGACATAATAAATGTTACAAACCTCTAGGACATGTATAGGGGTAAAAATGATCACCTTTTGACGATTACCATGGAAGAAGTTTTAGACAACAGAGTTACGGAAGAGATATGTCCCGTGAATTATAGGCAACCCGTCATGCACCGATGTTGGTCGGGTCACGCTCAACGCAATGAAGGAGATTTCGTGTACCTGCCTACCTGCCACTCACCTGTGCACACGCGTTGCCTAAAACTCAGGGAAAATACCGCTTTATAAATGTACATAACTCCGTAAACTGCAGTTTCCCACTATATATTCATTGGGCAAAAGCCATTTTTTACCCCTTTGTACGCCCTAGAAGTTTACCCCTTTGTATGCCCTAGAAGTTGTAATTTTTAGCCTTTGTACGAGGGTTATACCAGAAGTAAGGTTCCCATATTTTTTACAAATAGAAAACATTATTTATTGTTATTAATTTATACATCGTTGAAAAGCTTACACTGTTGTCTATTTTTCAACATTGTCTCCGTTTTTTTCGACACACTTTTGAAAGACGGTGATCCAGCTTTTGTGTTCCTAAGTTGAAGAAGTCTCCCGCCAATCCGTTGAGAATTGCGATAACCCAATGTTTCTGCTAAAGTTCTTTCAATTGCGCAGTGGGAAGCTTCAGGTATGCGTTTAACAAGTTCACCGACAGTGACCTTCCGATCTATGAGCAGCTCATTGTTGATCTTCTGGATAATCGCATCCGAAACCGACGGTCTTTCACTCTGCTCTTCATCGTGAACTTCCGGGTGATTCTTAGCAAAAGCCCTGTACCATTGGCGGACGTGCTGAACGGACATGCACTCTTCACCATAAAACTCAGTCAGTTGCCGATGAATCTCTTCTTGCGGTAACTTCCTTGCGTGGAGAAACCGGATTACTGCTCGAAACTCGCTCTTGGCGGGAGTGGCGATCGACTCTTCCATCTCTGACGGCTGCCACGCGAACACTGAGCGACATAGCGAATCGCGGGCGAGCGGGTTCGAGAGTAGGGAAACCACTGCGTACGACACTGTCGTCGGATTTAGGCCAGCACCTTCCCTCGAGACTGTAGCTCATTGGGAACCTTACTTTTGGTACAACCTACGTATGCCCGAGAAGAAGTTGTAATTTTTACCCCTTTGTATGCCCTAGAAGACGTTGTCATTTTTTACTCCCTTGCCCTAACGTTTATTCATATACCTATAAAAAGATCACAGGTTAATGGGAACTCTATTTGAACAGATGGAAAGCAAGAGATAGTGGCATTACGTTAATTTACCGTACTACGCCGCCACAGTTAGGAACTTCTTACATTTCGATCTAAACATTGTGGAGAAACCATTTTTCGACATCACGTGCTATTGGTCACTTAGCTGTTTTACGCTTCTTCATTGAACATCAGACCCTGGGTCAATGACTTCCATCTCGATCAGGTCTTTCGTCCAGTATTCCTGATCCTTTGAACGAAAGCTGAGATGGCCCATTGTTTTGCTTCTGGACATAAATGAAACGTCACTATCTGTGCACGTTTTCCAAGCGTTCAGTAAGTAATGTGAGTTTATCCAAATTAATGTTCTCCATATTCTCGCGGCTTCACGAAGGGTGCGATGAGGGACAATAGCCAAAATCTGTAGCTTTTTTCCTTTGCAATTAGTTTTGATTGCACGGAAGGTAATATTTTCTTACCAAGTTTTGCCAAAAACGCTTTTTACATGTATTCATTTTTCAACTCGTATGTGGGTTAGCGTAGAAAAATTTTAAGAAAACGTGCACAAAATACACTTCTCCATAGTACATCATAGTTTTTAACTGTGTAATCTATGTAAATAAAAGGGTAATTTGCGTATGTCTGTCGCATAAAGAAGCAAAAGCCAATCGACTGATTTCTCTGCAATGAGAACACCTTGTTCGTATTAGTATCAGGAGTTTTTAAAGAGTGGATTGAATTAAATCGGACATATAGGAGGGGGCGGATTTATTTATTTATTTATTTTGCAAAGTTAATGGACGTCGTGGGCTCAACGCCATTCCCAGACGACCTTGCCTGAAGTGCGACCTATGGATATCTTTTTGAACTACACGCCTCGCTCGCTTCGACTCATAATATCGAGTAACGTCGAAGTTGTCATCTAGACAGCAGGATGTCTGAGCAAAATGTTGGCGGTGGACACTACTATTCGAATATTTAATTGTTTAAGTGTAGTGTAATATACTGGAGTGTATTTAAAACGTAGTTAATTTTCATTGACTAATATGATTTTGAACTCGAATTACAATAGCCGAACTGCAATTGCAAAGAATTGCCTCGTCTGCTAGTATTATATAAAAATACGCCAACGCGCTCTTTCTCACTCTACCTCCCCCTCACGCTCTCTATCACTCGTTTTCTCTCATTTTGTCTCGCTCTCTCTCGCACTCTCACTCTCTTTCTTTCTCTCTGTCTGCGTCTCTCTCTCGCTCGCTTTCTGTCGCTCTCTCCCGTCCTCTCTCTCGCAATCGCACTCTCCGTTCTCTCTCTTTGTCTCTCTGTCTCTCTCGCGTTCTCTCTTGCCCTCTCTCGCTCTCCCTCCCTCCCTCTCGCTCGCTTGCTTTCTCTCGCTCTTTTTCGTTTTCTGTCGTTCTCTCATGCACTCTCACTCTCGCTCTCTCAGTCGCTTTGTCTCTCTCTCTCTCTCTCTGTCTCACCTGCGCCTGCGCTTGCGCGGCCAGCGAGGCGGGCAGGGGCCCGCGGGCCCCCGCCCCCGCGCCCCCGCCGTCGCCCTCGCCCGCCCGCGCCGCGGCCGCCGCAGCAGCAGCAGCAGCGGCGGCCGCCGCCAGGACCGACGGGTCGATTTCGTCCTCGCACAGCATGACGCCAGCCTGCGGGCGCACGCCGCCACTCTCACACTCCCATTTTTACATTTTTTTAATTTTTAATTTTTTAAATTTTTAATTTTTTAATTTTTTATTTTTTGTTGATTTTTAATTTTTTAATTTTTATTTTTTTATTTTTTATTGTTTAATTTTTTAATTTTTAGTTTTCAATTTTTTAATTTTTATTTTTTCTCATTTTTAATTTTTAAATATTTTTTTTAATTTTAAAAAAGTGTCTGGTAACATTTTACCATCTTAACACAGGATCATTCTTCAATTTTTGTTTAATTGGGCGATGACATTGGGAGTTATACCTCCTGCCTTACGAAATGAATATTTTTAACAGCACATTTCTGAGGCCACGAGCCCCATTGAGAAAGACGTTCGCGAATTAATTAAAAATATTCATTTTATAAGGCAAGAAGTGTAACAGTGACCTAACGTCATCGGCCACTTTCAAAAAAATCGAAGTATGATCCTGTGTTAAGATGGCAAAATGTTACAAGTTACTTTTTAAAAATTTTCCATGACAGCAATTTTAAGCATCAAGACGTCATGAAAAATTACTCTGTGGATTTCGTTTTATTGCAACATGCCATCATTGTTTCTTCAAAAACTAAAAGAGAAATGCACATTTTGCCTCCTTCTAAGCATTCACAAACAAGAGTGACTTATGTCGTTTTGTGTCTCAAGTTATGACAATATGACTTATATCATTTTGCCATCTAAGCACAGCAGTCTCTTCTAGGTGACTTGGGCTTAAGGGTGTGTACGTGTAACGTTTCGATTCTGAAAATAGTTCTTGTCGAAAGTATAAATTTCCTCATTTACATGTAAGTTGGAAAATACAACAAGGGATTTAGAGAAATAAATACGATCGTACAATCCATAAATCACTTACTGGAAACTCGGAATAGGCCCACTGTTCTGAAACAAACCAAAGGCGAAGTCGTCGTACGGAATTGACAGCTTTATCGGCAGTTGATTCACGACAAAAGTTCCAAACGCAGCGTACGTTTGGCCCCACGAGCAACAGAACAGTAATTTCTCTTCGCTTAATGCGGCAAGATCAGCGTAGCATCTTTTAATTTTTGTGCAAACCTATTATTTTTTAATAGCGGATGATGTGGCAGGATCGTCTTTTACAAAACATAAGACAGGTAACCCATTGATGCTGGTTAAAAAAAACAACATAGTTTAAAGTGTGTTTTCTCGCGTGGTAGAATGCTTAACACCACCTGGCAACACTGAAAGGAACAAGGGTCAAATGTATTTTTGGCAAATTTTGATATAACAGTACGAGTGTAAAATAAAAAACTTCATTTTATGTTATAAACAAAGAGTAAATTTCTCTAACAGATACTGCTTTCTAGTGGTAGAAAGAAAATGTTTTCCGTAATTTTTTTATAGTCCTTCAACTTCGAACTCAATTTTGACAATACCACATTTATTTCACTTGTATCCTGTGTGCTCGAAGCTCATCGTTTCACATTCAGTGTTGCCAAACGTACCAGAATCCCGGTATTTTTACCAGGACTTTAATGAAGATACCACGTACCAGGATTTTACGTCTAGGTAATTGACAATGTACGATTTAAGATTCATATAACATTTTTATTCCATAATATAAAACCAACACCAATATTACAAATAACTATGATATTAGTGCAAACATTGCCGTGGAAACATTAAGAGTGACATAGGGTGGTCTTTTTGTAGCACTTACTCTAGTAGAAAATGATAGAAAGTCTCAGTCTTCCATTTAATTAATCGACATAAAATGAATCAATAACGAGTAAAGTTTAACGAACTTACTATGCGCGTTAAAAACATAATAGTTATAGTGCGATTTTTCTAACTCTGCCTTGCAAGCCCCTTTGGCCGCGATGGAATATCATACGTCATTTCGCGTCTTTCTCGGTCGTGCCGCTAGAAGTCAGATGGTCGCAAGCACTGCTTGATTCGGTCGCGATCATACGATATCTAGCGACACGACTGAGAAAGACGCGAAGTACCGTGACGTATTCCATCGTGATGACGGGCCTTGAGACGCAAAGTTAGAAAAATTGGAGTATATAATATGAACAATTTCAAAATTTAAATCAGTTGTCATTGGTACCAGGAATTTTAGTGAAAACATCATGATGATTGAAGGTTTGTACTGGGATACATATTCAATCATCTTGCAACGCTGTTCAGTGTTTCTAGTCCCTAGTGTTTCTTAAACATCGATTGTTTCACTATCGATAGTTTTCTGTACTATTTAATTGAATATTGATGGTATCGATATTTTCTCTTTTTTTAATAAATAGATTTAAATATTATTTGTGGTTATATAGAAATTTGGTTTTTAAACAAATGCATCTATTAGATTCTTTCATTAACGAAACATTCATGTACAAACTTTAATTATTAACACAAACAAATTTGATCACAGATTTCACTCGGCTACGATGTAAATCTTCATTTTGTAACAACAACTAATTTTCGTGTATGAATAGTAATACGTTCAACGTATCCGTTTTAATTTTACCCCTTTTCTTCGACATAATTTCCCCCGCTTTAGAAAAAATGCACTCTGAGGGTACCGACGAAAAGGGTATGTGTAAGTATTTGACTCCCCGAAAAGACTCAACAGAAAAACCCTTTCAGAACGTAATTACATCTTCCTTAATGCTAAAATTATTAGGTACATAATTCAGAAAAACAAATATTCCTTGATTCATTGTTTTATATGCTTATCATGGCGGTTTTGCGTGCTTTCATTATTTTTTGTCATCAAAAAGTTATTGTTTGTATAAAACTGTAGACTTTAAACTTTCGGAAAACTATCGCCCACAATATCGATAGCCAACAACAGTTTGAACTATCGATAACAATCGAAAGACTATCGATGTTTAACCCGGAAGTGGTAACGCGCAGGTCTGTGGGACCCCCACGATCCTTTCTTCCCACTTCTTGTATTTCCCACGTTGGCTACCCTGACCATTACTTGGGTACCTTTCTGTTTTTGTATCATGATATTTATTGTGCTCTCAGTTCGCCAATTTCGTGAGTTTTATCCGTGTAACAAGCTGTTGTTTTGTTTGGGGTGACCAGAGACCCCCGCGTTACCTTCTACGTTAGCAAAGATGTCTTCAGTCTCGTACATTCTATTAGTTTGGCAACGTATTCCATGCTGTATTTTTACGTTAGGATTTCCCTGCAAAGTTAATACTGAAGTACTACGAACATTTTAGGTCACTTTATATGTTAAAAAAGGAGTTGAAGAATACGCCAAATTTTGCTGAAAGCGAGAACAGAATATCGTTACTCACCGCCCTGGAAAAAGCAGTCTGCACGCAATTCCAAAAGACCAGGATAATGTTTTCTTTATTGATTTGGATATGATTGAGAGAATTACAGAATCCACCAATATCAAAATTTAAATGGATTTAGAGAGGGATAAAAATGATCGCAGCACCTATAAGCCTGACAAAGCGGAAATGAAGGCAGTAATTGGGCTACATATTTTGGCTGGATCTGTGAAATCAGGGCATCAAAATCTTGCTGAATTGTGGAATGTGGATAATATGGTTATTGAAATTTTCCATTGTACTTTGAATTTGGAAAGATTTCAATTTGTGCTACGAAACATGCGCTTGAATGTGACAACACGGGCAGACCGGTAGAAATGTTAACTCCAAATATTAGATGCTTTCCTGATGAATTCTCAGACTTGTTTAGCAAAGTAAATTCTTAATAAATTGTTTAATTATACACAAAACATTGTTCATAATATAAGAATAATATTATATTAATTCATTTTTTAAAAATTTAGCATATATCATGAAAAGTGGAGGGGGGGTCTGGAGACACCCCACGTTACCACTTGTTTAAAAAAGTCACGTCACCACTGCAGGTTAAGAAGCACTAGTTCTCACTCACTGTTGGGTGAGTCAGGGGAGATGAGGATGGTGCGAGCTCTCCCACATGTCTGGCTGCTTGGACGCTTCACCGCGCTCGCGGTCTGCCCAGCAACCCTCGCGCCTGCGCAACGAGGACACTCCATTGCAGCACATCAGTGAGAATGTATAACAGAGGCGGCACTCAATGTCTAACGGCCAACTCTTATTGGACCTGGTGGGGGGAACCAACAGAGAAAGTGGGGGACGCCGCCATTCCCGGGCCCCAATAGCCTTGAACCTTTAAAAATGTGCCGGGAATACGAATCAGCCAATCACGACGACCCACTCAAAACTAGTAGGGAAAAGGACCCCGGGGGCCACTTCCAATATTGTTTGTCTTAACTTTTGAATTTAATTATAAGTACATATAATTTGCGAAACTGCTAAGGTTATTACTCCCGTAAATGCAGTTAATGTTTTTATCGCGGGAGGTGGCGGTGATCGCTAGCGACATGGGCGCCGACCTTCAAGTCGGCTACCGCGGTTTTCCCCATTAGATGTCTCCCACCAGGGGGCACCGTCCCAGCCAAGGTAAAGGCTCCTAACCGGTCTCTCTATATTTGTGGTAGTGTAGTGCATGTAGGTATAAGAGTAAGGAAGGGATGAGGATAGGACAAGGAAGAGGAAGGATAGATCGCCCGCGGTCCGCGGCCCGTTTGTTAGGGTACTGCTCCGGCAGTCGCCAGGTGTTGATCGGGGAAGCCATGGGAAACTATCGATCAGAGCAGCCGGCCGCTAGAATTCTCCTAGGTGGCTCAGGGCATCGATTGATGTCACTGCAGTGCATCTGACCTTCAGTTCGTAGGGTTTCACTCTCGACGGTGGCAGGAATTTCGATACTACTTATACAACTAGGTGAATTCAGCCGTTGTCAGGAGGTGAATTCTAGCGTCCGGCTACTCTGATCGGTACTTTTCCGTGGTTTCTCCTATCAACATCAGACGACTGACGGTGCAGTACCCTAACAAACGGGCTACGGACCGCGATCGATCTTTCCTTCCTCTTCCTTGTCCTAGGATCACTCCTTATTTACACATACGTACGTGCACTACACTTTCATACGTGACGGGAGGCCACTCAGGAACTTAAGCTTGTCTCAGCTGAGGCGGTGCCCCACTGGTGGAAGATACCTGGATGTGGAAAAGCCGACGTGCAGGTCAGCGTCGGATCTCGCCATCCAGCTGGGAGACGATTACCGTCACCTCCCACGATAATTTGCTAGACTTACGGGACGAATGACTTAACCAGTTGTCGCGCCCGGAAAGTGTAATCTACGTACCGCGTCCACAGCCTTTGCGTCCCTCCACGTGCGGTGTCTGCCCTGGTGGTCGCCGCACGCACGCACCCTACGCCAGCGCTGCGTAGCGGCGGCCACGGGCGGCGGTGGCGGAGGCCCGGGCGCACGGCGGCAGCACGCCCTGCTATCTGGCGAGCGCTGCCGCAGCTGCCTGCGCCTGGCCGACAATGGAGCGACGCCGTCGCCCTGCGACGTGCTTCTTTCCCGCAGGGTTGCCACCACATCGACAAACGAAATAGCGGCGGGATTTTGGGGCGGACACAAAAAGAATCTTCTAGCGGGTGGGATTTGGGAATGGGAGATTTGGGAATTTCAGTTGCTATAGTGCGATTTTTCTAACTCTGCCTCTCAAGACCCTGTGGCTATCACACGGCGTTTCGGTCTTTTGTCCTACAATGGAATATCACACTGCATTTCGCGTCTTTCTCCGTGGTGCCGCTAGGAGTCGCGTGATCACAAGCACTGCTTGACACGGACGCGATCATGCGATATCTGGCGGCACGACTGAGAACGCCGCGAAATACCGTGATATATTTCTTCGTGAAGACAGGCATTGAGGGGCAAAGTTAGAAAAACCGCAGTATAACCCGCATAAATATATTTGATATAATCGTTTTAAAAATGTTCGTTTGAAATGAAAAAAAACACCGTCTGTGTGCGTGGCTTACCGAATTCTTTCCCACACGTCACATTAATTTTTTTATTGTTCATTCACAAAATATATCAAATAAATCTAGTTAATATATTTTTTTTAAATTTTCTCGCACTTATTTCGTAAAAATGAAAATATTGTAATCGTGGGCCGAATATGGCGAAATTTCAACACAAAATCTCTTATTGTGTGACCCTGGTAACGAAATGTGAATAAATCTATAATAACGTAATAAATCTATACGTAATATTCCGGTATAGCTTTTACGCAAATAAAGCCTTGGATAAGAAATTCTTAGTACAAGCTCATCCGTATTATGAAGCTGAGTTTTTGCAACACGTCCAGGCACAATTTATACAAGACAACTTATTTATTGTATTAACTAAAACGAAATATTTTTAATGAGTTGTTACAGCAAACGTCTGGAATCTCGATCTGCACATGCGCAAATGTCCCAAATTAATGCGAAATTGCACTTGTGCATAAGATGGATAGTGTTGTCGATTGTTGTAACGTGTTGCCTTGTAAAAACAGGGACTTTTTGCCCCCTCGAAAGGTGAGCACTATCGATCTTCTACGCATGCGCAGATGCACAAAAGTGATGTGAAACTTGAACTGCGCATGAGTAGAAGATCGATAGTGCTCACCTTTCGAGGGGGCAAAATCTTCCTAACTTTAGAGTTTTTGCACGCCAAAGCCGACAGCACTATCGATCTTCTGCGCATGCGCAGTTCAAGTTTCACATCGCTTTTGTGCATCTGCGCATGCGTAGAAGATCGATAGTACTGTCAGTTATGGAGTGCAAAACTCCCCCATCTTTTCGAGCGGCAACGGTGACTCATGGGATCTACTGATATCATTACAGAGACCCTGATAGGGCGGTCCTAGGGTTCAAGTCCCGACGCTGGCAGGATTTTCGACACTAGTTATTATCCGGGCACGTTTTCTTGAGCCCTCGTTTCTCTAGATGCGAGAGGAGTGGGAGGGTAAATTATTTTGTCGACCAGTGGCGTAGCGTGACTCACACGTTTGGGGATGCTCAACAATAACACACAAAATGTCACTATCAACTACTTCATCTAACAGGCGAACGCAACACAAGGCAGATACACTGGGACTACTTCCACGATCTCGATTGCTTACGACGGTGTAGGCGCTTCCCACAAAATCCTCACAGCAGTCAGGGCTGCCGATGTCTTGAAAGCAAATTATATAATGGCTCAGCTTTAATTCTTATACGCGAATGGCAATGAGACCACTTGTTAATTTATACATTGCAGACTTAAATAATATGTAATCTATTTAATAGATAATACAATTTCTTGGATATTAATTAAGAAATAGTAGTCAGGCACTATTTCTATAGTTTGTACCCATGACCAAGCGGGGACTCCCGAGTGAGAGAGAGAAAGATAATTTACTGAACGCCTGAAGTGTGCTGCGCTCTCGTGCACAAACGAGCTTCTTTCCGCAGTAGACGCTAGCGTAAAGCAATCGGGTTTCTCTGGGCCAGGGGTGAAGAGGGGAGAGGGGGACCTCGCCATCTGCGCATGCGTCATTGCTCGTCGCAATCTGGCGGCAGACGCTGAAGTATTTTAGCATCCAAGCAATCAGAGGCCAGCTTCAACAGCCCGCCGAATTCAATCATAGGAAATCAATTTTAAATTAATACAAAACTTGTTTCGCTCAACAGACCACTTGTAAGATTATCAATACAGTATTTAAGGTTCTTATATACGGGGATGCTCAGCATCTCAGCGTCCCCTGGCGCTACGCCACTGTTGTCGACAGAACTATTATATCTCATTGATCAACAATTAATGAATCTTTTGGATCACTCGCTTGGCGAGGATAAATAGTATAAATATTATTACATAACTATTACTAAAAGCGGGAAAATGCATGCTGCTTTAGCACAACTAGTTTACACCGACAGGGCGCGTGCGCTACTTACACAATGTTCTCGCCTGGCATGGAGGCAAGGGTCTTTCACTTTTGACTAAAATCCTTTCGCGGTCCACAATAAATGGCATCTTGGGCCACATGCGACCCGTGAGCTCCGGTTGGACAACCCTGATATACAGGAACTATACTGCGAATAATATTTCTGCCGACTTGACAGCTCCAGGCTGACAGGGGAGAGGAGGTTCCATTATCCAATCAGAGGCTTCAAATTGTGATGAAGTCGCTACAGAGTTGCCGACGTTTACTAAGAAACAAATGAAATGTAATAGCGGGAAGCAACTGAAAATTGAAGAGCGCCGAGCGCCAATGGGTGCTTGATTGGGTATGCATCGTGTGTGCGGTTGTGTCGTCTAGTGATAAAGGCTTACTTAAAGGCTGATATACTTATGACACGATGTATATGTACATCCACCTTACGAGACATTTCTAATTTTGTCTTAATGCCAATGCATTCAATAGGACACCTTCTTGAAAACCTTGTAAGTAACAGGTAAAGTCAGTCAGGTAACTTCGAAAAGTCCTGCATTTTTTGTTGTGAACGTTCTGTGAAAGGTATGTATTCAAACCAAGAATGTCTTGCTTTTACATACTTCTCTCTTATAAATCTTTCATAATGAATACTATGCATCTTCCTTCTTAAAACGCGTCTCGCTGTACGTACTTTCCATCTGCTTTACGCGTGTTATGCAAAAAATGTTTCCTTATTCCTTGCTTTGGCAAGATTATAGTCTTAGGGAATGCGATAAAATTGTGTAACAGAATTTCATCAAATAAACTAGTGTCATTAATACAATTCTACCAAAAATACAATAAGTTAGACGTGTATGCCCCAACAGCTGATCTGACGCAAGAACGAACACGTGTCTTCCGCCCGAGTAAGTGGCAACATCGCTCTCCCCCACTCCCGGCTGTCAAGTCGGCAGAAGTTTTGTTCGCAGTTCTCCAAATTAACTATTCACTTCTGGCATCAGGGTTATCAAGTCACGTGCTAATTGTACTGCAACAAATTGCCCCAAATGTTCATAATTGTGCGAAAGACATAGGCAAGGCATAAATGTTTTGCGCGAAAGACATAGATATCGAAATCAAATTTGCTAATTTTCAGTCTCAAGTCATTTTACACATTCACACACATATTTATTTTTATGTAAAAGGAAGGTAAAATGCCAATTCATGAAGGTGAGATGACATAGATAGTATCAGATACAATAACGGACAGTGCCTAATGTTCTTTTTAAACATTCAACTACAAATTTGCCTCATCTTTGCATTTGAAAGCACATTATAAGACATAATTACTGATTGAATGACTTTGGAACTAACATTGTTGATTGTGGAGCCGTTCATGTAAATAACATGTCCATCAAATCAGATTTTTCAGAAACAGCGAAAAGCTGATAGTTGCCAAGTTATCGCCTTTTCAAGCAATGTATATGCACTGCTGCTTACGAGTATTGTTACAAAAGTCTACGAATACTTCTATCAAATCATTTATTTATAATTATGACGATATTCCAGCTTAAAAGTTGGACTTGCCAAAAATTTTCAAGCAAAAGCAAACATGTTTGCTTTTGGCCGAAGCACCTGCGGACATGTTGGCTTTTGCATAAAATAGGACTACTATTATCACATTTCTTTGGGATAAATTATTTTACTGCACTTTGTATACAAATATTATATTCCTCCAAACAGACAAATCTACAACAATTTCTGCAGATAATGTAACCATTTTTAACCTCTAAAGAAATTACAAAGAACTAAAAAAATGTTTTCCCGATGGACATGTTTGTTTTTGCATGAACGCTCCTCAATGTAAAATTTCTAATTAATTTTTTAAATAAGTTTAATTGTATTTTACTTTTTGTAATAAGTGAAATTCAAAAACAAATACAATATTTTTCCTTTCCCCATCGCCTGTTTAGAATCGCAGACGTATTGAAGATCTCCAAACGACAAGAGATGTTCGTTCCGAGCGCACTAAATCATCGCCATTATCACCGTCTGACTCAAAAACCATGATTCATACAGAAATGTGGTTGGTCTCATATCAAAATTTGGACATCCCGTGTCATTTCATCCGCTGGAAGTTTGGGCTTTTCTTCAATAATAAAAAAGTTTCTCGTATGGTGAAAATTGACGTCAAAATGTATAAGTAAACACTTGGGTATAATTCATAATTAATTTCTTCGAAACTAAACAATTAAACTCAATTACAAAATAACCATCACTTTCATATGAGTTCTAGGAATAAAACTCAGTTGTCTATGACCAACGCAATTGAAGCTATCGTTCAGTAAACATGTTAAATATTTGCGCGTGAAACAGGATGGACGAGCCGAATGACTCCGAGCCTTGTGAATTGGCAGCATAGCTTGCGGTAGAGAGAGTCTTATGTAAAATTGTATTGGATTGAAAGAGAGGGCAATATTCCATAAGGCTCCGTACTGCATGGATGGATGCACAATAGTGTGGGTGCCTAAATCATCACTTTTTGGTGCCTAAAATTCCGAGGTCTATGCATGATACATTCATAAATGAACAAAAGAAGTGTGATTGTGCATTGATATGTGCACAATTTGTACTTCTCTTATACGTGATATACATTTTAACTGTATTTTACGTTCATTAAATAAACAAATAAATTTAAAAAATAAGTAAATAAATAAGGTATTTGACTGCAGTTGTACGGCAAAGATAGCGCAGACATTCTGATAGATTTGATATAGATGCGCAGACTCGCTGTACGTTGAATTCAAATTGACAATTAGACAAATTGAAACCTATTTCGATATTTTCTTGTTACACAAGACTTCTATATAAGTTACAATTTATAAGGCAAAGTGAAAACAGTTCTGATATTACTAAGCCAATTTCGCTTCTTATTGTTTGTTTATTCATTTGCGCTTGATAGATGTTCGCCTCGTTGGTTGTTAGACTGATCTGTCAAAATGATCAACAGCTCCGAAGTTACAGAACGTGAATGTCATAGTTCCTGTTTATGTGCCATTGAATGTTGAATTCCATTGTATACGTTTTATAGATATCTACTACGCGAAAATGATGGCTATAGCTCCAAGAAATAATGGTGGACCAGATGTCAACTTTTTTGAGAGTCCCGAAACTATTCTAGAATTCGAAAACGTTAGAATATGGCTTCAAAAAAGTTGCAGGAAGTACACTCAAGGAGATATTCTAACTAATAAATCAGTCGCTACTCTTGTTATGCAAATGATACAATTTCAAGAAGATAATCTTGGTAAGAATGTTACGCAACCACCTATTACAAGAATTCCCATGCGGTGTTTTCTGGATTTAAAACCACGAGGTGCTTTGTGTCATATTTTGGGTACAGCGTATAAATTCAAAAGTGAGCAAGGTTGGAGAAGGTTTGATTTTCAGTCTCCATCTAGATTAGTAAGGCATTTGGAGATGTTTATGAATGTGACAAGCGTTCTTATACACAATAATTTATTTGTTGTTCCTGTTGTGTTTATTCGAACAGATGTTGAAAAAGCACTCGCGAATAAAATAAGAGACATTGTACAACGGCATGATGGAATCATTGCAGAAAGTGAAGAACAGGCAACTCACATTATTTATCCTCCATGTGAACAAATGGATGAAGAATATGCCCGACCCATCATGAAATGGGGTCAGATGGTTATGTTGCATTGGTTTTACTTTCCAGATAGTCACAATTCATGGATTAAAATTAATCTACCCACAAATCCACCAAAATCACCTAAGTCTTTCTACGGGCCATGGAGAGTTGCAGCAATGTGGGCAATTGATATGGAACAATATAATGAATGGATGGCAGAAGAAGATTATGAAGTTGATGGGGATGGGAGAAAGAAGATTCATAGTAGTAGTTTGAGTATAAGTGGTTTAATGTGCCATTCTAGTCACAATGGAAATGAAAAGAAGACCAGAGGCAAGAGGCACTCTCAATCACCTTTAGCGTTAACAAGAAGAAAGAGCTTGAGAAATTCTAGAAGTGCATACAAGAAGCTAAAA
Organism: Acheta domesticus; assembly: GCA_031308135.1. Classification (NCBI taxonomy): domain Eukaryota; kingdom Metazoa; phylum Arthropoda; class Insecta; order Orthoptera; family Gryllidae; genus Acheta; species Acheta domesticus. Next base: position 118,341,067 of record JAHLJT010002630.1, read on the forward strand.
GGACTGGATCAAACTAATGACACTATATCAGATGAAGAAGATGCAGCAGTTAAAAGCAATTTAGATGCACCAATTCCAGGAATTGTTTCAGCATTCAATGAAAGTGAACTGCAGCCTACCGCTACTGAAACAACATGTGAACCCAACAATAAAATTGATACAGAAGAAGACTGTTTGCAGAAAGACAGAAACTGTAATGGCAATGCTGAAAAGCCATTTGTTGAACAAGAGAGACCAGATTATTTAAATACTCAATCCTCCATTATAATACCAAGTTATTCAGCATGGTTTGATTACAACTCGATTCACAGTGTTGAGAAGCGAGCTTTGCCTGAATTTTTTAATGCCAAAAGTAAATCAAAAACACCTGAGATGTATTTGGCTTACAGAAACTTCATGATTGATACCTATCGTTTAAATCCTACAGAATATTTAACAAGCACTGCTTGTCGACGTAATCTTGCTGGAGATGCCTGTGCAATAATGCGAGTTCATGCTTTTCTAGAGCAGTGGGGTCTCATTAACTACCAGGTTGACAGTGAATACACACCTACTCCCCTTGGGCCATCATCTACCTCTCATTTTGATGTTTTAATAGATACACCTTCTGGGCTTCAATCTACTAACTTTTCAATACCTCAACAGCTTTCTGCAAAAAATTTTCCCTTTGAAAAGATGGATTCAATGGCAAAATACGCATCTGATGTGGGAAGAAATTTTGGATTGAGATTGGATCAGTATACCAAGAAACATCCTGTGTTAAGAAATAAAACTGCTTCAAACCTTACTAGAGATTGGACTGATCAAGAAACTTTGCTTTTACTAGAGGGATTAGAAATGTATAAAGATGATTGGAATAAAGTGTCTGAGCATGTTGGAAGTCGCACTCAAGATGAATGTATTTTACATTTTCTTCGTTTGCCTATTGAGGATCCATATCTGGAGGATCATGAGAAAGGTGCGAGTGTATTGGGACCTTTAATCTATCAACCTGTTCCATTTAGCCAGACAGGAAATCCAATTATGTCAACAGTTGCATTTCTTGCATCTATTGTGGATCCACAAATTGCATCATGTGCGGTGAAAGCTGCCTTGACAGAATTTGCCAATATCAAAGGTGAAACTCCATCATTTATAAAAAACATTCAACAAAACTTTACAGAAACTTCACAAAGAAAGCAATTTGATGTGGCAACAGGGCAATTGATTAATAATAGTTTTGATGCAGTGTCAGAGAAGAAAGATGAGAAACAAGAAAATCAAATAGATGACAAAATTTTAAAGAACCCAATGAAAGATATTGATGAAAATAAGATAAAAGATGATGTAATAAAAGAATCAGGTTCTATAACTGAAAAGAAAAAAATCTGCCAAGATTCTGCATTGCAAGGTAATCAACCCAGTGAAAATACATCATCAACAGAATCAAAAAATCTTGCAAAAGATGCAGAACTTCAGTCTGCTGCTGCTGGGGCTTTAGCTTCGGCTGCAGTAAAAGCAAAGTATTTGGCATCTTTAACTGATGGCAAGATTAAAAACCTTGTATCAAGTCTTATTGATATGCAAATTAAAAAATTAGAAATGAAGTTATTACATTTTGAAGAATTGGAATCAATTTTACATATTGAACATGAAATTTTGGAAGGACAGCAACAACAATTAATAAAAGAACGTCAAAAATTTTATCTTGAACAAATGAAATTTGCAGAAAGTCAAGCGTTTTTCATTGCTCAGCAACAATTTGCATCAAGCAATGCTTTCAAATTAGGACAAAATCCTCACCATGCAATATTTTTCTCTCGATAGGATAAGTTTCGTTACAAGCAATTCTGAAACGAAGATCCAAATAGAGGTGAAAATCATGCTGTTTTGTGCAGCGTTCTTCTATAGCACTGTCCATTGTTATTTTTTGCTTGTTACAGGAATTGTAACACCAATGTTTAGAGTGTACCTTTTTTCCCCTTCAACCTTTATTTTTTGTTTACTTCTATCAATTTTCATTGTTCATTTAAAAATTCCACAAAAAAAAAAGGTAAATTTCAAGTTTTTCAAAGTGTATGTATTTGAACATGAGTACAACTCAATGCCTCAAATTTATAGTAATCAAATTAGTGCGTTAATGAGGTGTATTTTTTCTACCTTGCATCAAACCAAAGTTTTGCAGGAAGAAATGAGAATTCTCATTAACTTAGATGTAGTGCCATAATATTATATTATGTTTACACTTGCCTACTTTTCCAGTTTGTGTTACTGTCATTGTAAAGCAATGAAGATTGTGAATTTCATTTATGTTGGTTTGTAAATGTCATGTGCAACAGTTTCTGGATTTATTTAAAGCTTATTTTGTAGAAATATTGTGAACACCAATTGAAGATTTTTGTTGTTAACAATTGATGATTTCTTAGAGTTTAATATTGAATTGTGGATGGTGAAATGAAAAGTAATCATTCATAATGCGTAAATAATAGATATTTGTGATATTACAAAAAAATGTTACTTTGGAATAAAGTAATTTGAGTTGGTACATTTACTATTTCTCATATTTCTTGGAAAAGAAAAAATATGTAAGTTTTTTTCAAAAAATATAGTTCAGATCAAAATTGTGTGATAATCCTAATGAAAATTCTCATAAACCTTTCAATGAGAAAAACAAAGGATGATGAAAAGATTTTCTCATATGTATATTATTGTAACAGTAAACGATATAAAACATTTCAGGCCATTAAAAAAATTAAAAAGATGTGGTAAATGTTTTACTGCAAAATGACATTGATAATTTTGATAATATTCTATACTATTTTGTGTTTTTACTGAGAGGAAAAGTGGATCTTAAATGGAAAAAGGAAACTATTATGCATATCTCTTTATGTAATTCACTTTTCCCATAGTTGAAGAATTTATATTTTTACACTAGCTAGTTTATTTTTTTGAGAACTTTTTCGTTTCATTTCTTTAGAAACAATTTTATTTATTTCAAGTAGGTATAGAGAATTTCATTGTAAACAAGATGTTGAATGTAGAAATTAGCATTTCAAACCTTGTACACTTAGTACTTCAAAAGCATGGTTAGCATGCACTGCATGAAAGCCTTGGATGTGCTCACATGTAAAATTTTTATTTGGTGATTGCAATTGATTCAGATTTCATTATGCAATGCATTACTTATAAAGCTTGTATTTTCTTATTTACTTGGCAGAAGATAATATATGTTATCTTTGTAATGATTTGTTTACCAAAGTTTTTCTACAATAAAGAGTTGTTTCTTCACGAGAAACTTGTCTAATTTGAATATTTATTCATTTAGAAAGAGTTTTATGTAATGTTTTTAATCATAGAAAGTGCATGTGTGGGCCTTGCAGTGTTGTAATGAGAGCTATGCTTTGGTTTTTGTATTTCTTCTTTGAATTCTTTCCAGCATTTTCCCTGTAATTATGATTGAAGTTAACCTCTATCTGTTCTGTTTATATACTAGTTCCGTGTGCTATTTCTTGCATGTATGATCATGTGATAATTATTGGATGAATGGAAGCCTACTAGGAGGAATATAAAATTAGGACAAAAATAATTCATTGTGTACTAAATTTAAGAAAATTCAATTTGTATAGGCTCTGAATAAAACTTGAAATGAAATAGACTAAAACAAAAATTACTGCTACTAAAATTCTGCGTACATATTTCAATTACAAAATATTATACAGTCAATATGTAGTTTAAAACACATCAGAACGTTCTGGAATTTATAACACAAATGGCATTTTATTCCTCTTATGCTATTCAAAATGACTTTATCACATGTGACTTTTCTTTCTTTCTTTTTTTTTTCTCACTAATGAGGAACTTTATATTAGATTGTGTACTACTGTATAAATTACTTTTGATATTCCCTTCATAATAATATTTTATTAGTTGAAGTTCATGGAGAGTATTTGTTTTAAAAATGTATAATTTTTCCTGTTGTGAGAAAGACAGATGTTAGTATGAGCTTAAAACTTTCCTTGATGAATAATTTTCAATACATTAAAATGGTACTTCCACATAGGTTCTTTCACTGAATTGTTAGAAAAACTTAAATATGTAGCCTAGATTGGTTTATTAACATTTTACATTATTAACCCTTATACATTTATGATAATACTAAGAGGAAATAAATTAATCTTAGTTCAGGAAAATTGAATTTAATTGATGTTTCAAAGGAATTTGAATAGCTTTAATTTTGAATAATCCCATGAAAATAAATATAATTTTTTTTTACTTGCAAGTGGGGAAAATGGGTTAAAAGGAATGTGTATTGTTTCATATATACACCTATGAAGGTTGATCAGTGTAAGATTGTTAAATTGTTATGAATGGATTATTAAGCTTGATTTGTTAAATTGTTATGAATGGATTATTAAGCTTGATTCTGTAGTTCAGTGTTTGAAAGTCTGTCCAGAAAACAGAAGATCCATGGCTCGGATCCCAGTGAGATCATGCTAGACTGAATGCGTAGTGTAGTTCTCAGTGCAATAGACTGCTTGCTCCATGACTTCAGTTTGGTCCCTTTCCCTTCCAAGTGCAAGCGATGGTGCACAAAGCGAGTTCGTAGTACCATTTCTCAATTCCCATTCCATCTCCATTTTCATACTCATTACACCTCACCATCATTACATCTCGACCCAAACTCCTTACCAGGGATAAGACATTGAGACTTCGGAATTACCACTATTGTGCTCTTCCTTAAATTTCAAGTCATACAATAAATAAAAAATGTTAAGAGAATTGACAGTCTTTTACAATGTGTTAGATAATGAGAAAAATAGAGCTAGGGTGACATTAAAATCTTTGGAGGCTATAAACCTGACAAACTGTGGCCCCTGATAAAATCAGTGGCATCTGGGAAGGGGGGCGGCAATTGACTGGGACTTCATTTTTCCCCCATCAAAACTTACAAAAATGAATTAACTTGTAATTCAAATTTACCTTTATAATTAGACATTGGATGTTTAGGAAAATGCCCATTTTATTCTAATGAAAATATTTAAAGGCAATTAATATATGTATATGAATTATGGAAAATTAAACATTCTGATGAATTTTTATTTTGCCTTTTTTGTTTTTTTATGACATAAATGCCTATTTAGACATTTTTTCCCCCTTTAAATGTATGTATTTTTCTTTCTAGTCTTGATTTCAAATTCATGTTTAAATCATTTTCAGTTCTACTAATCACATTAGTTGTCTTCTGGTAACGAATGTCTATTTTTTGTCTGTAAGCCTTCATTTGGGTTTACACATCATGTTGAATTTTTTGAGCTGAAAAGCTTGCCTTGTGGTTTCAGATAGCATTTCTTTGGAAAAGACAACTTAATCAAAGAACTCATATGTCAGAGGGTGAGGCGATTATCCTGACGTCCGACATGGATATTTTTCCGTCCCAGATGTTCAGCTGGGAAGTGTGCAGTGTAGGCCGATCATTAGGACCCATATCTTTGCCAGGCGTGAGGTGCGTCTTCATTCTGCCGGCTTGTTATGTTTTTTGATATGGGCTAATTTTAGGTGCAATTGGAATGAAATATATTGCTTTTTTCGTGCAATTTTAAATTTTTATTGCCTTTTTGGCGCCTATTTAAAAATATTTTAGTGCCTTAACATCCGGTGTCTACTTATAACTTATTTCTATTGTATGGAGTGATGACATCTGTTTATGCAGGGCTAGATTTCTGGCAGTACATGACAGAATGGCGTTCTGGTATCTTGGTATTAAAAAAGAAAAAAACAAAAAGCAGAGGACAAGCACTTTCAACTTTGATTTTTAGTTCAACCAACTTTTATAAACTCATAATTTAATAATTTTCAACTTAACTGTATCATTTCTACAAATGTAATAAAATTATTAGTAAAAAATGATAAAATATTATAATATCTATTTTTTATTTCTTATTGTTATTATTATTATTATTATTATTAACTTAGAGCTAGTCACTAATTGCCATGAAGTATGATTTTTATGTTGATGATATGACGTATATGTGCCGAAGTTGGCATATTTACATGTTTTTTTATGGAGAAGATTTTTAGCAGTTCATTTTGTTGAAACTATACTAGATAGCACTTTATTTTAATTCAATTTCCATTTCAACTGAGCTCCCCCTGGATTTCATTGTTGCCAAATGACACAGGTCCAGGGGAGGGAAAGAGCAGGATGTCTGCCAGGTTTGTATTGTTATAATTAGGGAAAAGATTTTAAGGTGTAGCACCTTTTCAAAAATGTAGCTGTTTACAGATAGTTTAATATATGTATTTGGGGGGATGAAATGAAGCAAAATAAACACAATTTGCTGCACCTTTTTGTGAGATTACTACATTTTGCCACCTTTTCCCTCTTTTTTTTATGCTTCAGCACCTTTTTCTCGACTCTTTTCTGCATTTTTAAATGATTGGGCAGAAAAATGTATTTTTTCTCTTCTTGGACAGCTTATTAAAGTATCATTTAATCAAAAGTCAACAGTATTCAATAAATATTAAAATATCTTTTTCATAAAACACCAGTAATTTATATGTCAGCATCAATGGTCAATCTGCGGATGCAAATTCAAATTCAAATTTCAACAATATTGCTGCAACAGTTTAACTATTTCCCACTGGATTTAAAGTGCTGCCACAGGCAAATCAACACATTTAAATGGGTGTGCAGAAATCCACTTAACTGTGATCTGAGGCAAATGTGTACCCTTGCCATCTTGTTGCCTTCAGTACTAAAACAGCACTAGCACTGCTTGAGGATTTGGAGGCGAAAGGAGAGGGGAGAAGGGGAAGTTGCCTTGCCCACAAGAGCACAGGTTCTCTCATGGGCAAGTGCTTGTGCAGGCGCAGTTTGACGTGCTTGCAAAGTACTTTCTACTACACAATCTGCAGGAAAAATAAGTTCAGTCTGTACTGGCACTTGCTTAACAGTTTTCTAACTACTACAGTGTTGGATAAAGTGCTATGAATCACCTCTTACAGACTCCATAAAGAAGAAAAAAAAATTGATGCAAATGATACGTATATTCTAGGAATTGAGTTCATGTAACTGGTTTAAAACTTAATACAGTTGTTTCAGCAGCACCTTTTTTGTACCAATTTTTATGTATTTTCAGAACCTTTTCCCCCCTTTTATGACCATAACTTGCACCTTGAAATAATTTCCCTAGTTATATATATAATTATTTTTACTAAATTAATAATTAATTTGGAGCACATTACCAAACCTAAACTTTCATAAGTCAAGCACAGTGTTTATGTATTTATGGAGGGTTGTCTCTTGTTTGAAATAATTGATCTCCCCAGGGATCTATTGCTCCTGGCCTCTTATTTTCACTGAGTGCCTCTGGAATATTAAACATTATGTAATAAAAGTGAATTTGGAAATGAACTTCAAGTGTTTCAAATATATAATTATTATTTTGACATACCAATAAACTAAACAAGGTTTTATTTAAAAAATATTCAGGTTGCTATCCAGTACAGGCCTTAATTCTCTTATTCATTTATTTATTGCTGAGTAGAACTTAGAAAAACTCAAGAAAATGTTAAGAGGTAAAAGATATAGCGTCTACTATAGATATAGAAAGGAAAATGAAAAACAATATGTTTAAAGTAAACATAACAACAGTAGGTAATTAAAGTCTTAGCAGAAGACTGAGTTATTATTGCCAAGTTGATTGCTAGTTGTGATTGTCAGATATTGTGATATTAAGTGTTGACTTAGGGTCTTGAGAACAAATGTGCTTCAAGACAAATGAAATTAGTAAATAAAACTTCATTAACTATGTTAGTTTAATTAATTTTGAATAATTCAAGTATCTGGAGAAAGTCCACTATGGGAACTTTATCTCCAGAAAGCTTTCAATTAATGGCCAATAAGAATTTGTTTATTTGCCCACCAAGCTTCAGTTCAGTTGGTGCTGCACACTTTTTTTTCTTTCTTTCTTTGAATAGTTTATCAGTGTGCACTGTGGGTTCTATAGGCACAGATCCACAGGGAGAGAGAAAGTTTCTCCCAAAGGCTGCAAGTGAATAAATATGAGTTGTATTAAAAACAAAGAAATTAGAACATTATGGAGAAATTAATTCTTTAAAACATTGTGCCAAGAATAGAAAAAATCCAAAAATATTCTTAATGAAATGTTTAAAAATAACCAACCAAATATCAATGAGGAGAAAGAACTGGAAAAACTTACAAAAAGAACTAGAATGAAGTGGATCTACATATACGATAGATTATGAAGTATAGCCTAGATTGTCTGCATTCAGTATGTATGTAAGGTGGTGTAAAGTTGCTGATACATAATAACGTTCAATAGCCTAAATGGCATTAACAAGGGAAAAAAAGTTGTAGTTTGTCCATTTTCTTCCTATACTTTTGGATAAACAGTCATGTGGAAATGTTATCAGCTAAAATTAATCACTCATGCTTTAAGTGAAAATTTATTTTTGGAGTGGAGAAAAAGTATCACATACCTTTGAGCCTCAGCAAGTAATATTTCCAGTAATATCCATTTAAATAGCATACAGTTTGTGGGAAATTGCAGAAATCTTTTCTTATGTTTTTCTGAATGATCAACCTTGTGGAACAATTTAGTCAAAATCTAACTCAGCCTAATTAAGCACACTAAGCTAAGCTCAATGATGGACTTTTTTATAAATAGATTTTACATCTTCTGATGATTCCCCATGAAATGGAATGGTGAGAAGCAGACGGAAAGGATGGAAAATGAATCCATTATGATATGGAGAATAAATCTCAATAAATGTAAGAGAATCAGCTGATTCAATTTATTTTGATCAATTTCAAGGGGAATATGCAGTAAACAGGACAACTTCGCCACTTGCCCTTCTTCTTTCAACTGATTTGCTAACTTATAATGATCATGATTGTTTCAAGCCTATCTCAAATAATTCTCCTTGTTTTACAATTTTTGAGAAAATGACAACTTAAGTACAATTTTTTTTGCAGTAAACACATTAAAAAGAGCTTAGGAAAAATTACCCTGGAAATGGAGCAACTTTGCCAACTGTTAAAACCAAGTGAATAACACAAGGAAAAGATTTTGTTAACTACAAAAACATCAAACACATTAGTATTAAATACGGTAGGGAAAGCATGGTTTTTAAAATTTTAAAAGTGGATTTTTTATTAAATAAAATTTTAATTAGATTTTTTGTTTTAGTAGAATTTGTATTATTAAAGTACTTTTTGCCTTGCAAAATTTATTAAATGAATTAGATATACATATAGCACATATTTATGAATAATTAGCAGAGTTAATTATTAATAAAAATAAATAATTACGAAAAATGGTTATTGTTAATTATATAAATTAACTTGTAATAATTAATACAGACTTTTTTGACAAAAAAATTTTGTTATTCAAACATTGTTCAATGTCTAATAAATAAATATTTTTATATATGTATGCTAAGATTTCGTATTTAATTTAGAGTAAAAGATGTAATCAAAATTAGGAAGCAAATTGGTTTTATTTTGATTTAACATGCGTAAAAGTAAACTACCATGCACAAACAAGAAAATGTAATAATTTGATAAACGTTATAAGAATTTGAGAAAACTAACAGAATTCTAGATTGGTAAAGTTGTTTCATTTTCACCAAGTTTCCTGGTGCAATGTTACCAAGAATGAACATTATGACTAAATGCAACATAAAATTTACCTGATATAGTGGAATGAAAAGAAAATTATAGCTGCATTAAACAAAGTAGTTATTTAAGTTATTAGAATAGGCAGGGCAACACACTTCAAAACAAATCCTCTGATAAAGACCATAAAAAAAGTGATGGGCTGAAAAAGTGCAAACATCCTGTTTCTCAATGTGTCTGCAATTAAATCACTGTACCACTATTTGTTGGATCAGGAATTAGGCAGGGGTGACAAACAACCAAGTGTTCAAAAACTCGCAGAGTTGCCCCAATTTACAGTAGGTAAAAGCTTGCTATCAGGAAAATTATTTGGCTCTTTCACAACTGAATAAATGATTTTTTTTTTTATTTCAGTTTATTATCCATACATATTGCCTAAAATGATTTTATATATTTAAGCATATAATCTGCTCCATAAATCATCATAAAACAATGGAATGATTATACATTCTTAGTATATCAATTATAAAAAGAAATAAAATAAAGTGAATATGTTCAGTATTCTTCAGCTCCTTCCCCTTCTCCTTCCACGGAATCCATGCCAACTTCTTCGTAATCCTTCTCCAGGGCTGCCAAATCCTCTCGGGCCTCAGAAAACTCTCCTTCCTCCATGCCCTCGCCCACGTACCAGTGCACGAAGGCTCGCTTGGCGTACATCAGGTCGAACTTGTGGTCGAGGCGGGCCCACGCCTCCGCGATAGCGGTGGTGTTGGACAGCATGCACACGGCCCGCTGCACCTTGGCCAGGTCGCCGCCGGGCACGACGGTGGGCGGCTGGTAGTTGATGCCCACCTTGAAGCCCGTGGGGCACCAGTCCACGAACTGGATGGTGCGCTTCGTCTTGATGGTGGCGATGGAGGCGTTCACGTCCTTCGGAACTACATCGCCGCGGTACAGCATGCAGCAGGCCATGTACTTGCCGTGGCGGGGGTCGCACTTCACCATCTGATTGGCCGGTTCGAAGCACGCGTTGGTGATCTCCGCCACAGACAGCTGCTCGTGGTACGCCTTCTCGGCCGAAATGACCGGGGCGTATGTGGCTAGGGGGAAGTGAATGCGAGGGTAGGGCACTAAATTGGTCTGGAACTCAGTCAGGTCTACGTTCAAAGCACCGTCGAAACGAAGAGATGCAGTAATAGAAGACACAATCTGGGCAATCAGCCGGTTCAGGTTGGTGTACGTGGGGCGTTCAATGTCCAGATTCCGGCGACAGATGTCATAGATAGCCTCGTTGTCTACCATGAACGCGCAATCCGAATGCTCCAGTGTCGTGTGAGTGGTTAGAACCGCGTTATACGGCTCCACAACAGCAGTTGATATCTGAGGGGCCGGATAAATGGCGAATTCAAGCTTGCTCTTCTTGCCGTAGTCGACGGACAAACGCTCCATGAGCAGAGATGCGAACCCAGATCCGGTGCCTCCGCCGAAAGAGTGGAAGATGAGAAACCCCTGGAGTCCAGTGCACTGGTCCGCCAGCTTGCGGATGCGGTCCAGAACCAAGTCCACGATTTCCTTGCCGATGGTGTAGTGGCCACGAGCGTAGTTGTTCGCGGCGTCTTCCTTCCCAGTGATGAGCTGCTCGGGGTGAAACAGGCATCGGTACGTGCCCGTACGCACTTCGTCCACGACGGTCGGCTCCAAGTCCACGAACACAGCTCGCGGGACGTGCTTGCCGGCTCCCGTCTCGCTAAAGAACGTGTTGAACGAATCGTCGCCGCCCCCCAGGCATTTGTCGGACGGCATTTGCCCGTCGGGTTGGATGCCGTGCTCCAGGCAATACAACTCCCAGCAAGCGTTGCCTATTTGGCATCCGCCTTGCCCGACGTGCACCGAGATACACTCGCGCATTTTGTCTCGGGTTCAAAAGAAGCAACAACAACAAAAAATGTAAAAAATACAACGCTTCGGAAAATGGCGTCGGTTCCTGAGCACTCCCAGCTTGCAGCCGTCGGTGCCAGTCGAGGAGGAGCGAAGTCTGCTGTTTCCAGGGGAACGTTAGATTCGACTCAACAACAATGCGCAAAATGATGTATTGTTGCCTACAGCGTTGCCAGATGATTAAGTGTGTAACCCAGTACCAACCTTCAAAAATCCTGATACTTCCACTGAAATTCCTGATACTAATGAGAATTGATTCTAAAATTGCTCTTCGTATAAACCAATAGTGTTTTTAATGCGCACGGGAAGTTCGTTAAATTTAACTCGGTATCGAGTCATTTTATATCAATTAACTGAATGGAAGCATGGTGGAAAGAAGAAATATTTCCACCATAAATGGAAGACTAACACGTTAGATCCTTTTCTCCTAAAGCATGTGCTGGAAAAATATCATCCTATGTCACTCTTAATGTTTTACCGGCAGTGTTTTCATCATCACAGTTATTTGTAACATGTTCGTGCTTAATTATTGAATTAAAAAAATATTATACGAATCTTAAATCGTTCATCTTCAATGAAAGCAGACTTAAAATCCTGGTATTTAAGCGTACCAGGATGACTTCATCCTGGAACATAGTATCTTCATTAAAATCCTAGTAAAAATACCAGGACCCTGGTACGTCTGGCAACACTGGTTGCCTATCGTTAAACTGCGCGAAGGGTTGCCGTGTTGGTATACATTGCAAAATTTAATTAGACTATTCCACTCGTGAGTTATTAGTTTCGATCCGGCCAACTAAAATTTTGAGGCCTAAAAAAATAAATAAATAAAATGTTCCTCACACCGTAATCTAAAGGATGAGGTCTTCTTGAGCATTCTATTACATTTTTGCTGGTTCGACGTTTCTCGATTCTACCCCATCTGTTCAGAGCCTGTAGATTCTGCTACTGTATGTGAAATTACTAATTACTTGGTATTCTATGCGATTGAATTACACGGGTGAACCTCTTTGCTCGATAGTAAAGTTAAATAAGAGTTGTATGTTTTGACAAGGGTATTGTATTATATTGTTATCAATTACAAGGTGCCAAATAGAACAAGGGACGGAGGATGAGAGGGTTTTGAAGAAAAAATATATATTAGAGGCTTATTATGGAAATGGAAAAATAAAGAAGAGAGTGGGGTATTGCATGCGAGAGTTCTCGCATGGGTACGCTAATTTTTTTCTTAATTTTTTCTCGAATAGAAGAATAGAATTAGGAGGCCTATTCTTAAGATCGCTCGACAGGTCTCGCCCTCGTGATGTGTCGAACGGCTACATCACGAAGGCTACGAGAAAACAGTATTCTTAACCACCCTTCGAGATGCATCTCGAACGTTCGTGATTCAAGTTCATCATCGCGAGTGTTACGATTTGACAACGCTGCTTTTGCACGAATATACTTTCTCTTAGGATCATGACGTCATTCTTTCTAGACATTCTTATAAAACATTCTTAGTGATCCTTAAATTACCTTATGATTAGGAAGAGGATGTTGCATATTTGTGTCCATTGCCTGAGAGCAGAGCTAAGAGAAATTTTTTGAGACTAGTTTAGAATATGATGTTATAAAGATTAATATCTTCATGCATATTTAGCCGATTGTTCACATTGGTGCATAACGTGTAATTTTGGGAGCATACTTTGCACATTTTGTTAAAAAAAGGCTTTCTAAAAAAATGTTTCATCTTTTCATAGAATATATTTATTGGTGAGAGTTCACAGATTCAAAAGAGCTTGTCAAAGTTTGCATACTTTTTTTTCTGTACATGATAAAATACTTGTGCAAATGTAATATATTTTTGGATAACATTTTTTTAAACCAGTGAAAAAATGTATAAAAAGACATACAATGTCCTTCACTAAGGTGAATATTCACTTTAATTATTTCTCTCACGAAGTAGGGTAGATTACATTACATTTGCACAAAAATATATCTTTTCATTCCCAGCATGCTTCTCCTAAATTTTATCAACAAAGGTTTATAGAGGAAATGAAATATTGTTAATATAAATTGCATATTTAAGAATTTTTAGGTCATAAATGCATATATTTTAAACCAAATTTCAAGATTTTTAGGGCAAAAAATCCTCCCCTACTTATGATATTCATATTATCTGAAGCTGAAGTGAACTGATAATCTTGTAACAGGAAAATTCAGGTACCTATACAGTGAGTGACCAGTTGACACACACAATAACACAAGATGAAACTGAAAATAAAGTAAAAACAAATTTTAAAAAAAATTAATTTTCAACCATCTATACATTACAAGGTTACTATGTGAATAATTCTGACATATTTACAGAATTTGATAATCACACAACGATTAAAAATTTACACTTAGTCGGTGGTGAAATATATAGAAACAGAACACGACAATGGCACAGTGTATTCCACAAGCCAACACACTAAATGAAACAGAAGTACAAAGTGAAATTACTCATTTTTATTTAGCCATTACTTGATGAAATATACAATGAACAAGATGTTTCGCAACTAAGTATTACAACACTAGGTTCAACACACGATATAACACGCACTAGACACACGGAGAGACACTATTTGCGGTTATGTCACCCTTCGCGATCCTTCTCACGCGCTATCGCACCACTCGCAATATCTCGAACGAATATCTCGATGGGTTGAGACGAGTCGAGCGCTTAAGAATACAGTTCTCTCATTTTCGTTCGTGATGACGTCAAACTCGTGCGGTCGAGTTCGTCTCGAAGGCTTCAGAATAGGCCCCATTAGGTCTATGAAAATGTCGCAAGTGCGATTTTCCATCAATCATCATTTCTCTGTATTTTCGAAAGTTTTGTTAGGGCGAAATTAACATTACAGAACAAATATATTGATGAAAAATTTCTCAATGAAAGATTTGCAAAAAATACGTAAATATTTCAATAAGGTCTTATACAAGTTTGTTGAAACAAAGTAATTTTCGCATAATGTTTGCTTGAAGCAAAGGCAATTTATGTTGTTTTCGCGAAATTTTTTTCTCGAATAGAGCAAAGGACGCTTAAAAAATGGGGCAGTTCTCATTTTCATTGAAGCCTCAGAATTTTCAAAAATTGCAAAAGTTACAAATAATGCGAGAATGTTCGTGCTGTTGTATCACTGTGCCCTTGTAGTTTGCGCAGTGCGGTTGTAGTTTTCCAACAGTCCTCACTCGTCAAACATTAACAAGAAAAATCAAATTTGATATCAGAATAACAAGTAATGGCGACTTTTGCCACCCCTGGAAAGATTCTACAAAGAAATAGAGATAACTAATCATAATTATTTTAAAGTATACAGCCTTTTATATAAATAGATATAATTTATTATAAAATACACATCATGGTGATACATGGAAAATGAATATTGCGATAGACGACGTTATTTTCGTCGCATGACGTTGGTGCTCCCTGCAATCCTCTCACACGGTCTTTCCTGGCCCCGAGCTGGAGGGAATCGTCAAATCCGATGAGCCCATGCTACTTGCGCCGGGGGACCCCACCATCTGCGAAGAGAAAACACGAGGGTTGGATTCAATTTCATTTCATTTGTTTATTTAGCCAAAGAACAGTGAAAACTATGTGTGAGTGCGAGGGAGAAGTACCATCTGCGCACGTTTTCTTCAGCTCCAGAATTCCTTCCTAACATGGGAGATAAGGGATAGTCATCCACAACAATAAGTTATAATATTTATTACAACATGTCCAGAGTTAACTTGCGGGAAAACAATTTTCCATCTTCAGTGGGTCTTGCCCAAGCAACGTGGATCACACTTAAACATTTATAGCTTATGTGTGTGTAAATATATATAATATACACATAACACACACACACACACACACTTTAAAAAGCTAGATTATTACGAATCAAGGAACAAATATTTAATTCAGTGGTAAAGTGTGACATGTTAACGTAGTCCTTGCAAGATGTGTCGACTATCCGACGATCTTTCTGAAGCAACTGGGAATTGGGATATTGGAAATACCGTGTTTCGTACAATCTTCGGTGCTACACTCAAAAAACGCTTATTTTTTTTATTTCTCCACGCTCGTTTCAATAAAAGTTCTGAGCATCTTAAGACTTTATTGAAATTGCAGTAGAATTAATTCTTCGTTTCGTTGTTCCTGTGATCACAGACGTAAGATAGAGTTTGATCTTGAGGTACGAGTAAAACTAAAATCATTGGTTGCGATCAATATGGTAGGAAATATTCTGATTTTTCGCGAACTTTAACTACTTTTTTTGTATTACAAAAATCTAAATCTTTCTACCGGCGTTTTTGTTGTGTATTTTTTTCTTTTGTTTTCAAAAGAGCTTCGTCACGAACTTTCACACAGCTACTCTGCCATCTATTTAGACTCATTTGTCCTAATTCACAACAGCGGGCTATGGCCGGAAACAGCCCAACAGTCAGAATTCTCCGAACGCCGAGATGAGTGTGCGTGTGTGTGTCTCTGTAAGTAAGAGGTGAGGGCAGGACAAGGAAGGGGAAGGAAAGATCGCGCCCGGTCCGTGGCCCGTTTGTTAGGGTACTGCTCCGGCATTCGCCTGGTGTTGATCGGAGAAACCATCGAAAACTGCCGATCACAGCAGCCGGCCGCTGGAATTCTCCTCCTGACAGCGGGTGAATTCGACCTAGCCACGTAGGTAGTATCGAAATTCCTGCCACCGTCGGGAGTGGAACCCTAGGTCTTCCCGGTCAGAGGCACTGCAGCGACATCAGCTCATGCCCTGAGCCACCTATATCAGCAGAACTGTGCACTCTGTGAATCCCCAGAGGTAACCTATGGCTGATGGTGACATGATCGGATTAACTTACGTAAGTTAATTTCCGCATCTATACAGCGTGGCTCAAAGTAAACAATTACAAACCTTTAGAGCATGTAGAGAGGCCGAAAATTCTTTTGTCTTTCGTCTTCGACTTCTCACTTTTCGAAAATAAACATGTAGAGGACATTTCACGGAGAGAACCAGAGGGTTGTGTCTACGAAAATTGCCTTTTCGGAGATTTTCATTCAAAACGATCGCATAGGACAGGGCTTTCCAACTGGCGGCCCGCCGAATCTTTTTGTGCCGCCCGCGACTGCTTTGAAAAAATGTATTGTACCAATCAAATACAATACAATTGCACAATTCAGCTTATTTTTATTTAATGTTATATTAATTTTCTTGTTGTATGTACATCAATCATGAAATATATTGAATAAAAGTCGTATTTAATATATATTTGTTTCAGTATAATCTCAGTAGTTAGGATAAACATCTTCAATTAAGGTGTTAACTAGAATTTAATATGTGGCCCACAAGCCCTTCTAAGTTGGATAGCCCTGGCACAGGACATTCTTTATATAAATCAAGGATATGGTGCATTGTGGGATATTTTGTAACCGACTAACAGGTGAATTAATTTAGTTCAATCTGCAGAAGTTTGCAAACGTAAGAACCATCAGGTTCTGTGATCAGTTGCATCTGTGTGTTTTCAAAGGAGCGCGACTAGCTCTTTTATGTCTACGAGGAAAGTTGAAAATGGAGTGTGAAGTGTTTTCTGATCATGATAGCAGTGGTTCAGATTACATCACCCCCACAAAAGCAAGAAAGAATGACCGCAACAGAAAGAAGAAATTAAAGTGCCTCTGGCCATTTCTGTATTCGGGAAGTGAGCGATATACACACTACCGTAGAAAAGCCTCTAGAACTGTTTGAGGTATAGTCACCGTTATCTCGATTGAAGATTCTATTAACATGTAATTGATCACCATACAATGTGATTCAGGTGTGTTCTAAGGACTTCTTTGATTATCATCAATAATCAAGAGATCACAGAATTATGAAAATGTGCACAAATTTCACTTCTCCCCATAGCTCGTCACACACAATTTTAAACTGTTTTTGATGTAAATAAATAAATCAAAAACTAGGGATATTCTAAAATTCCCTATGTCCAGGTTGCACAATTAAGATTTGAAAAAACTAACCACTTCATGGTCTTACATACTTGTAAAATCAGTCATGCTGAAACTTCATTAAGAAAGTTATCCTGTTAGGAAATACCTGCTGGGTACAAATGAATTTGTGTATGAACGCAACAAGACAATCTCCTTAGGCTGAAATCTCGAGAATATGGAAGCTACTGTCCAGAGAAAAGGTAAAAAGTTTCAAATATTTGATGAAATGGATGCCCGAAGTTCATGTAGCGTAGTACAAAGCTATTCTGAAGTAAAAAGAACATCTGGATCTTTCTTTTTGAGAAACGTTTAGCGTCAAAAGTTTCTACGTGCTTGCAGTATTTAAAAAAAATATTGTGAATGTGTTTTTCAATTGCTTTTCATCAATAAACCATGTAGAAAATTCTGTTTCTATACAATTAGAAACTATACTGATCGTCAAAAAGAAAAATAATGTTTTTTTTACCAAAACAATTTTATATAATAAATTAGTTTAAATTTGTATCGTATAAATTACAAAAATACTTAATACGCCTGTAACAAGTAATATACTTCAGCTGCCAGGTCAATGGCCCCATCTCGATCAGGTTTTTGTCCAGTTTCCCTGATCCATTGAGCAAATGCTGAGATGGTCCCCTTGTTTTGCTTCGGGACGTGAATGTAGCTTCATTATGCACACGTTTTGTTGAGCACTCCTTTTGCTTTTAGTGGTAGGAGTAGAGTTAAGGGTGAGTTACAATGGAGAAAAATTAAATCAGCAGTGCGTTTGCCGTTGCAATTATGTTTTCTATAACTCGGGAACGAAAATGTCTAGTTTTTCAAATGTTGCTAATCTCGGGCTTTTTTTAAATTCTGGACCTCAAGATAAACGTGCGCAGGTAATCTCCTCCCCCATACGTCACATACAGGTTTTACTGTTTTTTGACCAAGTAAATAAATAAATAGACAACACCAACCTTTGAAGCGTCCTCCTGTAAAATTTTGTCAGATAGATCTTTTTAGTTCTCACCCCGCGATTTATTTGTCTGTGTTAAACAACTCTTTACATATTCTACAGGTCACTTCTGTCTCAGTTAAGCGTATTTCATGAACATGCTGAACAGTTGTACGTGTGCTTTTGCCTAGCATTCCTAACAGAACACAATAGCATGCATAACTGCGTTTTATGAAATTTTCCATTAAATGTCCAATGGCATAAAATTATAGTTTTCAATCGCTTCAACGTGCCATAGAAGTTTGTAATATTTATCCTGAAATACTGAACACCAACTAGACAGGCAAAGATCTCATTGTGAGTGATTTTCTTAACGCTCGTAATCAGCCAAGGAGAAAGAACGATGAATCAGTATTTCATGTTTATTTGTTAATAAAATGTTGTTGAAACTTTTCATGGTTGTCTTTTTGTGTTTGGCTCCTAACCACAAGACAGACCATTCCTTTGCAAGATGTCACTAATAACTTTCTCATAAAGGTTGCTTTGTACTATTAATCAACGAATACTCATGTTTATTGTAATAATTGAAATGCGCAAAACAAAGTGAGTGAATTCGATTATTTTATTACCATCTATCAAATAAACCTCATAAATCCATGAGACAATAGTCCCTACACTAAATGATGAACAAACTGAAAACTTCCAACAATGTCAAAAATATCGAACTCTACCCTTAAAACGAAAGCATTTTGCGTAAAATTGCCGAATGAAAAATGAAAATATTTCATGAATTCATACCTCCTTGTTTCTCTCTGACGAGATTCATCTTGACGGAAGATCTTGTGCTTCTTGATCGATAATTGTCTGTTCCATTGTACACGTTCATTTTTCATGAACATTACAAGAAAAGTATCGAAATGTAACCACATAGCATAACACTTAAATAGAAGTAATAGATAATAAAGAGGGTGCCAAAAGTGTCTAGTTTGTCAAATGTTGATAATCTCGCACTTTTCTAAAATTGTATTATTTCTTTTAAAAACGTTTATCCATATTTCAACTATTTATAGTTAAAATGTTGGGAAGGGATTCTGGAACTCAAGAAAACGTGCGCAAATAATATTCTCTCTTCTACGTCACATATAGTTTTTATTGTTTTTTTTACCAAATAAATGAAAATAAAAAATACATACACTTCAAGAAAAGAAAAAATGCGATAAAATAGCAAAGCTTAATTCACACAAACAGAAAATGATGAACAATAATCATCTTTGACCTTCATAGATACTTAACAGGTTGAACAGTTGCAACAAATGTCCACTATCGCCGTGGATACACTTCTAAGTACGGTGAACCACTGGTCAAGCCAAGGTTGCTAGATTGGGGAATTTTTTCCCCAAAATGGGGAAATGTTTTCGTTGTGGGAAAGAAATGGGGAACATAAATGGGCGAAGGAATGTTGGGGGATTTTTTGGGGAAGTTATTTTTATCCGGAGTCGAGATAGAAATATTATTCTCTCAATTATTATGAATACAGAAGGAACAACAGAGGTTATTCTCTCTCATTGTTATGTATCAAAAAGTGAAAAATAAACAAGCGTAGAGAAAGAAAAACGAAGATAGTATAAGGTTTCGAGCATAGAGCACAAATATCTCTCCTCTATGGTTTCGATCAGCTCAAAAGACGTTGATTGATTTGAACGTAAGGGAACAGGAAATGGAATTGCCAGGTATGTCGTTTGTCATAATTTGGAGAATATTTTTCGTTTCAAAGTTGGGGAATTTTGTATCATTGGGGAGATTCCGTAATGGTGATGGGGAAAGAGTTTGCAACACACCTGGCGACCTTGGGTCGAGCAACGTTTGCGAAGGCGATTGGGGCACATGGCATTTCAGTTTCTTCCCTAGTGCTGCCAGTGCAGCTGTCTTTTTACGGTATACAACACAGTGGCGCAGCGTGACCCGCGCGTTTGGGGATGCTCAACAATAACGCTAAATGAACACATCACGATGTTTAATGATCTTGTTCATGAGCTTAGAGCAACTGGATTATAAAAAGACTTACATTGCCGACGTTTCGGTCGTATATTTGACCTTCATCAGGGCTACATAAATGTACATTTTACTGGAACTGATGCACAATATTGAAACAATTTCGACAGAGTTGGGGCCGAAACTAAGACAACTGCGCGGACCTACGCGATAGCCAGGATTACCAACATTGCATAGTCAGCTCTAGTCGAGTTTAAAAGCTCTTTTAACATGTTCACTATCCTCATTTTCTAATTAGTAAATCAATAATAATCGAAATAGTGAACAGTTCATTCAAATAGTGAACGTCTGGCAACCCTGCCAATGGAGTTAGGTTTGGAGATCGCGATGAAAAAACTCAATTTGATCTCTTTGTTCTGTCCAGTCCTCTGGAAGAATGTCACGTTCCAAAGCCACAGCGAGAACGCGGAGCCTGTTGCTGTGCGAGGCATGATACGCGCATGTTTTCTTGAGCCCTCGTTTCGCTAGTGTCGAGAAAAGTAGGGAGTTTGGTTATTTTGACAAAGGGAATCTTATATCAAATTTGTAGTTCGTTTTTCGATGTAAAATAGTTTCTATTATACGAAAGCGAACATTTCTGGTTATCAGATTGTGTCTACAACGCTCGTTGCTATCATTTATTCTTAATTCAAGTAACGTTGGCAAAGGATTGGGGGTAGGTATTCCGGGGCTCAAACAATCGTGCGCGTATAATATCCCAGATCTGCCCTTGTGAGCATAGCTTACGGAACGTTAGTTTCGAATATTTATCACGAACGCTTGCAATTCTTTCTCGCGTTGGTGGTTCTGCTTCGTGTCCACTTCACAAATGCTTTCCACCGCTTCCGCCGATAATCTTGGCTCCATTTTCTTGCAACAACTTTTTAATTCTGGGCCTCAAGAAAATGTGCGCAGATAATCCCTCTTTCCCCACACGTCATAAACAGTTTTCACTGTTTTTTTTGACCAAATAAATATCAAATATTAAATAAATAAATATCAAATATTAAATAAATAAATATCAAATATTAAATAAATTAATATTAAATAAATTAATATCAAATAACAAAGCTGGCGAACATCGTGAGAGACATTTGCTGACAGAACGCCATACTACACATTGCCGTCGTTTTCCAGCGAAACATTGAAATATTTAAAATAAATATTTCCTGTTAAATTGTGTATACATTTTTTGGCACCCTCTGTCTTGTCTGAGTTTTATTATAACAAACAGCACTATAGTTTTCTTTTCACCGAAAGATTGACAATGATTTTCGACTACCTACCTAATGATGTCTTTTAGTTGGTAGTACATCTTCAAACGCTCAATTGGGGTAAAAGTATAAAAGAACTGGGTAAAAAAGGCGACGAATTAAAAAAGGAAAATAAGGGAGTGAAGATAGAGAGGTGAAGGGAAGAAGTTGAAGTGCTATTGAAACTTCTTGGAAATTCTAAAAATTTTAATTTTTTTTTACTTTATGAATTAAGAGAATATTGAAGTTCATCCGAAGTTTAATAATAGGGGAGAGAGAGATGTTGGTAAAGTTAAAAAAGTTTTTTAATTGAATAGTTTGAATGGCTTTTAATAAAAATCTGCCCTCATTATCAGTACTTTATTCTAAAAATATAAAGTAAACAGTTTTGGGGAAAATATTCAGAAATATTCAGATAGTTAAGTGCTTTAAATACACTTCTTCGAAATAATAGGGTTCTGGCAGCACCAAACGAGAGTAAATTATCCTGCGATTTTTCCAATTCTGCCTCTCAAGTCCCTATGGCCACGATGGAATCTCGCAAGGCATTTCGCCTCTTTCTCGCTCGCGCCGCTAGAAGTCGCATGATCGCAAACACTGCTTGTTGGTGGCGATCTTGCGATATCTAGCGGCACGACTGAGAAAGACGCAAAATACAGAGACATATTTCATCGTGAAAACGGATTTTGACGGGCAAAGTTACAAAAATCGCACTATAGATACAAAATACACACAAACGTAGTTAGATGCATTGCAATAGATAACAGGAAATACAATTTTTCTACTCCCATTGTATAATGCTGTCATTTGATGGCTGCAACTAGTTGCATAATGATATTCATTTCGATACATACTTCATTATGATACAGGTTCTTGATCAATCACAGAGAAGTTTACAAACCAACTATTGACAATTCATCTTTGAGAATCGTTCTAGTAAATGTTTCGTTGGATTGTGTACATTAAATTACATTTGATGTTATATTATGCTTGTCAGTTTTAATTTCTTTTATTAGTAGAAATTTTTCGTGGAATATTATTTAAAATAAATTGGATCGTAATTTCACTTTGATCCTACTTGACTAGCGCAGTACTCCCTCGCAGGCGGACTGGTGTCCAGAGCCACCTGTGGCAGCATGCGAGGGTAGGGTTACGGAGCGTCCGCTAAGTGGCCTTGGGTGAATCCTTTATGTCAACGGCCACGAAACAATTCAACGTAAAAGTTAAAGTTTATAAAAGTCGTAGAAAAAGTGCCGTATGAAACTCGATGTAATGGGTATTAACACACTCGTGTGAAATTTACGATACTCATTTATTAATACCCATCATTACATCATCGTTTCATGATGTTCTGTGGTTCACGGATGCGTCGCACGGGCTGGAGACGTTTCTGAAGAAAAAGGAATAATGTACTTTTCGAATTTAAATGTTCGTTGGCTGATATTTTGCATATTAATTTGCCAATATGGGGAGGCGCAGCATTAAGCACTATCAACAGACTTAATAGTCCACAAAATAACCCTCAATGCATCATGACTCATCCCCAACCATCAGATCCGACGGGAACTAGACACACCTGATTTCAAAGAGACTTAAAAAAGACTTGCCAGCAATTTCTTCAGCAACATTACAAATGCTCCCTGCTCATCAGCATTCAGCCTAGGAAGAAACTACAGCAGTCCTCGAATTTTATCACGATTCCCTAAAGACAAATGCAGACCTCCCAAACTTGACAGCTCCCACATACCTATTCCCCCAGTAATACCATTCTTTAACATAAGCACCATAATCAAAACCCATGAATACAGCAAAGAAACCAACCGCGACTTGAGGATGGTCATATCCTAACAAGCTGTATACGTTTCTGTACCTTAAAACCCTCGAAAGACAATATTGCCGAGCGACAAGTAATAAATTTTAAAAAAATGGTATTGACATACTACGAAACCGCTTAATAAGAGCATGTAATAACATCTATGAACCTCTACCTTTTAAAAAATCACGAAATTGAGCAGAAACTCATTTTTAAAAGAAAACCTTTATGGTCGCTCTACAATAGCCCGCGAACGGCAACGCGAAGGCGAGGACGGGAACGGGAACGCGAGGTACGCGCGCTTAAAAAACGCGAACGGGAACGGCAACGCGAGGTGCGAGCGCTTCACATTAAACGCCTACGGGAAGAGGAATAGCGCTGTGAACCTGCAGCGGCGAAAACGAGTACTTCAGGAAACAGTTGCCGAAACCAAAGCACTTCTAGCTGCGCTACTTCACTCTTTGCTTTGCCACCTGGCTATTGTTAGCGTGTGTTGGTATGAATAATGAATACTTTAACGCAAGAATATTAATTAGAAAAAATCATAAGAATGAAAAAAATGAAATAACTATTACGAACTTATGGAAAATACAACTAAGGAAAATTTTATCAATAAACAAACAACTCCAATGTACTTAAACGAAACATAAAACTGTATTTTGTGGGAAATTTTGATTCTATGTATTAGTATGAATAGAAAACGAATGATACTGAAATCACTAAAAAGAACTAAAACAATTCAACAACGACTAAATACGCGTTAAATCCTAACCTCGCAAATCCACGCTGTAACCTCAATATCGCACTACACTCTCAACTCCGCTCCAGACCAGTTTCATGCGCGGGCCGCGCGCTCGATCAGATGGAAAGCTTCGCCGCCATTTGCTGTACTCTCATTGGTCGAGAGGCTTCCCGTTCCCGGGCCAAGATTGACCATTCTTCCCGTTCCCGTTAAGCTTCGCGTTCCCGTTGTGAACGCCTGCCAGAGATGTCCGTCTTTCAACTGTCTTTAAGTTCCCGTTCACGGGCTATTGTTAAGCGGCCTTTAGTGTTTTAATTCAATAATAATATTGTCATTAACAATAATAATAATAATAATAATAATAATAATAATAATAATAATAATAATAATAGAAGGTAAATTAAGAATTTAAAAAGGGAAAAATACTCACTCGTAAGAATGGGCGTTGCAATGTGACAGAGTGAAAGTCTGATGTGAAGGTTCCCATGAACAAACTATGCAGGATCACGAGCATCCATTCGCAAATGGAAGAAATTATATGCAAAATGTACCCACCATCATCCGGCTTCCATTTCAAAGAATCTTTTCCTGAAACAAACAGCGATAATGCACTGCCGACCACTTTACGTGACTTAAGAGGGTTTATAGTTAATCCAGGCAACTGAAGGAGGTTACTCGGAGATATACATATACCACAATTTGGATAAATTCGGTGATGGCAGCAGAGATTTTGTGATAATCCATGATTAAGAAGGGTAAAAGAGATATCAACCTCAATAGTTTTAATGTTAATTTAATTTTAAACCGTTTTCTAGTCATGTTTTCAGAAGACGTTTCCCATCATCAGTGGAACTGAATTACTGGTTATTACAATATTCTATACCTTTTCAACTTCAAATTGAGACAAAAAATATCAATTTGGGAACAAACAAAATCATGTCGGTACCAAACAATTTTCAAATTGGGAATAAACACATTTAAATCGAGACTAATCACTTCCAAATTGAGACTTAACAGGTTGAAAGACGAAAGTAAATAAAAATCAGGTTACAACCATTTAGGGATATTATCTGCCTGATAATTTAAGAGATGTGGCACATGTTTTCTTTTATTTTCATCGCTGTTCATTTTTTCGGGCTCTCTACAAATGTCTTTTATCGTAGACATTACTCCATCCGAATGTTGACGCAAACATTTGGTAGAAACAATAACTTGATGCTGATCTTCAAATTTACGATTCAGTTCTTTTAATGTAATTCTGGGATTTTCCTGAACTGAACCATTAAATTCCTGTGTTTACTTGTCTTTGTCCACCGCGTTGTCGTGGTATTTCGCCTTGACTTTTTACCCACCGATATGCAGTTGATCTCTTCACTCCAAGTGTATTAGCGAGCCCTCTCCAGTCTCCATTGTTAGCACATACTGCACAAATTTGTATTTTGTTCCTCTCAGCTTTCTTTTTCCTTATGTAAATCATTATAACGCAATTACTTTACCCATACACGCCGAAATGTAGGTTAGTTTTGTTAACAAATGAAACTAGCCGATTCAACTTTATTTTTACTCCATTTGAAATTTTTACGTCTCAAATTGCTTGCGTTTAATCCCAATCTGCTCATGTTTGTTCTTATTTTGAGTGCGTTAGTACCAATTTGAAATTGTTTGGTCTCGTTTTGAAGTTGAAAAGGTATAGTGAAGAGAGAGTATTGTAAAGTTGTGGCAGAAAAGGCGATTTTTTTTCACAGAAAAATTAGTATTGTGTGATCCTGGTAACGAGAAAGAGGATAAATCATGATAATTTAGAGAATTCTATACTGTAACACGTTGTGCATTCAGAATCCTCATTTTGCAGGTACTCGATACCCCTCGTCCCATTTTCGGCGCGTTGATGATCGTATAATCTTCCCCTATATTATTTCAGTGGTGTAAATACCTTTTGCAACCTCACGCAACCTTACGCAACATTTATAAATGTGGTCTCTAAAGAAAGAGAATTTCGTGGAGACCTGACGAATTGCACTTTGACTTAAAAAATGTGGAGGATTTGCTGAAATAAAACGCATCTAAATACTTTTGTCAAATCAACCCGCAATACTCGACAGCATTATCAAAATCTATATAGTGAAATAATTCCTAAACGAAACATTCTAGAGCCATAAAACTTAAAATATCGAAGCCAAGGGCATCGAAGAAACGTTTCTCACATCGTATTCTACAAAATGAGATATTATTAGACATTCAATTAGATTTTTACTGGTCCGGCGCTTATTGATACTACCAATACCACCTATATCACAGGCCTTGGCGCAAGAGGCCGTGTACTAAGTCAAATTAAAGTGGAGGGAGGGAGAGAGAGAGGGAGTGGAAGAGGGAGAAAGAGAAGCGGAGAGAGAGGGGGAGAGGGAGAGAGAGGGACAGAGAGAGGAAGGGAGGGAGAGAGAGGCAGAGAGAGAGAGAGCGCTCTTACATCTTTTGGTGTTCTTGGAAAAAATGTTGCAGATAACAGTGTCATATATGCCCAGTGTTGCGTTTTCGCGACACTCATTATGCAAGACTAATAATTTCCATATAACTGTAGATGTGAGCAACAAACAATAATCACGTGTTAAAATAGATAATAATACGCCTATAAAAATATATGTCATTACATTCAGAAAATATTACCTTTTTTCACTTGGATGGTGACTTTTTCCCTCCGTCTTCAAAGTCAAGAATTATAGTGTTGCCCCTGAAATAACGATTACACGAATAACAATCAACACACTTTACCAATTTGTTCTCCAAAGCATTGAATTCAAGCACCTAACATAAAATGTAATGTTGCTCCACAATGAAATTGTTGAAAATTAAAGGTTTGCTTTGTTGCGCCTTGTTGCGAAAACGCATCATTGGGCATGTATGGGTACGTTAAAGAATATGATTCGTCTACCATGGTGCCTACCTTGGAACTGCATTCTGCCGATTCGTCCGCAAGTAGGAATTATGAAACTTAATAGTACGACGAACACCGTGAGAACGACCCGCCAGTAGTATATATACGGAGTGGTAATCACGTACAGCCACTTCTTAGAAAAGTACGTCTGCAAAAAAGAATGGAAAAAATCTCACTGTTTAGCACTAGAAGTGCAAAACAGCACATAATTTCTCGCATTATTTCAAACTTCTCCGCTGTTAACACCTAATAACATGTTAACAGCTCCGCTACTACATATTTATGCATAAGTATTTTCAATCAGCAAAAAAATTATTTTCCACACCGAGTCTCGAACTCAGGTCCTCCGAGTTTATTCGCCGTCAGCCATACCACTACGCTACAGAAGCGCCGTGAGGTTCGGAACTAGAGCCGAAGCTTAAAAGGTAATTGTCTCAACGATGTATTTCCAACTCGAAATTTTTGCAATTTTCGAAAATACGCGGAGATCTCCGAAAATGGTTGCCTGGAAGCAGCGCAGACGGCACTGGTGAAAGGTGTAGAGCAGCGTAGGAAGGTTTTCTGGAAGTTGGCGACGAGGCCAAAAGGCAACATAGTTACCTGGAAGCAGGCGTAGACGGCGCTGACGAAGACGTAGAGCAGCGCAGGTTGGTCTTCTGGAAGTTGCCGACGAGGCCAAAAGGCAACATAGTTACCTGGAAGAAGGCGTAGACAGCGCGGGCGAAGATGTAGAGCAGGCGCAGGTTGGTCTTCTGGAAGTTGGCGACGAGGCCAAAAGGCAACATAGTTACCTGGAAGAAGGCGTAGACAGCGCGGGCGAAGATGTAGAGCAGCGCAGGTTGGTCTTCTGGAAGTTGGCGACGAGGCAAAAGGCAACATAGTTACCTGGAAGCAGGCGTAGACGGCGCTGGCGAAGACGTAGAGCAGCGCAGGTTGGTCTTCTGGAAGTTGCCGACGAGGCCAAAAGGCAACATAGTTACCTGGAAGAAGGCGTAGACGGCGCTGGCGAAGACGTAGAGCAGCGCAGGTTGGTCTTCTGGAAGTTGCCGACGAGGCCAAAAGGCAACATAGTTACCTGGAAGAAGGCGTAGACGGCGCTGGCGAAGACGTAGAGCAGCGCAGGTTGGTCTTCTGGAAGTTGCCGACGAGGCCAAAAGGCAACATAGTTACCTGGAAGCAGGCGTAGACGGCGCTGGCGAAGACGTAGAGCAGCGCAGGTTGGTCTTCTGGAAGTTGCCGACGAGGCCAAAAGGCAACATAGTTACCTGGAAGAAGGCGTAGACTGCGCTGGCGAAGACGTAGAGCAGCGCAGGTTGGTCTTCTGGAAGTTGCCGACGAGGCCAAAAGGCAACATAGTTACCTGGAAGCAGGCGTAGACGGCGCTGGCGAAGACGTAGAGCAGCGCAGGTTGGTCTTCTGGAAGTTGCCGACGAGGCCAAAAGGCAACATAGTTACCTGGAAGAAGGCGTAGACGGCGCTGGCGAAGACGTAGAGCAGCGCAGGTTGGTCTTCTGGAAGTTGCCGACGAGGCCAAAAGGCAACATAGTTACCTGGAAGCAGGCGTAGACGGCGCTGGCGAAGACGTAGAGCAGCGCAGGTTGGTCTTCTGGAAGTTGGCGACGAGGCCAAAAGGCAACATAGTTACCTGGAAGCAGGCGTAGACGGCGCTGGCGAAGACGTAGAGCAGCGCAGGTTGGTCTTCTGGAAGTTGCCGACGAGGCCAAAAGGCAACATAGTTACCTGGAAGAAGGCGTAGACGGCGCTGGCGAAGACGTAGAGCAGCGCAGGTTGGTCTTCTGGAAGTTGCCGACGAGGCCAAAAGGCAACATAGTTACCTGGAAGAAGGCGTAGACGGCGCTGGCGAAGACGTAGAGCAGCGCAGGTTGGTCTTCTGGAAGTTGCCGACGAGGCCAAAAGGCAACATAGTTACCTGGAAGCAGGCGTAGACGGCGCTGGCGAAGACGTAGAGCAGCGCAGGTTGGTCTTCTGGAAGTTGCCGACGAGGCCAAAAGGCAACATAGTTACCTGGAAGCAGGCGTAGACGGCGCTGGCGAAGACGTAGAGCAGCGCAGGTTGGTCTTCTGGAAGTTGCCGACGAGGCCAAAAGGCAACATAGTTACCTGGAAGAAGGCGTAGACAGCGCGGGCGAAGATGTAGAGCAGCGCAGGTTGGTCTTCTGGAAGTTGGCGACGAGGCCAAAAGGCAACATAGTTACCTGGAAGAAGGCGTAGACGGCGCTGGCGAAGACGTAGAGCAGCGCAGGTTGGTCTTGTGGAAGTTGGCGATGAGGCCAAAAGGCAACATAGTTACCTGGAAGAAGGCGTAGACGGCGCTGGCGAAGACGTAGAGCAGCGCAGGTTGGTCTTGTGGAAGTTGGCGATGAGGCCAAAAGGCAACATAGTTACCTGGAAGAAGGCGTAGACGGCGCTGGCGAAGATGTAGAGCAGCGCAGGTTGGTCTTCTGGAAGTTGGCGACGAGGCCAAAAGGCAACATAGTTACCTGGAAGCAGGCGTAGACGGCGCTGACGAAGACGTAGAGCAGCGCAGGTTGGTCTTCTGGAAGTTGCGACGAGGCCAAAAGGCAACATAGTTACCTGGAAGCAGGCGTAGACGGCGCTGGCGAAGATGTAGAGCAGCGCAGGTTGGTCTTCTGGAAGTTGGCGACGAGGCCAAAAGGCAACATAGTTACCTGGAAGCAGGCGTAGACGGCGCTGGCGAAGATGTAGAGCAGCGCAGGTTGGTCTTCTGGAAGTTGCCGACGAGGCCAAAAGGCAACATAGTTACCTGGAAGCAGGCGTAGACGGCGCTGGCGAAGATGTAGAGCAGCGCAGGTTGGTCTTCTGGAAGTTGGCGACGAGGCCAAAAGGCAACATAGTTACCTGGAAGCAGGCGTAGACGGCGCTGGCGAAGATGTAGAGCAGCGCAGGTTGGTCTTCTGGAAGTTGGCGACGAGGCCAAAAGGCAACATAGTTACCTGGAAGCAGGCGTAGACGGCGCTGGCGAAGATGTAGAGCAGCGCAGGTTGGTCTTCTGGAAGTTGGCGACGAGGCCAAAAGGCAACATAGTTACCTGGAAGCAGGCGTAGACGGCGCTGGCGAAGATGTAGAGCAGCGCAGGTTGGTCTTCTGGAAGTTGCCGACGAGGCCAAAAGGCAACATAGTTACCTGGAAGCAGGCGTAGACGGCGCTGGCGAAGATGTAGAGCAGCGCAGGTTGGTCTTCTGGAAGTTGGCGACGAGGCCAAAAGGCAACATAGTTACCTGGAAGCAGGCGTAGACGGCGCTGGCGAAGATGTAGAGCAGCGCAGGTTGGTCTTCTGGAAGTTGGCGACGAGGCCAAAAGGCAACATAGTTACCTAGAAGCACGCGTAGACGGCGCCGGCGAAGATGTAGAGCAGCGCAGGTTGGTCTTCTGGAAGTTGGCGACGAGGCCAAAAGGCAACATAGTTACCTGGAAGCAGGCGTAGACGGCGCTGGCGAAGATGTAGAGCAGCGCAGGTTGGTCTTCTGGAAGTTGCCGACGAGGCCAAAAGGCAACATAGTTACCTGGAAGCAGGCGTAGACGGCGCTGGCGAAGATGTAGAGCAGCGCAGGTTGGTCTTCTGGAAGTTGGCGACGAGGCCAAAAGGCAACATAGTTACCTGGAAGCACGCGTAGACGGCGCCGGCGAAGATGTAGAGCAGCGCAGGTTGGTCTTCTGGAAGTTGGCGACGAGGCCAAAAGGCAACATAGTTACCTGGAAGCAGGCGTAGACGGCGCTGGCGAAGACGTAGAGCAGCGCAGGTTGGTCTTCTGGAAGTTGGCGACGAGGCCAAAAGGCAAAATAGTTACCTGGAAGCACGCGTAGACGGCGCCGGCGAAGATGTAGAGCAGCGCAGGTTGGTCTTCTGGAAGTTGGCGACGAGGCCAAAAGGCAACATAGTTACCTGGAAGCAGGCGTAGACGGCGCTAGCGAAGACGTAGAGCAGCGCAGGTTGGTCTTGTGGAAGTTTGCGAGGAGGCCAAAAGGCAACATAGTTACCTGGAAGAAGGCGTAGACAGCGCGGGCGAAGATGTAGAGCAGCGCAGGTTGGTCTTCTGGAAGTTGGCGACGAGGCCAAAAGGCAACATAGTTACCTGGAAGAAGGCGTAGACGGCGCTGGCGAAGACGTAGAGCAGCGCAGGTTGGTCTTGTGGAAGTTGGCGATGAGGCCAAAAGGCAACATAGTTACTTGGAAGCAGGCGTAGACGGCGCTGGCGAAGACGTAGAGCAGCGCAGGTTGGTCTTCTGGAAGTTGCCGACGAGGCCAAAAGGCAACATAGTTACCTGGAAGCAGGCGTAGATGGCGCTGGCGAAGATGTAGAGCAGCGCAGGTTGGTCTTCTGGAAGTTGGCGACGAGGCCAAAAGGCAACATAGTTACCTGGAAGAAGGCGTAGACGGCGCTGGCGAAGACGTAGAGCAGCGCAGGTTGGTCTTCTGGAAGTTGGCGACGAGGCCAAAAGGCAACATAGTTACCTGGAAGCACGCGTAGACGGCGCCGGCGAAGATGTAGAGCAGCGCAGGTTGGTCTTCTGGAAGTTGGCGACGAGGCCAAAAGGCAACATAGTTACCTGGAAGCAGGCGTAGACGGCGCTAGCGAAGACGTAGAGCAGCGCAGGTTGGTCTTGTGGAAGTTGGCGAGGAGGCCAAAAGGCAACATAGTTACCTGGAAGAAGGCGTAGACAGCGCGGGCGAAGATGTAGAGCAGCGCAGGTTGGTCTTCTGGAAGTTGGCGACGAGGCCAAAAGGCAACATAGTTACCTGGAAGAAGGCGTAGACGGCGCTGGCGAAGACGTAGAGCAGCGCAGGTTGGTCTTGTGGAAGTTGGCGATGAGGCCAAAAGGCAACATAGTTACCTGGAAGCAGGCGTAGACGGCGCTGGCGAAGACGTAGAGCAGCGCAGGTTGGTCTTCTGGAAGTTGCCGACGAGGCCAAAAGGCAACATAGTTACCTGGAAGCAGGCGTAGATGGCGCTGGCGAAGATGTAGAGCAGCGCAGGTTGGTCTTCTGGAAGTTGGCGACGAGGCCAAAAGGCAACATAGTTACCTGGAAGAAGGCGTAGACGGCGCTGGCGAAGATGTAGAGCAGCGCAGGTTGGTCTTCTGGAAGTTGGCGACGAGGCCAAAAGGCAACATAGTTACCTGGAAGCAGGCGTAGACGGCGCTGGCGAAGACGTAGAGCAGCGCAGGTTGGTCTTCTGGAAGTTGCCGACGAGGCCAAAAGGCAACATAGTTACCTGGAAGCAGGCGTAGACGGCGCTGGCGAAGACGTAGAGCAGCGCAGGTTGGTCTTCTGGAAGTTGCCGACGAGGCCAAAAGGCAACATAGTTACCTGGAAGCAGGCGTAGATGGCGCTGGCGAAGATGTAGAGCAGCGCAGGTTGGTCTTCTGGAAGTTGGCGACGAGGCCAAAAGGCAACATAGTTACCTGGAAGAAGGCGTAGACGGCGCTGGCGAAGATGTAGAGCAGCGCAGGTTGGTCTTCTGGAAGTTGGCGACGAGGCCAAAAGGCAACATAGTTACCTGGAAGCAGGCGTAGACGGCGCTGGCGAAGACGTAGAGCAGCGCAGGTTGGTCTTCTGGAAGTTGCCGACGAGGCCAAAAGGCAACATAGTTACCTGGAAGCAGGCGTAGACGGCGCTAGCGAAGATGTAGAGCAGCGCAGGTTGGTCTTCTGGAAGTTGGCGACGAGGCCAAAAGGCAAAATAGTTACCTGGAAGCACGCATAGACGGCGCCGGCGAAGATGTAGAGCAGCGCAGGTTGGTCTTCTGGAAGTTGGCGACGAGGCCAAAAGGCAACATAGTTACCTGGAAGCACGCGTAGACGGCGCTAGCGAAGACGTAGAGCAGCGCAGGTTGGTCTTGTGGAAGTTGGCGAGGAGGCCAAAAGGCAACATAGTTACCTGGAAGAAGGCGTAGACAGCGCGGGCGAAGATGTAGAGCGGCGCAGGTTGGTCTTCTGGAAGTTGCGACGAGGCCAAAAGGCAACATAGTTACCTGGAAGAAGGCGTAGACGGCGCTGGCGAAGACGTAGAGCAGCGCAGGTTGGTCTTGTGGAAGTTGGCGATGAGGCCAAAAGGCAACATAATTACCTGGAAGAAGGCGTAGACGGCGCTGGCGAAGACGTAGAGCAGCGCAGGTTGGTCTTCTGGAAGTTGCCGACGAGGCCAAAAGGCAACATAGTTACCTGGAAGAAGGCGTAGACAGCGCGGGCGAAGATGTAGAGCAGCGCAGGTTGGTCTTCTGGAAGTTGGCGACGAGGCCAAAAGGCAACATAGTTACCTGGAGAAGGCGTAGACGGCGCTGGCGAAGACGTAGAGCAGCGCAGGTTGGTCTTGTGGAAGTTGGCGATGAGGCCAAAAGGCAACATAGTTACCTGGAAGAAGGCGTAGACGGGCGCTGGCGAAGACGTAGAGCAGCGCAGGTTGGTCTTGTGGAAGTTGGCGATCGAGGCCAAAAGGCAACATAGTTACCTGGAAGAAGGCGTAGACGGCGCTGGCGAAGATGTAGAGCAGCGCAGGTTGTCTTCTGGAAGTTGGCGACGAGGTCCAAAAGGCAACATAGTTACCTGGAAGCAGGCGTAGACGGCGCTGACTGAAGAGCTTAGAGCAGCGCAGGTTGGTCTTCTGGAAGTTGGCGACGAGGCCAAAAGGCAACATAGTTACCTGGAAGCAGGCGTAGACGTCGCCGGGCGAAGATGTAGAGCAGCGCAGGTTGGTCTTCTGGAAGTTGGCGACGAGGGCCAAAAGGCAACATAGTTTACCTGGAAGCACGCGGTAGACGGCGCCGGCGAAGATGTAGAGCAGCGCAGGTTGGTCCTTCTGGAAGTTGCCGACGAGGCCAAAAGGCAACATAGTTACCTGGAAGCAGCGTAGACGGCGCTGGCGAAGATGTAGAGCAGCGCAGGTTGGTCTTCTGGAAGTTGCCGACGAGGCCAAAAGGCAACATAGTTACCTGGAAGCAGGCGTTAGACGGCGCTGGCGAAGATGTAGAGCAGCGCAGGTTGGTCTTCTGGAAGTTGGCGACGAGGCCAAAAGGCAACATAGTTACCTGGAAGAAGGCGTAGACGGCGCTGGCGAAGATGTAGAGCAGCGCAGGTTGGTCTTCTGGAAGTTGGCGACGAGGCCAAAAGGCAAAAATAGTTACCTGGAAGCACGGCGTAGACGGCGCCTGGCGAAGATGTAGAGCAGCGCAGGTTGGTCTTCTGGAAGTTGGCCGACGAGGCCAAAAGGCAACATAGTTACCTGGAAGCAGGCGTAGACGGCGCTGGCGAAGATGTAGAGCAGCGCAGGTTGGTCTTCTGGAAGTTGGCGACGAGGCCAAAAGGCAACATAGTTACCTGGAAGCAGGCGTAGACGGCGCTGGCGAAGACGTAGAGCAGCGCAGGTTGGTCTTCTGGAAGTTGGCGACGAGGCCAAAAGGCAACATAGTTACCTGGAAGCAGGCGTAGACGGCGCTGGCGAAGATGTAGAGCAGCGCAGGTTGGTCTTCTGGAAGTTGGCGACGAGGCCAAAAGGCAACATAGTTACCTGGAAGCAGGCGTAGACGGCGCTGGCGAAGATGTAGAGCAGCGCAGGTTGGTCTTCTGGAAGTTGGCGACGAGGCCAAAAGGCAACATAGTTACCTGGAAGCAGGCGTAGACGGCGCTGGCGAAGATGTAGAGCAGCGCAGGTTGGTCTTCTGGAAGTTGCCGACGAGGCCAAAAGGCAACATAGTTACCTGGAAGAAGGCGTAGACGGCGCTGGCGAAGATGTAGAGCAGCGCAGGTTGGTCTTCTGGAAGTTGGCGACGAGGCCAAAAGGCAAACATAGTTACCTGGAAGAAGGCGTAGACGGCGCTGGCGAAGATGTAGAGCAGCGCAGGTAGGTCTTCTGGAAGTTGGCGACGAGGCCAAAAGGCAACATAGTTACCTGGAAGCAGGCGTAGACGGCGCTGGCGAAGATGTAGAGCAGCGCAGGTTGGTCTTCTGGAAGTTGCCGACGAGGCCAAAAGGCAACATAGTTACCTGGAAGCAGGCGTAGACGGCGCTGGCGAAGATGTAGAGCAGCGCAGGTTGTCTTCTGGAAGTTGGCCGACGAGGCCAAAAGGAAACATAGTACCTGGAAGAAGGCGTAGACGGCGCTGGCGAAGATGTAGAGCAGCGCAGGTTGGTCCTTCTGGAAGTTGGCGACGAGGCCAAAAGGCAACATAGTTACCTGGAAGAAGGCGTAGACGGCGCTGGCGAAGATGTAGAGCAGCGCAGGTTGTCTTCTGGAAGTTGGCGACGAGGCCAAAAGGCAACATAGTTACCTGGAAGAAGGCGTAGACGGCGCTGGCGAAGATGTAGAGCAGCGCAGGTTGGTCTCTGGAAGTTGGCGACGAGGCCAAAAGGCAACATAGTTACCTGGAAGAAGCGTAGACGGCGCTGGCGAAGATGTAGAGCAGCGCAGGTTGGTCTTCTGGAAGTTGGCGACGAGGCCAAAAGGCAACATAGTTACCTGGAAGCAGGCGTAGACGGCGCTGGCGAAGACTGTAGAGCAGCGCAGGTTGGTCTTCTGGAAGTTGGCGACGAGGCCAAAAGGCACATAGTTACCTGGAAGCAGGCGTAGACGGCGCTGGCGAGATGTAGAGCAGCGCAGGTTGGTCTTCTGGAAGTTGCGACGAGGCCAAAAGGCAACATAGTTACCTGGAAGAAGGCGTAGACGGCGCTGGCGAAGATGTAGAGCAGCGCAGGTTGGTCTTCTGGAAGTTGCCGACGATGCCAAAAGGCAACATAGTTACCTGGAAGCAGGCGTAGACGGCGCTGGCGAAGATGTAGAGCAGCGCAGGTTGGTCTTCTGGAAGTTGCCGACGAGGCCAAAAGGCAACATAGTTACCTGGAAGAAGGCGTAGACGGCGCTGGCGAAGATGTAGAGCAGCGCAGGTTGGTCTTCTGGAAGTTGGCGACGAGGCCAAAAGGCAACATAGTTACCTGGAAGAAGGCGTAGACGGCGCTGGCGAAGATGTAGAGCAGCGCAGGTTGGTCTTCTGGAAGTTGGCGACGAGGCCAAAAGGCAACATAGTTACCTGGAAGAAGGCGTAGACGGCGCTGGCGAAGATGTAGAGCAGCGCAGGTTGGTCTTCTGGAAGTTGCGACGAGGCCAAAAGGCAACATAGTTACCTGGAAGAAGGCGTAGACGGCGCTGGCGAAGATGTAGAGCAGCGCAGGTTGGTCTTCTGGAAGTTGGCGACGAGGCCAAAAGGCAACATAGTTACCTGGAAGAAGGCGTAGACGGCGCTGGCGAAGATGTAGAGCAGCGCAGGTTGGTCTTCTGGAAGTTGGCGACGAGGCCAAAAGGCAACATAGTTACCTGGAAGCAGGCGTAGACCGGCGCTGGCGAAGATGTAGAGCAGCGCAGGTTGGTCTTCTGGAAGTTGCCGACGAGGCCAAAAGGCAACATAGTTACCTGAAGCAGGCGTAGAGCGCGCTGGCGAAGATGTAGAGCAGCGCAGGTTGTCCTTCTGGAAGTTGGCGACGAGGCCAAAAGGCAACATAGTTACCTGGAAGAATGCGTAGACGGCGCTGGCGAAGATGTAGAGCAGCGCAGGTTGGTCTTCTGGAAGTTGCCGACGAGGCCAAAAGGCAACATAGTTACCTGGAAGCAGGCGTAGACGGCGCTGGCGAAGATGTAGAGCAGCGCAGGTTGGTCTTCTGGCAGTTGGCCGACGAGGCCAAAGGCACATAGTTACCTGGAAGAAGGCGTAGGACGGCGCTGGCGAAGATGTAGAGCAGCGCAGGTTGGTCTTCTGGAAGTTGCCGACGAGGCCAAAAGGCAACATAGTTACCTGAAGCAGGCGTAGACGGCGCTGGCGAAGGACTGTATAGAGCAGCGCAGGTGGTCTTCTCTGGCAGTTGGCCGCCGAGGCCAAAAGGCAAATAGTTACCTGGAAGAAAGCGTAGACGGCGCTGGCGAAGATGTAGAGCAGCGCAGGTTGGTCTTCTGGAAGTTGGCGACGAGGCCAAAAGGCAACATAGTTACCTGGAAGCAGGCGTAGACGCGCTGGCGAAGATGTAGAGCAGCGCAGGTTGGTCTTCTGGAAGTTGGCGACGAGGCCAAAAGGCAACATAGTTACCTGGAAGAAGGCGTAGACGGCGCTGCGAAGATGTAGAGCAGCGCAGGTTGGTCTTCTGTGAAGTTGGGGCGACGAGGCAAAAAGGCACATAGTTACCTGGAAGAAGGCGTAGAACGGCGCTGGCGAAGATGTAGAGCAGCGCAGGTTGGTCTTCTGGAAGTTGGCGACGAGGCCAAAAGGCAACATAGTTACCTGGAAGAAGGCGGTAGACGGCGCTGGGCGAAGATGTAGAGCAGCGCAGGTTGGTCTTCTGGAAGTTGGCCGACGAGGCCAAAAGGCAACATAGTTACCTGGAAGCAGGCGTAGACGGCGCTGGCGAAGAGGTAGAGCAGCGCAGGTTGGTCTTCTGGAAGTTGCGACGAGGCCAAAAGGCAACATAGTTACCTGGAAGCAAGGCGTAGACGGCGCTGGCGAAGATGTAGAGCAGCGCAGGTTGGTCTTCTGGAAGTTGGCGGACGAGGCCAAAAGGCAACATAGTTACCTGGAAGAAGGCGTAGACGGCGCTGGCGAAGATGTAGAGCAGCGCAGGTTGGTCTTCTGGAAGTTGCCGACGAGGCCCAAAAGGCAACATAGTTACCTGGAAGCAGGCGTAGACGGCGCTGGCGAAGATGTAGAGCAGCGCAGGTTGGTCTTCTGGAAGTTGGCCGACGAGGCAAAAGGCAACATAGTTACCTGGAAGAAGGCGTAGACGGCGCTGGCGAAGATTGTAGAGCAGCGCAGGTTGGTCTTCTGGAAGTTGGCCGACGAGGCCAAAAGGCAACATAAGTTACCTGGAAGAAGGCGTAGACGGCGCTGGCGAAGATGTAGAGCAGCGCAGGTTGGTCTTCTGGAAGTTGGCGACGAGGCCAAAAGGCAACATAGTTACCTGGAAGGAAGGCGTAGACGGCGCTGGCGAAGATGTAGAGCAGCGCAGGTTGGTCTTCTGGAAGTGGCGACGAGGCCAAAAGGCAACATAGTTACCTGGAAGAAGGGCGTAGAACGGCGCTGGCGAAGATGTAGAGCAGCGCAGGTTGGTCTTCTGGAAGTTGGCCGACGAGGCCAAAAGGCAACATAGTTACCTGGAAGAAGGCGTAGACGGCGCTGGCGAAGATGTAGAGCAGCGCAGGTTGGTCCTTCTGGAAGTTGGCAGACGAGGCCCAAAAGGCAACATAGTTACCTGGAAGAAGGCGTAGACGGCGCTGGCGAAGATGTAGAGCAGCGCAGGTTGGTCTTCTGGAAGTTGCCGACGAGGCCAAAAGGCAACATAGTTACCTGGAAGAAGGCGTAGACGGCGCTGGCGAAGATGTAGAGCAGCGCAGGTTGGTCTTCTGGAAGTTGCCGACGAGGCCAAAAAGGCAACATAGTTACCTGGAAGAAGGCGTAGACGGCGCTGGCGAAGATGTAGAGCAGCGCAGGTTGGTCTTCTGGAAGTTGCCGACGAGGACCAAAAGGCAACATAGTTACCTGGAAGAAGGCGTAGACGGCGCTGGCGAAGATGTAGAGCAGCGCAGGTTGGTCTTCTGGAAGTTGCCGACGAGGCCAAAAGGCAACATAGTTACCTGGAAGAAGGCGTAGACGGCGCTGGCGAAGATGTAGAGCAGCGCAGGTTGGTCTTCTGGAAGTTGGCGACGAGGCCAAAAGGCAACATAGTTACCTGGAAGAAGGCGTAGACGGCGCTGGCGAAGATGTAGAGCAGCGCAGGTTGGTCTTCTGGAAGTTGGCGACGAGGCCAAAAGGCAACATAGTTACCTGGAAGAAGGCGTAGACGGCGCTGGCGAAGATGTAGAGCAGCGCAGGTTGGTCTTCTGGAAGTTGCCGACGAGGCCAAAAGGCAACATAGTTACCTGGAAGCAGGCGTAGACGGCGCTGGCGAAGATGTAGAGCAGCGCAGGTTGGTCTTCTGGAAGTTGCGACGAGGCCAAAAGGCAACATAGTTACCTGGAAGAAGGCGTAGACGGCGCTGGCGAAGATGTAGAGCAGCGCAGGTTGGTCTTCTGGAAGTTGCGACGAGGCCAAAAGGCAACATAGTTACCTGGAAGCAGGCGTAGACGGCGCTGGCGAAGATGTAGAGCAGCGCAGGTTGGTCTTCTGGAAGTTGCCGACGAGGCCAAAAGGCAACATAGTTACCTGGAAGAAGGCGTAGACGGCGCTGGCGAAGATGTAGAGCAGCGCAGGTTGGTCTTCTGGAAGTTGGCGACGAGGCCAAAAGGCAACATAGTTACCTGGAAGAAGGCGTAGACGGCGCTGGCGAAGATGTAGAGCAGCGCAGGTTGGTCTTCTGGAAGTTGGCGACGAGCCAAAAGGCAACATAGTTACCTGGAAGAAGGCGTAGACGGCGCTGGCGAAGATGTAGAGCAGCGCAGGTTGGTCTTCTGGAAGTTGCCGACGAGGCCAAAAGGCAACATAGTTACCTGGAAGCAGGCGTAGACGGCGCTGGCGAAGATGTAGAGCAGCGCAGGTTGGTCTTCTGGAAGTTGCCGACGAGGCCAAAAGGCAACATAGTTACCTGGAAGCAGGCGTAGACGGCGCTGGCGAAGATGTAGAGCAGCGCAGGTTGGTCTTCTGGAAGTTGGCGACGAGGCCAAAAGGCAACATAGTTACCTGGAAGAAGGCGTAGACGGCGCTGGCGAAGATGTAGAGCAGCGCAGGTTGGTCTTCTGGAAGTTGGCGACGAGGCCAAAAGGCAACATAGTTACCTGGAAGAAGGCGTAGACGGCGCTGGCGAAGATGTAGAGCAGCGCAGGTTGGTCTTCTGGAAGTTGGCGACGAGGCCAAAAGGCAACATAGTTACCTGGAAGAAGGCGTAGACGGCGCTGGCGAAGATGTAGAGCAGCGCAGGTTGGTCTTCTGGAAGTTGCCGACGAGGCCAAAAGGCAACATAGTTACCTGGAAGAAGGCGTAGACGGCGCTGGCGAAGATGTAGAGCAGCGCAGGTTGGTCTTCTGGAAGTTGGCGACGAGGCCAAAAGGCAACATAGTTACCTGGAAGAAGGCGTAGACGGCGCTGGCGAAGATGTAGAGCAGCGCAGGTTGGTCTTCTGGAAGTTGGCCGACGAGGCCAAAAGGCAACATAGTACCTGGAAGAAGGCGTAGACGGCGCTGGCGAAGATGTAGAGCAGCGCAGGTTGGTCTTCTGGAAGTTGCCGACGAGGCCAAAAGGCACATAGTTACCTGGAAGAAGGCGTAGACGGCGCTGGCGAAGATGTAGAGCAGCGCAGGTTGGTCTTCTGGAAGTTGGCGACGAGGCCAAAAGGCATACATAGTTACCTGGATAAGCAAGGCGTAGACGGCGCTGGCGAAGATGTAAGCAGCGCAGGTTGGTCTTCTGGAAGTTGCCGACGAGACCAAAAGGCAACATAGTTACCTGGAAGAAGCGTAGACCGGCGCTGGCGAAGATGTAGAGCAGCGCAGGTTGGTCTTCTGGAAGTTGCGACGAGGCCAAAAGGCAACATAGTTACCTGAAGCAGGCGTAGACGGCGCTGGCGAAGATGTAGAGCAGCGCAGGTTTGTCTTCTGGAAGTTGCCGACGAGGCCAAAAGGCAACATAGTTACCTGGAAGCAGCGTAGCAGCGTAGACTGCGCGCTGGCGAATATGTAGAGCAGCGCAGGTTGGTCTTCTGGAAGTTGCCCGACGAGGCCAAAAGGCAACATAGTTACCTGGAAGAAGGCGTAGACGGCGCTGGCGAAGATGTAGAGCAGCGCAGGTTGGTCTTCTGGAAGTTGCCGACGAGACCAAAAGGCAACATAGTTACCTGGAAGAAGGCGTAGACGGCGCTGGCGAAGATGTAGAGCAGCGCAGGTTGGTCTTCTGGAAGTTGCCGACGAGGCCAAAAGGCAACATAGTTACCTGGAAGAAGGCGTAGACGGCGCTGGCGAAGATGTAGAGCAGCGCAGGTTGGTCTTCTGGAAGTTGCCGACGAGGCCAAAAGGCAACATAGTTACCTGGAAGAAGGCGTAGACGGCGCTGGCGAAGATGTAGAGCAGCGCAGGTTGGTCTTCTGGAAGTTGCCGACGAGGCCAAAAGGCAACATAGTTACCTGGAAGCAGGCGTAGACGGCGCTGGCGAAGATGTAGAGCAGCGCAGGTTGGTCTTCTGGAAGTTGGCGACGAGGCCAAAAGGCAACATAGTTACCTGGAAGAAGGCGTAGACGGCGCTGGCGAAGATGTAGAGCAGCGCAGGTTGGTCTTCTGGAAGTTGGCCCGACGAGGCCAAAAGGCAACATAGTTACCTGGAAGAAGGCGTAGACGGCGCTGGCGAGATGTAGAGCAGCGCAGGTTGGTCTTCTGGAAGTTGCCGACGAGGCCAAAGGCAACATATTTACCTGGAAGAAGGCGTAGACGGCGCTGGCGAAGATGTAGAGCAGCGCAGGTTGGTCTTCTGGAAGTTGCCGACGAGGACCAAAAGGCAACATAGTTAACCTGGAAGAAGGCGTAGACGGCGCTGGCGAAGATGTAGAGCAGCGCAGGTTGGTCTTCTGGAAGTTGCCAGACGAGGCCAAAAGGCAACATAGTTACCTGGAAGAAGGCGTAGACGGCGCTGGCGAAGATGTAGAGCAGCGCAGGTTGGTCTTCTGGAAGTTGCCGACGAGGCCAAAAGGCAACATAGTTACCTGGAAGAAGGCGTAGACGGCGCTGGCGAAGATGTAGAGCAGCGCAGGTTGGTCTTCTGGAAGTTGGCCGACGAGGCCAAAAGGCAACATAGTTACCTGGAAGAAGGCGTAGACGGCGCTGGCGAAGATGTAGAGCAGCGCAGGTTGGTCTTCTGGAAGTTGCCGACGAGACCAAAAGGCAACATAGTTACCTGGAAGAAGGCGTAGACGGCGCTGGCGAAGATGTAGAGCAGCGCAGGTTGGTCTTCTGGAAGTTGGCGACGAGGCCAAAAGGCAACATA
This sequence comes from Acheta domesticus, assembly GCA_031308135.1. Lineage (NCBI taxonomy): Eukaryota > Metazoa > Arthropoda > Insecta > Orthoptera > Gryllidae > Acheta > Acheta domesticus. Next base: position 118,383,292 of record JAHLJT010002630.1, read on the forward strand.
GTTACCTGGAAGAAGGCGTAGACGGCGCTGGCGAAGATGTATAGCAGCGCAGGTTGGTCTTCTGGAAGTTGGCGACGAGGCCAAAAGGCAACATAGTTACCTGGAAGCAGGCGTAGACGGCGCTGGCGAAGATGTAGAGCAGCGCAGGTTGGTCTTCTGGAAGTTGGCGACGAGGCCAAAAGGCAACATAGTTACCTGGAAGAAGGCGTAGACGGCGCTGGCGAAGATGTAGAGCAGCGCAAGTTGGTCTTCTGGAAGTTGCCGACGAGGCCAAAAGGCAACATAGTTACCTGGAAGAAGGCGTAGACGGCGCTGGCGAAGATGTAGAGCAGCGCAGGTTGGTCTTCTGGAAGTTGCCGACGAGACCAAAAGGCAACATAGTTACCTGGAAGAAGGCGTAGACGGCGCTGGCGAAGATGTAGAGCAGCGCAGGTTGGTCTTCTGGAAGTTGGCGACGAGGCCAAAAGGCAACATAGTTACCTGGAAGAAGGCGTAGACCGGCGCTGGCGAAGATGTAGAGCAGCGCAGGTTGGTCTTCTGGAAGTTGGCGACGAGGCCAAAAGGCAACATAGTTACCTGGAAGCAGGCGTAGACGGCGCTGGCGAAGATGTAGAGCAGCGCAGGTTGGTCTCTGGAAGTTGCCGACGAGACCAAAAGGCAACATAGTTACCTGGAAGAAGGCGTAGACGGCGCTGGCGAAGATGTAGAGCAGCGCAGGTTGGTCTTCTGGAAGTTGCCGACGAGGCCAAAAGGCAACATATTTACCTGGAAGCAGGCGTAGACGGCGCTGGCGAAGATGTAGAGCAGCGCAGGTCGGTCCTTCTGGAAGTTGGCGACGAGGCCAAAAGGCAACACAGTTACCTGAAAGCAGGCGTAGACGGCGCTGGCGAAGATGTAGAGCAGCGCGCCGAAGATGTGCGGCGCGCGCAGGTTGGTCTTCTGGAAGTTGGCGACGAGGCTGATGCCGAGGCAGGAGAGCGCGCCGGCGAAGGCCGCCGCGAAGTTGCATCTGCGCAGGCGCCGCAGGCCGCGCATGGGGCCGTGCTGCTCGCGCTCCACGGCCTCCTTGATCTGCACGTAGCGCACGTAGACCGTGAGGCATTCTGCGCACAGCGTCGCGCGCGCGGCGTCACATCTTCTCGATGGAATATGTCACGGCATTTCGCGTGTTTCTGGGTTTTACCGGTAGAAGTCGCATGATCGCAAGCATTGATTTATACGGTCGCGATCGTGCGAAATCTAGCGGTACGACTGAGAAAGATGCAGAATGCCGTGACATATTCCATCCCGAAGAGGGGTTTTGAGTTTCCTTGAGGGACAAAGTTAGAGAAATCGCAGTATAAGGGGAGTGTGAATTTCGTGAGCTGTCAACAGGTGGTACGAATAAAAACTCAAAAGCCTTAAGTAAGTACTCAAAAGCTATTGCTCACGTGTACAAGTAGGAACTACTAATTCTAATAAGGAATTGCTTCTTTTCATATGAATAAAATGTTTTGTGCATCTTGGAGCATTTACCTGTATCTCTGTGTTATTGCTCACTAACTGATCTGTTGCGATTGGTCGATTTTCGTCTATCTTGGAGCATTTACTTTTATCTCTGTGTAATTGCTCACTAACTGATCTGTTGCGATTGGTCGATTCTCGTCTGCTTTGTTCGTCTACGTTCTTGATAGTGTTTACCGTGTCAGTTTTGTGAATCTTGGAGCATTTACTTCTCTCTCTGAGTAATTGCTCACTAACTGATCTGTTGCGATTGGTCGATTTTCGTCTGTTTTGTTTGTTTACGCTACCGTACGTCGGCCATGGTCGTTCCATCATGGCTACGCGAGCTTGTTCCTGATGGTGTCGACCGTGTTAGGTTAAGTTGTACAGTTGTCGTACACAGTTGGCGAAATAGTAGGGTATCTTCGATCATTCATTCACTCACTACTGAAAACCTCACAACATGAGTGTATAACCTTTATTGTATCCAATCAACACAATTTGAGTCACCTAGAGAGGTTGCTTTGAAAATTCTGAGTAAATGCTTCGCACTAGAAGCAAATTCTCGATTTTATTCATTTGAAAAGTATAAAATTGCTCTTCGGTCGAGGAGTTACTCATCAATGGAGAAATTGCACAAAATAAGATCAATTGCTCACGTCTTTTATTCATACTGTTGGAAACAATTGCTTTGAAAACTCGAGACAGAAGTAATAGCTCAATTTTATTTATATCACTCAATGTTAAAATGTGGCCAATTGAAGGTACATTTTCTGGCAAAATATTAGAGGTAGCTCTGTGATATTTTTACACAGTGTACACATATCCTTTATATGCATTAAATTAAGGAAATTTTGAAAAAAAACTTTTTTGAGGAAATGAAAAAATATTTTTTTCATGAAAATTATGAACTATTTTCCCCTACATTTTTTGTATATTCGTTCTAAAAAAATCCCATGTATAACAGATTTAGTAAATATTGCTCATTCAGCATGTACAATACACTTAATTTAAAATATTCACAATGTTTTAAATTTTTATATTGAACAGTTTGTTAGAAAATGTTCCTATTATCAAAAAAAATAACCTACGGGAAAACAGGTTTGAAACTTTATGCACACGTGTTAGTTTAAGAGACAAATAAACATAGTTCTACAAACAAAACATGGTGGATTTCAAGTTGTTTTAAAGTAGTTTCTGGTTATGTCATTCCATTACTGTTAAATACTGAACTAGTTTGTGAACTGTTTTGATGCGAGTAATGATTTCAAAATTGAAATTTGAGCTATTTTTCTTGTGATGAATAAAATAATTTCGTTCGTCGAATTACTCATTCGTTTGATACAAGAGAATGCATGTTTATAAAATAAAGGAAATGCGAAATAAAAAAAAATCGACTGGAAAAACGAAGAAAACCATGGTGAAAACATCTTTCCACCGTCCTAGAAACGAAATGACAATCGATCAAGCTTCAATACGTTGAAATCTGATTAGCTTAGGCGAAACCTACGTTCTACCTTATGTTCGTCATTGGAAATGCTATTTTTTAAGTGTAAATTTTTCTGCTAAGTTTATGGCACTATGAACTCCCAGCGGTCTATTTATAGATCAGTTAATATTTCTTACATTACTGTGTTTGTTATTTTGCTCAGGGCAATTTTAATTTCCCTCAAAGGGTCCCCCCCGATAAGATGGTCAAAAGTTCCCCTCAACCAAATTACATATGAGTGGTTACACTATAATTCTAACATAAAAATAATATTTTTGAAAGGTTTCTTAGCCTCCGTCCTACCACCCACACCCCTATACAGCCAAAAACGTGTTTTTTTAATTTCAATTTTTTTCGACAACTGAACACTATTTTATCAGACTGAAAAAAATATGATAAATAAGAACACAACTTGGACTATCAGAAAAATATTTTTCAATATTTTCTCAGGCCCAAATTCGAACACAAAAAAATATTTTCGAAAAAAAATATCAAGAAATATTTTTTACTGTGTGTTAGAAGCCTGGAACAGGCTTGAAAAAAAATGTCATAGGTTCCTCTTTACACACAAATTGTTGTGTATTTTTTTCAGATTTTTCCGATTACTGGGCTGCAGTTAAAAAAATAAAAACCATTTTCCCGCCTTTAAAACACCTGGACTTTCAATATACTTTGAAACTGACTGCAACGGTTCTCTGCATTTATTTTAGTGTTTATTATACATTTGTATACATTGTTGTAGCACCCAATAAAGTTTTGATTTTGGAATATACTTACGAAGTATCATTTTGAAAGCTTTCTAATCGTTTGCATAAGTAATCGTATGCTACGGAAAGACGATAGTTTTGGCAATTTATAAGAAACAATCGACACAAGACCTTGTAAGTGTGATACTGGTGGATAAAGAATTACACCCCATCCTACATCAAACAGATTTTAGAAGAAAAAATAGAAGTTTGCAGATTATGACACACAAAAAAAGATTATTGCAACACACATTATAATGGTAAATAACTCGGAAGCGATGCTTCCTAGGCCTTTTAAACCAGGTTTGCTTGTCTCATGGGGACACGCCTTTTTTTAGAACAAGTAAATTATAACACACATGTTTTGGGGGACGGTTAGATGACAAATGGGGAAATGATAAGGGACATTTCGTGTGCAGGATAGATGGGGGACAGTGGGGAAGTGAAGGGGAACATATTAGGCCCCGATTATGTTGTTGGGATGTATTTTTCAAAATACCACTTTCATGATCATCCCATTTTACAATTTTCCATATTAGTTCTTTTGGGTGCGCCTTTTCCGTAGCACAGATGGACAGAAAAGAGAAGCCGATATCAATGTAAAATTAAATTGAAGGAAAATACTGAAATTATCTTTCACGATAAAATTAACGGGACTATTTTATTTTCTGCGAATTTTTATCTCAACGCTCAGCAATATTGGAATGAATTCTCTCGCACAGTACCGGGTCTATAATGCCGTAAACTACTTTTCGGGGGATGAGCGTTTGCAGTTGGGTGCTACATTAAATCAATTTTCAATTTTCGTACAATTATTATTTACAAAGTGCAGAGTTTTCGCACGTGTACAGATTGTACGAGTGTCTCCATATTTATACGTGTACAAGAACAAATACTTAGGTAAAAGAAAAGACAACTTTTTCTCTAGTCTGAAACAATTTACAGACGTGAGACTACAGGCTTCCGCAACCAATGCGTTACTATTTATCTGTCCGGGAGGCGCCGCGTTCTAGGTTCAGTTGTCAACGTTTTAGCTGCTATTCTGTGGCCTTCCTCCTCAAGCAAGGTCGCACGTGCTTAGGACGCGGCAACTGCCGAACTGCCAAGTGGTTGACTACAAATGTCTTAGTTTTTTTTAAAACCATGACCCAGCTATTAAAAAAATATGAAAAAAATTCACAAGCATTCAGAGATGAAATTTTAAGATTATTTTCGTGCCAGTGTCTGTGTTCTAAGACAAGTAAAACAGTTCTTGTAAATCTGGGTCTAACCTCTTCCCCTTCATTTTTCCACATGTTCCCCAATTATCCCTCAAATATGACGGAATTATTATTTAATAAACTGCCAAACGCTATTATCTTTCCTTAGCGTATGATATTCTCATACAAAGGATTAGAAAGCTTTAAAAATGATACTTCGTAAGTATATTCCAAAATCAAAACTTTATTGGGTGCTACAACAATGTATACAAATGTATAATAAACACTAAAATAAATGCAGAGAACCGTTGCAGTCAGTTTCAAAGTATATTGAAAGTCCAGGTGTTTTAAAGGCGGGAAAATGGTTTTTATTTTTTTTAACTGCAGCCCAGTGATCGGAAAAATCTGAAAAAAATACACAACAATTTGTGTGTAAAGAGGAACCTATGACATTTTTTTTCGAGCCTGTTCCAGGCTTCTAACACACAGTAAAAAATATTTCTTGATATTTTTTTTTCGAAAATATTTTTTTGTGTTCGAATTTGGGCCTGAGAAAATATTGAAAAATATTTTTTCTGATAGTCCAAGTTGTGTTCTTATTTATCATATTTTTTCAGTCTGATAAAATAGTGTTCAGTTGTCGAAAAAAATTGAAATTAAAAAAACACGTTTTTGGCTGTATAGGGGTGTGGGTGGTAGGACGGAGGCTAAGAAACCTTTCAAAAATATTATTTTTATGTTAGAATTATAGTGTAACCACTCATATGTAATTTGGTTGAGGGGAACTTTTGACCATCTTATCGGGGGGGACCCTTTGCTTCTTTTGCTAAACGAAACATGCAAGCAAGCTTTTTCATTCTTGGATGTCAGATGTCGATTCAGCCGTGATCGTTAAGGCATTGTATACTCCTGGCCAGGGTGTACATATGACTTGTTTGAACTATGACTTGTTCGAATCTTCATCTAAAACCGCACTATTTGCCTGTGGTTAAGTCGGAGAGAGAAGCCCGTGTAAATCAAACTGTGGTTGGTCGGCACCGAAACTGACAGGGCATATGCAGCTAAGATCTAACGGTTTTACTTCTCCTTGTAGAAAAACTGCTCATACAACCACCGTTTGGCGCTTTTAGCAGTATAATTTAGCAACACAACAATTTGTTAGTACACTGAGAGAAATGGTACAGTAGAATGTACTAAATATCTTTAGTAAACGATCGTATAGTAAATACAATTATTCGTGTAGTAAGATTCACGAAACATGATATAGTTTCGTTTCGTAAATCAAACAATTCATAATCGTGAGTGAATGAACAAAGGGAATTGTTAGTGGTACTATTCTTGTTTCGGAGATAAAATCACTTGGTGAGATCTACGTTACATGTCGTCACACTTACTGAACACTGCTTTGTAAGCACTGTTTACCACATACTGTTTAATAAACGCGCGTTCTCAGCAACCTGACCAATTGAAATGGTTATAGAACTGTAAGACTGAAGAACTGTAAGACTAATAGAACTGAAGTGTAAGAATTCAACGCTGTATATAGTATTATATGATATATAAATGGCGTGTTTAGTATTTTATTGGTTTTCAATAATTATATTATCTAAACGAATGGTAGAAATACCGTGGATAGCCTGAAGCTAGGAGCGTGCGTCCGTAGCATCTCTGTTAGACCAGAGTCTATTAGGTAGTTGTGGTTAAGGAAGTGGTTAAGAAAGTGTGAGCCCACGAGGCCTTGGGATGGGTGACAGCTGCGGAACCCCAGTTGCTACCTGCTTGGAGGGGCAGAAAGAAAGTATTTCCTTTCACGTTTCGTTTAGTTATTTTCACTGCACTGTTTAGTAAATATTACTCAATGTATTAATCAACGCAATGATTCGTTTAGTTTTCTCTACTAGATGCCGTTCGTCACGGGGTACGACCTGTTTAGTGAACATTACTATACGTGCATTAGTGTGTTTAAATAGCAGTTTCGTGAAGGTGACTAAACACTTTGTCCTACGAAAATCTACCGTAACGTTTAGTTGAATCTATTACTTGATTAATTGTACGAACTAAACATTTCTCTCCGTGTACTAAAAGTAGCACAAACATACCGCCAGAGCAGTGGCGTAGCGCCGGGGGACGCTAAGATGCTGAGCATCCTCACGTGAAATATTAATCAAAGAAGCCTAAATATTGTATTGATAATCTTCCAAGTGAGTGAAAACACATTCAGCGAAACACGTTTTGTATTAATTTTGAAGTTATTTCCTATGACTGAATTCCGCACGTTTATACAAGCTGGCCTCTGATTGCTTGGACGCTAAAATGCTTCTAGCGTCTGCCGCGAGATCGCGACGAGCAGTGACGCATGTGCAGATAGCGAGGTTCTCCCCTCCCCTCTTAACCCCTGCCCCAGGATTCTCGTCCCCACAAGCTAGCATACGGATACGGGCAGCGACGGCTGGTGAGAAAGCACCGTGTGAGAAAGGCTTGTGAGAGCAAGTTGCTCGTTTGTGCACGAGAGCGCAGCACACTTGAGATTGTCAGAGAAATATTTTTCTTTCTCACTCGTGATTCCGTGCTTGGTCATGAGCACAAACAGTAGATATAGTGCTAGCCTACTAATTCTCAATTAATATCTAAAAGTTGAATTCTGACTTAAATATATTAAATTTTATTTTGGCTCGAAATTTATCGATTCACAAGAGATATCATTGTCAACCGCGAGTGAGAACTAAAGCGGAGCTATTTCATAATTTGCTTTCAAGATGTCTCCTGACATAAATCTGTTGAAGCAGTGTTACATTTGTTTCAATAACTTAGATTCTAGAAAACATTAAGAATAATTATGTCTTCAGTTCGCATTATTGTTGAGCATCCCCAGACACACGAGACACGCTACGCCACTGCCAGCTTCTGTGCACGCACTGTGCTTCAATCATCATGCAAATGGGCGAGCGCTAGGCGAATCGGGGCGCGAACGGGTCGCGTTGCGCACTCACGGAAGAAGAGCGCGATGTTGAGGAGCTGCGAGAAGATGCAGCTCTCGGGCGGGAGGCTGCCCGCGTCGCTGATGTACGGGAACACCGGGTCCACGTGGTCCGCGCCCACCGCCAGGAAGTACCTGCGCCCGCGCACAGTACGTTCACTCGCGGCAAATCCCTTTGAAAACGTTTTTTTCGATCGCGTGGCGTCCACCATGTTCTTGGTACAACACCCAGCGCGCGAAATACATAATCACTACATTTAAAATGATTTTCTTACATTTATTTTATTCACTAGTTCAATTCATTTTATTATTCTATCCACTTTATTTAAATTCCACGTCCTCTGAAACAAATTAAACACATACACTCAGTTCTCATATCACACAGTGTTTATGATATCCGAATGAATCTGCTGAAATTCTATTGACTGACAACCAAGAACATGGCCGAGGGTCTACCCTACGCAAAACTAGATTTTGGAGCAAATGAACATACTGGTTGTACTGTGCCGGCGATGCTTCCACTCGTCGATTATACTTCGATTTTTCTATCTTGGCGCACGAGAGGGGTGTCAATAAAATGGAAGATCTCACGGTATTTTGCGTCGTTCTCGCCTGTGCCGCAAGGAGTCGCAAGATCGCGATTGTATCGAGCTGTGTTGGCGATCATGCGATTCCAGACGGCACAACTGAGCACGACGCGAAATACCGTGAGATATTCCATTTTATTGACACACCCAAGAATGAAAAACCGAAGTATAAGGTTGCGCGTCAACTGCTGTACTCGGGTTCTTCTTTCTAGGCGCGTGGGGGCTTGTCTTCACGATCGAATATCTCACGGTATTTCGCGTCGTTGTCAGTCGTGCCGCCAGATGTCGCAGGATCGCGATCGTATAGAGCAGTGCTTGCGATCATGCGATGCCTAGCGGTACGGTCGAGAAAGACACGAAATGACGTGAGGTATTCCGTCGTGAAGAGAGACCCTCACGCGCCAAGAAATAAACAGCCAAGTATAAGTTCATTACTCCCGTAGGTGTAAAGTATTTTTTATCGCGGGAAGTGGATGGCGTGATCCGGTGCCGTTCTACACGCCAGCTAGCGGAGTTTTCCCCAACCAGGTATCTCCCACCAGCGGGGCACAGCCCCAGCCGCGACTAGCTCTAAGTTACCGATTGGTCTCTCGACATTGTGAGTTACTGTAGTGCGTGTGTGTGTAAGTAAGAGATGAGGATAGGATCGGGGAGAACAAGGAAAGATCGCGCGCGGTCCGTGGCCCGTTTGTTGGGGCACTGCTCCGGCATTCGCTTGGTGTTGATAGGAGAAACCACGGTAAACTATCGATCACAGGAGATAGCCGCTAAAATTGCCCTCCCGACAGCGGCTGAACTCGGCCCAGCTCTCTAACTAGTGTCGAAAATCTTGCTGCAGTCGCGAGTCGAACTCTTCGACCTACCGGTCTGAGATGTTACTCGCGCAACTTTTCTTTGAATGATGGACTAAAGAAATGCAAGTGGAGTGGGGGTATTAGTTACGAAATCGGCCACTACATTTTATGAAGAATGCCAATCTCTGAAGAATCGATTATGTCTTCACAACTTTCTCAATAATTTGCGTTCAATTTTTCCCAGGAGTTCGAGGTACTTCCTGTGATGGATCTTCACCTGTGTTGGCACATTGGCAGCAAAAAGGATTCATACTTGGCGCCGTGGCGGGAGATTAGTTTTTAATGACAATCTTTAGCCTTAATTTCCAGCTCAGAATTTGCATTTTAAACGTACCGCGTCGGACTATAAAAATTCCCTCCAAAACCGCGTGCTGGTGGCAAAAAGAGCGGATATATAAGATTTCTTTGTTAGTCATAATAGCATTCGACCTGGCGAGCTGTTCGTAATAGTTTTATCTCTCTTCGCAAGGGAGCAGCACCGGCCGGCCGGATTCTACTCCCAAGCACTCTGGTGCAGAGAAAATTATTTAGACACACCAGATTTCCGTTTTTAAACCAACAACAGCATTGTCGCCAAATTCAAACGGCGAAACAGGCTTTTCAAAGTAGTCGCTCCGCCCAGAGAATGAACTTCAGTGAGCTCGCATTAACGTTCCATGAGAACAGTTTAAGCTAGCAAAGTTGGCACCCGTGCCGCTTTTTACAAAACATTTCAACGAACAACCGCTTTTTCGCGGGAAGCACTCTGAAGGCATGAGTGAAATTTTGTGCAATAGAAATTAAAGAAGGCTACTCTTTTCATGTGAGAACGAAGTAAAAAGGTGAACGATTTCTTCTATGATTGCTTATATCTTCATATTATCTTCTAATAAGAGGGGTACATTGTGTCTTTCCAGAGAGCGAGCGAGCGAGCATTCCATAACGTCTCGCCGTGACCAAAACTGATGATAGCTCTCCCAATTTGAATATTAACCTGAAATCTGAATCTGAATAAGAAGCTATATTTTGCAGCGTTAACAACCTGCTTCGATCATTTCTTCAGATATTTTGGAGAAAATCACAGAAGTTCTCGTCTTCAACAGGAAATAGTTTCTATTTCACGCCAGTGAAGATGTGTTTGGAACATTGTCATCAGAGCTCGCTGCGAGCCTTTGCCTTCAACTGTTTATTGTGCCGGAGAGGGGAAGCAAGGTCATTGGTGAAGAAAAGTTGCCCAATTAATACTTTAGTGACATCAGTTGATGTTCTGAGCCGCCTAAGGCCACCTTAGATTGCTTTTCGTCCTTGGGTTAGGCATTCATCACTGCCCGCAGATTACTTCCTTTCGGTGTGTGAAGAGCAAACATGTCAGCGACTGATAATTTACTGTTAGCTGTCTGAGAATTTTTTGCGTGGAAATGCAAATATGCTGAAAAATCAGCACAAAATGTTCAAATATGAAAATACTGCTTTGTGATGGATTATGCAGAATTATGCAAAATAGATGTAGATACATTTTTTTGAAACGTAATGTATTAGTTCACAGAAAAAAATATGTAAATGCAAACAAATCACAGTTGTACTTCGTATGTACGTACATTTTCGAGTTGGTAAAAAGTGGTGAATGTTCGCATATGTCCATCTAATAACAACAACAACAACAATAATAATTATAATAACAATAATAATAATAATAATAATAATAATAATAATAATAATAATAAAAGCATTTTTCGACTAGCAGAGAAAATAAAGTATATATAGGATCTGGATGAAGTGAGAGTTTCACTGTTGTGCATCTCAGCTTTGAGGATTGTACCGGTATTGCTATCGACAGCGATTTTAATAATAATAACAATAATAATAATAATAATAATAATAATAATAATAATAATACGAAGCAACTTACGACGTAAGAAATGTGGGTAGCGCCATGCCAGGGAAAATAATGGGAAGGAGACGTATTTTGCGATATTTCATCGTCGCACCTGAAACAGTGCATTCTTAAGCAAAATTGACCAAACTACAGGCGACTTGAAACAATCAACTTTCTGCGCTTCAGCAGGAAGGATTCGCTGTGTAATTCCGATGAGCTACATTTAGTATTTGAGGTCTTTACGAAAAGTGTCTGATTTTCAAGTTTTATCTCGTGGTTGTCACTTTAGGGTTCGTCCATAAATTACGTTATGCTAAAGAGGGGGGAGAGGTTTGAGGCAGCGTTACGCTGCGATTGATTCATTGTTGCGCAACATTGATATTTTTTTACATTTTTCAACATTTGCTGAAATAATTCCTTTTTTGAGAATTGTGCTAAACATTAAAATATCAAGTAATTAAATTAAAAACAAAAATAAGTTAAAGTTAAAAGAAGCAAATTGTCACAAATGGAAATATTTTTATTAATTTTTTATTGAAACTGTAAGATTGCGAAGAAAGTATTCAAAACTGATATGTAGTTTATTCTAAAATCCATTTAATTTGGCGCAGTAGCCTCTCGCTCATGACGGCGTGTGCATCGCTTGTGATTAGGAATTTTCTCGCCAATGCATCCTTCCTTCACTTACAACTTGAACTCACTTCTTGAATTCACAAGGAGGGAAGGTGTTGTCTAAAGGGTTAAGTAATTATTTAAGGGGGTTCAAGCACGCGCTATGGGTGCGTTAGTGAGGGGAGAGGGGGTATTCAAAATACTCCAAATTTGCATTACGTAATTTATGGACAATGGAGAAACCATCGTGTTGATGCGTGAATCTGTGTGCCCCTTTTCAGTTACGTGTGCCAATAGGTGCGCTGGAGCCATGGTTTCTCCTTTTATTTGTACTTTTATTCCACATTCAACTATGTATAGTCCATCGTAACCGACTAAAACGTAAATTGCCCAAACAATTCTTCGGCCGCCATAACCTCCTTTCGAATTTGACTTAAACACATGAAATAGATTGTTTTTGCTGCGTGAGCTGCATTTTTGTAGGTACTCATTTCTATTTGTATTATTCAATTAGTTCATATTTTGCTGCCAAGGGCCTAACTGGCCAAAGGCATGTAATTATTCCATAAAAAAAACTATGTATAGTGAAAGGACGTGGAAGGGATTCTGGTTCTCAAAAAAAACTACGTAGATTTATACTTTTTTCCCATACGGGACATACATTGTTGTTTTTGATGAAAATAAATCAAATCAAATACGGGAATCTAAATACGAGTTTTTGGCGTATCTGACAATGCCATCGTGAGAATCAGTATACATTATTTTCTTTTACTTGCCAGAATGTGAAATAACGGTTGTCCTACAGTTTCACCAGACCTTCTCTTCCCGACAACTGATTTTACCTTCTCACACACTACCTACATAGTACAGAGAAAGTATAGTAATGTTGCAGCGTAAAACGACGATTAACTCGTATTTTGGATCCTGATACCGAAATATGGATAATTCTTGCTTCTGTATGTGGTAAATTACTTCCTCTAACTCAGTCTGTCAGATTCCACATGTTGTGGTTCCGTGTTACCCCAAAATCGATTGTCGGCAAAACATCTGTGTGTCCGTCTGTCCGTCTTTGTCCATCTGTCGGTTCTTCTGTGAACAACTCTATAACTAAAGAGTGCGTAGGATTTTCATAAAAATCTTACTCTCCAATCGATCTGACGAGTGTCGCAGCCCTACGAATTTCAAATGGATATATTTTTGAGAAACTTTACATTAAGCCTCAAAGTCATTTTCAAACTTTTCTTAAAAATGGTGCCAACTTTAGACGAATCTTAGACAGAAAATAACGAAATGAAAGATTGCCGAATCTACATTGGATAAACGAAATAATCGGATAATCGATGATTCGGCTGCATGTCGGTACCATTCGTCTTTTCCGTCCACTGAACTCCGGATAGCTTCAAGTCATTCTGTCATTCTATGACGTGAAATTCTTTTCATAAACCATATATCATTTTATGATCATTGTCTTTACTTTTTAATACTGAATATTGTACACACAAGAAAATCCATTATCTTTTGCGAAGTATCTTGTATTTCACTACACGTTTTATTTAAATATTTTGGATTCAGTTTAATTCATGTTTTCACAACGCAATGTACGCAGTTGGCGATTTTTTCATTGTATACGTTTATTAAATTTTTATTGTCTTTTAGAACTTAATGATGAGACCATTGGTGTAAAAGGTATCGAAATGAAGTAGTAAAATTGGTAGTACAATGATAAGTTATGGTTTTTATTTTCCTTAATGCTAAGGAACTAAAAGTATATTAGAAAACTTATTCCTACGTAATTGCAGAAGATAACCACAGTGGCAGGGTGGTATGCAAGTATTTAAATTGAGAAATGTTCTGATTAATAATAAAGAAAAAACATTCAATTTTAACTTAATCTTATAAGTGTTACAATAAAGAAAGTAATTGAAAAAATCGATAAAGTTTTTATCTTGTATTAAATTTCTTTAGATTACAAGTGGGAACTTAAAAAACACCAAATAAATTGGTATGAAACTATTACAAAATGCAAAGAAAATGAATGAAGAATCCAAAACGGAGTGTTTGAAGAACTGGCACATTCTTTGAAACAAAAATTAAGAATTTTTTAGCATATTTCGTTTAGACATTTTTCAAAGTTGGTTCATCCAGTTTTTCCTAAAGTTATTAATTTTCATCAAAAATATACATTTAAAATTCGATTCTAAATTACAGTGTATTTTTGGCAACGTCCTATCTACTTAACCTGCTTAAAACGTCCCTTTGTTAATAATACTTATGGTTCCATGTAGGAAGAATATGTTCAAATTGACTTCAGATTATGGTATTTTACTTTCAAAGTGAAATATATTTTTGGTTACAATTCTTTTGAATTACTTTTTTATATTAAAATACATAGAGCAGCAAATGTACTCCTGGGCTAGAAAGTATCCAAAATTAGATCTACAGTCTTGGTTGTAGATAAGTTGTTGTTGGTTGTAGTCTTGGATGTAGATAAGTGGTAAATTTTCTATAACTCGGGAACGAAAATGTCTAGTTTTTGGCACTCAAGAAAACGTCCGCAGATAATCTTCTCCTTCATACGTCACATACATCAAATAAATCAAATCAGGTAACTTCGCAGTGTTTACATTACGTTTCTAAAAGATGTTTGGCGATTTTCATTTGTATCGCTATGGATGCCTTTTAACCGTGAAGTCTGTAAGGAGGAGGCTCATTTTCCGTGTTGGAGGTATGGTGAGGATATGTACGAAAAACTCGGCAGCAAAACGGTCGCACTTAGCTTCAACAATAAGACGCGGTACTGGAATGAAGGAACTTATCCCCAAATTTTTGGGACAATAACGACACGCATGCACGAACTTGACCAATGCCATCTACACTTTAGTGTGTGTATGTGTAGATGGCGTTGACTTGACTCATAAGTTTGGTGGCCAATGGTCGAAAATGCCTTAAAACGTTCTCTCATTGTCGCTGAATCTAAGTGTGTCCGATTAGCTGTTGACTCTTTTGAAGAAGTGCGATTTTGCTAACTCTGCCCCTCAAGCTCCGATGGAATATCACACAGCATTTCGCGACTTTCTCCCTCGTACCTCTAGAAGTCGTATGATCACAAGCACTGCTTGATACGGTCGCGATCATGCGATATCTGGCGGCGCGATTGAGAACGTCGCGAAATACCGTGACATATTCCATCGTGAAGACGGGCCTTGAGGGGCAAAGTTAGAAAAATCGCAGTATACATACCACCGTGGTGGACAGACATGGGTGAGTTTCTCCGGCGCACCGATTTTTTTCTCGTTCTGCGCACCACCAGTTTGCGTCACGAACCACGTGACCACAGCACGGGCACTTCGTTTCAAAGCCAGACCGGACGCTGGTCGCCATGTTGCATGGAGAGCGAGAAGTGTCGAG